>CM032060.1:39498526-40181963 GCA_018831715.1 Matsumurasca onukii | reverse complement strand
TAAAAGAGTAAACCAAAATCAAAAGTGTAGCAAAATTTACTTAACACATCAAAATTGAAAAATGAAAACAACAATCGCAGTTTTTACTTCGTTATATCCTACTTACGAAACTCGTGTTATATGCTTGCAAAGTGAAGTGGTATGTGAAACTGTAAATCTATTTTGATTGCGAGTTAGGAAGACATGCACTTTCATTACATGAACTCTAAATAACTAATAACCTTAGAACTATCTGGTTGAAAACCTTTAATTATAAATGATTATTGTGTAACACATATTTGCCAATAATACGCTACTTTGCCTTGCATCCTGGTTGTATTTCACCAAGCTAACACGGATCCTAAGAGCCTCGAGGGTTCAGAATGGCCTCAAGCTGGGAAATTACAGCCCTATAAAAAGTGAGATGGGGTAAAGTAAACCCACACCCCCCTCCACCGACCCCTCGGTAACAACCAAGTAACCCCTTGCTTTACAACCTGTGATGTTCATGTTCATGCTGCTGTTATCCCTTAGGACAGTTGGGATAACCGAGTTGTTACTGCAAAACTCGCAGCACTGTATGTATTTATACACAGCAAACACAATTACATTACAATATTTCTAGAATAAGAATTTTACACTTCGATTTTATAATCATACAGTTATGTGACACAATATTTGTATGGTATATGTACTTTGAGATGTCTAAAACTCACTCATTTCGCACACCTACAACAATGTAGAATATGTTGAAGTTATTTACCCTTACCAACTTATCTTCAGCTTAATAAGGTTATCGAGTGTAAAATGTAAGTGTTAATCCATAATTACAAGTAACTTAACTTTATTATAAGTTGAATATTTTCAAAATGATGGTTGAAAAAGGAATGCAATGGAAGCTGTATTATAACGTCTTAAAAGTTAACTACATTAAAGTTTATTTTATATCCTCTTTGTTTTCTCTGTAATATACTGCTAACTTAAAATATTTGTATCGTATTCATCTCAGGAACTGGAATTGTGTGAACAACAAACCTAATTCATACGGCGTTTGCACTTACTTGTCATAGCAATATTATGGATTCATTACTAATTGAGGTAAAACTTTGCGTATTGCTAATGACAAATTGAGGCAACAAATCTAATTTACTGAACACATTTAAGAACTTTACTGTTAAATGGAAAATATTCTTAAAAATGTAAAATCCCCAACCTGATACAGGTCTTATGTTCACAACAAAGTTTGTGGAAGCTTAGTGTCAAAGGCAGGCTAAAGGTAAGAAATCGAGTTGTAGAAACAAAAGTTGTAACACAACCCAGAACATGTGAGTGTAAAGTTTGGAGTCGCGATGACGTAATAGATGAAACTGTATCTGAACCTCAAGTCGTATACAGTATACGGTACATACTAGTAGGTGGTATACAACGTTACATGTTACTGTACACAGCCATTACGTGTTTGCCAGTAACCTTTAAATTTATTAACCACACAGTTAATAAACCTTTCCGTTTTTCCACTTGGCCACATTTTTTGAAATTTTACTTTTGGATGGGTTTAAAGATTTAAAGATTCCGCCTTTTTCAAGTGTTCCAAAGAAAAGTTTTGTCAAAATAAAACAAAAAATCAATAACATGCTTCAAATTTACCTCAGAATATATATTTTATCTTTCATTTAAAATTTAAAACTCACAGTAACACTTTTTGCAGTGTCGGTGTTTTATTTGGACTGCAACCCTCTGTATTAAAAATCGGCATAAATTATTTTAAAACTGCAGTTATCAAATAATAAAAATACATTATTAAGTTTTTAAATTTTACTAACAAGTCGGTTTTTTACATACTAACACTCAGTTAAAAAGAAGACATGACATTGTTAGGGGAACTCAAATACAGTATTTAACATGTTAGGGGTTTAAACATTTCTTCTTACTTGATCTACTGACTAAAACACTAACTCAAGGCTTTCTTCTATTACTCTCTTTTCACAATGCCTGATCAATGTGATTCCACTATAGGGTAAATAAAAAATACTTTATTGCATTAACATTGTATAGCAAATACAAATCGTCAGCAGATTTGTTTAGTCTTAGTACACCTTTCATTCTAACATTGAACTCGTCTGTGCTGTAGAACGCTTGAGAGATCAGGATTGATTTGAGACGATTTTTAAATGCCTTGGTCACAGGGGCATAAGGGTGTTATGAAATACAAGCAAACAACGGCGTACAGAGAAGTGCAAGCTTCAGGATATAAGGGCAGTTTCCCTCGCTTGCGCCTGTGATTATTCCATACCATTGCGCTAATGGTGGGGACTGGCACACGTGATAATACTGATAAAGGAAGGACTCAAGTAGAAGAATAAGCGTGTAAATAAAGGGGACGTTCTTTGATCTTCACGACGTATGGGAGATTGATTGTTGTCACAAGAGAGTTGATTGGAACACAAGTTACAAAGAAACTACTGTGGGGTGACTCGGCAGCAGCAGTAGCCACGCGACCTGGACCTTTACAGTAGTGTAGTAGCCTGGTGACCTTTGACGTGGTTTATGACTGAACCAACTACACTATACAGTATACACAACGTGTTCTCATCGGTTAATACAATTAAAATAAACAAGATGCAAACAAATAAAACATAAATATAATATATATTCTGATTAATAACATAGAAGTTGTGTAATGTTATAAAATAACGGGGAAGTATCTTACACAAGTACTGTATGTATATTCCATTTTTATAACATCTTTATGCTAGTGTGATACATAATATCTTTGTGGGTTTTATAAGTCAATAATCTAGTGAAAAGAATAGCTTTTGGAAAATCGGCTGCCATTTTCCAATCTAGTGGTCAAACTAAAAGGAGTTTATGAGCCCCAACCTATAGATGCTACGCAAAATTTGAACACTTGATACTTTATTTTTTTTACAAACATAATTGCTTAAAAGAGCTACAGATGAAAATAAACCCCATTAGTTCTATAAGTTGGTTGACAATGTTTAATAATCTAAATGGTTATTTTATAATGTGGGTGAAAAGGAGGTAACGTGTCCCACTTAATATTTCCTGTGGACTTTATACAGTAGTTGACTATAATGGGGGCACAGTTAAAACGGTACTTTTGTCATGATGGAAATAATAATGAAAAATAAATGTCAATAAATGTTTTAATATTATATAAAATACTATATTTTAATATTAAGTAAGTTACATTGTTTTGAACTCAGCAGTCTGAATAATATTGTTTTGAAAACAAATTTACTAGAATATAATAGAATAACATTTATAACACAACTTTGAGTAATGTAATAATTATTAAGTACTGTTGTATGGCTAATGATAATTTAAATGTTAAATCCAAAGATGGCAGATAGGTTGGTTATTTACTAAACAAATTTTCTTTGACAGCGTTCTTCGTATTCTTTAATAGTGTAGATGGGGTCTTGAATTAGCCATTCTTTAAGCCTTTTTCTTAGGGTAAAACTATTTCCCTTTTTTACACTACACGGCAGTTTATTAAATAGCTTCAATCCCATGTATAGGGGCTTCTTTGAAAACTGTTCCGTTCTATGGACAGGCAAGAAATAATCGAAATTTTAACTATGAGTCAGTGTTAAAATCCAAAACAAACGCGTTGAAACAGCTGATGTCCATGCCACAAAGACATCATTAAAATGATCTTTTTCTCCCTAGGGAGTAAGATCATCAAAACAATACTTTATTTACCTGGGTGAAAAAGTGACACTTTAGCACTGTCATATCATGTGTCTAAAGCAGCTGTTTTCAGAACAGAATGACAAAAGTGTATTTACAAACAAAACCAATATTGTTATTTTTTGTAAATATAAAATTTTCTTTTCATATCAGCCAATGTCTTCTTTTTAGAAGACTATAGTATATGTATGTTTGTAATTTTAACTAAATTTTGTCAAATTTCTAGCTAGTTTATCCAACAGTACGGTTCAAGCAATAGATAGATTTTTGAATTAATTTGATTGCATGAAATATATTTATTTTCCTTCATATTCCTTAATTGAATACAATAACAAAATATCAAACTTACTATTCTCCCTCCCAACTTTTTTGGTAGGATTTACCTGATCTCACCCATATGGCTTGCACGGATGGCTATCAATATACTAAAAACCCAAAGCCTTGAGGGGTAATCGTTTTCTGAACATAACTGTCACAATTTGATGACGTGAATTCCCAGAATAAAGAGCTGTTAACTAAACAAAGGTAGCGGTCGACTCGTTGTTCTCTTGTTGAGCGATATATTGACGCGTAAATCGCGGCACAAAGTTCGGCGGATCGCGAGTCGTTAACGCCAGAATAACTCATAAAGCGATTAATTTAGAGCGAGTCCCGAATGGCGAGGAGGTGATTTCGCCTACGTTTAGCCGAGGTTATTCATTGGCGTTGTTTCTACCTGCTGAGCTGCCGGTGTTATTTTTTTGGTCGCTGTGAGCGTGTTCCGGGTGGCCTATTAATTAGAGGGAAAACAAACAACCAGGAGAGTAGGAGGAGAGAGGAGTTACTCTTTGTTTTGTGGACAAGCTCTTGCCTCCTTATTTATATTGGTGGGTAAATACCACCAGGCTGTTTGCTCCTGGTTTATAATCACTTGCTGCTCCTGTTCTCCTTCTTTTATAGGCTATATAGAACAGGAGTTGTTATGTCTTAGTAAATTACGAAACCGTGTAATTAGTTTCTGTATATAAGCATTTGTAAAAGTTGAAAGGGCTACACGAGTGAAAAAGGCGTATTTTGCATTGTCTCCCACTGAAATTATACAAACTCACACATGCAAACTTAGAGTTCGTAGTACGGATGAGTAAGTAAATGATGAAATTTTTAAATGCACATTTTAGATCAGTAGTGATAACAAACCCAACTATCCATTCTGTTATCTGGCGAGTACAAGTATGATTGTAATTGAGTACATACTTAGGTCATACCGCCTAAATATACAATGCAAGAATATATCTTTTTTCTGAATATCGTAATACAGATTTTGTTGATCAACCGTTAGGTTTTAAGGTTGCTAGACAGTTCCAAAGCTTCTCGGGTAGGAAGCCGAGAAAGAATAAAGTGTATTTTATTTTACTTCTGCTCAAGCGGACTTTTTTCGTAACTGGTACAGCATTACAGCTCTCGGCGTCACCCAAGACTCAAGATACATGATTCAGTGCTCTGCACTACAAATTGGTAGTTTTGTACTCTGTAATTCTGTGCGGATCTATAAGTCCACTGTACGTGGAGTGTAGTAATGGATGTAGTAATACATAAGAATGGTGATTTAAAACGCGTTAAACTAGATCCAGAGATATACTAGTTTATTTATTTATTCGAAGTTATACTTTCACCGCATAAACCGTTTGCACTGTGTGATGGTTAACTGTATCTTAATCACTTTTAAACTAACAAGTTTTTGAAACCAACATGTACCAACTGCAACTGGTATACTATACTTTAAACAGCTGACCCTTATTTTAACTGTCTCTAATATGGATTTTCGACGGGCCAAACGAGGCCGACAAATTATGCGAGTTATTAAACCAAAGTGTATACATTATCTTGAACTAATAAACTCAACTCAAAAATCACTCAGCGCCATTTATGAATTCCCTGCTGGGCGTGTTCTTCAGGCAGACAAATTGCAATGTTTACTCAGGTACTAATTTTGAGTTAGCATGTAATCTGGCCTCGGGTCTTGAGTAAATCCCGTCCTGGCAGCGAGGACGTGGAAGTTCCCGCCATGGCGGGAGGGGGATAATGGATTCAGTTAATTATCAGCTGTTGAGTTGAGGTTATGTTTACACGACGATCAGCTGATTTATTGGCAGTTGCAGGTGCAGGTGATTGACCTCATGGCCTCACAGCTGCGAGTATGCAGACGATACTGCATGCAAGGTTCCAGAGCTGCAATGAGGTACACGGCTGATTATAATTATAGTTAACGGTTAATAATATTCAAGTTTATACAACTGGAAATAGCATCATATAGTGCCCACTCGGTTCGACTTATAGCTTCAACGTTTTCAGGTCCATTTGCTGCTGCAGAACATCGTAAAGGACCGAGTATGTTAAAGAAGAAGCTCTAAATATTTGGATGTGCTGTAGGAATTACACTCAAGAAATCACAGTTTAATATAGCTTAGTTGTTATACTAATCGACAAAATATCATAGTAAATACATTGAACCGAACCCACGCTTATGTACATTACAATGAGTGACAGCTACACACAGACACAGCACAGTTTAATTAATATTTAACGATAAACTAGGCAATCAAGACAAAAACTACAATTGCATTTCTAAGTTCAGGCATGGTAACGTCTCATTAAATGTTGTTTCTCCGGTACTCTGTAGTCTGTACTGAGTTAAATGTTCGTTTAAAGTGTATTACTGATAAAAAGTCAATTATCTGTTCACCACAAGAAACAAACAAGGAATGTCAATAAACGTGAGGCAGTCGAGACGAAAGCACAAAATAAGAGAAGAAAAGTCAACAAAGAGTTAGTATTGGCCAACAAACTGCTGCTGATTAGGGGTTTGGTGGCCAACTATTTGTTCAGCCAGCAGTGAGCAGGCTATGGTTACCCTGTCCACGCGTGTAGGACCGCACAAGATCCTCGGGTAATCACGCCGGTAATCACGGGTAATCGCGCCTGATTGATCGGCCGCAGGCATGCTGGTCTAGCTCACTCCCACCCCACCTCGTTATTTGTTCAAGATACAATCTATACCCAAATAAACGCTGGTCTGGAAACATGATCTAATCCGCTGATTGGGGAAATTAAGATTGCTTTGAGGTAAATTATACGCTTAATAAAGAAGACAGGCTGGTTTGATTTAATCAAGGTATCAAAATTGGGAGTCACGGTTGACTTAATGAAATCAGGATTATAATGTAACGTTATAGTCGTTAGTTAAAAATAGATTTCCAGCACACTTCAAAATAGTTCGACAGAAGTAAAGTGCTTCAGCTTACCATGAATTAGTAAAATCAAAATACTTCTCTTTGAGCATCATTCTATATTAGATCATCAAATATGTATCAGTATGATATTTAATATCCGAAAATCTTGCTTTGACAAGAAAATTCTTTTTCGTAATAACGTAAAATTTCTGGAATAACATACACCATCAAAAGCATTATAAAAGATAAGACCATTAATGTTAAACAATTGTATGAATGCACCGGGCGTCAAGTTGTGGCCACGGACTGCTGAGCCGATTATTTGGTCCTGCAATTAGACACAGCACATTATGTACGGTATAACGGCTGTGACATGTGGTTATGGGTGGTAAAGGATGGGTTAGAGTGTTTAGTGGTGTATGAAATGACAAACAGACACCACACACAGGACTTCCCATGTGAATGTAGGCAGCAGGTGCACTATGCTACTCTTTAAATGACTCATGGAAAGGAAGAGACCGAAACGTTACCGAGGTAGCGTACTGAGCCCAACTCAAATGGTTATCTCCTTTTGCCCACACTAGGTCGGCGTGAACACCAGAGGCTATTATACAGTGTCCAGGAATTTGTCGGGGATGAAACTTATACTGTATAGGGAACACAGTCGGCTATCGAGTTGACCCGAACTACGCGCAAAACGACAGTTGGCTGCGATTACGAGACGAGCATTCACTTGAGCTTTATAACGTATACATTTAATGCTAATAGCACATGCTGATGAAGAAGTACACTAACCAAAGCAATATAATCCAATTAGCTTTCTTCTGTTGAATTTTCATCACTGTTTAAAAAAATATTAATAATTAATAAAACACTATTACGATAATATTTCTTCCAAATAATTCAGGAATATGTAAACTATATTACTACAATCAATACTGTACATAAGAAAACAGTATAGATTTGGTTTCATTTACCATGATTAAATATAATAAGGGACAATTCATGTGTAAAACCATTGACTTTCCATCCTACAAGGATCCTACTTTTCTTTTTGTAGGATGGAAAGTGAGTGGTAAAACTGATTGTAAATTGTATAATTATACAGAAATTGAAATAAAGATTTTTTTGCTTTGAAGTAAAGTACATATTTAACTGCAACGTTTACCTAATAAAAACCACTCAAATATCACACAAAACAAATACAGTACATCAAAACTCATTTCTGCAGCTACCTACCAATATAACCTAACCTAACCTAATCTAACACGTTCACCATTTAAGGCTTTCTGATACAACAGAGTCTCGCAACCATCTAGAGTAGAGTACCTTCTCATAAAGACGGAGCAATAGCAATGCATTGCATCATTAAAATTTAAGCTTAAATTACTTTCAAGTTTGATGCTCAAAAGGGATTGATAAATCTAAGAGAGTACAAAATAGCCCCAGATGGCTAAGCACAATATTCTTCACTGTTGAGTGGTGTATGTTCAGTAAACCTTATTTTGTATTATTATTAGAAAGAAGGACTTGTACGCAACAAGCTGTGAACTATAACGGCGATGATATCACAGCCTATAACTCCTCCCCGCCGCTGCCGGGATCACGGACCATCAGCCTGATGCAAGACGCTGGTCGCCGGAAGGATGGGAGGGCGAGGGTGTTTACCGAGGGCTGATTTATGTGGCGAGTATTTGTAAATAGTTGGGTCACGTGGTTCCTAACACAGCGAATGTAGCGGCCAAAACAAACACAGGCCCGTGTTAACCTAACATTCAAGATGCTGTGTCTTCTCATCATCCCCTCCTCCCAGTGTACCCGGTAAACCTATCTGCTTAGCGTTCTACAGTGCGGTACTACAGACTACAGTTCAAGTATCGTGCGTACGTACTCTGATACACGCTTGCTAGGTATTAGGTAATGTTTACAACTTATTACATTGAAATAAAATATTATTTACAAAATAACTGACAAGTACTCAATTAACAGTAAAGATTTTCAGAGCATCAATTTGTAAATCTTAAAATCATTCATCATGTTTCGAAACCCCGAATCTATGACACAGAGTCAAAGTTGTCTAACTCACTTGGTATTACTTATTAAAATTTTAGTAATACTTGGTATTAAAATTATCGTCTTAATGACAAATCCTGGAGATACTAAAAGGTCATTTTGTTTTATTTTTAATAATAAATAAACTTATTTTTGGTTTGATTGTTCTTAATCATACGAGTATCTTACATTACAAGCAGAAAGACTCTTGTCTTTAGAGCTATAAAATCGATTCTCTGAAGTATTAGACAGCTTTCCTACAACCCTTGACGTTTTTAATGTTTTGTCCCAAACATAAACAACACACTGCCTACCCTTGAACCAATCAACCCTCACATCTTGGATGATAAGGAATGTGTTATCATCTCGAGTGGTGGTGTTTGTGTGTGGAGTGGATGGAAGTTGTCACTTGTCAGGCTATAAGTCTGGACCTCTTGAGCTATCTATGTTTAGTCTTCAGAATAGTTTATTGTACACAACGACAACTTACTCTAAGTGAATCCTATCAGGGGGATTACTGTGTTGACAACAAGTGATCCGGTGATGTAAACACTAAACAGAAAATATCTAGCCAGGTTCAATCTGAGACTATAGAATATAAATATTAATTCATCCAGCTCTGAAAATTCAAAGCGACAAATCTAAAGTTTTGTTTTTACCAATGCACCTGACATAATATGTAGTTAATGTTCAAGTTAGACAACTTAAACGTAACCCTACAAATGAATATACCTATAGTACCATAGAATCCTTGTGTCCCCAAGGCATTTCCAACTAGGTGTCAGGAAAGAGCCGTGTTCTGGGTTAGATTTAGAAGCAAGATGAATATGTGACAAGGGTTTGGACCGGAAACTGTCAATGTGTGAGTGGGCAAGGCGCGAGGAATACGTCACTTCTGACCTCTGTCCCCGAGCCACCCTCAGCTCAGAGGTTCCTCCACTCCACCACCCTCTCTCTACACTCTACACTCTAGTATCTACACTCTGCAGGTCGTGGGAACAGGGTAAACACTCGGCCGAGGGCAAACACCATTTCTGATTCAGAATCAAGCATCAATGGTCCTCGATGACGCAGATATTTCTTTGTTAGTGATGACAACAGAAGGTATACATAGCTCCCAAGATTTCCTTCTTGAAGAATATTCATCCAAGTGTTCCTAAAGTACCCTCTAGCAGTACATCTCATCAGATTTACTATAAATTTTGTATATGGGGTCCCCATAGACAACTACATTTAAAGGTGCTTGATTTTTATATTGAACATGAATCTCCTGTTTGGTTTTGACAAGACTAGGCAATTGCTATAATGTTGTATACGTTTCTTTCACCAAAAATAATATAAAATTATTAATAATTTTTTTAACCATTTGAAACCGTACATAAAGACGAGTATGTTGAAGTTGGATACACACTATGACACAGCAGCAAGGGGACTTGTCAAGATTCTAGAAAGTGCTTGCATCTTGAAGAGCAAGTTAAAAGTGAAGCAACAAGTAAAGTGGCAACTGTGAAATGTAAGGAGTGTTAATTGCACAGTTACCGAGGCTTTGGGCCGACAATTACAGCGGACTTAAACATTCGGAATGGTAGCTGAAATAACCCCCTCCCTCCCTACCCTCTCCTTCACATCGCTGTCCGGAATGTTTTCATTACACCTACTCCAGCTCTTACTTTGGTGTTCAACACTTTTATTCGAGGTTTCTGGTTGAAACTTATTTCAGCACGAAGTTGAATGTGTTTGAGTTTTGTTAGCTTCTCCGCCTTCAATCAATTAGAAGGCTTAAATTCAAACTGAAATTTTTATGCAGGATGTTAATGATTGGAGTTGTGTGCATGGCTCTCGGGTTTTCTAACCGAAGAGTTAAGCATGACAGTAGTCAAAGGAAAATATTGTAAAAGTGTAGGAAGATTCCCAACTACTCTCTCATCTGCTCATATATCAATTTCAAACCTACATGTAGAATGTAGATAACAGCGCTGGTGGCTCATGTCTGGAAAATAAACAAGCCCGCGATAACCTCGGCGAGTGAGCGAGTGTGCTCCTCCTCCTGCAGCATGGCGGGTAGAGCGAGCTTGTTGTACCATGTACCATCAGTCTCCACTCCAGTACCCCGTGATTACCGATAATTGTCCTGTCAGCGAGCCCGCAGCAATCCCCTCCCTCCTCCACTCCACACTACACTATCAAATTGTATTTAAATAAACAAGCAGTTAATAATTATCATCCCGTTGGCTATAGAATGTCGGAGGCGTCCTCCTGGGCGGTATCTATCTACAGTCGAGAATCGAGATGCATCTTTTTAATTGAATACTGGCGATTGTAGGTAATTGATTGAGGGAAAGTTCGACTATCTAGTACAAGATGGCGGGGGCTATAAATACGTGTGATTGTTAGGTTATGTTGTGAGATACGATGTTTTGTTAGTCGATGTTGACAATGGTCGCCGGTGCGTGGGACTCTGGACCATTGTGCCAAGAGATGTAATGCTGGACATTGTACAGTGGACAAACAGGGCATAAAGTATCTTCAAGACGTTTTGGCACGAATATTTCCATACCTCAAGCCCACCTCAAACCCACTTGCCAATATTTTCAAGTACTTGCTTCCTGTTGTGGAGAAACCATAATACTATTAAACTTGTTTCGAAACAGCAGGGAAGAAAGACAATTATTACTATAACTAATCAGAAAACTCCTAAACAAATTAAAAGCAAAATCATTCTTACACAAAACATCAAACGTTTCTTTTAAATCCAAGTCATCATTAATTTATTGGTTTCATATTTTATCCATGCGAATACAGTAGTCCTAACATACAACAAATTAATGGTTTCCGTGAAGCTACGTGGTTAAGCTTACTAGTTGAAATAGTATAAATACTAACTATGAATGACAATAATTTAAAAAAATGAAACTAGTATTTCCTCGTTTGATCCAAGGTAGAACTCCAACGTTCCAGCGAGTTACGACATTGACAAATTAAAAACGCTGAGGTTTTTGATTGAACAAGATAGGCTTGGCTTGTTTTGATAGAGTTGAGTTGATCTGTGGTTTTGCAATCACCTAATTTTATCAAGTGTACAATCAGCCGGGCTGGGATGTCTGGGATCAGCTGTCTGGTTTAAGGTCATTAATCAGCTGTCACCTTTAACCTTGGCCAAGGCTAGATACTTTACACATCTTCTTCTACAATCTGTGTAGTAATGAAATCGGATAGACTTGAAAGGTTTGTCATATTTGTGTGTTTTTAAATCTTAAAAAGTTGTTTACGAGTATGCGGGCAATGAGTATGTTAGTGTACTTTGTATAACAGAAAACTATTATCAATCCATTTTGACGTTGTAAACGAATATTTTCAAAATATTCAACTTATGCAAGCTTTTATTTGATAAATCCCTGAGTAAACTGTGGACTGTGGTAACTTTTTTCATTGTTGTTCTCAATTTAACACAAATATAATTTTTCCCCTGATAGGTATGCGTTTATTTATTATTGATTTCTCTACGTTCCTGAATCAAAATAAGGAAATAGTATATGCTCCTAGAGCTACTAGTAGATACTGACGGGACGGTGTAA
Organism: Matsumurasca onukii; assembly: GCA_018831715.1. Taxonomy (NCBI): domain Eukaryota; kingdom Metazoa; phylum Arthropoda; class Insecta; order Hemiptera; family Cicadellidae; genus Matsumurasca; species Matsumurasca onukii. The sequence goes on along the minus strand of CM032060.1, from coordinate 40,169,434 downwards.
GGGGAGGGTGGAACGTGTAAGGGGTGTCACCTGGTCTCCCCTACATTCTACATAACTATGACTTGCAAAGGGGAGATTATGAGGTCCAGTGTCAGACAGAGAAGCCGCCATGAAGGCGCTAACAGCTGTGCATATCTGTCTTCATTTCAGTTGACAGTGACGTCAGATGTCTTGCTTTCTGAGCTCCACACACCAGGCCATTACTCTAATTATTTCTGTGTTGGTTAAGCTCGGAACTTCAATTGAAATTTACTATCGTACCATCAAAACCAAAATTTCATGTTTAGCTATTTAACTAGTATATTACGTAGCAGCTAGATGGAATACACATAACTGGGATTAATTTTGGTATGCGGCAAACCCACGAAAAATTAAGCGTGGAGGAGAAATAAAGAATTACTATAATTTGTCCAGAATGACAACATTAGAAGTATAGTAACCTCGCAACTCATATCACACAGCAATACTATTAGACTACTCATATTTTATTTGCTCACAGAAACCTACGTTTTATTGACTGGATTATTCAAACCAACGGCCGCTAACAATACAATAATCAAAACGTAGCCAGCCCAATAAATCACCCGGGTGATCAACAGTATAATCGTGTGAAATTCACTCTCCCCTCTCAAAAGCTGGAATAACGGGCGTCATTTCTTTTGTACTTCGCGTTTCAGACCCTTCTTTTTCGCAAAACCATTACAATAAAAGTACCAGCCCATTCACTCAGACTGGAGTGTTAAAACCGTATGGAATTGTGGATGAGTTATCACCCCGGGGAGGGGCCCTGCAGGGGGGGGGGTGATTACTCTGAACCCGCGACAATTCAAGGGCTTTACAGTTCAATTTTCACACATGCCAGGCTTACACTGGGGTTGGAACTCCTACTGTAATTTAGTTATACTAAAAGGATCGGCTCCTACTCTTCTTTTGTTGGAAGTTTTTAACTTAATGCTCGTCCAAGGTGGGAGGGGGTTTCTACATTGTTGTAGTGGCAGCACTGCAGTGGGGGCCACCCCTGCACGGCGGGGCACACTTTCACACTTTGAGAAATGTCGCAATCACTACAAAAGGTACCTTTGAAACCGTTGATTTGGTTTAGGTACAATTCATTTTTAATCCATTGTTCAACTACGGGTCCTTTTCTACTACGAATATACGACACAGAACGAATTTTATCGCAATACAGCCACTAAAATCTAAATTGATGTCACCTTCCCTTTAGCATGTCACATAAAAAGTGTTGAACAGTTTCAATCAATGTTTCGTTGGTAGATGACGTTTGTTGTCGCAAGACTTCCTCTTAACGTCGAACAAGATGAAGTTTTTGCTTGGAGTAGAATCAAGACGTACTCCAGGATCTTGCCAGTTCCGCCGCAACTGCATTACGACCCGCATTCGGCAAGCTTACAAGCTGTCATTTATGAAATATATGAATATAGACAGATTAATTTAAGAACATTTGGAGGATGTTCATCTTTAAAGACAAAGTAAGTAAATCTGCCCATCAGGTGTGCATTTATTTGTAACATTGAGTATCACAGTCTGGTTTGTTGGGGCTAGCCTTGAATCCGTAGAAATATACTCAATTCCAACATGCCCGTTTTGTAGACTATTACTAAAAAATTAAAAACAATTAATTTTCAACTTTTTAAAAGTACTTTTATTTATAATTTATTAGTTAATTTAGGTTTTAGTGTATATTTCTATGAACCAGATACAGTTGAAGTGTATGGTTATCATGGAAATAAATGAGAGCCGAAAGGGTTAAATCTTTACACTTTACTTGTTGAACTGACTTGATGATAAAATTCCCTATTATAAATTAGGGAAAAGGCATATTATCAATATTTAAAATAAATTCAAATTTGAGGACCACTATAACTTTCTTCTTTGTTTTACTGTACTTTGGGCCGACATTTCAATTTTGTAACTTGTTTTTCACAACTTTCTATTCAAGGCTTCCTCCGTCCTCCTATGGATTCTATTTTACCCTCCGTCCATCTTCAACGTAGTCTGCTTCCTCCTCTATCTTCCATTTACATTTAACACTTTAAAGCCTGGCCTAATTTTTTTATGACAGTTTTTCGTCTTTTTGTTTATTTTACTTATGCCGTGACTTTCTCACACGCCCTCTATTGCAATCTCTTATTGGAATTGAAACTGCAATCTTACCGATCTAAGGTAATGACAAAATTGAAAGAATAACACCGTTTTGTGAACAGTGCCGTAGAAGCAAAGCAGCATTACCGGCTCCAAAGTAATGCGGGTTTAAACTGAAACATTTTGAAGGAACTAGAAGTGAAGTCCGGTTTGTCTTAGTTTAGTATAACAGATAACTGCAACTAAAATGCCACACTTGATTTGTAATTCGAGTTTGAGTCAGCTTGTCGATTGGTAAGTATAGCCATGGCTTAGCTAGATAGTAACGTTAATTTTCATTGTAAATAAAACAAACCATAAACAATTGATTAGTCAATTTACAATCAGTCAATTGTGTTGACTATTTATTAAAAAAAAAAACAAACAAACCAACTATAACTAATAATTAACATAAAAATGTGATAAAACCTATGGTACCGGGACAGGCCGAATTGAGGTTTAATATTGTAAGTTGTAATTATATTACCTTTGAATGTCATCCATAAATTCACCCTCACTGTAAAATGATTTATTAATTAAATATGATTTTAATTTTCGTTTGAAAATACCCAAATTAGTTCAGTTTTTATGTTTCCAGGTAGTTTGTTATATAATTTAACCCAGCTTGACAAGGAGTTGGTCATAAGCCTGAAGCCTGTGATAATTATTTCTCAATAATTAGAATACCTTGTATTATGTACATGAAAGTTAGCTCCTGTTTCTAAATTACATTTAGTCAGACAAAGAACAACTGCTTCAAAAAATGTACATACAAGGTAGTGTTAATATGTTAAGTGTTTTAAAAATGTCCCTACAAGGTTCTCGAATATAGCTTTAGATACGACTCATTCAGCCTTTTCTTGAAGTAAAAAAAAGGCGATAAACCTCTGTTTAGAACATGCTCCCCATAAAGCAATGCCATAATTTAAATGAGGATGAATTAAACCGAAATAAGCAGTTCTCAAAATACTAATTTTACAATAATCGATAAGTTTCAAGAAGAAAATTCCAGATGCAATTTTAATGCACACACTCTCGACCTGAGCTTCAAGATAAATCTTTATCGATATGGATTCCAAGAAATTTAACACTTGTCAACTCTTCAAGGATTCTGTCCTTTATCATTATCAGAGGGCTGTTATTATTGATATCATCAAACCGATGATTCAGTCTATAAATTCAGTTAGTGTTATTTGACGAAAATGCAAACAATAATAATTGAAGGATTTTTCGAAGAGGAAGATTTGTCAACTTTAGACAGAATTCAAAATTTATGTTGTTGTTGATTAAGATTTAATATATATATATATATATTTGTTTTATTTTATTATTGTTAGCTTGTCTATGCGAACTTGTTTGTCTGACAATAAATAGTAATTATTATTATTTTAGAAAAACCCCAAATTAGTATTCAAAGTTCACGGTTCCACATACCTATACACAAAATAATGCGGTTAAACCAATATTTAGTTCCTTTTGAAAATGTAACTTCTTTCAGCAAACATTACCAAAAGAAGTACATACTACCTTAAGAGTATTAATAGTTTATATGTAATTAAGAACTTTTTCTTCATTTAAAAAGTCAAATTATAATATTGAGTGAAAATACATTAAATTCAACTCAGTTTATGATAAATTACAAACACTTGCTCATTTCATGGTCCCGGACCTGGTTCTTGCCATGCTAACGGCTTGAATATCTCACTTTCCAAAGGAAATTTGATAAAAAGTAAAATTATGTTAATCAGTTAATGAATCTTTTATAAGAGCGTGAAACTAGTCAAAATCCACAATTAGAACATAAATGCCACAACCCAGACCTCAAATATCATAAATCCATAGATAATACATTTATAAATATCTATAATTTGAAATTTATAGACAGTAGAAAATATTAAACCTCTTGGAATGTTAAAATGCCGCAACTTCCCTGTAATCTTTCAAATACTGTACAACTTGAAGAATCATATTCATTTTCTGCTTTAGGGCTCAGAGAAAGGACGAGAGAAGTGTTAACAGATCAACAGGTAAAATTTAACAACAATACTTTCCTCAAATTTGAGTGGTTTAATCTATAAGAATATACATGTTTACAATATTTAACAGATAATATAAGTTATAATTATGTACACAAAGCTTAGCTCTGATATTCAAACCTTCTTTTCACAACCTTCTTTGATACTCTCATATTTGTACTTAGCTCTGCAGTCTTGCACTGTTCGAGTATGTCAACCTCTCTGTCTATTCTAACCTTGGGGTTTATGGGCCTCAATTTATTCATTTAGTTCAAAACATTTTGTCCTTGCAAACTTCAAAAGATGGATTATAACATTCAAGCTCATATATCCTTCATCAATGCTTAACAAGTATGAACAGCTCTAACCACAGCTTAGAGATTTGGTAGCCATCAATCAATAGTCTAACTTTAAATACCATCGTTTCAAAGTTTCTAATTAGGTTTCAATAATAAACAAAACAACTTTATTTTTGGGACTGGGTAAAATTTAGGTGACACAATATAACTGGGTAGTTAAAGGATAATTTGATTAGTTACACAGATTAAGAAACTCATTTGCCTTTTTAGTCTACTAGCAAAACATCAAGCTCCTTATTCTTTCAAAACTTTGAATCAATGACACTTGTTTTTTTGTGCAAAAAGAAAAATAAAAGTCTATAATATAAGACATAAGTTTGGAGTGTGTCGAAATTGGACTTGAGTTCAATTTAAAGCAAACCCAAAGTAATTTAACTGCATTAGAACTCGGTTTATTCGAACCTAGTTAATCCTAATCAACTTTTAGTAAAACAAAAGTTCAAATACAACATTTGTGCTCAGAAAATAGCACTTTTGAAAGGTTTAAATGATGATATTCTTGTTCACTTACAGACCTAGTTGGATAATGCAGTACGTTAACGCCGCCTTGAAAAGTTGGCTTTTCCTTGTGCCCAGACTTTCAGCCCAAACTATTTCTCTCCTTTTAGTAACTTCTGTGTGACCAATTTTCCAACCAAACATGTTTTGTCTATTACATTTGTGCTTCATTTATAAATATTTGTTTGGGTGATACCTGTTCCTTTTAAATATCCTAAAAATGTTACTGATGTGAAGTTTTTGTTTTATTATGTAAATATACTTTCACTGATGATAGACAAACGCTACAAAATGCGCATCTGAATTTAAACAACTGTATAGTTGCATCTACAGGCCAAACCGAAAGGTAAGAATCATTTTAAGTCTTCCTTAATTGCCACTATCCATTTAATTGTTTCTACTTTTACCATCTCAAATTTATTTATTTGATTCACAGATGGTTGAAGTTTCTGATTGGTCGAGTGATTGGTCTGAATCACCATTTAGTTCAAACTCTCTCTGGTCTTGTTTGAATAAAGGAGCAAGTTTCATCTTAAATTTTGATCAGTTTCACTCATGGGCCAGGTTTTGGTTTGAGATCTGTCACATCAAAGTTTGAATTTTTGAAGATTGGTTTGATCCTAAAATTTTATTCTTGCCACTTCGAAATGACTCAGACCTATGTTCCTGCAACTGAGTTGGAAGCTGCAAGACTTAATGAGATTTCACATGCCACGTCGGTGTAACCCATTGGAGGCTACCAATGTAAAAAGTAAGAAAAATAAAAAATTAGCAATTTTTAAAGGATTACAGCATGGGGTATCTCAACCAGGTTGCAAGCAAAATTGAAGAACTCTGCATCTGTATTTTGAAAATTGATAAAAATCCTAACTAAACAGCAAACAACCTGAACTGTTGTAAAATAAAAATTTATTTAAGCCCCCCTCAGAGCACTTAATTTTTTTAAATATACAACTACTTTTACACTTGATTTTTTCATACAAATCTCTTGTAACATCAAGTCTAACTTTATTTAAAAGCTATTTAATTCCAACGCAATCAACATTCATTCATTTGTTATGTATGCTAAGTAAAAATTGTGATCACTATTCAGGAGCTAGAGGTAGGAATAGATTTTATTCTTCAAGATTTTTATTCTTAAATGTATTATTAACCGTGGCATTCAGGTAGAGTTATTATACATATTGCAAGTTTAAGTGACTTGTGTGTATGCATGATCTTAACATTACGAGATTTGCAAAGAAAATTACACCAAAAATGATCAAATAATGTATGACTGAAAATATATAAAGTTATGAACATCAACGATGAATAGAGGAACATGATACTGTTACAGCAGAGGAAATATAATAACATTTATATATTTACAAATGATTTACAACAATATAAACTTTAGATGAATAACAAAATTACTATAATTATCTCAGTAATGTACATTTGTATATACTTTACATATATTACAACTAGTAACTAGAGGAATAGTATTTATAGGTTATGTACAAAGGTATCACTGTTCTAGAGCTAAATAATTACAAAACTTTATTGTAACTAGGAGTTCACATTGAATGCTTAAGCGTAAGAAGAAATTAGCAGAGTAGATTTTAGTCTTTAGCTTAGTTAGCCTGCTATCATAATAAAACCATGTAAACAATTTCAATTTTCTTTGCAGTTGATTAGATGATTGGATTATTTGAATGTCCATTAGTCTGAAGAGAATTAAAATGATAACTATTGTACTTGAGTGTGATAATACCATTGAATCGATACATAGAAGTTCAGTTTCTCTTGGTTGCTGAGTTTAGCCCCACACTCTATCAGCATCAACCCCAGGAGATTTGATAAATAGAGAACATAGCCTATTATAAAGACAAGCTGTCAAAAGTAACCAGTCCCGCCTATCCCACCAGACGCACTAAGTGCAAACTGACAGTTGGCTGAGAACAAGTAAACTTCCGTATGAAAATTCAATGGTAATACTGAGCAACACTCAGGCCAAGAGATATATAGCGATTATTAAACATGCATTAACAGTAGATACTGAGCTGAGAACCATGCTAGATTTCTGAATAGCTACAATGTACAAAGTGTAGGCTGTTTAAAGTGTGGGTGATGCGATTCCATGTTGACAAACCGATGCAAGATGTCATGTTGAAAACAGGCTTGGATCATCAGAGAAGCAACATTATTTACTATAATCCACTTCATACAATTGTTTCAAGAGACTTGTTAATGAATGATTTATTTTTTGTTTGAACTGAGAATTGAAGTAATGTAAATTAAAATATTTTCAATGCATTGCAATTTTAGCATACACGAATTTTAAGGCCATCAGGTGGTGTTTATAGTTAAGAGGTTTGTTTGAGGTAAATATTACACTAAATAGTAAATAGTCATACAGGTATACAAAAATTAAAAATTTAAAAGAAGCTGTAAGTGTGGCTAGACTTTTTTACATGTTTAAATTGTAACGGTTTAGAGCAGTGTTAGTATTTTAAATGTAGTTATGTGTTTAGGCTGAGAAGTGAGATCACAATCATAACTTTTTAAAAACAAAATAACACAACATGTAGTTGGCATCAATGAGAAATAATGCACATATTTCTGTGTTAAATGTGTTTTGAAACTGATAAATTTACCTTTTACTCATTACTTATTTGTGTACCAACTTAAACATATACAAATAGGAATCTACTATCTTAAAACTTTTGACTCAGGTCCCTCTAATTTTCATAGTTTCACATCCTATTATTCAACACATTAGAAGAAGGTTAAAATAAATTTACTTCCAATTTTGTGTGTAAATCAAAAATGGCTTACATAATGCAATTATTATTGCTTTATAACTATCTCAATGTTTTAAATCTTAGTAGATCTGTTAAATTAAGTCATTAAGAAGTAGTAAGGATTGTGTTATTCTTTTTAGTTTTTACTTATTGAAAGAAATATGTTTATTAAAAAACAACATTAAAAGAAAACTCAAATTTAATCCTAAATAAAAAATGTAGGCTATTAAATTAATATTTTGCTCTTTAAACACAACAATGAGGAATGCCATTGACGTTGGAATGCTTTATATAATAATGTTAAAGGCCTTAACAAAGATAGTTTTACAAAACTTAATACCAAATTAACAGTTTTATATATTTTTTTTTTTACACACTATGAAACTTTATTTAATACTGCCTATTTGACAGAAGAGACAAACATGTTAAGTTGCTCAATTGCTTGAAAACAATGTTCATGGGACGACAGTGTTTCAACTTCAAACAATGTCTCAAAAATTACCTATAAATACATTTTATAGTTTACATTTAAATAGTGCAGTTTCATGCCAAAATAGTTTTTTAATGCTTCCCCAGTTATAAAATCTATTTACTTTAAATGGTTCAACATTTTAATTTTTAATAGACCAACATCCTTAAAAGTCCAAGTGTCAAATTATCAAGGTTTTACTGTACTTTAGCGGTACTAAAAGCGGTTTAATATTCCCAAGACATTTCAACTACTCTTTGGTAGTCATCTTCAGTTGAAATAATAATCATAGAAAACAAGAGAAGTAAAGTAATTATGTACATTCAATAATTTTTGTTTTATTGTAGAAACAAATAATAAATTTATAATTAATTTATTTAATAAAATTTATTTATATTAATGAATATATTTATATATATTTATTTTATTTTAATTTTAAAATTATAATTTGTTTTTATAATTTATTTTGTATTTTTGTAATATACCGGCACATAATTATTTTATTTCTCACTTTTTTTTATAATTAGTATTTCAACTGAAGATGACTACCATAGAGTAGTTGAAAAATCTTGGGAATATCAAACCACTTTTTTTGTGTTTCACCCAAAAGAGTTATTTCTAAATTGTGATAAACCACACAAGCTTAAAATCTAAATGTTTTACTGTACTGCTTATTTGTAGTATTTCCATCATTTTCCTCAAACAGATTTTGATTTAGAAGATTAAATAAAGTTTCACAGGCAAATACCGTTAAGAATGCCAGTTTCAATAAGTAACAGCAACAGTTGACTAACAGTTGTATGAAGTGGACGTGGAGAGCGGAGATGCAAAAGCATTCAGGGGGTTCTGGAGCTGAGGAATGCTGGGTCGACGGAAGCGACTTTAGCTGTAAGGAAGGCATGCATGCAGAACAGCAGCCCTTGCAGCGTCACACACTCCAGCTCCTGCAAACAACGCATCAGCGACAGCCGTTAGTACTGGCAACTATAGCACTGTATTCTACAGCAGTAGTAACTGAGAAGTTGCCATCTGTTGTCTTCACTTGAGTGAAATGTTACCTCAAGCAGGGCCGTATTTATATATTTATACGGCAATTCACATACTCAGAAATGGAGAAATTTGCCCTCTTGTCTATTTATTAAGTTCCTAAGCCATTTAACCCATTTTTACTGATTTTATGTATTGAGCACAATAAAACCATACGTTTCATTTCCTTCCATAATATAACTTTTTATTGATCTGAAGAGGTCTAATGAGATTAGTTGATATATAACCAATTTAAAACTAAACTATTGTTTTAATAGTTATTTTAGAAGACATTGGCAAATATTTCAACATTAAGTAAAAAAAGTATAATGTTGTCTTTTAAAATGTTTCTTGTATGACAAAATATATGAAATAAAGAAGGTCACCTCATTACCAAAATATTAAAAGTACTAAGCTCAGGGGTGCCCATAGGATATATTCCAGAGGGGTGCGGGGCAACATATCAGGCAAAATCAAATTTTTCCAATAAAAAAATAATAAGACCCATGAAACACGATCTTTAGCACTCTGGATGAATCATTTACCATACTTAGAAGGTCTCCACTGTAGAGGCTTTCAGAGACACCATCCCAGGGTTTGGGGCAAAGCCGATCCGACATGAGCAACGGTTTTTACGACAATACTTATTAAGAAAAGTTAAATCAATAGAATAGTACTGATGTATTTCAACAAGTATGTAACCTTTTGTTTTAAAATAGAATGGTATATGAACATTTTGCTTGATTGTAAAATATTTAAAATAACTTCTCCTAGGAGCTAAGGAAGAGGGGCACGTTTTGTCCTGGTTTGAAAGGGTAATTTTTGACAAACTTCCGACATCAGGTACTTGAAGTACTTCTTGATTCATTTGGAAGATTTAGGACAACCCAAAAACTGAAGTCCCACACACTAACTGGTCAGACAAAAAAAACCTTTTGAATTTTATAAGAAAAAAGCAAATAATTAAAACTTTGAAGCCTAAACTACAGTACTTTATACTTTGTTTTGCAGTCGTTGAAATTTGACTGCTAGAGCCCTCAGGTTCCAGACTCCAGTCTAGCCTAACCTGTCTGCAGTGACTTACGTTTCTCTAATCCATGTGTGAGACAGCTGATATCCTTTGCCCATAGGGTAACATGACTAATAAACAAAAAGATGAGTAATGGAAAGTAGAAACAATGGTTTTAGGTGATCTAAATCGCCTTGGAGAGGCATGTTACCTGGATTGAAGTGGGATGGGCAAGAGTTCCCAAGATTTGGCATGTAAACTCTGTGATATTCTTAAATGACATGTTTTAGCTTCAACTTTCTCACTTTGACATTTCACCAGAGCAAAAAAAGAAAAGATTCAGGAATGCAACAAGTAAAATCCGCTAAACCCACCAAAGACAAAACTTTTTCACACTTCAAAGTTCAAAGTGTCACATTGATCAACATGTTCTACAAGATGGATTCATACAGAGCTGGGAATTAAGAGAAAAATATAGGAAAGCTGCTGAGCACAATTGAAATTGTCTAAATTTGATATTATCAGCACAACGAGTATAATAAAAGACAACAGGTGTTCATTCACAGATGCTTGGCAGGCAAGTGCAAGTCTATGGGCATAGGATAACCTACAGGTGTCAGTGCTTACAAGAGCCAGACATTTATCAACAAACTTAGATTTAATTTACTCTTTCTTAAATCTATAACACAATATAACAAAAGCTTGTTAAACCAATGGTTTGGAACTTTCAAAATAATCTGACATAGACCAGGAATAGGGAGTTTAAGAGTTCTTTGTTGTTTTGGAAAGGATAATTTTAAAGACAATTGGCATGTTTGGTGCCATTTATCAAGTGCCAATGCACCCTATGTCACCCTACAGCAAAAAACATGTCCCTACTTTTACCATGTTGTTACGTGAATGGGCACAGCAGCACAAATGTGTGCACTTTTCACAGTAAATTATTCTAGACTGGTTTAAAAATTTTGTTAAGTTATACGGAACTTTTCGTCATGGTACATGGCCAAAGTTTGAAGGTGCAGGTATTTGTTAGGGACTACTGGAAACTTTTGATTGATATTTATAAATTACGATAAAACTGGTATTTATAAGTTACTATAACTTAAGTTGAAGGGTTTTTATTTCATAAAATATCCTTAATCTCTTGACGTTTCACAACTCAAAAGATTGTCCTCTGACAGAAACAAATGGCGGCAATTTTTGGATTTTGCCGCTTAATAAATCTCATGCAATGCAGGGTGTCTACCAATGCTACAAATGTCTTAACTTTTTTATATTTGAATATCCAGTTTTGACACAAGCTCCAAGCTTCTGATTTTCATCAATGGCTACATTTCTATTAAAATTATACAATATGCTACAGGTACACATTTCAGTTTTTCAAGAAACTCACTGAGTATAAGTGTAAAAGTAGTTGCTATAAAACACTCAATGTCTTTTCCAGGTCAAATGAAACTCCTGGAATTTTCCAGCATTTATTTGATAGGTAAACTAAAGTGCAAAAGTTTCTGGGTTAGAGGATTTCAAAGGCAGAATTGACCAAGAAGTCTCTGAGAAGGCTGTGAAGGACCTGATTTAACAGTGTTCACACCACAAGGCTTTAAATCTAAAGTTACTTTCAACCTTGATGGCGAACACAACTAAGTATGTCAACTTACCCTTATAACATAATCATCTACAAACTTTTACTAGTAGCATTTAGTATTCTTTGCTTATTAAATTTTAGTAAAAAGTATGAAATGAGCTTGAATCTACCTTATTTTTCAGTTTACACTATAAATCTAATATGCGTGTAATACTAGATTGTTACAATGTAATCTATTTTGATTGTGTGTGAACATAAGGACGGAACTTGGCACGGAGATTCAAACTTCCACTAAATTGCTGTCGGGAGTCTCAGGCATCCACATCTGTTTAAATTCAAACATGAGCTATATATAAAATTTGCTGTTGAACAAATAGTGCAGATTTGTTACTGGATAGTTTCAACATTGGTGGTTGAGGAGCATTTTGAGTTATTAGACAAAATAGACAAATGAAACCTTTGGAATTGGATTAAATTGTTCAGTAATCATTACATACTTTCTAAAGTGTATATGAATTTACATGTCTTTACATATTCATTGATTAATCATAATAAAAATATAATAAGCTAGCCGGAATAAAAGAAATCTTGTTATGGAAGAAGAAGGGAGTTTCTTCCTAAACAACTGTTTTTATCGTTTGGCTCAATAGTTGTAGTTATTTTGTGATTTGCATGAAACTAGCCAAAAACATGTTTATTGTGTACCATCTACATATAACAGTTTGTTTGTTGATGTGTTCGATGTAGCATTGGTTTGGCTACTGGTATGCTTTCTTATTAACTAAATTTGCTCTAAGGCAACGCTCACTTGATTGAGAAAAATGTTCAGTATAGAAATGGGTGCTAAATCATTTTTCAGAAGCTAAAGGCAACATTGAAATATTCTGTCGTTGAGTGGCATGAGTAATGTATAAACCCTGACATGATAACATATGCAGTTTTCCAGTATTTTTGTTCTGAAAAAGGAACTTTTGTCCTTTATGCTAATTCAAGTTGTTAAGATCTAGCGCAATGAAGTAGAAAATCTATTGATCATATGCTTAACTGATTCAAAGTTGAAATTAAAAGAGCATGCATATACCCTCAGAAATGTCTAAGTCGAATCTATGATAATTACCTTGGTCTCAATAGCCTTAGTCTCCGAGTCTTGGAAATGCAGTTTGAGGCGACTCTTGCCATCGTCTGAAGACCCCCGCAGCTGAGAGAACTTGTACTGCCACGAGTAAGTGCGAGCCTGAGTGTCGTACAGGGCGAAGCCGAGGTTCCAGTCCAGGGTCAGCCCAGCACTTGTGCCACCGTTAGCAGTCGTCACATTGAATGTCTTGCTCTGGTAACAGTTAAGCACCATTTGATGGAAAAAAGTACAAATTCCTCCCCACTCTTAGTAAATATCAAAGTGTCTAGCAAATTTCTTCCAGCAAATTCAAGACCTTTTCCAGACATTTCCAGTCTGAATTGGCAATTTCAAAATTCTACAAATCACTATACTCTTTACAATTAAATGAATTAATCTTTGTTTTTCATAATAATAGACAAAATATATAATATTTAGTTATTTACAAAAATAATTAAAAAATAATAACTCTAAAAGTATTTATAAAAGGTAAATTGTGTTCCCTTTATGTGGGCATCAGATCAGAATATTAGCCAGCTCATCCTAGCACACAGGGACTAGATGAGCTAGGCACCTGGCCACGTGCTATTGTTCGGCTCATCAGTTCTGTAAATGAAAACCTGCTTCACACAAGGATTATTTGGGGGTTATCTGATAGGTACCTTGGCCAGGTCCCCCCCCCAGTTAGGTCCCTGTCTCCGGCACCGCCGCCGGTAACCCCCCCCTGTTGGGGTCCCTTGGTTGGGCCTGCCGACCTAGGTTCGTCAGCCGATAACCCCTGTTAGTCCCTTGGCTGGGTCGGCCCATAACCCCAAGGGTCCCTTACGGGTCTGCCGATAACCCCCCTATTAAGTCCCTTCCTAGAAAGAGGTGGGTTTTCAAGGTTTTAACACCTCTTTAAAAAACACAAAACCAATTTTTAACTCCGCTAAGCCAGTGGCAAGCCTGGGACTCGGCAACAAGGAGGAGGAGTCGGAGGAGTATCAACTTCTATAACAAACCGGAGGTCATCTGACATCTGGCCCAGATGACAGTTTCTCTGTAAGGGCCTCTTGCCAGGGTGACGGCAAAGTTCTCAACGGTAGATCTGGTGGACCTTCGAGAGCTGTGACACTTGGACTGGCGGTGGAGAGTGGTGACCTGATAGCTACGATCTGACATGGGGAGTCTTGCCTCGAGAAGGATGGATGGATTGAGGAAGGTGAAAATCATCTAATATAAACTTCAAAGTAGTGGGATTACAAGATGAACCAGTCCCCCACATATAAAACAAAGGGTTAGAAGGAAAAAGAGGACTCAAGGTAAGAGGAAGTCAATAGCAGGGCTATTTCTCTATGAGTATCAATGTGACCCGTACCTATACCTAGCTGTGTATCTGTGCTTCTCCCAAGGATAAAATATTATATTACAACATCATGACTGTGGTGTTACAGTATCATAGTATTTTTAAGGTAAAACAAATCAACTGTGCACAGTTTTCACATCTGATATTATGTTCAGTGTTTTTGTCGCTTACTAAGTATGTTTGTAAACATTTCATACATTGTATTTATTAATTCCAGACTTTCCAGGGCTTTTCGACCAAATTTAATTCCAGACTTTTATAAACCTCATTAAATTCAAAACTAATTCCAGCCTTCCATACTTTTCAAGACTACTAGACACCCTGAAATATATAGTTAATATCTGTACAACTCCTGGAGGAAGCCAAGCAATTTGACGTTGAGTTTTATAATCGAAGTGGTTAGTAGCAGTTTTGGACCAAAAGCTGCACAATAGGCTCAGCTTTTTTGGGAAGGTTGGAGTCTGCAATCAGTTGAGCAGATGACATTGGGTGTTCTAGTCAACACTTAGCTCTAGTTACTGTCTGAGGTGTTGTGACGCTGTTTAGTGTTGTGTTTGTTAAGTGTTCAATTTATATTACAGTTTTTATGTTTAATGTTAAGGTAGGAGTTAATTGGATGATGCAAAGAGTTTACAGCCAGTGATTGACACGTACATTGAACAGCAGACATATCAAGAGCCATTGATATAATGTTTATCAAAAAGTGGAGAGACTATGCCTTTGAAAGAGCAATGGAGAAGAAGACACAAAAAAGAATAACGGATTTTATTAACATACATTGGTTCTGTTGCAAAATTAAGTTTAATTTACTGTACCTTTTGTATTTTATAATCCACTGTGCTACACACAAAAGTTTATTTCAAACAATAATTTTCTGTAAAAGGTTTAGTGTATGTGAAATTCTATAACACTAGAATAAACGTCTGAAGTAATATATAAGTACGGTAATAGTTGGTGGTGTAATAGGGTACGTCATTTCCCGGATTATCGGCCAGGCCCTCGGTCCTGTAGTGGCGGGTTGAGAGAGAGTCTACTGTAGTTTCAATACTTCCTATAGTGACTTGATGGTAACAAAAATGACAGACAAAAGATTTGTAAATATTGTTTACAGAAGTGATGGTACATGCAAGTAATCTTAACCCTGTGCGCGCTAATGACACCTCAGCTCGCACTACCATTATTCTTATGTTGCAACACTGGGTAGTGTTCAGATTCCTCGCTAGAGCCCAGCATGTGATGGACAAAGTCCCCTTCACCCACAGTAGTATGTCAGCTGAATCCCGACAAAAATATTGGTGGGAAGGCAAGAATCCCAATAGCAAGGTGGGTGCTATAGATATGTCAACACGCAGCAATTTCGTTCATGAAATCAAGACTTTTGTTACTATTTGCGGCAATCTCTACACTACTATTTGATTACTATTTGATTGATACTATGATTGCCTTACACAATGTAATCATGATTTTCATTACTGTTTGCTGCGAAGTTATTGAATATCTCTTCGCTGCAATCTGAGAACTGGCCAATAAGGTTTCTTAGCCCTGACCACGGACTATTGAGTCTGGGGAGAAGACTGAATATTTCAGGCTCATGCCCTATAGGTATAGCTTTCTCCCTACTGTTTTGGAAAGTGCTTTGTAGTATTTGCGCCCTACCCCCTCACTCATAAGGGTCGGTACCGAGGGGAAGGCTCAGTGCTACACAACCGAGACGTGTGTTTGGCTTAAGACAAAGACACTGATGAGACCTGGTGCCGGTTGAAACACAAGCACTCACCATGCCAGATGTGGACAAGTGAATGTGTGCACAGAGACAACGACTCCTGAGATTAGAGACAATCTACTTGCGTCCCTACACCAGACGGGCCCAACAGCCTCTTCAACACCCACAAGCAAATTTAGGCTAGCTAAAGCTTATGCTCTAGAAACTGAAAGAGCCAGTCGAAAGTGTGTGGTGGGGTTAGAGCACTTGGACGTTGCAATCTTGTACATTGATCACTTTGAAGCAATCCTGTGCCTGGAGAGGGCCAGCAAATCACCAATGCTCTGTATGCAGATTACAGCAGCCCATCATTGGCCAGTTCTCAGATTCCAGAGAACTACTCTGCGAAGCAAGACTCAATAACCTCTTTGTGCTTCGGCTACCGGCGAAACAAACGACCACAAATCTATATTGCTGTTGTCGTTTTCAACAATATCTAGACTCCTGTTAGCGTCCACAACAAAATCACGACTTTCACAACCAATTTAGGGACAAAATTCCTGCATAATACCCAAATTTTCCCGTACATAAAAAATTCCCGTATAAGTCCCGGTTTCCCTTGAATTCCTGTATATTGGACACCCTGTACAGTAGACTCCCGTAAGTTCGACCTCTATTAGTTTGATCTCCGATTCATCCTGCCGGCTCTCTGAGCATGAGTTACGATTTTCCGACGAAGCTGGCAGGAAGTCTCAACTTGTTTATTATATTCTTGTTCATCAGTCCTTGTTGTGTACATGCAGTTTGTGTGGCGCATTGATTCACAACACGATCCTTACAAAAAATAAAGGGGCAATTTTAGATAGATATCGGTTAGTTAGGCCTAGATCCACCTCCCAGATGGCTAAACTTAAAGGAGTCTCCTGTATATACACAAGCTTTGACTCATAGAAACAACTTACCAGGAGTTAAAATACTAATCTTTTTTAAGGTTGAGCTATTGGTGTTATGGACAAGAGAGGTTTACTGTACAAGATTCTTACCCCTAGTTTCATGACAGCAGCACACACGGAGCAATGCCACGCACTCTCTATCCTGAGCAACTCCTGACGTGTCTCCACAGAAAAGTAACGAGACTCTTGGCCTGATGTCTGGATTAGGAAACAGTGTTGTCTCTCGTCCACATTCTCTGAATCTTTGATCACTCGCAACATTGATTGATAAACTTTGAACACCAACCCACACTCCAGCCAGTCTCCTATATTCAACTGAACAATCAAAACAACAGTTTTACATTAATAGATTTACACTTGGCATATTTGAGCAAACTTGAGTCCTTAATTCCAGGATCTTACTTCTAGGATTCCATATTTAATTTTGTCTGATTTCAGACATTTTCCTTTGAAAACACAGTTTTATGTTTTTGACTTTTATTCCTTGTATAAGAAAATTCCAAGATATGTGCAGTAGAGTGTATAGGACCCTCTAAACACTAGGTTGGACATTGCAACAGCCTTTAACTGACTGAATATCAATGGATGATGGGATAGTACAGACCGGAGGAGACTCGAAGAGCAGGACATCTGTGCCCTTGAGCGTGAGGAAGCGAGGTCTGTAGCTCTGCCATGGCTGGTTGTTGTTCAGAATCCCCTCATTCACCCAACCCATGTACTCGATCCTTTCTGCTGCCGGAAGTTTCTGTTGTACAGCTTCATCTAAACATATGTATGGTAAGTTAAGTAATAAGTATGTACCTAATTGCTAAACCAATACAGATATCAAAGAGATGTTTCAAACCAAACCACCCCAGCGTGAAGAAATTGTGTTAAACAATAAGTAAAGGGGTTTTAAATTTTACAAGAGTCACCTCGTCAAACATGGTGGATTTGGTTTGTCTCTCCAAAAAGCCTTCTCGATGGGATTATTTTAAAATTTAGCAAAAGTACTACTATATACAGTATATGGGTTTCAATATCATAGTAATCACTAATAAAAACCAAGGGATGCCTTAGCCGCAAAAGCTAGCTCTTTCAATTAAAATTCAGTGAAAAGTTAAAAATGTCTAATTTATTAATAAAACCACTTTGTAAATAATGACTTCAAACTTAAAATAAATCAGCTGGAATTAATTCAGCACTGTAACAAGGTCACTTGAGATGTTACCTCAGTAAGAGGGTAAATTGGAGAGCAAAAGAGGAGAAAATGCTTTGGAGAAATACATTTCATTGCTTTGTTCAGAATAGCTTAAGAGCTGGATAACCAAACAAGACAAGCAAAATGTATACAGCCTCAAGAGAGAACTGTAAAGTATAGAAGACTTGCTCGGGGGACTTTTGTGGCCTGAGCTAGGTCTTGTGGATTTGCCAGCCACGTTCTACTGACAGTCTTTGTACCTTACGGAGAAATCATGCAGCGGCACAATGGAAAGCTCATAGCTACGCTGACTGCCCTTCAATTTTAATATGGCTTTTGTAATCTATGACAAAATTTGGAAAACAATTGAGTAGCTTACTTAATTTGTTTGCCAGATTTGAAATGCTTGTTGATGAAAGTAAATGACTGAATTATAACTTAAACTGAACATTTCATGATTTCTTATGTCAATTACAACAATTCGTGATGCGGAGTTAAAGAAATATGACCTGTCAATCTCACTGAAATTTTAACCACGTAACCTATAAAATAATGACCCTTGTTCAAAGCAAATGATTTTTCATTATAAATAGTTTTATTTCATATTTTTGGCTTTGGATTTAAGACGCCTTTAACTATACCAGTGAAAATTATTGCTGATTATATAGATATGCGTCGATTGTAAATCAATCTAAAGTTAATGGAGAAATTTCTTGAAGGTAGACATCGTATAGCTTATAAGATGCCATTTACCCTCAGGCAAGGTGAGCGGCCCCTTAAATCTGCAGCATGAAGTGGCTTTGACCTAATTCACTTCGCAGAGCCCCAAGGAGGTAAAACCATGGACCATTAGCTGTTTATCAATTAAAACAAATATTACTAAAATATCGGGTCAGATATTCAGACTGTATTGTTTTATAATTTTGATATTCACTAAAGTTAGTTTTAAATTTTAACTGTTTAAGGCAATTAGTTATTTTGATTTTATTTTTAAATCCTAACTGTAGCCAGCAAGTAAATGATTGAGCTATATTCTACAAGTCTGACAAGTGAAAACCTGTGACATTGACGTGTTGAATGAACAATAAGTGCTATAGCTTACTTGCAAGTGTGTAAGTCCCAGAATGTTGTCTGTGATGTGTTTGAGCCATTGAGACAGCACAGCCGCGTCGTCGCAGTGTACTACACCAGTACTCGCACCATTCAATCCTCGCACTTCAAATGCATTGGTCTCAGCTTGTCAGTGCCGAAGATGTATCTCGTCACATACGCCATCATCAAGGGAACTGTCAATAAAGTGGTTGTTTTAATGTTTGCTTAACCCTTTGAGGTCTCATGTCGCTATAGGTCGACAAACGCTATTTCTTTTGAACGCTTGGATGTGCAGTATAGGGACGGTTGAAACAGTCTCTGATATGCGGGACTACTACACTAACGGCGCCTAGCAGAGAAGAGCCTAAACTACCACCCCTCCCCTCCACGGCAACTCAAGTGTGAGTTTGACAGCCCAGGACAAACAGCCCGGTGGTTTAGTGGTTATAGTGACGACAGCTGGCCCTGTCTGTCAGCAGCGTGGGTTCAATCCCACCCGGTGCACACTGCTTACACGGTGCAATGCTAGTGCATTGATCATTCCAGGTGCGGGGCCACAATGACCCGCTGAAAATCACTGAAGAGAAAATGGCTCATCAAATCCAGTGAGGCGGAGAGTGGCACTTTTGAGCTTAGAGGCGCTTAAATCCCTGCTTAGAGGAGTGGTTCAATGCACCGTACCAGAGAGCGGTTTTGCTGAAATTTTGTTTAGGGGACTGGGAAACCCCACGGAGGCTTTTTTACAAAAATTTAACAATAATGAGACCGCAGTTGGAACCTTGAAAAGTTCGCACATCATATGACTGATGACCAAATATTTTCTTTTTGAGTACATAAATAATGGACAAAAATTTCAAAGTAAAAAATTATTTTTCTAGAATATAATAAAAAATTATTTAATTTACAAAATAAACTTAAATTGAATACACAGGACCAATACATAGTAACAAATAATTACATTTTTTCATATTTTAATATTTTTTTTTGTTGAAACACCTAAAAACAAGAACTGATACATAGCTTGCATTAACAAGTGATTCCCTGCTATTGGTAAGCAGACAATGAAAACAATTCATTTGGCACTATACCAGCAAAAACAAGCACCGTAGGCAGCTGGAAATTACTGCCAAAACCAAGCAGTGAGGCAGCTGAAATTACACTAAACGACCGTAAATGAGCTAACAACAGCTGTGAAGCTGTTCATTAGCTATCTAGTGGCTAAAATGTCACTGCTATGTTCAGAATAGCTTAAGAGCTGATAACCAAACAAGAAAAGCAAAATGTATACAGCCTCAAGAGAGAACTGTAAAGTATAGAAGACTTGCTCGGGGACTTTTGTGGCCTGAGCTAGGTCTTGTGGATTTGCCAGCCAATGCCTACTGACAGTCTTTGTACCTTGGAGAAATTGCAGCGGCACAATGGAGCTCATAGCTACGCTGACTGCCCTTCAATTTTAATATGGCTTTTGTAATCTATGACAAAATTTGGAAAAACAATTGAGTAGCTTACTTAATTTGTTTGCCAGATTTGAAATGCTTGTTGATGAAAGTAAATGACTGAATTATAACTTAAACTGAACATTTCATGATTTCTTATGTCAATTACAACAATTGTGATGCGAGTTAAAGAAATATGACCTGTCAATCTCACTGAAATTTTAACCACGTAACCTATAAAATAATGACCTTGTTCAAAGCAAATGATTTTTCATTATAAATAGTTTTATTTATTTTTGGCTTTTGATTTAAGACGCTTTAACTATACCAGTGAAAATTATTGCTGATTATATAGATATGCTTCAATTGTAAATCAATCTAAAGTTAATGGAGAAATTTCTTGAAGGTAGACATCGTATAGCTTATAAGATGCCATTTACCCTCAGGCAAGGTGAGCGGCCGCTTAAATCTGCAGCATGAAGTGGCTCTTTGACCTAATTCACTTCGCAGAGCCCCAAGGAGGTAAAACCATGGACCATTAGCTGTTTATCAATTAAAACAAATATTACTAAAATATCGGGTCAGATATTCAGACTGTATTGTTTTATAATTTTGATATTCACTAAAGTTAGTTTTAAATTTTAACTGTTTAAGGCAATTAGTTATTTTGATTTTATTTTAAATCCTAACTGTAGCCAGCAAGCAAATGATTGAGCTATATTCTACAAGTCTGACAAGTGAAAACCTGTGACATTGACGTGTTGAATGAACAATAAGTGCTATAGCTTACTTGCAAGTGTGTAAGTCCCAGAATGTTGTCTGTGATGTGTTTGAGCCATTGAGACAGCACAGCTGTCGCAGTGTACTACACCAGTACTGCACCATTCAATCTCGACTTCAAATGCTTGGTCTCAGCTTTCAGTGCCAAGATGTATCTCGTCACATACGCCATCATCAGGGAACTGTCAATAAAGTGGTTGTTTTAATGTTTGCTTAACCCTTGAGGTCTCATGTCGACTATAGGTCCACAAACGCCATTTCTTGAACGCTTGATGTGCAGTATAGGGACGGTTGAAACAGTCTCTGATATGCGACTACGCTTACACTAACGGCGCCTAGCAGAGAAGAGCTAAACTACCACTCCCTCCTCCACGGCAACTCAAGTGTGAGTTTGACAGCCCAGGACAAACAGCCCGGTGGTTTAGTGGTTATAGTGACGGACAGCTGGCCCTGTCTGTCACAGCGTAGTTCAATCCCACCCGGTGCACTCTGCTACGCAATGCTAGTGCATTGATCATTCGGTGCGGGGCCACAATGACCTGAAAATCACTGAAGAGAAAATGGCTCATCAAATCCAGTGAGGCTGAGAGTGGCACTTTTGAGCTTAGGAGGCTAAATCCCTGCCTAGAGGAGGGTTCAATGCACCGCACCAGAGAGCGGTTTTGCTGAAATTTTGCTTATAGGGGACTGGGAAACCCATAATGGGAGGCTTTTTTACAAAATTTAACAATAAAATGAGACTGCAAAGGGTTAAAAGCTTAAAAAAATTTATAATCAACTAAAACTGGTTTTTAAATGCCAATCACCAATTTGCTGGTACCACCTTAGGGTATTTTAAGGTGATTAAAGGTAAAGGGTGAGTGAGATGAATATTTGATAGTAGTCTTGTTAAAACCTAATATCACTGCATTAAACTTGAAGAGACATTCTCTGGTTCCTGTTATGAAAGTCATCTCACTGTCCAGCATTGCACCATACCTAAGAGTGCACTCAGGTAGGAATCAAACTTACAGTGAAAGAGTACAATGACGCTAGTGGTCACTCTTAACGACCAAGTCTAAAACATGGAGTTTTTTCATTATCCTCTGTGATGAAATCACAAATTTTAGGCCAGCCGCACATTGATCAGACACAGTCAGTCACTTACAAGTAATTTTGACTGATAGGACTAAAAGGTGTTTAGCACTATTGGCTATGGAGCCCGCCACACACTGCATCTAACAAGACGCCGCAGACACAAACAGATTCTTTCAAAGACGCTTTTTTTCCTTGACTGACGAAATTCTCAAAAGACACGCTTAGTCAAAAAAACGCTAGACACTGTCAGTCACAGCCTCCTGCACATGAAAGAAATCGCGCCACCACATCCCCTCATTGTCACGCGGATGTTTTTTCCTACTTCGAGTCAGCTGTTCACTGCCATTTTACTGCGAGTAGTTTACCAAGGTTTTGAGTGCAGTTGTCATGTCGTCAGAAGCCACGCTGTTGACAATAATGATGTCACAAACTTGTGGATGTCGAGCAAATTGTTGGCTAGTGTTTCCTCTTCAAAGTTCATCTTCAAAGATTAAATACTTGCACTTAATACAAAATACAACAATCTGACTGACTGCTGGACTGGGAATGGAGGGAAGACAGAGGACAATGTTCTCAGAGAACTCAAAGCTTACTAAAACCCCACACACAGGATCAGTCAGAAAAGTCAAACAAACAGAAACAACTAAAGACGCTTAAAAGCCGCCTTTGACTGAGACTGTTCAAACTGAACCAGTGTGCGTCATTCTTAGCATCCCATACAAAAACAATTTCAGTAGGGTTCAAAAGAAAATCACAACTTTTATTATTGATTTTGTATGTATAGATTGTAACAATTTGTAGACTCCCTTTAGTGCTGACGACTTTTGTTTCTGTACACCACAATCTCTTAACTTCTTTTGCATACAAGTCAAAACCACGACTTTCATTATTGTGTGCAATCATTTTTACTGTTACACATGCAATGTTTTCTGAACTCTTTCTCGTATCCGCTACATATATCACAGTGAATGTGGTACAAGTATACACCCAATGGACGATTGAGATACATGCTTGTAAACATGTCAATTCAATTAAATATTTATTTATTTTCCCTTACCGTTTAAGAACAAAACTACCGATAGTTCCTTGATTTGTTCCTATAAATCAAAATGTTTGGTACTAAAAACTATCATATTATTCCCACTTTTCCCAGAATATTTGTACGCTATGGACACACATAAAGGTACTTATGAAGATTTCGTTGTCCTTGATGAGTAGAGCAAGAATAGCACTGCAGCATAGGAACTTCTCAGAAAATCAAGGTTAAATAGCTGATTGTTAAGTGCCAGAACTCATGTATAAGACAAGTGAAGAAGCAACGTCTAACCTATGATGCCTAGATTAGAGGGATTGTGAGATAAAGTAATTTGAATAAACTTTACAATATAAGTAATATATAACATAAAGTTAGCAACAACAACAACTGAATAGTGAGGAGTGTACCTGTGATGATGTCCACCCATCTGACTTGTGTCTGGGTCTTGGATGAGATGGAAGAACACGAGCCACTGTGTCTCCAGCCCTCCTCCACCTCCATGTTTACCGAGATCCCTCATTGTCTAACGGTCTCTCTTCTCCATCTATAACATACTTTCTTAATTACCTTGCTAAATAAATATCTTAAGAGTTATTAATATATGTATGTGATGAATAATGATTGTCATATATTATTGAACAGTTATCATTATTTCTCAGTTTTGAGAACGAAAGTCATTGAACAATTTTTAAAATGCCTGTATACTGGAGCATTACAAATTAATGGTTTCATTCTATATATTTTTGAATAGATTTGTACAATTTTACTCCTGAAACCAAAAAACATGTGGGAATGACAAAACCTCATAAAAAACATGTTTTACTTAATAAGGCAAAATTAAGTCCTATCTACTACTCAACTTTAACTTAACTTAACCTTTACTTAACGTCACCGCAAAATCGATTGAGGAACATTAACTTCTATTTAACAACCGCATTTGATTTCTTGACATTTTACCGCAGTTTTGACATTGTGTTTATGATTTTAGTTCTAAAGTACTGTAAAAGCTTCCATTTAGATTGTATACAAGTTTAGGAAAACCTTATCATTAACCTTCCAGAGATTGTACCACGGATGTTACCTCTGGGTGTATCTCTGTGCGTTAATCAAATCGCATACACTCAGGTCAAAAGACTATGAATCCGTGAACCTTCCGTTCTTCTATCTTAGAACACGATAAAATATAATTAAACCACTTTCAGCTTCAAATGATGTAATTAGACTTTTACTGTTTGTATTAGAGCCTGGAGGTAACTTTCGAGTGCGACCCTGCTAGGAGCAGGTGCATCCTATACCGCTTTTGTAGCTGATATGTTATTTAATTTTATGTGTTTCACTTGAGGTTCTAACCTATTGTCCCATTTAATTCTGGTTCAAAGTTGATAAAAATGTTACACTCTAAGAAAATTGTTGCTATGCCATTTTCGGTAATGTTTTAACCCAACTGGAAGTAACCTCCAGGTGCGCTCTCTTATGTTTTGAAAACCCATGCATCCTTTGAAAGGTTAAACCCGAAACTAACTTGTTTTCTGAAGGAAAGGAGTCGCAGCTCGATAATGCTTCACTGTGAGCATGACAATGTCACCAGCATTCCTCAGAATGTTAACAGCTTCGTCATGTTGACAAGTAGTAATCAGTTCCCCGTTGACTGCAACAAAATACATCGTGCTACTTTACAACTCTTCTTCACTAACCAAGGTGAATCTATGGGTAATCATTCCTACAGTTAAATATTAGTAGTAAACTATTTTGCACCTTTAAAACCAATCAAAGGAAGAAAACTTAAAGTCAATTAGAGCAGATTTTATCCACTTTATAGCTCAGTGGCATTCTTTTGTTTCTTTTAAAGATGCAACCTGTAAAACAGGCTACTTTAGTTTTCAACATGAAAATGTAAAAATCTGAAGCATTTTGAGGCACTTTTAAAACATGTTTACTGTGTAATTTTTTAAGTAACTCTTAATAATAGTTTTGTTAAATTATAAACTCGTATTGCTATTTAAAGCGTTCTTAATTAGCAAGCATCTCTAATTATTATTTGTGCAGTTGTAATTTAACAGCATTTATACTGTAATAACAGCACAGTTTACTGTCGTATTTTTAAATAAACTTTGGTTGGTTGAGGGTTGAAAAAGGGCTTATTAGTTATTATGTAATATTTGACAGACATACTAACAAAACCATAACTAACCTTTAATGATGGCATCTCCCACAAACAATTCACCAGTATGATCAGCTGCTTGGTCTTTGAATATTCTGGAGATGAGGATTGGGAGTTTGTGCTCGGCTCCGACTTTGATGCTGATTCCAAGACCACCTACTTTCTGTCTGGTCACTCCTACTATTCTTACCTAAAATGAAAAAGTCTGTCTTAAGCACCATTAACAAACAAGGCAAGTAGAACAAATTCAAATCAAGTTGTAAAACATTTGTTCTTTATCTCCTAACTTATATAAATCAAGCAGATGAAGTGCTTCAAACCTACTTTTATCATTATTGATTCAAATTTAAACATTATAATAAATTACAGAGTGCTGAAACATTAGATAAAGTAGGTTTGTAACATGCAGGGATTTGAAAACTAAAATGAGATTTTAGACAGTGAAAACCAATGAAAAGACTATGGTAGCAGTTAGTCCAACATCAATTTCAATCCACATAAGGAGGTTCTCAGTGGAACGATGAATAAATAATCACTGGAAGCTGTATTGTAGTGGGACTACGAAATCATAAAACATAAGCAAGAGAGGAAATAAAAGCAATTTATGCTGTCAGACGTAATACAAGCAGGAGAATTTAGTGCTCAAAGCGTCCTCATCCTCCATTCTCATTTTATTGCAACTTTATTGTAATTCTTGCATTAAAACCTACCTCGACAACTATTGTGCCTGCTCTTTTGTCATTGAAAATTTGTTGTAACATTTTATGACTTTAACGTTGAAATTCTTAATACAGATTCATGACTCTTTTAATAAGAGGAAAGATCAGTAGTCCTGGAGGACTCAGAAGTGATAGGTTTGATTGAATTTGAGAGAAATATGGTTGTAATTAAAGTGATGTGAGATTTAACTGTATCTTATTTATGATCTAAAAGAATAATTATTTGTACATGGAAAATACAACTTGGAGCTCTATAACTGTGTGTACATCTTGGAAAGACCAGAACTGTTAGAGAGGCAATGTTTATAATCCTTTCACACACAAATAGCTGGCCTTATCAGATGCTGATCAAATGTAAAGAGGTTTGATAAGTGTTTATCATACTCTATTAAGTATTATTTATTCAACAAGCCACTTTCAGGCTGATGTGTAGGAAAAAGAGGATAGTGAAAAATCAAACGAATAAAAATTATTTAGGATAGGTTGACAAAGTATTAATTTTAACCTCATCATAGACCTATGCATTTTATGTGATCGGTAATTAAATTACTAATATCTTCAAGTTTATTTTGGCACACTTTAAATCGACGAAATTTTAATAAAATCTCATTGCTTACTTGAACAAGCATTACGTTCCATAGTTATGAGTCTAAGATACATCTTTGCGCCTGGCCTCTTCATGTCGATGTGAATGTTGCGAAGGCCTATTTGAAATAAAGATTTTTAGGCTAAACCCTGACCACTTCCTAGATCATAGCGCAAGTTTATTAGTGATTGCATCGTTTTGATTACGTATATTATAGTGAAAAACAGAAACTGCTAACTGCATTATTATTTATTAGCCAGGCCCAGTCCAGTTTGTTTACATTACAATCAAAAACAAAACAACAGTAGAAGAAAGAACGCTATCTGCACTACCAACGACGCAACTGAAAAACACTATTACTAGCTCACTATATTAATAGGTAAATTACCTTTAGAAGTCCGTCCTCGTAAACCTATACGTTGCTAGGTTCCAACCATTGACTTTAAATATACATAAAATCAATGGTTCCGACCTATACGTTTCAACCCTTTTATTGGGGGTCATCATCAGGCAAACAAAGACGTAGGTGTTACTTATAATCGCGGTGAAGGTCGTCAGAAGAATAAATATTTAAATACAAATACACAACAGAACACGAGAAAAACACGACGGAAAACATTAAAATATTTGTACTTGGCCAGGTGAAAAACAACATTTTTAGAACGCACGGGAGCTGGAGCAGTGTGAGTACTGCGGGGACGCGTGTGTGTAGCGTTGTAACAGCTGGTCAGCTGTTATCACTGTTGTGACGTAGTTGTCCTTGGCACCTGCCATCTGAGTCCAAGAAACCTATGGCTGTATTGTAGATTAAATTGGAGGTGAAAGAAACTTGCTTATTTAGTATGTTGTCGGGTCCGATTTACATTGTCTTGTACATATTACAAAACTCCTCAAGGCAGTTCTAGAATTACAGTATTGACATTTTTTACAGATATTGAGTACTTTGTCGTTGTTTTCATAACTTGTGTAATTATAGCTGTTATCAATCAGGTGTGCTGCAAATGCCGTTTTTGTTTGTGACATATATTTAGTGGATTTTGGCGTTAGATTGCAGATTTGGCGTTGCAGAGTGGTGGTGTGGCCAATGTAATTTTTTGGGCAATCGTCACAAGACAGTTGATAGACTCCTATGCGGTCCCCGGTGCGTTTCATTCGTCGGGCGTGTTTTCAGTATGAAGTCTAATTTGTTACTAGTTTTTGGGAGATAAATGAACATTGTTTTTAACTAGGGCCTAGCTCATTTTTATAGTGTTATTAAGACCTGTAGATGCAAACTCTATAGAAGCAACCTTCTCGGTACGGTAGAAGTACTTTCCTCGGTTTCTTCTTGTATATATCGAGGGTTATTTAACTGATTTATTTTCTTCCTTATGCCATTATCAACCACACAGGCCTTATAACCATTTTGTGTTGCTACATACTTGATGATTGTAACCTCATTATGGAATTCTTTAGCCGATAGTGGGAGCTGTAACAGTCTGTGGATCATGCTATTGTAGGCGGCCATTTTTTGGGTGTATAAGGGTGGTGTGAGCTGGAATGAATGGTTTGATCAGGGGTCGTTGGTTTTCTGTAGATTTTGTAGTTAAGTTTACTATCGGCCTTAAACACTGTCAAGTCTAAATAATACAGTGACTCGCATTATCTTGAATGTCTAAAGTAAATTTGATGATAGGGTAGAATGTATTATTTAAGGTAGTTATTATTTTTACCCGTTTAGCATTTTTGTTAAAGGCCACGAACGTGTCGTCGACATAACGACAGTAGAATAATATGTTTGTTCTAAACTTGTTCAATTCGGACCGAGGTTAGCGGCAGGTTCCAGGAAGGCCTCTTAACACGCCTGCGAACCGACGTACCGTCCAAGCGTTCTCTACGAAACCTGATGTCCGCTACAATATAAACAGGACCGGTAATAGATATTCCGTCATTTGTTTTACTGGTAACCAATTTCGTTGGTAAATTTTGGTAAATGAAATTTAAAAAAAGTTAGTAGTACTGTACGTAATAAAAACCAAAATGAGACTAATCAGGAGTGGGTGGAACCCTTACCCTACTGTCCGTGGGAGATGATCTGTGGTTGTGGTTATGGTTGACGGGGGAGATCTCCTCCTTCTGCAGTTTCAGCAGCTCCATGGAGAGGTGAAGTCTCATCAGCGTCGGCCGTGTCTTGCCGTCACTCACCTTCACCATCCCCGTCCGCACCTGAAGCACATATTACAGTATTTACATTTTTAACTGTTCGGTATTTTAGCAAGATTTTTAGACGTTTTGTCTCACAGTTTTTTTTACAAATAATTAAAGTCATAATTTATTAACTATCGCAAAAATTGAGCCTGTACACACATTATTAGTTCCATATTTTCTTCCTGCCTTTTCAAGAGATACTTTTCCAGTATTTCACATACATCCTATTCATAGATATATTGGAAATCTGAGACGCACCTGACAGAAATAAAATACTACAGTGTTTTAAAAATACTGATTTATGCGGTTTAGGGGTTATAAAATCTATGGAAGAGTTTAGTCACATTTAAATTTTAACATACGATAGTTTTAAAATGAAAACTATTTCACCTGAACATGGTGATTATAATATTATAGTATACTGTTTAATCCATCTCTGTTCTTCCTCAACATACTAGTGTCCCATGTCAAATCCTGTATATAATCCTAATATAGTATGGTCATTCAACAACACCTGTAATTGATCCTATCAGTCTCCTTAATCACCTCTGGAAGCAGCGATTTGTAAATGACAAACACGTAGTTTTAAATAACGTTGTATAAGTCAAAATTATGTTTTACATACATAAAACTACTTAACAAAATAGAACTAGAGTACAGATTGAATTTTCAATGCCCATACTACTATACCATAAAAAATAGATCGATAACAAACTACAGTACTAAAAAACTATAACCTAAACTATTACTTATAAAAAACTATTACTATTGTTATTAAACTATTATTATTAAAACTATTACATACTATATAAAAAAAAATCACCCACACAGATTGTTTGTGATGTGAGACGGCGAGGCACCGGTAGACCCAGATCAATAGTGCTACGGCCTGAGTGACAAACAACTTGATCTATAGCGGCGTCTGTCACATCATCCACTCCCTATCAATATCAACTTGCATACGTGTCATTCCCTGACGTGAATGTTTAGGTGCAATACAAAATACTTGTTCTAGGACAACATTCATTTGGCTGGTGAAACTAAGCTCCGGTTTCAGGACCTATTTGCAACTTGAATTACCTTGTTCGTAGCCTGAGGGTCATGTAGACAGTAGATTTCCTTCTTTCAGAATACTGCTTCCTTCTGGTAGTCCTTAAGGTTGGGTGGGTTATCTTCCTGAATAATAAACTCAAGTTTGAGCCTGTGGACGTTTCTACCTTTTGCCTAGAGGGGAGCCGTAGAGCTTTGTGCTGTACGGTTGGATCTTTTAAAAAGAAAAGAGTTCTAATAGTATCGGTCTACAGGCCACCAAACAGCGATTTTGACTTGTTCTTCCAATTTGTCTGATTGTTTGGAGAAGTTGAAAATATCAAGAGTCCCTTGAGTGTGGTATGGAGATTTCAATAATGACCTCAGTAAGTCGAGGTTAAACAGCAGGAGGTTATTAAATCTTATGTCTTCCTTGGCCTTCGACCGACTGTAACACTTACACAAAGAGTTCAAAGATTCTAAGACACTCATCGACAACATTTTCACTGACTTCTCCCCGAAAGTGGTGGAGGCCAATGTTTTGGTGTCAGCTTTATCAGACCACCATGCGCAGGTTTTGAAAGTTCGCTCGGTCATCAAAACAAACAAGACTCCGTTTCAAATGGGCGTTGTTTCAATGAAGAAAATACTCGTCATTTCATTTTCTTATTAAAGGAAGAGTGGCAAGAGGTCTTTTCTTCTAATATACAGATGAAATGTTTAACAACTATGGGTATATTGGACTTTTACTTTAATTTAGCCTTCCACTGAAGAAAGTCAAATATCCAGTTACCAATTTCAAGAGTAGAATAAGGATGTCTTCTGAACTTTTAGTTCTCTGCGTGATAGATCAAAAAGAATTGTATGTCATCAGTAAAAACTCAGACTGGTCTAGTCAGAGAGAGTATGAGTATCGTAGGCTGAAACGTTTGTTCAGGTCAAAATCAAAGAGAAAAAGGCAGCTCAGCTGGCTAAGATAATGAGAGCTGACAACGTTTCCATGAAGTGCGGGATATGGTCAATGAGAACAGGATTAGCTCTTCGACATCTTCTTTTCAAAACTTCGGTATCAGAGATAAGGATGGTTCCATCGCACAACCCAAAGAAATTGAGCAGACCTCTTTAATGATTTCTTCACTAGTGTTTGCAGAACGAGTTTTGCCGCCTTCTGATAATTCCAAATTTTCGGCATTGCCTGAGATTCATTTGATCATTGGCAAATTCATTTGCTCTATCCCCGGTGTCTGAGGTAGAAGTCGGTCTCATCATTCAGTCTTTAAAACTAAACTATCAGCTGAGTTGATGGATTTTCTTCCAAACTGCTCAAAGACTGTAGTCAATTCGTTGTGAAAGCCTTTAACTGTAATCACTAATAAATCATTTGAAACAGGCTGCTTCCCAGTCTTCTAAAACATCAATCGTAAAATACCCACAAGAAAGGCTCTGTGGAAAATTTGGACAATTTCAGACCAATTTCTTTGATCTCCACTTTTCAAGGTCTTAGAAAACGCATTTGCGGTGAGATTACTAAATTTTTTTTTGCAGCATTTAAAGTAATTTTCGAACATCAATATGGTTTCCTAAAAACAAATCTACTACACGCAATGTTTCATCTGATCAATCAGCTTGTCTCATCTTTGGATAGAAGCCAATCATCAGCTAGCGTATTTCTTGACCTCAGTAAAACTTTTGACCTGGTCAACCATCAACTCCTACTAAGGAAGCTGAATCAGGTTGGGGTCCGAATTCCCACTCAATGGGTAGAATCTTACTTGTCTCAAAAGACGACAACAAGTTGAAATTCCTTTCATCAGTAATGATTCAGTACTTCAGACAAGTCGTTAGCTCAAAACACATGTCAGTTGGGGTTCCACAGGGCTCGGTCATGGGTCCTTTGCTTTTTGGTGTTCATCAACGATATCAATACAGGGATCCGAAACGGAACGTTGGTCTCTTCATGATGACACAGCAGTGACGTTCTGAACCCTTACTTGAGCAGCGGTATCTTTTCTGAGATCAATGGTCTACTACAATGGTTCTCTTCAAACGAACTAAGGTTAACACAGAAAAGACCAGCCTGGTCGTCTCCATTAACAACAGGGGAATGACAGTGGTTTGTCCAGTCTTCTGGGGAATCTGAGGTCCACTCTGACGATTCCATAAGTATCTTGGGCTAGTCATCGACAAGAACCTTAGATTCAACCACGTTGACAAAGTAGCTAGATCTGTTAGCTGAGGCATTTTTGTCCTACACGAAGATTATCTGACCAACTTAATGTAGAAAACCTCTCGGTATATTACGGTATTGTTCCCTCATCTGGTATACGCTATTCCGCTTTGGGGATCAGTTCATCAACTGCTGAACATCTTTTCATTCTCCAAAAGAGCTTTGGGACAATATTTCATCTGAAGAGTCGTGATCACTGTAAAGAGGTGTTCCAAAGGCATATCATTCTCACACTTCCGTCACTTTATATTCTGGAAACTTTGTGTTTTGTCAAGAAAAATCCCAATCTCTTTCCAATATCCTCCGTTAATACTAGCTTCAATTTGCGCAATAGACACAATCTACCTATTCCAAAACACCGCACTTCCTTCTCTGAAAACCACCTTTTGCTGTGTGGGGTGACTCTTCAATTCTCTTCCTCTCACTCTCAAACTTGAATCCAACCTCAACTCGTTTAAAAGCAAATAAAAACCATTTTATTAAACCATGCTTTTACAAAGTAAATGATTTTATAAATTATAAATGGTAAGTTAGAGCAAAGAGATGTTGTTAAGTTTATAAGAATATTACCAACTTTGTATATACTGACTTATGCCTATGTACATATGTATCTTTTGGCAATAAACGATTTGATTGATTGATTTGATAGAGTATTCATGTTGCTTAATATGCATTTCGGCCTAAGACCATCATAAGAGCACTTCACTCTTACAATTCACTTTATTATAATACACTATTTACACAGCTATTTATTATACAGCTGTTTTCACCGGAAAGGAGTGAAAGGGGTAGATTGATGTAAGTACTGACGCATCCGGGGGGTCGTGTCCAGGGGGTCTTTGGTAAGCGCAGGGCATGTTGAAGCTCCTTACTTGAAAAAGTAGTAGTTAAAGTTATGACAATGAAAGATCTTCTAAGGTCAGTTATACAAATGTAGGTAAAGCTGTTTGTACAATTTATAGGCTACCCCTGGTTTCTATAAACATTTTACATGCAAAAGGAAATAACTCCGAACAGATTATAAGCAAACATATGTTCTCACTTCTCAATAACAAGTGGCTCTTCCCTCTCAAAGAACGTGTAATGCTGTAGAATTTAAATAATCTAGGCTGTTGCTTGTGATCTAGAAGCCAATCTTTTGCCATAACGTTCCCTAGCTCTTGGCAATTCCCACGCTGTTCTGTACAGTCTTGCTTGTTTCACGGATTGACTAAACTCTAGCCGTGTTTAAACAATACGAGGTTTAATAAGCTTGAAAACGACCCAATGGGATAAGAACTGTTATATGGATGTGTGTTAGACCAATCTTGTTCTTTCTATAGCTTTTGGTATTTTAAACTAAATATCATTTACAATGACATTCGTAGCACCACCATATCCATTCTTCCTAAACCAATAACCAGCAAACCATGCATCCACCTGATGGATTTGTGGTCTTGAACTCTTACACCTGATCAGATAACAACTCACAATACGCAGTCTACGATATACTTTATAGTATCTAATATAACTATCTATAAAACTTTATTATGGTGTTTTACACACTGTATTCGACATTTTTAAGATTGTGAAATGAGTCATAACATGTTGTAAGGCTTGGAATGATCACTTTCACTGAGTGTGCGTGGAGGCCAAGTATCAAGATGTTTGCTTTTAGCTCTACACAAAAGAAGGCACTTTAGAGTGAAACCATCCCAGCGGCCACATTACCTTAATAAGCTCTTAACCCTCCCTCCTCACCCTCTTCTGTCCAACAAAACCGCAACTTTCTCCCAAATATTTGAATCATGCTTATTTGTTGTGAGTTGTTATAAACAACCATGGCTGATAAATGTTCGCATAACTTAAATTAAGGTAAACTATTACTCGAAGTTATGTTTATACAATAAACGATTTATTTATTCATTGTATGTTGAAAAAAATGTACACTGAATAAAAGTGATGGATCACAAGTAACAGCAATATCTCTGCTAATGAAAGTTTGTGACGAAAAACTATCTTCTTTTTTTGTTTTGTGTTATTCCGTGAAATTGAGTATTTAAATATCAATCAATACAAATTAAAAACTCGTTGATGACACACATTTATCTGATTCAAACGTCTACGCTCTTTTATCGCTCAAGTACAATTGAATCAACAACAACATCGATCTCAGGTTTCAACAATCGATGTTGTATAGCAAGACATAAATATCTCTACATTTAATCTACGATTAAAGTCTAAAGTTAAGTTAGCAAGTGACTCGGAAGTTAGCGAGGTGAGGTATTTGCTCAGTTACAAAGGGAGAGCATTTAGCCGTGGCTTGCAGTCCCCGGGGCTGACTTAGCTTCGTCACAAGGGAGAACTTAACTCAGTCAAACCTGCAACCTGCTTAGTGTTTAGTGTCGTGTCGGGGAGTATATACTGTACAAACAATCGATGTTGTATAGCAAGACATAATTATCTCTACATTTACTATGATTAGAGTCTAAAGTTAAGTTTGCAAGTGTCTCAGGAGTTAGCGAGGTGGTATTTGTTGCTCAGTTACAAAGGAGACATTTTAGCGTGGCTACAGTCCCAAGGGCTGACTTAGCTTCGTCACAAGGAGAACTTAACTCAGTCATACCTGCAACCTGCTTAGTGTTTAGTGTCGTGTCGGGGAGTATATACTGTACAAACAATCGATGTTGTATAGCAAGACATAATTATTCTACATTTAATCTATGATTAGAGCTCCAAAGTTAAGTTTGCAAGTGTCTCGAAGTTAGCGAGGTGGAGGACCGAGGCATTTGCCTCAGTTACAGGGAGAGCATTTGCTGTGGCTGGTAGTCCCTCGGGCTGACTTATAGCTTCGTCACAAGGGAGAACTTAACTCAGTCATACCTGCAACCTGCTAGTGTTTAGTGTCGTGTCGGGGAGTATATACTGTACAAACAATCGATGGTATAGCAAGACATAATTATTATCTCTCTACATTTAATCTATGATTAGAGCTCCAGTTAAGTTTGCAAGTGTCTCGGGAAGTTAGCGAGGTGAGGTCAAGCTCAGTTACAAAGGGAGAGATGAAGCCGTGGCTTGTAGTCCCCTGGGCTGACTTAGCTTCGTCAAGGGAGAACTTAATCCTGAAGCCATACCTGCAACCCGTTTTTCAGAAGTTTAGTGTCGTGTCGGGGAGTATACAGCAACAAGACTACGCTCAACCATGGGAATACAAGTGTATATAAAATACGCCCCGATGAATCGCCATATGGGGTTTTTCATCTTAGGCCGTAAGTGATTTAGTTTATAGTGTTTCACGTCCCATATGGACGTATTTTCAGATATATGAATCCCATGAAAACATGATGAACACTGTGATGAAAATAATACTCTATGTATTAACTAAACATGTGTTCATAACAATATTAATTTAATTTAAGTTTGTTTACTTAGAAAGCTAGAAGTATTCACAATATGTAAACAATAGTCTTGTTCTAGGTGATTAAAACCTTACTTTGATTCTTTAAAAGGTTTTCTTTACTACAATTTAATCACCTAAAGTTTACTTAGTTTATTTTGTTAATATTTTGTTTCATTTGTTATTATTTTGTTTGTTTATATTTGATTGAATACAATTGAAAGTTACTTAAAACCAACCGTTTTGAAACAGAACCAAACTCTGAAAACTCTACTCAGCTCTGGAAACATTGGCGAAAACCTTTGAGAGCTTTTGCCAAGATCAATACCAAAGAAGAACTATCATCAGAAGATAAGTTAAATCTTTTAACTAACCTTGTATCTCAATCAGTCTTTGATTACTTTTCTGAATGTGAAACTTATGATGATGCTGTACAAACTCTCAACGATATATACATCAAACCAACTAGTGAGATATTTTCAAGTAAAACTGGCCTCCTCGCAAACAACAATCGGGTGAGTCAGTCAATCAGTACCTACTTGCACTAAAGGTTCTAAGCAAGGGTGTCAATTTGCTGCTGTCTCTGCAGAACAACACAAAACAACTTCATCAGGGATGCATTCATCAACGGGTTAGTCTCTCCAGTCATCGACAACGCCTGCTTGAGAACAATTCCTTAACATTAGAAGAAGCTCACACAAGCTAGAGCTCTTGAAGCGGCTCAGAACCAAGCAGCTTGCTACACACCCTCTCAATATACACTCAATGCTACAACACCGAATTCTCCAATGCCTGATAGCAAACTTCAAGCTCCTCATAATGATGATAACGGACAACAATTTACTGCATCTACTACAGCAAAATGCTACTTCTGTGGTGGGCCCAGACACCCAAGGTTCAAGTGCCCGGCCAAAGACGTGACCTGTAAAGTTTGCTCAAAGAAAGGTCACTACGGAAAGGTATGTAAGTCTAAACCTAACAGCACTTCTGTAAACTCACTAACTGTACCACAAAATGATGAACTTGTAGCATCAATATCTGCTGCAGCACCTTCATGTCTAACAAAAGCTATCGTAAAGGTATACATCAATGGTATTGAAGCTGATGGATTGATAGATACTGGAAGTTCACAAAGTTTTGTCGACCAACTCTCTTCAAAAATAAAATAAAATTTGTTCCTGGCAAAGGTAAAGTGTCTATGGCATCTACTGCCTTATCCTCTAGCATTGTCGGCCACTGTATCGTTAACTTGAAATACATGAACATTCGTACTTACAAACAAAGCTTGCAGTTCTAACTGACTTGTAGACATGATAATAGGTCATGACCTTCTTAAACAACACTCCCAAATTCAAGTAAGCTTCGGTGGATCAAAAACACCTCTAAACATTTGTGCTCTCGCTCAAGTAAATATTGACCTCCACCTTTATTTCAAAATCTATCTCAAGACATCAAACCTATTGTAACCAAATCCCGTAGATTCTCTACAGTCGACAGAGCTTTTTTCGAAGATGAAGTAGTAGGTTGCTAGCTGAAGGAATAATAGAAGAAAGTCGTTCTTCTTGGCGTGCACAAGCTCTCATAACTACTAATGAAAATCACAAAAGCGGA
The DNA here is from genome assembly GCA_018831715.1 of Matsumurasca onukii. Taxonomy (NCBI): domain Eukaryota; kingdom Metazoa; phylum Arthropoda; class Insecta; order Hemiptera; family Cicadellidae; genus Matsumurasca; species Matsumurasca onukii. The sequence goes on along the minus strand of CM032060.1, from coordinate 40,131,937 downwards.
TGGTAATAGACTATTCTCAAACCATTAATAGGTTCACTCTACTCGATGGCTACCCTCACCAAATATTGAACACATTGTATCTCAAGTCTCGCCATTCAGTGTTCAGTACAGTTGATTTATCAAATTAGCACCACCAGATCCCGCTACGAAAGATGAGAAACAATACAAAGCTTTTGAGCTGCTGGACGTCTCTACCAGTTTGCCGAGTACCATTTGGGTGACAAATGGCGTCTCTTCTTCCAACGCGTAATTGATGATATCATAGGGTAGAAGGACTACACGGAGTATATGCATATCTGGATGATATAACAATCTGTGGGAAAGACCAGAATGAACATGACAAAATCTTGCTAGTTTTCTTGCAGCTGCAATGAAATATCTCACCATCAACGAGAAAAGAGTCAATACTCTGTACAATCAATACATCTGTTGGGATACAGAATTGAAAACAAAACTGTCAAGCCTGATGAAGAACGACTAAAACCTCTGATGTCTACTTCTACCTGCAGATTTGGCGTCACTGAGAAGAACAGTAGGAATGCTGTCACTACTCGAAGAAATGGATCTCGAACTACTCACAAAGGTCCAGGCTTGAGTCTGTACCAAAACATTTTCCCAATTTACCTTATTTGGTCTGTTGGTTGAAATTCGAAAGTACTAAATTTTCCCCGTGTTTGTTTTTGTGTTGTGCTAATGTGCTATACGATGCATAGACAAAAACGAGAGTTTTGTCAAAATGTACAAGCAGTATACACTATTAGAGGAGCCCGGAAATACAAAATATTTACACGCCTCCGGTTTTAATCTCAGAATATGACGAACTCTCTGTGCTATTATCCAACACACAGAGCACAAAGCATATAAAACTTGTTTTTTTCACATTCGACTGAGATGCTTAGTACACTTCATAAATTGATTAAGTGAAATGTGTTCTGCAACTTGCAAGTCACTTAAGGGAGAGATGAGTGTTCTAACTTTCCGTATAAAAGTCTTGATCAAAAACGCCCCTACGAGTGATTGGTCGGTCGCTTTCACTAATTTTAAGTAATCAATACGTAAATTAAATATTGTTAACGTATATAAGCATAGCTGGTACAGACGCCCAAGCAGTGCTATCTCTCTCTAGTTAATTAAAGCCGAACTAATTGTGTTATAGCTTAAATTTACTGAAAACTGCATCCATAACTCAATAGCACGTGAATGGTTGAGACACGTATAGCACGTAGCTTACTCTGACAAATGTTAGGCACGCGAGGGAGCGGGTTGGAGAGTTGGGTTTGAGTTTGGGAACATTGAAACCACGTGGTGACTGGAGACTAGCACAACAAACTACAGTAGACTATCGACCAACCAAACCCAACTTTACATTACAAACCCTGGCACGAACATACATTTAACATGTCTAAACGTTAATACATATATCTAAACATTAATGGTAAATCTACTCAGAAAGTTCGATCAGAAAGTAATTAGCCTAGTTGCTCACTCGGTTATTTTACCCGTACAGTATTATAAATAGTATAATAACGGTTTGCAACGAATTAAACATTTTAAATAGTTTATGTCATTACTTACTTTTTTGTATGGAATTGTTATAAATGTTAAAAGGACGTGTGTGTGTGTCTACTGATCTTGACAACGGCTTCTTAAAATGTCTCACACACCCAACGAGGTTTTAGGATCATGGCTATATTAAGTGAAGCCGGGTTTAGACGATACAATAAAACGCAATGATTTGTCTGCAACGACAAGACGTGAAATTTGGTCAAAAATCGTTTCGTTTACACCTTCCGTCCTTTTAATGTCCAACATCTAGCTTTGTTAGTTGTTCCGTTGTATTTAAATTTACAAATTAATTCAACGTAAGCTACATCTTTTTGTTTCTGTCTGAATAATCTGCATTTCATCTGCCATAAGTATGGAAATCAAATGGAACATGTATGTAAGGAGTTATTATACATACAAGGACTCTGGCAAAAACTGTCGCCAGGTTTTACGTGTGTCTCATTTTAGTGTGTCACTACAAAATACTTGGAACACCACTAAATTAAACTAAGATACCATACAAGAACATCACTGAAAATAGTGAACCGCACAACCAACTAAAGTGAGGTTAGATAACAATGATATGACCGTTTACATGGACGGAGTTTTCGCTACGGTCTAGCGACATTGATTGTGTTTTCACCAATCTTCATCCCGGCCCCAACTCTGAAAAAACGTAACAACTTCTGGTTTACACGTTCCGTCTTGCTTAGGTTTTATTGTATCGTTTAAACCCGGCTTTAACCTTTTGTCTTTTTTACCAATTGACCTAAGGTCTCCAAGCCAGTAATGAATTAAATATTTTTAACAACAGTTTTAGTGTTGTTTATTAAGGCTAAAAGCCACGCTTAAAGCTAATTGAAAAACACTCGAGCTATGCATTTTTTAATATTATTTAAATAAATCGATGCCATCTTAATCTGCCAGCGCGAGTGCCTCGGCCCCAATTTCACAGGCTTCAGTCCCACCTGACTACCTGAGCTAACTGGTGCAATGCAATCACCACGGGCTGCTTGCAGGTGGTATCAGATCAGCAAAAACAACAACAAAACACTTTTCAAGTGTGAATGTACAGAGACAAGTAGTCAGACCCTGGCTCGGTATAGCGGCCCATGTTACACTACTGTCGCGTGCTGACCGGCGATTCATGGCTTCTTATCAGTTATCAGTGTCTGTGTAGCACGTTGTTACTTACTTTTCAGTCTGAGTTCTAGAGTCTAGAGTAAACTAAACAGTGAGCATTCTGCATATAGGGAAATAGTCCACTAAATATTCTACATATCTAACAAAAGTTTACATTCTATGTGGTTCATACTGTCATACACGTCAGAAAAAACGGGGTTTTAAACGTCGCAAAGAATAATAACTTCATTCCGTAACATTTATAAACAAACTTGTATGCAATCATTATACCTTAACCTACATTAATCAAGTGGTCGTTTGAAACAATACAAGAATGTTTTATGCAAACCTGAATTGCTGTCTCATAAATTGCTTCTTAGTCTATCGAATGACCATGAAATTAAGTTGTCCCCTAATCGTTTATTTTTTATATTTCCGGTTCACCAAGGGTACTAAGAATTATTCTCACCCAAAAATAAAAATCACAATTAAAACTTTTACTTATATTTACATAGGCTATATACACAGTTCACATATTTACAAGAGCGCTCTGCTTTCCTTCTTCCAGACAAATCCAAACTGAGACCATACACTGCCCACATGGAACTGGACCCGGACTGACTACCGAGGACCGTCCGGTGGGCGCTTGTTCAACGTGGCCCACACTCTTCAAGTGTGGGGTAGAAGACTCGCATCTGTTCCAAACCATCTTCAGCCAAGGCGCTCTGCTTTCCTTCTTCCAAACAAATCCAAACTGAGACCATACACTGCCCACATGGAACTGGACCCGGACTGATTACCGAGGACCGTCCGGTGGGCGCTTGTTCAACGTGGCCCACTCTTCAAGTGTGGGGTAGAAGACTCGCATCTGTTCCAAACCATCTTCAGCCAAGGCGCTCTGCTTTCCTTCTTCCAAACAAATCCAAACTGAGACCATACACTGCCCACATGGAACTGGACCCGGACTGATTACCGAGGACCGTCCGGTGGGCGCTTGTTCAACGTGGCCCACACTCTTCAAGTGTGGGGTAGAAGACTCGCATCTGTTCCAAACCATCTTCAGCCAAGGCGCTCTGCTTCCTTCTTCCAAACAAATCCAAACTGAGACCATACACTGCCCACATGGAACTGGACCCGGACTGACTACCGAGGACCGTCCGGTGGGCGCTTGTTCAACGTGGCCCACACTCTTCAAGTGTGGGGTAGAATTCGCATCTGTTAAACCATCTTCAGCCAAGGCGCTCTGCTTCCTTCTTCCAAACAAATCCAAACTGAGACCATACACTGCCCACATGGAACTGGACCCGGACTGACTACCGAGGACCGTCCGGTGGGCGCTTGTTCAACGTGGCCCACACTCTTCAAGTGTGGGGTAGAAGACTCGCATCTGTTCTAAACCATCAAGGCGCTCTGCTTCCTTCTTCCAGACAAATCCAAACTGAGACCATACACTGCCCACATGGAACTGGACCCGGACTGACTACCGAGGACCGTCCGGTGGGCGCTTGTTCAACGTGGCCCACACTCTTCAAGTGTGGGGTAGAAGACTCGCATCTGTTCTAAACCATCAAGGCGCTCTGCTTCCTTCTTCCAGACAAATAATCTTGTAGTGTTGTATTGACAATTTCAGATTGCGTTGAGCAGTCTTATGAACTAAATATGTTATTGGAATCTCCAAAAGACTTAATTGTTTATAATTGTGCACTAGACTTCTTAATTTTTCTGTACCACGAATTTAGTTGTTTTCAATGTAACTGGGAATTTGTACTAAATTTATTTGTCTCCATAGAAACATAACCGTGCATTATTACGAGATTTCTTTTGTGCATCTTGTTGCCACGGAATTATGATTTCTGTCTTAACCGTTCTAGATATTTACAGCAGCTGAGATTAGTAGAGGACAAAAATACATACTTAGAAAAACATTGAGAGTAAAGAAAACAATATTTCAATAAATAAAGAAAAACTCGAATATTTCAATACAAAAGGAGTATTATAAAACTGTGTTATTTATTACAAAAGTTACTTACACCGGTGTACCTTAATGGTCATCTAGTCAAAGATTATAGTACAGTATAGCCATATATACTATGGAGTCGTAAAATCAACACTTCAGATAAATAATAGAACTATTAGATTAGAAAACGTTGTAAACAATTGCACAGCCCTAGTTGATGTATTTGAAGATAGAGTGACAAACTCTCCTTGACATGGCTAATTATACCCATGAGGGAGAATATTTCCATACCACTAAATTTATAACAATGCAGTTAGATTATATTTATAAGACTATTTTTAACTTCTAAATACCAATTGGAAATCAATAATTTACTTTTATCATTAAAGTATTTAAGGTAACCTATAACCTCCATAAGTAATTTATTTTAACATTTTCTCAAATAGTTGTATGTTTATGAATTCACTATACACAAAAATATTTCCTGATGATAAAACTTCCTTGTAGTTTAAATAACATTCGTTGGTCTAAAAGATAACAAGCTACCTGTAGATTCATAAAAAACATAGACTGTCTATTAAGATTGATTGAAGATTTTTCATTTAGTATATAAATTCACACATCAGGTAATTTAGAGTCTAGCGTAAACACGTTAGTGGATAACATGTTTTTAACGTATAAATAGTCTAGGGCAAAGCTGTCTGTATGGTACAACGTATAAAGTATGGCAAAAAGATGGCTGTCAGTTTCATTCTATTGAACTCATGTCAAACCTTGCTCCAAGATAAAGCACCAGTACACCTGCACTTCCTTTCCTTTCTTCTACTCAGTACATACGAACACCAGCAAAGTGAGAGCTTTTATTTACTTTCCTTTCTAAAGAATACGAGTACAGTAAATAAGATTTCAGTGTTTTACCAAGGTTTATAAATAAAGTGTAAATAATAATAGTGTAAAAATAAAAGTTACACACCTGAACTGATACCATTTTGAACATTTGTATACGCTAAATACCTTTTCAATGTAAAATTGACGTATTCAAAATTGGTATATCTGTCATTGGTTCCAAGAACCAAAACAACAATTTTGCATTTCCACAAATAATTTACTTGTACACAAGTGTACATTGAAGGTCACGTGACAGCTAATCTTGAGTGAATTGAAACTGTCTATGCTCGATAAAACTAGCTGAGCAGTTGAAACGAGTTCATCACAATCTAATGAAAACAAAGGCCTTCATTAGTTTAACAGATTGTTTACTCTCCCGCTATTGTTTCATTTATTCATTCTAACAAAGTACGAGTTTTGTAGAGTATCAGATCCCTTGAGAGATCGATACCCATTATTCATCCATTCTACTGATATTCAACAATAGAATCTTGTGCTTTGCGTGCTTGGATACAGTCAGACAGCTTATCTATAAATTGCTTCCAGTGGATAAAACATGAGTAACGCACTTCTAACTCTGTGCACCACTCATAAAGCCTTGATCAACATTTGTACTGTGTTCTGTAACTGAATAAATGAAGTTTATTTCTCAAAACATTTACATTGTTTGTACAAGTTTACAAAGAGAAATTGACTGACCACGACTTACTCTTGGCGGAGCTGATAAAATTATTATCGTATAAAATGGTAAATTTAAAGTGGTTTTGATTTCAAAACATCACAAGAAAGTCTATGATGACTTCCACTTATTTAGTTAATTTTATTGATTTACAACAGAGCCAGTATACGGGGTTTTAAAGTAAAATTTACTCATTTACAGTCCCATGAGTATCACTATACCACAGTTTACAAGCGTAAACTGACGTTAAATACCTATAGTCAATATAGCCCTGCATTGTATAGAATTGAAAATAATTGAATTTCAATATGAAGCCTCTTCCATAGGTCTTTTGAATTGATTTACTTTTGAACACGCTCTCAAACGAAGTTAATAAAGATCCTATACTAATCAGACTAATCAAATTAATTAATACTATTCATCCTTTCAAACACAAAATTTCCCTACTTTTACCATCTCTGTTGAGTTAAATTAAATTGCAAACACACTCAGTTAAATTGCAAGCACGAAACCGGTCCTGCAAAATAAGAATATATTTGGCACCTCAGGCAAGTTTAACACTTACTTTAATTTAACTAAAGGTGTCAAGGTTGTAAAGATCTTCTCAGTTGTTGAAATGTTATTAATTGATCTAGTTCATACCATTCTATCATACTTCATTCTTTTAACCATTCATTGATTTAATCAACACAGTTTTACGAAGTTACCTGAATTTTGTAAAATAAATACATAACAAATGTGTTGTATGCCATGTCCATGGTTTTGAAAAGATAGGACGTGTCTATAAGAAAACATCAGAAGTGTGTATCACTAGTATACAAGTTGAAATGTAACATGTTACTGTTCTTAACAATAAAAGAAAACTGAATATATGGTGGTCAACAACAGAATTACTGTGGAATTGAAAGTAGAGGACGCCATCTGAATAATGCAATCGAGTCCAGCCAGCAGTTGCATTAACTATACATGAACTGTTAGCTCTCTTTAGCTTCGGAGTACGAGTATGTGACGTCATCTTGTATCTTCTGTTTCTTACACCTATACAAATTATGTAGAGTTACATTTATTTATTCCAAAGGCAATAAGGACATATTATTGCTGACATTGTCCATCATTAGTTAACACGACGTTTCGGGACCTGCAACCTGACCCCATCTTCAGGGAAAATGACACAAAACATTAGAAAATGAGCTAGCTTGAAGTAACCGGCGTAAGCTGAAAACGGGATTAGATTGCAGATCCCGAAACGCCGTGTTCCCCTTGTTCACTAAGTTTGGAAAATGTCCGTAATACTGTTTAAAACTCTGAAAATCCCCCATAGGTAAAAATCAAATTTCAAACAAAGAGATTCTCGTTGTTTCTCCCAGAAGGAAGGTAAGAGCTTGAAGGTTTAACAAGCGTTTGTTAGAGAAATGCCGTACGCTGAAAAGCTCAGGGTTGGTAAATGTACAGAAGTTGCCATTATACACTATAGATTTATTGCAGATTGTGTAGTTTTCATTATTTTAAAAAGTAAAACTTGATTTCTAGATAAAAGCAAAATAATATGTAATTAGACGGGACCCCTGGTTTTCTCTCGAGTATTTTAGTATTAATTTATGGCGTTTTGTAAGAAAACTGTCATGAATACATAAATTATACGAGTAATAACTAAGAGTATTTCATAAAAACTTACAATTTCTGCTTAAACCCAAATTTTACCTCATAATTATTTCCTATCAAATCAGTACCATTTTATAATAAAAGTCATTCAAGCTTATAGAATTAATCATTTTAAACTACAAATAATAATTATAATCAATTTAAACATTCTTATAATGTTCATATGTAAACTTATTATTAAATTGTATATATTATTATAAAAATATGTACTACGATTAAAATTAATTATTATTTTATAATAAGAGTCATCTTCGCTTATGTACAGCTTTTAAAGTAATAAAATATAATTCGACCATTAAAATTCTTTTATAATGTTCATAACTTGAAATTTTGTATATTTCCTAAAAGAAGATGATTTGCCACTAAAAAGAATATATTGATTACATCTTCATCACCAAGACAATCATATTACCACATTTATATTTTATTTATCATCATGGAAAACTATAAAGCTTTAAATTACAAAATATTAAAACTTTATTTAATAAAGTTAATTTATTTTATATTCGAATTAAAAATTATTTGAGACAAAAATGTTTGGACCGACCGGGACTTGAACCCAGGTCTCCCGCTTGCCGGGCGGTTATGCTAAACCACTACACTAGCCGGCCAAACTATTTCTGCCTGCAAATTAAGAGAAGTACGTAAATCTGAATGTTATTACGAAACATATGACTGTCAAATAGTGACTTTAAATCAACAAGTTTGAAATATTACACACAGAATTCAAATACTATGTCGAATGACTTATTATAGATCTTAATTTGTATACACGCTAAATTTGTACAAAATAAATACAATGTATTTTATAATTAATTTAGCGTTAATACAAATTAAGATCTAATAGAAATTAGTTTGTCTGTTTTTCTTTCAATCGTTTGTATATAAAAGCCCATATTCTTGAAAATACATAAATTTAAATACCTTTTATAATGTTAAGTCATTTTAACGTTGTGTAGTGTTGACGTACAGTTTGCCGAAAGATGATCGGTTTTGAACAATGGAAGGTGGAGTGTTGTTGGTGTTACAGATTGTTGGTGTGCAGTTAGCGAATGTGAATGAATAATGTATCTGGCGAGATCACCGCAGTTCTACCAATCCTCTGTACACCACACAGCACACTACAAATCATTGTTTATCTGCAACTCCACTGGCTGTTCTGTTAGCCACTATACGTGCTTCCACCAATGAATCATGTACTTTAAGAGATGTGTTTAAAACCTTTTAGGATGACGTAGGCTCCTTACCCGTACCTCTACTTCCAATGGTTGGGTGGTTAAGTATTAAATTATACGGCGATAAAAATAAGAACGGTGTTAGCGTAAAAAAATATTTGAATTGCCCAATTCGCCCACAAAGTTTATCGAAGTAGACTCCCTCTCGTTCAGCCTCGCTTGGTTCAGCCGTCGGATAGTCCGGCCGTTGATTTCACACAAAATAGCCTAAACATAGGCTACACCAACAACATTTTGGTACTAAGTGTTTATTAATTTGAGCAGTTTCTTTTGAATTTTGTCGTAAACCTAAGGTCCCAGCTGCGTTTTTGACTATATTAATTCATTTAATAAAAGCCTTAAGCTAAACTACGTCAGTTTTGGAACTCTAAAAAGCACCTATAAACGTGTTTTCTCGTATTTTTGATAGTCCGGCCATTTTAGTTCGGCTGATGTGGCCGAACGAGAGGAAGTCTGCTGTACCAAACAAATCTAGAGGCTTAAAAACAGAAGAGAGGTTTAGAGTAACGTAATTTGGTTTCTAATACTTTCAGTAAATTACTTCAATGTTCTTTTCAGTATCTGCCAGTGAATCCGTAACGGATTAACTCGTATCACTCTCGACTCCGGAGCTCATCACCCCAGTGGCGCGGGTCCTCCCAGTCACTACTAACAATTTGTTAAGTCACTTTCCGGTGGTAAAGGTCGAGGTTGAGTGGTAGTGGTAGTCGTATTTTTCTTTCAAAGTAAAGGTTTTGCTATAACATAGTCCCTTAGTTTATTACTTAACGTTATTCGGACCCTACGTCCATAGTTAAAGTTCTCACATTGACCAGAGTCCAGAGAGACTTGCTAACCTAAGTCCTCAGGTTTGATGATTACGATGATGAATGGCTGGGGACGTCAGGTGGCAGAACTCTGCAGTAATCAATCACACTTACTGCCACCATTGACTCCCTCGTCCTCGTCACACAGCTGACGAGTCAATACTGTCTAGCTTCTAATTTATATGTTTACATAGCCGACGCACAGCTACGAGCACTACCGTGAATCCTATCAAATTTTCTATAAGGTAAAATTACACCGGAAGAGCCCTTTTTTACTTCTTTTTGGACCCTTGTGGCCATGTGGAGGTTTTTGTCCGATATTCACGAAATACGGTACAAACGTTCCTTTTGTAAATAACTAAGTTCGATAACCAGCAAAAGCTGTTTACCAGCAGTGCCATTTTCTGAGGGCTTTTCTTCCCATAACATTAATTTTATGCTATAAAAACAGTATTTTGTTCTGATTTTGATTATACAGTACCTGATAAAAACGTTTATGTTACCCTACCGATCATGTATACAAAAATGAACAGAATCCGCTCAAAAAGACTAAAATAATGGCTTTAACAGTTTTGCCGCCATCTTGGTCTGGCTGAATGGATCTTTGTTGATTTTTGTACACATGTTATTTATCGTAATCATTAATGTTTAAATCAAGCATAAAACCCCATTGTTGGGAGGAAACGCCTGGAGGTATACCTGGCAAGCCCTGGTCACTGGGGTTCAAAAAGGAAAAAAAATATAGAGAAGTATAAAACAATAAATAAAGTTACGATTGTTGGCGAGAGCTCTAGAGAAATGTAGTGAAGGTGAAGTTGGATAAGACAAACATCTACGATCTATGGTGTGAACTCTATACCAACAACCATTGCCCCAGAAGTATTACTTTCCTTTTTGCTGTTCCCTTCAATGTTTTAAAAGTCAAATATCGAACATTTAAAATTCAATAAATAAATTGATATACTTGTATGTATAAGCTAGTCATTTAGTAATTTATTGTGATTATCATTTTGATTTATTGGTCCTCTTATTGTTTTGTATAGCTGTCTGCTATATAGTTTGTTTATTTGTTAATTAGTTATTTAGTTAGTTATTAAAATTAGTTATTTGTTAATTAGCTTAATATAAATCACTATGTCAGTTATTGCTGTATTCAGAATTATTCTCCAGTGTAATAGTTTTGGAGCAATTTCGTAACTGGAACATACATCCTGTAAAATCGCAGGTTTGTAAGTTTAAAGAAAAATACATTACACGTTTCTAACTTGAGAAAGAATAGTTGTAACTGAAAAGTTAACATATCTAATTATAACATAACTAATTGTACAGTTTGCATCTGTGCTTTAGTACAAAATATCTGGAATGAAAACTGTTCACAAATTAAATACAGTCAATATAATAAACAGTTATTAGTTAACATATCAACAGTAATCAATCAGAATATCAAACAATCCTCACCACAGAAAGAACTTGAACTACGTACTACTTGGGTCTTCATCACCTTTCGGTTATGAAATTATGCGTAGCCATTGTGTATCATCCTATGAAACTCCACGTTGTAAACAAAGCTACATCAACATATACCTTTTTAAATAAACTCCTAGCTACATGGGTTTAAAACATAACATACATACAGGATCTTTTATTACACGTATACTCACTTAGAGTTAGTAGAATTAGCCTATATAATATAACAAATAAGGAAACATAGCTTGTTTGACCGGTTTTGACTTAAAATCATCTTCTCGGCGAGTACAACTAACAAAATATTATGTCTTAGTATACTATCATCACTAACATCACAACTTCCATAGTTACACAATCAATGTGTTTTAACACTATCAATTCATATTTCATCATTTATTAATAATATTATTGTTCGTAGTTTTATTTGTAGTTTTAATTTCAGTTGTTTGCATAGTATATATTTATTTGAAATTGTATGTAAATATTTCAATTGTTTGTATATATATATATTGTTAATATCTTTCTAATGTGGTTAAGTAACTTTACTAACTTCCACCAATAGCTTTTCATCATTTCATCAATCGTAACCTTTATACCCGAAACATTCGTGTGCTGATAGTAAAGAACAGTTTCTATGCCACGTACAACACTGAACACACTAGTGAACATTAAGCTCTTAAGTATTCCACTCCAGCTCGGGGAGTAGACTACTACAGCGAGCTTATTGCTCATGTTTAGCTAATGTAACTTTTGGCTGTTTCTATTGCATTATTCATTTCCTAGACTCTACTTTCAATATCTAGCCACTTGTTTGCGTGAAATACATAACGGTACTCGCTTATTTTGCTGTAAAACGTCACCTGAAATGTATACTTGCGCCTCGTTGGCAGGCTATGTAATGAAGAAACCTAAGAGGTTTTAGTGAATGAGTAATATGTTGATAACTAACTATAATATGCTATACTTGTTAATTTATTTCTGACCGTTTGTTGCCCTTTCTAGCCTTGCACGTTTTGCCTTTTGCTTCTGGCCGGTTGCAGAAATTGATGTATGTAGTAAACAACCGTGTCGCGCACATTCTCTATTATTCACTTACCAGAGTGGTGCTGTGATTATGGTAATTCACTGGTCAAGTGATTAGGTGACTCATCACTCTACTGCTTGGCGAGACAGTCACTTGACTCAGTGATGTTAAGTGATAAGTGACGCCTGCTACATACAGGTCGGCTATGCTGATGACATAACATTACCTCCTTACTTTGGTGCTTTTGATCATCAATCACATAGATCACTTGATGTATTTCACCCTTCCTTGCTGCTAGCATGGATCTATTTTAACTGATTGCCTTTAAATAAATGACAAACTCATGCCGGCGGCATAGTAAGACCCATACACGCGACTATAAAATGAACACAGAGAACACATTATGAGCAATTTTAATTGTGTTATATTGTATCAAATTTATTTGTCTTCGAAGGCCTACTACTATACTATTGACGTCAATTTAAATTCATAGTTACGAGCATTCGAAACTATCAGAATTGCTTTCTTAAAGGAGAGATACGGTTTGTTAGGCAGTTTTAAAACACTTAAACTAGATCAAAACCCCCACAATTCCTCGTACTTATAATGAGTTCTTGTATAGGTTTCAAAGTTCTAAAACTATTATAATATAAACAACTTTGTCTCTGAAAAAAGAGCAGAGCAAAGTGTAATGAAATGACTGTAAAGGATCGTTATGACGTTATAGCTTTGCAACAAAGTCGCTATTCATAACAGTCACATTAACTATCAAGAGATATTCAAGTGACAAGAGGAAATTAACTAGATTGAAAGGGTAAAATGTGATCCTCCCCTCCTCACCCCTCTTCCATTCCCCCGCGCTAACCCCTTCCCTATATCCTTACATAATCAAACCTTCTGTTTGTTTGCCTGCTTTAGAACTTTACATTAACTGTATATATTTGTCCTGTTACTTCCATTGGTCGCTACAGTATGTCGGCGCAGATCTTAAAAACTGATCCAACACACGTCTATTTAAAGTATGCGTTAATACATGCGTACAACACTTTGCATACATCTTTTACGAGGTCAAAAATAAAACATATTTTACATGTCAATACAATTAAAACATTTGTCTGTATAGTTGGCGGTCACTTGCTGTCAATTCAAAACTCGTGGGAGATGGTTTTTACAGTATAGAAAAGATATAATAGGAAACAAAGGGGATATAATTAGAAAATTTTCGTTATAAAATGGTTTTAGGCTTAAGAAGAAGGAAGGTTTAGGGACAACAAGTTAATAAAATTAATATAAACAAAAACAAATTATATTAAACAATAACTTTGATAACCCAGCTGATGTAAAACCACAATGTTTTCTCTAGACAAATACTGTAAAAGGTCCTCCAGTCATCTAATACATTTTGTAATAAACATATATATATATTTTGTAAACAAAATATTTGTAAAAAACTATAATGAAAATCTGTCTAACAACGATAGTAACTCTTAGGTATTCTGTAAACAGCTCCAAAATAGCATACCGTTAAATTAAAGTGGTTATCAAACAACTGTTTTACATTTTCAACAATCAAGAAAAAACTACAAGAAATGTTTGCAATGTATGGAAAGTACCACATTTGATTTTTACTATTTACTTTGTAGACATGAAATAATATATAAAAAGGGCATGTTATATAGGAAACCCGCCCTATATTGAAGATTTAATCATTTTATCAAACCCGAATTCGTACTCAACTATCCTGTACTTTCAGAGATCATATTTCAAACGAAAAGTTGTAAAATCTTTCCTTACAGAGACTTTGCGAAATATGAGAACAATTCAGAGTGGGGAGGCGAGAGAAAATGCTTCAACTTTGTTCTCAGAAACTTTAAAAACGACTTTGAAACTTTCACTTGGCTTACCTTTATACTCCATGCAGCACTTGATACCTATTTGCTTCACAAATTTAGACTGCTCTGCCCTTAAAGCCCCCGTTTAAACTTCAATGAAATGAATCCACAAAGAAAACGATATTTCAGTTCAAGTAAAGAAATAACTAATTAACTGTGATTGTCTATTTTAATGATAAGGAGAACCCTTCTTATTTTAGGAGAAAAATAACTCAACACATTTGGCGATCAACCATGGCGATTCCGATGAATGCATTATTCCAAAGAAACTTGACAATGAACAAGTACACTCTCCGTTCAAGTGGCACAAGACAAAATTAAAACCTTACACGTTTGATTGAAAATGCCTATTAGTAGTTTACAAAGCCAAAATTAGAGTATAAAATATAAGAGAATAGTTAGGCACTTGAATTAATATGGAGCTAAAATACGCAAGGCGATGTAGATAAAAGGTATTGTCGAACAAAATAAATAAACCTACGGTAGTTTAGTTTCGGTAGTTGGTTGCTCTGTATATCTTTCGAAAACATAAAGTTTTTCTGAAAATGATGGTTTGAAGCCAATTTCGTTATTTTATTCATTGATAAGTATTTTTATCTTTGCAAACTCGTAATAAATCTCAACATTAATTTGAAATGTTCAAAATAATAAGGAAATTTAATACTGAAAACGGACAGTAAAGTGCTAATTTACAACGTTTATTGGCAGTCATAATAAGTTATTTATGTCTGGCCATGGTGAAATAACAACTTGTGTAAATTACCACGTTCTTTCAGATACAAATATGTAGCAACCAATAATAAGCGCGTTGTTTTAGGGTGATGTGATCAGTATCAATTTCCAATTGAAAAACGAGATATTCATGCCATCAGAATGGTAAGACCAAGGCCGGGACGATTAAATGATCCTGACCCTCAGAACACGTCTTCATTTTTTCAACACTTTCCACACCTATGTTCCATTTTTCTAATTTTCACAAAATTTGGTACACAAGGTTAGTGTCATTTATCAATATCTTGGTCGAGTTCGTCAACCAGCAAAATCGGACCATCGGAACCTACCTTCGAGAACTATTCACTATAAAAGGCTTTTATGAATCTAAAAACAATATTTTTCATCCGATTTTGATTAATTTGGAATCGATATGTATTTTATTGTTCTACCTCAATATACTAAAAAACTACAAAAGTCCATCAAATCGCTTCAAAATGGCGGCTAAGAAAGTGATTTTTCGCTATAATAGCGGAATGTCGAGTAACTAGTCCAAATTTAATTCAAATTTAAAATGCGTTTTCCTTCCAGAATATGTAGTATAACCTCTAGTAAGACAGTCTGCCGAAGCAGGCTGTGAGTGGAGCGTATTAGCAAAGACAATATTGTAACAAATTGCAAATAGATTCGCTCATGCTAGCGGCGCTTTAGCTCTTAGCTGCGTGTCGGCCTGATTTTAATGTATATAAACGGTGAGCAAGCTTCAAGTAGCAAATTGAATAAAAAGCAATAAAGCCTTAATGAAAGCTTAAAGAAGCATGAAGTGGAGATTGGAGTTAAGAACGGAGTGATTAGTCCCATCCGATAGCAGGCTTTGCTTGCCTCTATTAGTGTCACTTTCTGTAAACACATCAAGTCTGTGTATTTTACAGACTTTGCGTGACAAACCTCCACGCGTAAACAAAAAAACAATTAGTATTTATGCTTTAGTTACTTCTTAACTTCGTTTTGATTTTAAAGTGTTTTTGTTGGGAGGCAATTATACATTTCAAAAACTTAAATTTTCCTAGAGAAATACTGGTAGTGATAGTTTAGTTTTGAATGAATGTACTTATTTCTGAGATCGTGAAATCTGAGGATTTCGTGCAAAGGTTGAACCAACATATTAATTGATCAAAACATCATCAATTATCAAGCAATTACGGTTGAATTTTTTAACCAATATAATAAACTGTTCTAGAAAATTAAGAACACTTAAAGTCTGAAAATAGTTTCCCACCAAGCCAATTAAGCATGTAAAACTATTCAAAAAGATAGATTTGTTTTGAAATACAGTTTGTTTAAAAGCAAAATGTAATAAGTTTGCTAAAGCCATTTCAACTATAAAGGAAATCTGTTGGTCGAGAGAAAGAACTGAGAAGAAATCCTGACAGATCTCTAGATTAATCACAGTTTGTTCCGCACACTCTTTTCTCCAACAGTGGATATCTCATTAAACTTCACTTATACCGCAAACCTTTCGTCAAGTTTAAGTCAGGTTAAGCCATTTTAAAACGTACGATGTTAGTTTCAACTAACTTGACAATTCAGCTAAATTTGCTAGTTTGTTTATAATATTTACGAGTAATTAGTCGTTAAACGTGCAATGTTCTAACAACTTTTTATAAAACTAAAGTTCAGTACCTAACCCCACCTGGTGACTATGTCGTTAACACCTAAAATAATACTTTTAGTAGGAAACAACGTACCTATAAAAAGAAAAACTACAGGGCTCAAAGCTCACAGATTTGTGGAAGCGAGGATTTCATACGGAGAGAACGTCTTCATAACATTTCCATTCACAGAAAGGTATTCAAGACACACTCGTGTTTGCATGAAGCTCACGTTTCCAATATATTCGATGCGAAAGGATTCCTGAAATATTTCTTCAACGTCACAATCACCTGATTAACATATCAAACACAGCACGAAAATCAGGAATATTACGTTTCTAAAGGCATATTTTAAAAGTGAACAATTTGGTCTGGTTAACACTTTGAGTTAAGAGGTTGGAGATTTTTGAGTGATTTTTCTAACCTGGTTAGTGGTACGATTACATGAAGGTACATGTGAAGCTTACGGAAAACAAAACAAAGAGAAAGTAAATAGCACTATACAGGGTGAGTTTCTACTCACACCATTAACTTCGCCATTATGTTATACTCACTAAAGGAACAAAAGTTCCTATAAACATGGGTCCTAAAACTCTTCGTTACCGGTAGCCGCCATTTTGTATTTTTTACTTAAAATTAATATCTCAGAACGCTTTGACCGATTGCATTCAAACTTGGAAGGGTGTTTATGTGTCATAAAAGTGAATTTAAGAAAAAAGATTATTTCATAAAATCCACAGAAACAAAATGGCGGCTATTTAAAATTTTCAAATTGAAATACCATGAAAATGGCGCATGATACAAAAATTTTACAGTAAAAAAGTTGTATTTTATAATTTTACATAAAGATACAAACTCATTTTTTTAATTTTACAATAACATTTTAATTTTTTACGTCTTTTACAACTGGTAAATGTACCAAAATTTTCAAATTGAAATACCATGAAAATGGCGCATAATAAAAGAATTTTACAAAGAAGTAAAAGTTGTATTTTATAATTTTACATAAAGATACAAACTCATCTTTCCAAATTTTACAATAAAATTTTCATTTTTTTAACCTGGTAAAATGAACCAGTTGTAAAAGGACGATTACAAAATGAAAATATTAATGTAAAATTTGAATGGACTATCTTTATGTAAATAAATAACTTTATAAATACAATTTGTTTTCTATTGGGTTTTATGAAATAATATTTTTCTTAAATTTACCTTATGACACATAAACACCTAAAGTTGAATGCAATCGGTCAAAGCGTTCTGGAGATATTAATTTTTAAGTAAAAATACAAAATGGCGGCTACCGGGGTAACGAAGAGTTTAGGACCATGTTTATAGGAACTTTTTGTTCCTTTTAGTGAGTATAACATAATGGCGAAGTTAATGGTGTGGTAGAAACTCACCACAGGGTGATTCAAAAAGCTGGGCGCAAATTTCAGTGGTAGGTTCCTTATGCAAAAACAATGAAAAAAAGTTCCTATAAACATGGGTCTAAAATTCTTCGTTACTCCGGTAGCCGCCATTTTGTATTTTTTACTTAAGAATTTATATCTCCAGAACGGTTTGACCGATTGCATTCAAACTTGGTATGGTGTTTATGTGTCTCAAGGGCAATTGAAGTAAAAATAATTATTTCATAAAACCTTATAAAAACAAAATGGCGGCTGTTTAAATTTTTCAAATTAAAATACCATGGAAATGGCGCATAGTACAAAAAAATTATAAGAATAAAAAAAGTTGTATTTTTTAGTTTTACATAAGGGGTAAACCCCAATTTTCCGAATTTTACATAAATACTTACACTTTTTGCGTCCTATTACAACTTCAACTTTACCTTGATCTTTGATTGGCAGCTACCGGGGTAACGAAGAACTTTAGGACCCATGTTTATAGGAACTTTTTTCTGTTTTTGCATAAGGAACCCACCTTAATTGGCGGCCTATTTTAAGAATCACCTTGTACACTGGTAATGTACCAGTTGTAAAAAGACGCAAAAAGTGAAAGTATTATTATTATTGTAAATTCGGAAAATGAGTTTGTATCTTTATGTAAAATAAAAAAATACAACTTTGTTTGTATTATGTGCCATTTTCATGGTATTTTAATTTGAAATATTTAAACAGCCGCCATTTTGTTTCTGTAGGTTTTATGAAATATTTTTCTTAAATTGACCTTTTGGCACATAAACAGCATACCAAGTTTGAATGCAATCGGTCAAAACCGTTCTGAGATATAAATTTTAAGTAAAAATACAAAATGGCGGCTACCGGGGTAACGAAGAACTTTAGGACCCATGTTTATAGGAACTTTTCATTGTTTTTTACATGGACCCACAAAATTTGGCGCCTATTTTTGAATCACCTGTATAGTAATTATGGTCATCAGGACTGTTTGATATGATATTGTTAAGTTATTGGCCTGAAACAATATCTACGCCTCTCCATGACACAAGTAGAGACTTTGTTTTTCTAAATGTTACTCAAAACTTTTTATCATTTTAAGGTATTAAAAGTCACAAACGTAATGAGTTAAATAATTATTCTAACTTTAAACATTTTAAGATAAACCAGTCCTTTTATTTTTTTGTTCAAACGGCTCGAGATTGAGTCGTTACACGGCGGTGGCACTAGGATGTCTTTCAGTCAATAAACCTGACAGACAGCGTTTTATGACTTCCAAGACATTTCTCTACAATTTTATTACTTCTACAAAGTTTTCCATATTAAATTGAACGGGGACCTCTGTAATAATTGGATTGGTATGTTTATACGATTTGTTTAGTACTATAAGTATTCATCAGTATCCCATTGATACAACCCTTCCGTCTATGGTAGGAGGATTTCTTGTGTGACGAGGAATTTTGTAATTAGGTAATCGTAGAAATCCAATTGTCCATTACCGAGGACATTGGGACTGCGGGGGACGAAAAGCCAAATCAAATAATTGTCATTTGAAGATAGAGCAGCTTTGTAGATTCATCCTAAAGTTTACCAAGCTACACGAAGAAGGTCATGAAACTCACCTATAAAATTGGTTTGGTGGAACTAACCGGAAAATGGAACTTATAGACCAAACACGATATCGTGTATAAGCAACGATAAAGAAGTAAATAAATATTTTTCCTTTAAATAATAATAATAATATATTTGCTGAAGACAATACAAAAGAATATTCGTAGCAAAAACACTAATAAATACAATGAAATTATTGTTAAATATCACCATTATTATTTATAGCATAGCACATTTCAAGCAAGTAAATATCATTTGGAATAACAATTTTCGCGATTTTTAAGTGGCACTCAACGTTTCTCTGCCGCTTCAAAACATTAAACTTAACAACGCTGCTTTCAACGTCAGCAGATAGCTGCGAGTATAGAAATAAAGTAGTCAAATAACTAAAGTGTTTGAAAGTTCCCTGTAAACGTTCAGTGATTATAACAATCCGTGTGTAAATTCAACGACTATTCATTTCTTCAGTTAATACACGGCGTGTTATGTTTTATGAAGTTAAAACCATACATAGAATTTAACTAAGAAAGAAAGTTTTGCAGTGTACACAAAAGTGGATCATAATAAAGCTCATGTATAACTCGGCTACCCAGTGTTCTAAATCAAACCGAGTTATAGGAAACAACCCGCCCAGCAATCTCAACCCGTTATGAAACCGCAGCGGCTCACAAACCCGGTTACGTTTTAATAACAGCGCGATACTGAACAGTACGCTAATATTCCATAAGCATTTAGCTTAGAAAATAAAATGAGTGCTTAAGTTGTTACCAGCTATGCCAAATAGATAAACAAACTAAAACACCGTTTTTATTTTAGGCTACTCATTGATGATTTTTTATTTTATGTACTATAAAATAAGCTGAACAAACATTCATATAAACTAGCCATGGCTATGGTGTTTCTATTTCAATACGCTATCTTAATTATTTAAAAGACTTTAAAGCCCCGACATCTTGTTCAATATTTTTAAGAGCATTGTTACTTAATCTTAATTTTATACGTTTTCAAAAATATGCAGTGGTTAATCACTTCGAGGGACAACATGGACACTAGGTTTGAATATGGAGTTGAACGCGTGGTGTTGAATAAATAGAGCGTCTGTAATGAAATGACAGAGCACGCTTTCATAGACACGAATGTGATCACTAGGATAAAAGTCTTAAATCCACAGAGCAATCCATCTATCTACAGAGTAGATCATCCTAAACACACTGGGTCACAGGGTCACACGTCTGTGCATTCACTCGAGATCATGAATTGACAATGTAGATATTTACCATGTAACAAGGAGACAAAAAAGTATTATTTGGTAAAGGAAGAACGGACTTTCCTGCCACTTCAAAAACTACTTTTAACTTTCGCTGTTTAAACTCACAGTTTCGAGGATACACTATTAAGCTTCATTTAATTAATATCGCTTAGATCTAACTAAGACTATTCCAATAATATTTGAAACTACGCACATCTCAAAAATTTATGGCTTGTTAAATTACAGTACAGTTACAAATATAAACAAGTAAAATGAGGACACGTTATAGGAATAAAAGCTTACATGTTAACCGCAACATGAAAATAACTTTAGAAAAACAATACGATGACAAGCTATTTTCTATATTAAAATTTTCGCAGACGCTATTCTAAGTTTAGTTTTATTGTAGCTGACAAGCCATAATATGATAACACATTGACTATTAGTTTAGCTATTAAGACGATTTGAATATCAAATAAATGTGCCTAATTTTCAATAAGCTGCACCATGGCATAGTTCTCTATTTCAAAGGCATTCCTTTACTAAATTAACTTTAACTCCGCTATTATGAACTTTCAAAAAGGCCTTTAACAAAATTATTATACTAAGCTCAAATTGCGAAAATTGCAGTGGTTTTCTAGAGGTGGCGGGAAAAGTACGTTTCTTTTTTAAATTGCTCTCGCACTGTATGAAATTTCAAACTAACAAGGTATTATTCCTTTAGCTCAAAATTTATCCAGAAACTTTACAGAGTAGTTTTCTCCAAGTGGCGGGAAAAATACGTTCTTTCCTTTAGTAAATTGCAATGATACTATTATGAACTTTAAACTAACAAAATTATTATATTTAGCTCAAACTGTTTTAATCAATTGCGATCATTTTTTAGAACTTGTTGCTACTTTCAATACAATTATGATATATAAATTACGATTATAATATTCGGTACGGATAAATGACACTGGAGTTAAACTATTATAACACAATAATCAAGAGAAAAATGATTGTAGTGGCTAATATTATACTACCAAGATATTATTACAATATTAACAAGAAACAGTATTTTTGTTTTCTTGTTTATATTTTATTTAACACGCTTTAACCCATAAGTAGCCAGGACTTATAAAACATTCATCAAACAATCTCATTCAACTATCTACATAAAAATTTAAAAGGGTTTTCTCCCTAGAAATGTATTTCGATATTTTATTGAAAATCGGGAGACACTTAATTTGACATTATGAGTATTTTATAGAGAAACTGTTTCATTATTTGACAATTTTGATTGTGTAATGAATGTTGTCAAGAGTATAATACTCGTATAGTTAGCCCTGACATTGTTACATTGAGAGAGGTGTAACGAGTTGACCTCTTCATTACACGACACCCACTGCCTTTGTGCTGTGCTCGTGTAATCAACTTCTGGTTCCGCCGCAGAGAAGCTACTGTTCGTGTTACAGTTCTGCTCTTGAAATTTAAACTCAATTTCTATTTAACGTGCTGTGTTGAATTACTTTGAAACTGCGTGTACGGCCTCAGCACTTACCGGGTGAGAAGCGAATGGCCTGTATCCACGAGGACGAAGGCCAAAGCGTCTCTATAAGCGATAACGAGGGCCTGAGTTTTTGTCAAGAGCGAATTCAATGACACAGCCCCCGAGAAGCCAAATGTCAAAGTAAATGTGATACCTGCAGTTAAATTTAAAATAATAACTTTGCAATTTATTACGTTTAGATCACGTAAATATTTATAATGATTGATCTTAAACAATGTTCAATGGAACACTTAGTCTGGTGGTTTATCGATCATGGTTTCGTAGCGGTATTTGTTTTCATAATGAAAAGTGATAACATCAAAAACCTGTCATTAGGAAACAAGAATAAGAATATTGCGTAAGAAAATTGACTTATACATACGTTTTAATGTATTAGGTACAGAAAACGCGCTACTCACGGGAGGTTTAAATGAACTTTAGTTTTAAGCTGTTAATATAGAAAAAGAACAATCAACCACTATAATAAATTACCAAACGGACACGCAGTTAAGAGCTAAAGCGCCGCTAGCGTGAATGTATCGAACTTTCTATACAATGTGTACCTAATTCGCTAATTTTGTATTATATCTAATTTCTATAGTATCTCTAATTCACTACGCTCACAGCCTCGCTTCGATCTTCGGCCTCAGCTTTGTCTCCTGCAAAAATACAGGCTTTACGAGGCTGTTCGCTCTGCTCACAGTCTTGCTTCAGACTTCGGACTCAGCTTTTCGTGCTTTATTATCATTCACGATTCAAGGTTAACATTTCGACCTCTGGCCTCAGCTTTTCCTCAAGAGTTGTGTGATCAGTGATCACCGGCGTTACTAGGCTCTTCGCTACGCTTACAGGCATTCGGGCTCAGCTGTTGGTGCTATATTATCACCTTTATATGTATACTGTATCGAGTTTTGAAGACTGCTCGAAACGTGTTAGAGGGTGAATATCGGTGGTCATTTCAAGGTCCTTGGTCTGACTTTTACCTCGCTGGTAACATGAATATACCTTTTTTCAACGGAAATTCCCAATAAAAAGAAGATTATCACAAATTAACTGGTTTCTTATTTAAATAGCACACCAGTGAAGAAATGGAGCAGTGGAAGGGGCAGGCTAAACTCTAACATACATATCGAAACAGTAGTTATGTTTTTTGCTTATCAGGAGAAATCTACGGGTAATTCAGCAATGAAATGCTGCAACACAACCTACGATGAAGCAAACTAAATTGCAGTAGAGTTGAAATTAACTGAGAGGAATGGGTTTCATTACACGGACCGCAGCCTCTAACTCTACCGGATGAGTCCTACAGTAACATATGGAGTCCGGTATTCGTCTTTATATACTCCGGCCAAAGCATTCTACTTTATAACACGAGACATCGTACTTTATAAAGTTTTGGCCAGTTTTATTTCAACCTAGTTTGTTGCTTTACTAATAAATTCAATAAAATAATGAAAGTAAAATAACTAATAAAATACCGTATTAAAAAAATCACTTCTTTTTAATGTTTAACATTAAGTAAAATTTTAAATTCCTAACCTAATTAACTTTTAAAAGTGAAATTTTAAACTGTAAATCTACATTAACTTGCTTTTGAAACCGGATGAAAGCTCTCTTTGACAAGGTAGACCACCACAAAAACAATATATCTGTTGTCTTAACGGTGAACAAAATCCGGTGAATAAAACTAAATCACTATCACCAAATCACTATTTGAGATTCCGACCACTCGAGGGTATTTTAAGGCAAATATGTGTTGAAGGATGAGTGTGATGAGTGGTAGTAATGAGTTATGAGGTGTAGTCTTGTTACAAACTAAGGCCGACTCCTCCTTAGAATGGGTCATTAATTAATAGCCCAATGACCAATGGAAATACAAGGACCAACGGCTTAACGTGACTTCCGAACCACGCAGGTGATGGTCTGATATGTCTAAACGATGGTGGGAGTTGATGCGGGTATCATCAGATGATCACTGAGACTATCTGAGCCGCTTTAGACCTATATCATCCTCAAAACCTGACCTCCATGAAGCTGGATTACAGGACCACGAGTCCCAGCCATTATCCGCTATTATCCCATTAACTATTATCCGCCGCCATCTTGGTTTGGCTGAACCGATTTTGTTGTTTTGGTACACGTGTCAGTCACATGTGTATACCAAGCTTAATCAAAGTCGGATCATAAATGCAGTTAAAGTCGGATCATAAATGCAGGGGCGCCCTTCAATGTTTATGTCTACTCAGCCAATGTAATCGAAACAGTGTGACAGAGAGAGGCTATGTTTGGTCGTGTTGGTTGGGCTGATTGTCATGTAGGTCGGTTGTTATAGAAACCTCAGTTTGACCTGTTGTGTTTGCAACAATCGAGGTCCGAACCAATAATGTCAAACGTGGTTTACCTTCGGTGATGATCTCGTTGCCTCAACACAGAGTTTCTATTCTCTATTAAATTAATTGTGGCTGCTAAATTGGCCAAAACAACCAAGTTGTTAATAGGAAACAAGAGTCACATCTACCTCACTGGCATGACGAGCGAAATAACATTCTGTAGAGGTTCCCACTGAGACACTATGGGTATTCAATGGATATCATCAAGCAAGTTTGTATATATTGTGTAACTTAACGCATATAGTTTTGAAACTAGAGTTAATATCACTTTTGAGACTTTCAATAACTCAGTGCCTATCACAAAAGATAATGTTATGTTACCACTCACAGGCAATGTTTAATTGAAACATCTTTGCGTGGAAATGCTGCTTATTGTTTACCTTTTCAGCCCTTCCGTATTTTATAGAAAATATGGCAGGTAAGTATTGTAGAAACCTATGATAAAACGAAGGAATGCTTGCAGAACGCGGTATCTGAAATCAATATAGACCCAGCCAACCGAAGTGACACCACTGACATGATAATGGGTCTACGTGAATAAACACACTTTACGAGTAAACTATGTCTGCTCTTGTCTATAATAAACTTAATAACATATTATAAACACTCAGCAGGGTCTTTCATAATTTAGAACTACGATCGTCTACGAACGTAATAAAACGTCTTTCGTTTAAATTTAAAATCAACAGTTTTCCATTGTACTGAGCTCTAGATAACTTGCCAATGAATGATTGTTCTAAAGTGATCATTACCATTATGACGTTTATTTAATCAGCCACTTTGATTAGCTAACAAGCGTTGTTACAGTTTATATATTTTTGTGTAGTGTAGTTTAAAACTCATGGCACAGCACTTCCACGGTGTTAAATAACTCACGCTTGCCAATTTTTAAAGGTTTTGTGGAAATAAATAATGTTTTATAAAAACTAAAAGTCGAGTATTATTTATTTAGACGCCATGAAAGTATTAGTATGTTATTGATTATTTAATATTATGCAATAAAATAAAAACAAAGCTGTTTGTCAGCCTTGTTACGTGTGCTTTAAGTACCATGATGAAGATTCTAAACCTTGAAGTGATTCCAGATGATATTTAACTACGCGTGTGGTAAATGCATCTTTGTTGAAGAATATAATTTATTTTGATTTGCGGTGTGATTTTAAGCCTAAAGTAAGCGTAAAACTCAAAACTTTGTTAAGCTGTGGATGTTATTCAAGGGAAAGACTTATACAATAAATCTCCCCTACTGTTAGCTATAGGCATATAATGTAAACACAGTGACTAGTCGAGCTGTGCTTACCAAGGCTTAGCTTAAGCGTATGTTTGACTTAAGTTTATGTTTCTTGACTTAAGTTTATGTTTCTTGACAGAGTTTCAAGTATACGGCTTTGTGTAGTAGTTTTCATAACATGTATTCACGAGAAGCAGATAAGCATTGTAGAAGATTTCTTCGTGGCTGAATTACCTTCAGTACAATTCAGACGACTGTTTGTAACCAGATTTATTTTAAATGTTGATTTGCTTCCAAGCCAACAGTCATTGTTATTATAATCGTACATACCAAAGGCAATGTAAATAGTAAGCTAATACCCCGAAGGTGGCAGTGTTATTGTAGGCCAATGTAATTTCAACGTTAATTTGCACAATACGCATCATCGATGGAAGTACAAATGTGAAATTTACTGTCAGTGTATTTTTGTGTTTAAAATCGTTTTTTTATTACGTTTTGAAGAACTACTTGTGTACAACAGTTTATATTCTTAACCTCCATCAGTGAAGTTTGCCAATCAATGTGAAAAGTAACATGCATATCCCTAAAGCCAAGATAAAATTGTTACCTACTGCATAACTCACAAATTTAGGCTTTGAAACATTTATTGATGTTACTAAAATTTATAGTCAGCTCTCCAATTAAATACAAAAAACTTTACAATATTAAAGCAAATACACTTTTTCTCTTATTTGTTGTTTGAAAACAAACGAAATTCGATTATAATAATACAATGTTCTGTTCAGTAAAGACAACAGACTGCTTGCTCAGTTAGACTTTGGAGGAGTTGAAAACGTCGAAAGTTTGTGTTCTCAAGGGGAGTTTCTTATTAGAGAACTTCTTACTTAGATGTGCAGCAAGCTGTGAAAACTGTTGTGAAAAGAAACCCAGATCTATCCTAGACATACTGTCGCTCACAGATATTGACATTTTGTTTTATTTCTACCTTCTTCATGATCAAGATTTTAGCCGGTGACGTACATCACATAATTACAGTAGTGACCCAAGTCTCACCGAGTATAAACAACACACGCCATGATGAATGCCTGGATAATCGTAAGTGAACGACATACAACTTTACTATATATTTGTAATTCAGTATATTCCATTATCACGACATTGTCAACATCGTTTAGTTCTAGGAATTATCAAGAACACCAGAGTTCACTAGTTTGAGAAGCTAAGAGCCAACTACTCTCTGGTGTAAGGGGCAGGGGTTGTGGTATAGTGTAACTTGAGCCTGGATTCTCAGAGGAATGCCGCAATTACCACAACTTTAATCCTCTCACCTGAGCACAGTTTAATGAGACCCCGACACACTTCTAGACTCTCTCCTACCTGCAATCAATTCAAAAACAAATCGTAAGTAATTTCATAGAACGAGTAAAGAAAACAAGTGGTCTTACACTCTTACTTTGATAACAGTAAAGTTTAAAAATTATAACTGTATCAAGTTGACAAAATAGTGGCACGTGATATACGCAAGGAACTCGGCTGTAGGCCAAATGCTAAAAGGATTATGGCCCTTAAAAGCGGATGAAAATGTGTTTCCAATGCAAATCGACTTATCACTCAGGATAAATATACGTTCAGAGAGAAATTTAACAATAAAGAGGTTGACTCTTCTTTGCTTTACCCTGATTTATTATTTTAGAATTTTCAAGCCATGAATTGGAATGAAAATGTCTACGAATGTATCAAAATGCACGTTATTTCTAAGATTGCTTGCTATACAGAGTGTTTCAAAATCCCCCATTCCCACCTTAACTTTTTAACGGATGAACAGTTTTAAACGCGCTCGGGGACATGTTACAGTCACCTAGGGTATCTTAAAATACTTTTTCATTGTCAAACGTTTCGTCTCCTATCTAATGGGTTTTGACGGGTAAGTATGAAATGTTCTTTTAGAATCATATCGTGTTTTACCTCATTTTAAAGGTTATAAAAATAAAAATTCAACGATACCCAAATATAAGTGGTTGCAAATGGTCTAGTTTGCAGGATACCAAAACCTAATTAGATTGTCGGTTTTTAGAGGTCTCAGCTCTACATCAAGGTGCAACTTGACAAGTTTCGGCCAAAAAAATGTCGTCGAGTATTACTGTACCGGATACGGTAAGAACCAGAAATATTTTTATATTTAAGAAGCCTATAAAGTTGCTTGCTTGTTGCTCTTGGCCCCATAAAACCTATAATCTCAATTTTTAACGAAGCCCCATCATCAGTTGGGTCACGGGAATAACAACACACCGCCATTTTCACTTGATTATACACTTTTACAAAAGTACATAAAACACAACATCGACCATCGAATTTCACACATATCACTAGATACCATGGTATTATTATTACTGTATTATCATCTTAAATAAATAAATGTTTTATTTCACAAACAGTTGCAGTTTATCCACATACGTACATTGAGAACTCATTCACGCATTTACATCCGCTACACAATCACAACGCCGGATACATTCCCCAGGTTAGGCTGAGCAAAACTCTCAACTCCCAACTGCGCCTACCGGATAATTATACAACATGTTGCCTGACTGAACGCAAGCGGTTTCTGTAGAGCATAAACGCCTTTTTCGACAGTTGTGCTTTTTACTCGGTGAATGAATATCTGAGTGACGACCTAGCAGACTTGTGGAGATTCATTTTGTGAGCCGCTGGTGTTCATTATATTAATTGTGTTAACCTTTCAATAAGTATTGTGCAAGTAAGTTGGCGCAGTTAACTCCTCAAGATGGTCAATAGCAAAGAGGCCTCGTTCTTTAGTGTAGGGTAATGTCGTAGACAGTCTCAATGACCGCCTGTGGTGACAACTACTGATGATGTCTAGTGAGCGGGAACCTGTGGAGCCGGTTGTCAACAGCTGTTGTATGCAGATTGTTCACTGGAGCGAGAAGTATCAGTATCAGTGGCAGTGAGGAGTGAGACACACCTTGGTACCCACGTACACTGTCAATACTCAAGGTCAAACCAATACTTTTTGTGTAAAGTGTCATTCTTCCAGTGAAACCTACTGAGCTTACTCCAAAGCTGTTCTGTAACGTTGGCTAGTTGTGACTGTAACTGGTATGGCCAAATATAATGTGGCTGCACTCATTTAACCTGACTTCTATCTATGACCAACCATTTTGCCCTTAAACAGCAAAAAAGTTACTTAGATAATGACTTCATATAAATATTTAATATCTTCTTCGCCGTTGGTCCATTCCATTACTTGTTGGGCTATTAATTAATGACAATCTGGGGAACAGTGTACTCTAGTTTGTAACAAGACTACGCCACATCATCGATCAAAAATACTCATCACATTTACCACCATCCCGGTGTCTCAAAGCAAAATATCTATTATTTCCAGACTCTATGATAACATCACATGGGGGTCTGATGTACATAGATGGACCGATAAACCTTTATCGGTCACCTGTTTGTTTTCGACTATTTTCGTTTTCATTATCTTTATACAGGGTGTCTCAGACCACTCATATCATATGTATATCTCGAGAACGGGTTGGCCGACTTGAGTGAAACGAAAAATTCCTAATTTAAACCGGTTCAAAGAATTCAGGAAAATATTTCCCTGTATATTCTTTAGTGAATTATTTAAAATACTCAGAGCTAACAAGAGTAAAAGATGGCCTGAATTAACGAAAACATGTGACAGTTGCAGATTTGTTCGGGGTAAAATAGTAAACTTTCGTAATACTGTAGTAGGCTAAGTTCTAAACACTTATTTCACTCATAATTCTTTAAGCTTAATGAAATAATCTCTATCTAGTGTAATAATAAGCAATAATGAAACCGATTAGTCTCAGTACTAAAAGAAACCAAGAACAAAATAGCACCTAACTGAGTCAGCTGACTGTGTGCAAGGTAGGGTACGAAGATTGATAGTGTTGAGGCAGGGCATGTCGCGGTTCCAGGCACAGTACAAGTAGTACCAAGCTCCGGGCTACTGGCACAATGCACATCGATCTCTGATACAATCTTCACTTTGAAGAATCGCAAACAAACCCCAATGTAACCTTAGCCCACACCTTGTCCAAACATTTGCCGTCTTCATCGCTCATGATCTAGAACATGTGCTTTTGTATGGGCTGTTTAACACAACGTTGGAATAGGCGTATATACTTACTTAAATTTTATAACAATGTAATGGGCGGTCAAAATAACCTGATAGTTTAAAAAGTAAAATAACATGCAATGAATTAATAACCAAAAAATTTGCAAAGGCATTTTTTGTTTATAAAATGTAACATCTCGAAGGCATTAAATCATCATTTAGTCTAATAGCCAGGAGATCCAATTCTGGATAATTTGGCAGCCAAATAATATTGAAGACATGTCTGCCGTGTGATACACGTTGCCTGGAAAACCTCGGGGACAAGTCAATCCAAATAAACTATCTAGCCTATGGTATAGATTTAGTCTTTTCATCAGCCACGAGTAAATACTGCATAATCTTTCATGATTAATCAAAAACAAACAAGGCGTCGCTTAGAATCAGTAGGATGGAATTTAAAAATATTAAAGTTAATGTGTAAACAATTGTGAAGCTTTTTACTGATCCATGTTTACTAAAATGATATTGGCTGGACACATTATTGCGACAACAACAGTAAAACATAACAGTAGCTGAGAAACAGCTTTTAAGTGTCAGGTTTTTGGATTATATAAATTAGACCTACTATATTCAATCTTCTCACTTAAATATTCTAAAGAAACGTAGTTTATTCACAAAACCTTTTGAGGAGTATTTACTAACAACTGCTTAAATTTTCATTTAAGATAATAACCAGGTACATTAATCTAAAATACTCCAGTTTCACAACAACGAAAGATCTTCTTGACCAGACATAGACTAGAACTATTCTATCTGAAGTTCCATCAAAGAAGTGGTATAAAAATACCGGAACAAGACTGTTGAGTGACTCTCAGAGACAAAGTGATAAAATCAACAAGACGGGTTGTGCATAATTGGAACTGTTCCAGTAACAGTTGTACAGTCACCGCTGTAACAGCTGGCACAGTTTATGCCATTTTAGTTTCTGTCATATTTATTGAAGCTCAAGTTATCTGTGTTTTAGTAGGCCTATTAAGTACTTAATTTAAGTTCTAACACGTATGTCAAACTATTTCACTAATGAAAAAATCAGTGAAACTTCTAATGTATTTAATGATACTGTTTAAACCACCAAGCAAATGCGTTATTACAATAATAAGTTTCAATCTGTTTTGCTTTCATAAGTTCTAGAAAGTTAATTTCGAATATAAAGTAAATGCAAATACAGGAATGCCGCATGCAACACGTTCAGACAAGTTTGGTGTTTAAATATTTATTTTTCGTTTTATGCTCTTTACAATAAGAGGTCCCTATGGGGATTATGTAATTATTTGAAAAAGGAAAGGTTAAGGTAATAGGGACATATTTTTACGGACACATGGTGAATTCAATGGTAAGAAATAAACTTATTTCTTTGTACTGTGTAATTTTCATTTTCTAATATCAAAGTTTGAACCTCAGTATTATATGTATATTTACCAAACACTCAGCTACCGGTGAAAACTGGCGACATTTTGTCAGTAACAAGATGTCAGCGCACAGCTGATGTCAGTCGAGTGAAATGTCATTATAAGAGCCTAACAATCCACCCCGACCCGACACTCAACCCTTCAACACACATCAGCTCAACAACATGTCGCTCTGATATATACAACGGCTTTTGGTAGCCGAACTGAATGAGATATGAAGGATTTTACCAATTGACAACTAAAGGTCTTTAGTGTGCTTAGTCCTTAGTTATTTCAGGATTAAGTAAATACCCCGTAAAGATATTATACATTTAAGAGTTAGGCTTTAACGAATTGTCCGAATTTTAAGAGAACTGAGTTAAGAGTCAGTGCACAGCTGTATTTTATCAGATGTCAGTGGAGTGAAATGTTACTATATTCTATGTTTAAAATATGATAATACGAAAGGGGTAACAACATGTCGGTTTTAGTAAACGTCTGCGTTTAAGAGAGGTTTTTATCAAACAAGGTTATTAGCTAAGCCCTAAGTAGTTAGACCATAATGAACTATTTTTCATGGAGGGAGGATACAAAGCGACGTTGAGCCTTGCCTCTCAGTAATGGGAGGCAGAAGGACATAATTAGTGGCGGGGGAAACCATTAATCAAGCGACACAAATTTCAAAGCAAACTTTTGTTGTGAAACTCAAACTCACCGCCACATGTTGACTCAACACAAAGCACTTTTATTTATTCTGATTCAATTCAAATGTAACTTTTTACTTTCATTTTCGCCTGTTTTGCAAAGTGTTGATACTCGTAGTTTGTCACACTTTCGTAGTATTATATTTCAGGACTAGTACCGAGAGAATCTTCTTTTCTTCCGATTACAAAAGTTCACTCTAGCCTTTGCACCCCCAGCTAGTCAGACACATAAGAAGAAATTATATGAAATACGTTTCATGTAATTTAGTTTAAAGTATATTTAAAGCGTATACTGGTTAAATAATCAAATAAAACTAACTTTTTCAGAGGTACTCGTAGAATTAGTAAAATTAACTAATAATCTAACACACTTGGTTGGTAACCTCAGTGCTCGTGGGCAAGTGAGTACCAGTGAGTGAGTATGTAGGCCGACTACAAGTCAAGTGGTGTTATTTATTGAGTCAGGACTCGAGTGGGCGGTGCTACACTGCACAGAGGTAACTCCAGGGCGTCTACACTCTACACTCTTCTAGCTATGTAGTTCAACAATCATGCACAAGTGTCCGAGTGAACCACCTAGGTACATTCAC
The DNA here is from genome assembly GCA_018831715.1 of Matsumurasca onukii. NCBI lineage: Eukaryota > Metazoa > Arthropoda > Insecta > Hemiptera > Cicadellidae > Matsumurasca > Matsumurasca onukii. Next base: position 40,099,032 of record CM032060.1, on the reverse strand, counting down.
CAGCTCACATTATGACAAGATTAGTCAAGAAAGTAAATATAGGTGGATTTTGTAAAGTTAATGAGTAGCTTATATTGTTTACCTATGACCGGAGATGCCTTAGTAACTCGACATAGCTTGAATACAAGTGTTTTAGGCATGAAAAGACATAACGTAAAAAAACAATAAACTGTATACAAATTTACAAATGAACCCCCTACTAATAATGTAAATTTTCACGAGATTCATTTCGAGGATGTTGTAAAAACACGTTTCACTTCTTTTTGTTCAAGGCCATCAGCGGTTACTCGGGTTTAAATGCACCCTTTGGGGATGAATTTTCATTAAAAAGTGGTTTAAATTATCTAAACACAACAAAAAGAAACCAATAATTTTGATGATATTTGAAATAAACATGTATTTTGAAAGTATTCATTTAGTAGAGGGCAAAACAGATTTGTGCTCTAACAGCGTTATAAATAGTTCAATAATTATAATGAAATTTGAAACTCATTTTCCATTTATGATATGTAGTAAAACGAGCAGTAAAAGGCCACGTCAGTCTGAGGCCGTAGGCCGAAATACTCGTGTTAATAAAGAATGCAAAGCTGAGGCTGTGAGCGGAGCGAACAGGCTCTTATCCCTCGCGATCAAATATCAGGCAAAGCTGAAGCTGAATACCAAAGCGACCCTGTGAGCGGAGCGAATGGTATGGTAATCAGGAAATTCGGTCCACTCATTCCAGCGGCGCTTTAGCGCTTAGCTGCGTGTCAGCCTGGTTATAATTAGTGTGTGCATTATGACAAAGCATCGTTCATCACTCGTCCCTAAAGTGTATGTTTGATCCTCGCTCATTTAACGTTGCATGCAGCATAAGTTAAACTTAGCTCTTATCAAAAGGTTTCTTTTGGTGTGATGAAATATACAGTTTCTAAATGTCTAGTTTTAGAGCTTCTGAGAACAAAATAATGTTATGTTTTAAAGGGTTTGAACAAAAGGCAAAGGCCTTCATGAAGTAAAGCTCGCCGGACTTGAGATTTGAGATTCCAGTAGGGATGGAATGTAATTCAAAGTAATATCACAAACCCTTCCTCCATCTGGCGTCCAACTCACATTGTTTGTAAAGTAACTCTTCTGAAGTTTTCTTTTCAAGATGTTTTAACTAAACCACTTCAAGTCTGTTTCGAAGAGCTTTGTTAAAAATAAACTATATTGTGTCAACATCCGCCACGATATTTAACTTGTATCATGACTACTAAACCAAGGTTATCTGTAATAAGGGTGAACACCAGTGAACTAGTTTACTTTTTATTTAGTTGAAAACTGTTTCAGAAATTATTGAGAAATAACTAGCTATTAAAAATGAGCATTTTAAAACGAACGGCCAACTATCAAATTTAAATTATGCAATCAACTTCGTGTTTGTGTTTTACAAATTGTCGAAGACAACTTGTAAGAGGATTAGATGCACCTAGTAAGGGGTGGTCTAATCAAGGATAGCTGGAAAGATCTCATCACTCATCAAGATCATAGGACTGTTACGGAAATTCAAGGTGGCACATGAGTTAAGTTCCTAACGGTATGATGGATAAAGATTATTTGCGTCAAAATTTAAAAAATTAAAATTAAGAACTAATTAAGAGTAACGAGCAGTACGCTTACGTTCACACGTTTTTCTACTTTGGTTTGATTCTTTCAGGGAAAAAAATCAAATGTACCTTTGCATAATATAGCCGTTTTACGGTCTTTCAAAAACCTCAAATAGTGCAAAAGCCTTGATTTACGAAAATGTGTTATTTAATAACCTTTGTGGAAATGTAGAAACCAATTTGCTTATACCAAAACCATGTTGGTCCGAAGAGAACTAACGCAGTGGGTTTGAAAATATTTTCACTTTGACTTAGCGGTTTTGTACAGAATTTCATGGTTTTAATGTTAGATTAGCAAACAAATTACAACAGAATAGTTTACACATTTTTATAAACCTTGCAGATTTCTGCTATTCAGAGGAGAGTTTCTAAAACGTGTTTGGAAAAATATTATTTTTATTTATTTTTACTTTTGAGATGCTTTTCTCATTTTATCAAACCATTTCCCAAGCTAAGCACTTTACTTATGAGCTACCCTGTATAAATAGTTTTCTACTATTCCAATCAAGATTTATATTGCAGGAAATAGTAAGCGTGGTCCAAAGTGAGTAAATTGTTTGTATCGCCCTGTATACCAGGCTTGACTAATGTCTTGTTGATTGACTAGTAAAATGTCATCATGGGAATCGTTTTGATACTATTTATTACCTGTACTTATTTTTCTAATATAATAATCACACTACATCCATTCTGTACACATTATACTAAAGGAATAGTCTAATCTAACTCATGATATGCTGGTTTCATTTAATAGTAGAACCGGATTAAACTAACAAATCCTAGTTTGTAAATGCTTCTGTCCACTGTTCGATGATTCATATCAGGTTAAGGGCTGCAAATGTTATCCAGAGTGATTGACAGACTCTCAATGCGGTTAATCTATTCATCCCATTGTGATGAATGTAGATTCTCTCTACTCTGTGTGTTCATCTAAGCATACAATACACAGCAATCCAGGCTCCCCAGCGCCTAGAGATAATATTAATACAACTCAATCCAAACTAAGCACTTCAAGTGTTACTTCTCCTCAGTGTTCTTCGTGTTTCCTATCTAAATGAACATGATTAATGTGTTCATTGTTATCTTTAATTCCAGTACAACTATGTGTTAACATAGATCTTAAATTGTATACACGCTAATTAGCTAATTTATTACTAAAGAAATTTGAAGACAAAAATGTTTAGACCGAACCGGGAATTGAACCCGGGTCTCCCGCTTGCCGGGTGGTTATGCTATGTTAACATACTCGTACTTGATCTAACTATGTTATTGTTTAGGATGTCCAGTGGCCTCCACCTTGAGGTTGAAGGTTCATCTCTCACTTTAGGAGTATGCTTTGTGCACCTCAAGTATACCCTCGTAGTCCACTTAGTTCTTGAGGCAAGCAGCTAGTGGCGCTTCCTGGTAACGAACAATTAAATCAAAACTGTGGTGGGTTCACACCGAACCCCTAGTACAATTAATTACATGTGCAGACTATTAACGTATATTAATTATTTGTCAGAATAAAAATAATTGTTTTAAAGAAAATAAGCAATTCCATTTTATATCCTGATTTTCTCACAATTAAAATGTATTTTTCAAGATTTTGAATGTACGTAACTTTTTCCACTTGGATATTGCACTCCTTTTACGACCATTAAAACATTAATATACACATTTTGAGTTTTTTGTGGATGCTACACACTTTCAACCTTGAGAAATAGTATACACTTCTTTCTGTTTAGAAAGATGGTTTATCCATATTTATTTAAATATTTAGCAGCCCAAGATTTTAGGCAACCTTTCTCGTCTGTACATAAAGAGGAATATAAGGGTTCCTAATCAAAATATAGTTTTACTTATTTAAAAGTTCGTCACAAAAATAAAAAACTAATATTTTTCTTATAAACCTATGTTATTCAACAAAGAGATAGCACTATCACGCAAGTTATACATTTTTTGTTGTTTTAACACGACCTCTCAGTGCGACTTTGTAACCCATAAAAGAACTACAAAGTTTAACATTTTTGTAGCTCTTCTTCGAACAAAAACAGGAACACCGAACACATACTAATACACACTATTTGTATTTGTGCATTGGAACAAAGGGTAATTAGTTTAAAGCAATGTGTCCTGTTTACAAAGAAAGTTTTTACTTTGCATGCATTTGGAAGTTACTGAAATAAATGCAACTTGGGAGACAAGTTTATAATTGAAGTTAGGAAGTTGAGCCACACTATTGTTTAGCGGATTGTTCTTCAGAAACTTCCGCTAAAACAAAACTTAGAATCTGCAATTCAATCTTAATGTGTTTTCTATTTCAGTTTCTCATTACCACTTATTCATAACCTCTTTTTCTTAATTAAACTCATTACTTTTTCTTAAAAACTAAAATCTGGCTATCGAAACAACTATTTTTTACATTTAAACAGATATTGTCTCCTTCTGTTGTGGCTTAAAATATTGTTCGCATACATTGAATTCGTACGTTTCCAGGCTCAACTCCGGGTCCAAGTCATGATAAACGTACATTTCACATTTTGCTTATTTAAGATCTACTAGCGACAATTCAAGGAGACACCTCTCCTCACTAGTCATACCAAATACTAGTATTCACCATTCTCAAAGAACGTTGTATTATAAGAGGTTGTACCCAAATTATTTAATGATTTCAAAGTGGTACGCAGGCTCTTTAAGGTCGAGAAGCATATAGTATATTTCTTCGTTCATAAACAATGATAATATCTCGTCATCCATCAAAACATTAATTACACTCACTATTCATTCATATTTACCATTAGAAGTGGTTGGTGACTCAATCAAAGTATCAAAAAAAGTAAATTTGAGCAATGGAGCAGTAAATTTATGTAATACAGTCAAAATGAGTAAGGTAAATGAAAACAAAGAGTTCAAGGATGAAACCATGGTAAAAAAGTCATCTTGTGTCAATTGAACTATTTACAAACAAATTTTTGTAGGTTTAATGCCATACATTTTGTGAAAGCAATCTTTTACTCTTTAAAACCTTTTAAATATTTTTGATGGCTTTTAAACGACTAAGCTTGTAAAAAATTAATGAAATGATGGCCGACATGGCCATAATTGTTAGACCCTTCTATGGGCAAATCCCTTTTTCTATCCCACAGTTAGCAATTTATTGGAATAAAATGGCTATATATTTTAAATTAGAGGTTGTATCCACGCGCAGACACCTCACAGACTAAAACCAATAATATGCTTGCATTTTGAGTACACTCTCCTTTATTTGTCCAATATAACCACTGTTTACACTTTTAAACCAACGAAATACTGAACTGTATGCCTTATGAGAGGTTTTGACCTGAAAGTAGTCTGTACTACTCAGAATGTAGGAAAATAGTACTCGTACCATAAGGAGCAATAACCAAAGTAACTATATTTCATAGTCATTAATAACCCGCTAGTAACTAAGTAATTATGTACTTATTTATTTATCAGATTTCGGTCTATTTTGACTGTACTAATCAATGATATTTCTTTTCTTAATTAAAAGCTTTCGATACGTAAGAACTACTTTACAAAGAGTAAATAACGATTTTTCTTTTACCCAGCTTTTTGTGCTTTGGACTCAAAATGGTTTCGGCGTGGACTGACAGAACATCAATGATTTCGAAAGAACTGCCACAACATTGATGATTCACCTCAACTGACATTCGGTTATTGAATGGCATATCACTAAAAAGGCTGAGGGAAAAATAGTCCGGGCGTCAACCTGGTCCAATATAAGTTCATTCATTATGCCAGTCTCATTGTTTCATTGAAACGATTCTATTTTGGTATACGTCCATTCATCCATTTTCCATTAATAAAATCGCAATTTCATTACTTGTGTTTTGTGAAGTGGTCGGCTGGCCTAGTTGTGCTGTTAGGGAAGAAAATTAAACCATTTTTATTCGGTACAAAAACTATTATTTTGAAGAGAGTTGCCGTGGGATGAAGTGTAAACCCAATGGTCTGACTTGGAGCCACATTTCCGCTCTGACGGCTCCAGAAAGGAAAGAGATATTTTTAACTCGCTTTAAATCTAAATTTGGACTTTATTACTTTTGCTCCGTTGATACAGTGCTGTACTGACGTGTGCTAACATCTGTATACAGCATGCTTCAGCTTTACCTTTAAAACACGTAGTTTAGTTTAAAGATACTATTTTGTCTTTTGTCAAAGTAAACTAGCAGATGACCCAGACATATTTCACGGGGCTATTGCATGGTTGACCCTTTATTCTAACCTTAACTAATGTTAAGAACCACACACGTTTTTGAAAATAATTTCGTTTCTATTTAATTAAAAATAGTTTTATAATATCACTTTCTTTACTTATGTACATGTATATCGGTCAACTGACAGGTTTGTGACCCACGAGACAACAAAATAAAGGGAAATAATGTTGTTAGGGTTTTCCTGCATCCGCCGCATTAACCGTCAGTATGTGACCTGTACTTTAGAATCTTTCTTAGACTTTCTCTGTACTCTAATCCTGTATGGTCTGTGGCATAACATCCAATGGTTTTTTTGACGAGGAAATGCATTTACGCTCACTGCACACCTGACTATAAGATGAAAGCCACTCTTCACGAAAGAACGTTATAAACAGTTTGACACATTAACAAGACTAGACTGTTGGTCATTAATACAATTAAAAATCGAACCAACAATTTAGCTGTATTAACCGCTAGGTAACGGCTTTCGTATAAAATGGGTTAACTTTATTGTGATTACACATCTACAGGAAATGTTATTATGGAGTATAGTGTATAGAATATAGTGGACTGAAAGAGATGTGAGATGACTGCAGCTGTGTGTTGTGGACTGTGTGTTTATTCTGTGGTGTCGATGAGCCGGATCTGACATGGGTGTACAGTTGTACACACATGTGTACGCAGACAGTACAGTATTCTGTTTGTTTGTACAACACAAAGCAATGCACTCGCACAAACCAGTAACACTCAAACACAAACCAACTGATCTATGTTGTACAGTGAAAAGCAGAACTGGTCTCTTTCATTAAATCGTCCTTTGTGGACTTTAATTAAAAATAAATTAGTTTATCTCCTGTTTCTTTAATGTCTGGGAAATAAAACAACAGGTTCTTCTGGATAAAATGTCTAGTTAGTTTAAGAACATTGTACTCGTCGCTCCCAGATTTGGTGACAGTTTCTTTATTCCGGGGGCTTTGTATCAGCCATTGTTGTGTAATCGATTTCACCAGTGATGAAACAATGAAGTCTGGCTGAGCCACATTTGAATGCATTCTTCTCTTGCACAAGTGGTCGCAATTCACTCCTGATTTTGAAACGTCAGGAGAACCTAAGTCTTCTCCATGTACCAAACTTGCCTCAATACATTACATACTTCGGTGTAATACATGCCTTAGCTGTATATTGAGGGGAGAGGTGTGGCTTTTGTTGTAGTATCTAAGTGTGGCGTTGCAGAGGTTCATATATTTTAAAACGACGTCGTTGTAAACGTCAACGTCAGATGTTCAGTTTTTAAGTTTGAAAGTCTTTAATAAAAGGTTTGTAATCAAATTGTCAAATTAACTTCCGTTTTTGAAAATTATGCATTTATAAATTTGAGCTTTTTTAGACAAAATGTATAAATGCGATACTTTTAGAGCTTCGTTAAAAGCTAAAACTACTTTAAAAGTTACTAAAACAAACATGGCTTTCAAGGTTTGGCAACGATGTCGTTTAGAAAACTAAAAACTCTTCAAAGCCAACTAAATGGCGCGTGTTTAAAATTGGCACGTGGTATCCAGTTTGCTCGAAATCATCTAACTTATTTACCCGCGTAAACTACTCGTTTGGTTATTTCGTAACTTTTACTCCTGTACTGAGGGGTAATTTTTTACCCTTAAATAATAATAATAACACGTTCTGTTTTGTTTGAACAGATACATTGTTATCGATTTAAAAGAAAAAAAAAGGAGCTTAACTCTTGCTTTTACTCAGTACATCGAAGTCTCTTTTATAACAACATAAATATTTATCATACTAAGCGTACTAAATAGTTTTATTTAATTTTACACAAGTATGACAGTTTAAATAGTGTATTATCCATCTATATGAGTATGAATTGCTCTTGTCCAGTAGATCTTGTTTTAATAAACTTAAACAAGTTCACTTGCATCGTTATCTACAAAATATACGACCATATACATACACAGTACAGAACTGGAGCGCAAGACAGTACTAGCAGATTAGCAAGAACTTGGACTTTAGCCAAAACATTTATACCTTAGAAAACATCTATACCTTATAAACCTAGCAGCCAAAACATGGCCAGTTTCAACTTTAGCAATGGATTTGTAGCACAGCTAATAACAATTGTCAATCCATCCCAATGATGATTTTACGAACTACTGTAATTAATGCTAACTGCCCAATAGTGTAAAAATGATCAACTGTGACTCAAATATTCTTAAATATTTCAACTAGTCAGCAAGCTGGTTTGGAATGACTGTATAAAATAGATGTTATAAATCCAATAGTTATTTTCGGTGATATTAATAGCTAGTGACTTGTATAAAAATGTGTTACGTTATGATAAAAGTATTTACAACTTTTGATGTAACTATTTTGCAATGTTTTAAACATGTTTACAAACAAATTGAAAGACAAAATTGAAAGTTCTTCCGTGGTACAGAAACCTCCATCCTTTCTCGATGCATGGTGGCGAAAACTCTTTTTTATATTTATCGTTCAGGAAGTAAAGGTGCACGTCATTCCATACGTTTTCATAGCAAAATGATTAAAAAAACTAATTCAGAAAGCATTACTATGGCTAGCAATAAACGAGCAGATTGGAAAACATAAGCTCTGCAGTAGATATGATTGGGCTTGTAGCACAGGGCAGTTGATTGCTGCATTACAATGTTGTTCAGTGAGCGTATGTATGCACTGTGAAGAGCATCAATGCTCTGATTCCATAAGTCAACATACAAACACAAGCAATCAGTCTGTTTACACTGCTGTAAGCCACAATCATTTAATCACTCTAAACTGATAAATTGTTTTGACGTTTCACTTCGGGGGTTTCGATGTTCCTCGGCGAGACAAAGGCTAAGGAAATTAGCTGTCAAACTTTACAGTGTTGTGATCTCAAGATCTATCAGGAAGTATTTTGCGAGATCTGTGTTAATTATGTAGTAAAAACAAGGCTTTCAAGTACAGTACAATGAAAACTTGTTAACGCATGTACAACGTAGCCTATATATCTTCCTACAAATCTCGCATTTATGTACAAAAACTAGTTTTCAGGGGAATAGAACATTTGATTTTGATATTTAAGTGTTGATTGTTTAAGTGTTGAACTATTAAATAAACAATCAATACAGTAGTTGAAAACCTTTTGCAGTACATGCATGTTTGTTTATCACACAAAAACCCTCCCTGTAAATGGTCCATTTTTTTAACAAAATTGTTTGACTGTTTCAAGTTTTCCAGACTATTTCTACACCTTTCAAACGGAAACCAAATGCGTGTCTATCGGTGTTTTGCTACCTTGTGAGAGTTATATAGTAATCCCACCATTTCGGCGTTTTCGGAGTCTAGGTCCTTCACTATTTATTTTGTGAAAGTTGTATGGATACAAGATATAGCTAAAAACACACTGCGTAATGGGTTAAATCCTTAAACAAAGTTTCACTACCATAGCTTGTCGATTTTTAGATTAGATACAAGCGGTCCAATATGTCGTAAAACGTGTTCAGTGCCCACTTTGGTCCCTCGCCATTTATTTTGTAGATGTTGTATGGGTATAGGTTTAGCTAAAGTCATACTGCGTAATAGGCTAAGCCCTTAAGCAAAGTTTCAGCGCCATAGCTCAAGCCGATTTTGAGTTATAAGCGGTCCAAGGTGCCTTAAAAACGTTACGGACAGACAGACAGACAAACAGTATCTATTTTAAACAATTTGTAATAGTTTTAAATAGATGTTTTGTAAAGAAATAACAGGTTTCATTTTTTCTCTTCTCAGTTATACATTTGTCTCAAGACGCTTTGATGCCTTGTCTAGAGAGGTTAGATTTTCAGGGTTCATTCATATTAAATTAAACAATTTTATTCAACATTTTATTTCCATAGTTACTTCATAATATCACAAATTATAACGATAGCGTTAAAAGTGCAAAGTACAATTTCTATGGCAACTCAAGACAGAATGCTTTCGTAAACACATAAGGTAGCACTCCTCGACCGGCTGCGAGCTAATATCCACCAATAATACCCGATTAGGTCCCTTGGTTGCTGGAGGTTGGGCCGTGGTCACCCGTCTCGCTTCGCTCTCGGGTCTGCGTTTCTTCTAAGTATGAAAGAGTGAAAATCGAGTTACTCTCTTTTCCCTCTTTCAAATTTAGAGTGTTGATAACACCCTATTAGGTCCCTTGGTCGGTGGAAACGGGCAACAAGCAGGTCGGGTTTGCACAGAATTGCTACCGGGCTAATTCGCGCCCCCGCCTCGGAGATGTGGGTTTTCAGCACGGTTTTGCACATCTATAAAATAAATAAAACCCTATTTAACTCCGCTAAGCCGGTGGCAAGCCCGGGACTCGGTAACGAGGAGGAGGAGGAGTCGGAGGAGTATCAACCTCGATAAAAAATCGGAGGTCATCTGGCCCGGATGACGTTTCCTCTGTAAGGGCCCCTAGCCAGGGTGACGGCAAAGTTCTCAACAGTGGAGCAGGTGGACCAGTCATCTCCGGGGAGCTGCGACACTTGAACTTGGGGTGGAGAGTGGTGACCAGAGATCTGCAACGGATGATGTGACATGGGGAGACTAGTCTCAGTAACTAGAGATGAAAGAAGACCTGGCAGGGAAGAAGGTAAAGATCATCGAAGATAACTAGTATCAGTGAGCTGAAGGACAGTAGCATCGTATCAAAACATACCTACTGAATTAATAAAATAAGTTCAATGGAAATCAAGTTGTATTTACTTAGTTGAATGTATACAAAATTACAAAAATATAACAAAACTAACATGTGGTTAAACAAAGGTTAATGTTCACCACCCTATCCCCACACACATGAGTAAAATTAACGGCAAAACACGAAATTTAGTAAGGATTAGAATAATTGACCTAAAATTGACCATGGACTTTGCTTGAATATTTTTTCACTGTAATTAAGATAATGTGTCGTTTCCCTACCTCCTTGAATAACCAAAATAGTGCATACAAGTCAGGCTGATGTTAACTGTGAATGTGGAATAAGTGGGAAATCATGCATGAATGAGTGTGGGTGTTGGTTTTAAGTTATTCTTTTTCGCTACACAGTATTTTGCTGCCTTAGGAAAATTTACATTGAGTTATTGCTTTTATTATTCTTTGAATTCTTAGTAAGAGGTACCAGAAGAAGGTTCGCTGGAGAGGCCTTATTGGGATTCAATAATTATTCATATACAACTATATATTTTGTTTTAAATTGTATATTATTTTTTTTTTATAAAATGTATATTTTGTACAAAATATGCTTTATCTTTATATTACTAGTATGTGGCCACATTTAAATTAATTGGCCCAGCAAAACCATAATTCAATAGTATCTTTTCAAAATAGAAACACAAATGGAATTTCAAAGTTGTCAGAATAGTAACATACATTAAATTTTACAACATTAAAACAGGAACAGAATTATGTCTTCAAATCTTATCTTTATTCGTAAAACCAAAGTATTTGCTTTCATTCTTGAAATAAGTACTTTACTTGGGACGGTTTGGCCATTATCACCGAGCAACTACTTATCTCACCAGGGTTATCAAACAACTTTCTCTTTATCGCCATATTTATACAACCAAGACAAAAGTATATATCTATAGCGTCTATATATATATATATAATATCCGTATCGGCTAAAGGTCATACGGCGCTGGGTGTTTAAAAGTTTTACTTTAATAGTGCATAGTACCTGTCACGGCCATTTTGTTTTGTCCCATAAAACAATGTAAAACAGGCATTTTCTTGCTTACGTCACGCCTACAATTTCCATTAATCTTTATAGAAATAGGTTGTATTTAAAAGATAACAATGTAATGCAGGGACAATTCTTTTTGCTGACTACATTTTGTGTAATTAGTTTACGAGAAAAAACGTGAAATTCAAATACAATCTTCAAATTTTGGATTTATGTCATGGATTTGTGTCCCAAAGTAAATGAGTGTTTTTACATCACTATAGGGACGGAAGGAAAGCGTGCGTGCTGCGAATGTGACGGTGAGCCAAACTATTGGAGCGAGTCGCTGATGATTTCAGCCATAGAATATATCTTTAATTTACTCTATGATTTCATTTGTGCTAAAATGGAAGAACATGGATTTCCTTGAGACACGTCACTCCTCCATTTGTAATAGATTTTCTTAAAATAAATTTTATTTTGAAAAAATCATTAAATTTTCTGAGTATACTGCGCTGGACAGATTTTTTTGTTTCCCGTCTGTTAGATGCAAACAAATTCTACAATTAAAAAATCTTGATTGCCAATTCTGTTAATTACTTAATTATCTTAATTCTCAAGCGTTTTGCATTGCTCTCATAGGAGGTTAAATTCAAGATGGCCGCCAGGTACTAGTCACTCTTAATTTGAAGGCAGAAGTACAGTATTTGGACGGATGGTGGTGTAGTGGTTTAGCATAATCATACCGGCAATTGCGGGAGACCGGGTTCAAGTCGGTTCGGCCCAAACATTTTTGTCTTCAAATTTCTTTAGTAATAAATTAGCTGTTTAGCGTTTATACAAATTAAGATCTAGCTCTGTGGACTCATGATACATTGTTGAAGGAAACTGCACGTACCAAAGGATTAGTGTGTCATAACGATCAATTGCCTTTATAGTTTGGAAACAACGTTAACTGTATTTCTTAAGTTAACAGAACTATATAGAGTTATTTCTCGTACAGGGTTGTTCAAAGAATGTTTTACTTTTCAGAAACTCTATTTCATTCATTATTGCTTAAAATTAAATGAACAAAATACTACTCAAAGAGCACATTTCAAGTTTGTTCTCCTTGACACCTTCTATAAATGCTCAAACTGTCCTTACCTGACTGCTTGGCAAAATCTAATGAACAAACTCTTTTCAGTTATTGCAGAACAAATACCCGATTTACTCCAGGTATTGATGCAGTTCCGCAGGCCAGCTGGAATTTCAGCAGCGGAAAGTGTCGACCATGGTGAAAATCGCCATGGAAACCATTCTGAAATCTGTCGATATGTATTATAATAAATTATTATAATATCGTGCTACGTTGTTTTGGCAGGCACTTGATTAGGCAGATTTGACTAGAAGCGGCAAGTAGCACCCGTCACATATACTTAACAAAGATGTATTTGGGTTTCAGCAACTTGGCAACGTCATCTGGAGACGAGGAGTACTGTAAGTACGGTACCGGAGACGTGATTCCTTGTTGTAACGTGACCAAACTGTCAACCACTAGTAAACGTTTGACTTGTGTATCGCCGCACCGTGATGTGCTGGTGGACACTCTGCACCCTTCGACTTGCTGCCAGCTGTATTGTGGTCTCATGTCGTATAAGAGCTTCTTCGTGCCTGAAAATATAGCGCGAGGCAGGAATTCTCGGGTACAAAGCACAACCAGACCTTTTCAGAGCAAGTGTCAACTTTGAAGTCGAAGAACCTACGGTTGCAAATAACAAACCGTCTTAGTTACTGCAGTGGCTGAGTAAATTACAGTTTAATTTATAATTATGTATATTTACCGTTCTGATAAAGAAATCGTGAATTATTACAGACAGGGTTTACAGATCTAGGCCCTTAACTTTTAAACAACTGACACTTTTTAAAATGCATTTGTTATAATATTTTAGTTTACTATTTTAGTGTAATTAAAGTGTACTAAAATACATTTTTCTGCAACCTACTTAAATTGCCTTTTAAAATATATTAAGTGACTACATACATTTTGACTCTAGGAATAAATTTGAATCTAGAAGTTTGGTCTGTGTTACAGAGCAGAGTGACAGTAGTTTTCTCAACGTTTAGCTCATAGCCATTCGTAACAAGGATGTCTGGTACTATGCTAACACCGAACTTATATCCTGACTGTAACATTATTACTTCTTTACATCATTATTACTTATTACTAATTCACTTCATTACTGTACAGTATTTCTCTTTGAGCTTAAGAGTGCACAGTACCTGTCAGCCATTTAGATTTTTCTCCCCATTAGAACAAACAAAGCATGTTCTTGAGACACTTCACGCCTACAATTTTCATGAGATCATTTTGAAATAAGCTTTATTTGTAAAATAAAAATGTACTGCAATGGCTCCACTGACCAATTGTTTTGAAAAGTGTATGAGTTTACTAGTGAAAACAGGCTACTCAAACAATACAATACAAAGTTTCTTCAATTTTTTGGATTTATGCCACGGTTTATTAATGCAAGAAATGGAAATTCGGCTCATTGAGTCACAACAATATTTAATACAATTTAAAAACAAAGTTTATTTCGTAAAAATACGACGAAAACTGTAGGCGTGGTATCCCAGAAAATGCATGTCTCTACATTGATCAGTATGAGACGAATTCAAAGGCCACTACTACTCTTAATCAAGACCACTACTTCAGAAATAGCTCAGAATATTGTGAACTTTTGTTTCCCCATCTTTGGATGGAATCAACCGAAGATAAAACATCGTTTCAGAAAGGCCTCACAAAAAGTGTTAAATTGTTTGTTCTCAAACACGCATTTATTTTTAATTCAAATAAGAATCAGTTTTCTGATGACTACACTGTATAGGTTGACTTCAAATCAGCAACAGTTTTCAATCTCAATTAAAGATTAACCGATCGATTGAGCGAGATGAATATCTGCAGTCATGTGTTGGAGAATGTTTGCTCGTAAGTATCAGATCCCGGGCCGATGAGTTCACATTACAGTTTTATGGCCAATCTTCTGCAGACGTGGCACTTTGCCAACCCAAGCCTATACAATTTTGATTTATCATAACTATCCTAGGCAGCCACAAACTTTAATTGGCTTCTTGATACATGGACGTTTTATTGACATTAGGAACGATTTGTTAAGATTATTATTTTTGAAAGGTCAACGTGAACGTACCTTCAACATTTAGCACAAAGCTGCATTATTTTTGTTTTTACACTTTAATAATTACAGTGTTCTTTTATAATTGGAGGTTGGATAAGAGGTGGCATCCATGGGCAATTCAACGGGATTAAAATTTTAGCAAAGAGAAAATGTGCATAACATTTAACATTTACTGTCATAAACAAAATAAATTGTGTTGAAATGTTGATGAATATGAAAATGATACATTATTTACAAAATGAATGGGATGAATAACAAAAAAATGAGAGGATTGGTAACTTTAACCACTGAAGAAGAAAAATGACCATATAAAATCAATAGGTTTAGTTTACAACATTATTGAAAAGCTATTAACTGGAATTGATAAATTCTGCAACAGAGTAAGGAGGCAAGTACAGCAAATATGCTTTAATTTATTTTTTGAACACATTTTTATATAGATTGGTAGTGGGCTAAAATATAAAGATTTTCTCCTGAAGGATATTACAGCAGCTAGTGACCAAGCCAACTGCACAGATAAACAAACAAAAAGAATAGTGCACCATGCTAGAAACCAGGGTATGATTAGTACCAGATTTTTGCATTAATAATATATTAGTGGTACAGATTAAAAAACCAAAAACGTTAAGTTCCATCACAGGACAAAATATAAGAGTCATTATAATTATGTCAGCGGGGAGTAAAATTTCATCAAAACAATACTTTATTTACCTGGGAGAAAAAGTGACATGCACTTTAGCACTGTCAATACATGAGTATAAAGCAGCTGTTTTCAGAACAGAATGACAAAACACATTTTTTGACCTGAAGTACAGGTGTTCTTTTTCTTTTTTATGCGGCAGTTCTATGCTTCAAGGGAAAACTTTCCACGTTAAGTTCGTTTTTAAGTTTTAACTCCATGTTATCAGCGGTGGGTAGAGTTGGACCCGCGCACGAACTATCCCCACCTAGAAGTTAATTATGGAATTCAGTTGAATAGTTTAAAACCACCAAAAGTTACTATGCATAAAAATTAGAACCTTGTGTGGTGAGTGCTACGAGTGCTCGTACATTCTAGCAATTAAGTTTTATAAAGCGTTTTACAAATATTAAATAGGTACAAAGATAAATAACACTACTACGTAACGTGTACTGTAGAGTTATTCTCAATTTGAATAGAACATGTTAAATCAAAGCTTGTAAGGTTTCTAGTTTCTCAGCTGAGCAACGAGAGTCATCAACAACCGGAATTAATGGGATCGAGCTGGGATTCACAGCTGGTCCTTATCTGCAGCTACGCTAGCTAACACATGGCACTGTCGCACCGCACCGCTCTCAATCTTCAGTAATAAACTTCAGTAATTGCGAATCGTTCAGCTCTTTCATTAGTGTTCACGTTGCAAGTTTTACACATTATAAACTTCCATTGTCCAGTTCCATTCGTAGTGTACCATTAGCTAAGTTTTAAAATTTGGAATCTGTTTCCATCGTGAATAATACGTTTTTTCTTGAGAGTTGGGACCGACAAAACGTAAAGTATAAAAATCACTCAAATAAATTCAAATACTGTACTTTGTAAGTTGATAAGCAAATATAATTAAATTTATTATTTAAATTCAATCTCATCATGTCCGATCAAACCTTATTTTGTAGTATAAACCTATCAGCCCTCTTGAACCTACTACCTAGATAGTTCAATGTTCGTTCATTGAGTTCAAGTTAGGTTATGCTATTGTAATTAGTCGTTTCACTATAGACACTATACAGGGTGGGCTTAGATTAGATTTGAATAGTAAAGGAGAAGCGGAGTTGTATATAGTATCTACTGATGTCTGTAATGACAGTGTATATTTTAACTGAATAGATGAGTTATTGTATTTAGAACATATTAACTTTGTAAGGTTTCACACGCGTGATATTAATGATCAATATCGAGATGGGCTCTCAATTCCTACATTAGATTTTTAAGCGGAAATATTTATAATTAACACATCACTTACATAAGCGCCAATTAACACACCTACCAAAACTACTTAAGTTGAAACCCCTTAAATATATATTGTTAAATAAACCCTTCACATACAACTCCATCCACGCAAATAACCAAATTAATACTAAAACAATGCTCTCGATTATAAAACTCTCGTTAAGGACTAAAACTCTATGGGTAGACAACTTGAAACTGATTAAGTTCGAATCCAGTTCACCGTTTAATGAGCATACAAGTGCATTACAACACGGATTACACGGAGCACTTAGCTAGCATTACTCCGATTACACGGAGCACTTAGCTAGCATTACTCTGATTACACGGAGCACTTAGCTAGCATTACTCCGATTACAAGGATACTTAGCTAGCATTACTCCGATTACACGGAAGCGCCAGCTAGCAGTACTTGCTCCGATTACACGAAGCGCCAGCTGGCATTACTCCAATACACGGGCACTTATCTAGCATTACTCCGATTACACTAAATGCCAGCTACGGTACTCCATTACACGAGCACTTAGCTAGTACTCCGATTACACAAGCACTTATTCACATTACTCGATTACGCAGACGATTAGCTAACATTACTCGATTACACAGGAATGTACTTAGCTAACATTACTCGATTACACGGGCACTTAGCTGACATCAGTCACGGGCACTTATTGCTTGTTACTCCGATTACACAGAACTTATCTAGCATTACTCCATTAAAGCGCTTAGCTAGCATTACTCCGATTACACGGAAACGCCAGCTAGCATTACTCGATTACACGGGCATAGCTAGCATTACTCCGATTATCAAGCTTTACTTCAACTCAGTTTACAACTTATTGGGAATTTAATTTACAGAAAAATAATTACAGTCCGCAGACCTGGGCTGACGGAACATGAAATAGGCACCAGCATACCTGACCCGGGAACTACGTTTGAGAACTTGTTCAACACTTTATAAACATATGTATATATGTGTGAATATCTACAGGTTGAACTTTACATCCTGATTTTGCAAAGAAGTGTGGTATAAATGTTCCTTTTCTAAGTATCTGTGGCAGGTTGAACCTTGTAATTTCGGACTGGATCCAACCCTCTTGGGAGGGAGATTCCGCAAACTCCTTACACATTAAGATCTGATTAAGATAACATTTTTCAATAGGCATATATAACTTTTAGTTAACAGACATGTTAACTTTGCAATAGGTTTCATAATTTTAAGTTTACAGTGATTTTTGCTAAATCAGCGGAATGAGTAGTCCAACCTTAATTTAGTATGAAGTGAGTTTTCCCTTCCTTATAAGTATTACAACTTGCAGTAAAAACTTAAGACGAAGGCCGAAGCGTGGTTTTAAGCGTATCAATCATGATATTCAAGCGTATAATTTATTTTTATTTTATTTTATTATCACCAATTTACAAAATTATTTGTGTTGGTATTAAAAATAGTACAATAAATAATTAAATAAGAAAATTACAAGCCACCACAGCAAATATAATTAAAGAATATTCAAAACACAGCTTATATAATAACATTTAATCAACAGACTTCTTAATGGCAAGTGAGTGGTCCATAAACTCCTGAACGCTGTAGAACCCCCCGGTGACCAGATAAGTTCTAAGCTCTTTTTGAAATAATTTTGTGTTTTGGAGATTTTGAATTTTGTTTGGAAGATTTTGAAACATTAAAATTCCTGCTTGAGACGGCAGTTTTTTGAATAATTCAAGTCGATGATAGTCAATTCTATAACTAGTTACTGATCGAGTATCATGACTATGAATTTCAATGCCTTGAATTAAACTGCATTTATTAAGGCAAAAAAGGATAGATTCATAAATATAAAGGGATGGAAAGGTTAGAATGTCTAATTGTTTGAAAGCATCACGACATGAGTCTCTGGTCTTCAAACTGCATAAGATTCTAATGACAAGTTTTTGTAAAATAAATATCCTTTTAACTTTAGTATGGGCGCAATTTCCCCAAACAAATGCCATACTTTAAGTGAGGATAAATAATACCATAATAAGCTATTTTTAAAATATCTTTGGAGCAATACTTAGACAGATTTCTGAGTAAAAATACTCCAGACGATACTTTACTACATACATGTTCAACATGAAAATCCCACGTAAATTTTCTATCAAGATAAATACCCAAAAACTTGAAATGCTCCACTTCTTCAATGGAATTAGTATTCAAAAATACCAAAGGGGTTTCAGCATTAGTTTTGTGACCAATGTTAAAATGTATCAACTTGGACTTGTCAATATTTGTTTTCAGATTTAGTTGTTCAAAGTACTGAACACAAATATTTGTGGATTGAAAAGAATTAATTTCTAGTTCTTGCAGCGCCTGAGCAGAGAACGTTAAAGTTGTATCATCTGCATATTGAACTGAATGACTATTCTTTATAAGTGAATTTAGATTATTCACATATAAAATAAATAGTATAGGTCCTAAAATGGACCCTGGGAACTCCATACTTCAGTTCAATTGGGTCAGATAAAGCAGAGTTTATTTGTACCTGTTATGTTCGGTCACACAGGTATGATTTCACCCATCGAAGAGGTAGTCCTCTAACACCACAGTGGTCTAATATCTTTAATAGTTTTGAATGATCAACACAATCAAATGCTTTAGACAAATCTAAGAATATGCTGAGAGCCTTTTGTTTTGTCTAAAGCATGTATTAGATGTTCTACCAATTCATTAATTGCCTCAGTAGTAGATTTGTTTTTCCTAAATCCAAACTGGCTTGATATATATTTTGACTTTCAACAAAAGAGTTTAGCCTTTCGTAAAATATCTTTCTACTAATTTTCCTAACACAGGTGAAATCGGGCGATAATCGGTCATGTCAGAGGAGTTCCTTTATAAACAGGAACTACCTTACTTGGTTTTAACACTGATGGAAATACCTTCTTCAAATGATAAGTTTATCAACTTCGTAAAGGTGGTACAATATCAGCGTAACATTGTTTTAATAACCAAACAGACATGCCATACACATCAACAGACGGCGGCAGGCATTTTTCAAGAACATGGATTTCGGGCAAATAATGGTAATTAAGTTCCTAGTTGTGTGTTCCATCTGTTCCTAACGCGACTTCCGAATAAAACTCGTTAAAGAGATCACTTGCTACGACTATCTGTAACAGTTTTATTTCCATCAACTTTAATTTCAATGGAACTATTTCTTGCGGTAGATTATGGTTTATAATTTCCCAGCTGATTTAGATATGTTAGAAGATTGCTTTATTTTTGTATCCATTGAAACTGTTTGGCCATTCTAATAACCTTTTGTATATACGTTTGTACTCTCGTAAATAGTGTTTGAATTTCAAGTCAGTGTCGTTATAATCAAGTTTCAACATCCTTTTGAGATTCTTTCGGGACACTAAAATACCTTTCGTTATCCAACCGATTGGTTTGGGGTTGAAGGTATTTACGTAGGTCATGTATGGACAAGTATTGTTCAAATAACAAATTGCTATTTAAAAACGGGTTAATATTATATACATTATAAATTCACTAAGGGTTGAAAATGCTGAGAATCGGGGCCACTTTAGAGCAAACTCTCTGCAATCAGTGTTAATAAACTAGTATTCAACTAGTGTTGAATAAATAAAACAATATTTACATTTTAAAGTTCCATTTCCTCTTAAAACAGAGGACATGTTTAATTTCTTTGTTCGTGGGTGCACGAACAAAGGAAAAATGACCTTCACACGATAGCATAACCAGAAATGCCTAATCATTAATTGTAGAAATTTCCATACAAATTAAAAAAACATAAAAAATCAATGTAATCAGTTGCATTGTTGTTGCGTTGAGCTGGGGAATGCATGACGGGCATAGGCCGTAAGACGGAAATCACAATAACTGTGTTATTTCTCATTTGATTTTTTCAAAGTTTATACATTTTTTTATTTAATTCTGAAAATTTAGAACGCCCGCCACTATTGAAGTTTGACAGCCTAATTTACTTATTTTATGTTTAGATTGAAGTTTGGTAAACATTGGAGCACTAGTTTTATTGTCATAATTATCTTAATAAAAACACTTTCAAACAGACAGACTGACAACGAAGCGCCAGAGAACTCTGTTTATTTGGTAAAATATTATTGTTTTGTGTACAAAGTCCAGAGAGTTTCACTTTGTTGTCGCTTTGTGTTTAAACATCTCAGGTAAAAAGGTAGCGATTACAAGGCTTTTCTAGGATGTCAGATCCCAATGAAAACACTGATTCTTAAGTCTATAACGGTGCACCCAGTGCGTTTTCTCCGGACGAATGCGGAAAATACCAACAATATTTTGGAAACAAAAGGAGCCAAGTCCACTCTCGGTGACGGGTGTGCCGGTGGTCAATTTGCAGCGGTGTCTTCACCCCCACCAATTCCACCCTTCGAGGCAGAAAACCCACTTCCACCGAGATTTGCACGGTCGTTGCATTTTCAAGTAGATAATTTGGTATCCGAGAAATCAGCGTGGCAGGCGCTCCGTCTCCCACAAAATTACAGTAGTGTGAAGCCAGATAGAGGGAGAACTACCGAACTGAGAGACACAGAACAATGGTTCATGAACCTTTGCCCTCTGCTCTGTGCGTGAACTGAGTTCCCAATAAGTTTAAAAGTGGCCCAGCACAAACCCCCACTTAAGAGTGGGACGTCTCCCTCTCAAAGAGCACTTTCGGTTAAAATTAACCGCGTTAAAGGAAATTCACTAGGATTCATTGTAGCGCTTGTAAATACGCGTAGAGTGTATTCTGTTTGCTTCAATTATTCAAAGGTAATACTGTATTGTAATAATGCCTAGGCTAAATAATTATTTATTGAAAAACTTAAGACGAAATGTGTGGAACTAATTAGTAGCCTACTCGAACACAGATCTTTAATTTAAAATATAAATGAATTTAATACTAAATAAATTAGTTGTCTTCAGTAAAAGCAAAATGTGTATTACATATTGTTATCCATCAAATCATTGTTTTTCTTCTGGATTCACATTCTTTTAAACACCTGATAGTAAAAAAACGAGAGTATAATTTGCATGTAAACAAATAGTGTTTTTATTGGAAAAATGGTATACTACGGTTGCTAGGACACATTATTCAACACAAAATTAATATTATTTAAAGTAAAGATATATTTCCGGAAGCAGAGAGGACTTTTTCTACGTAAAAGCGTGGTACAGAGCCGTGAGTTATAAAATTTAAGTTTGTATCTTACATGAATAAACATATCACGTCATAGGGTAGTTAAGTTGTAGTAATTGTATACAATCTGGGACATCTATTGCAGCCAAAATAAACGAGCATAAGGTATCCTTGGTACGAGGTCTATAATCAAGCTTATGTCCTTCATTGAAAGGTCAAGACGTGTTTAAAAGATAATACCTACGGTTATTATAATAAGGTTAAAGAGTTGTTTTCTGGCACATTGCTATATTTAAATTTTTGCAAAATCCCTCAAGTGGCGTGATTTTAAATGACGAACGATTATGTTTTTGGTGATTTTATTTCCAGAGAGGGATCTCTTATGTTCCTGATTACACAAATTATTATTTTGTACCATTCATAACTTGATTTCGGTACAGGCAAGATGGTTAGACAATTCTTGCAAGAGATCTTGCTGAAAGATTCTCTTTCATTTTACGACTAGCATCCTTTGTTGAAAAACCAACAGAGATTTGTTCAGAGCTTTAGGCACTAATTAAATTGGCTGAGACTTGAAGTACAAGTCGATTTATAAAATAATTGTTTCGATAGCAACTTTTCAAATGGAAAGATTTGGTTTCAAGACCCTTTTTTACGTTTATATCTTTATTGCATTTAAAATCTGCATAAATGAATTAAATTCTCCAAGGTGTTTGAATCATTTTCTAAAAACTTCATCGATGGGACTTTGCAAACTGACCACCCTTCAAACATAAAGGTAAGGAACTGTTAAAGAATATTGCCTATTGTAAAGTAAGTTTTATATACTATAAGTGTAGAATGTTTGGGGTAGAAAGGGATACACACGTATTAAAAAGTGAAATAAAAACAAGCAAACCTTAAACAAACTGAAATACGATTTCTTATATTCAGAATTTACTCTTTGACTCAAATTGTAGATTTAGGGGAAGCTGACTCTTTATTTTAGAAAATGTTAAAACTTGAACGGATTTTGATTCCAGTATAGGAATCATTATTTCTGTTGCTCTTCATTTGAGCATTGAAGAAAATCTGATGTAGCCTACAACAATTTGATGCAGGTCTACTCAGAATAATTCTGGTTGAAATATGGAAACCAATAGTGATGAGTCGCAGAACTAGAGTGGATATTCCGATTGAATGGGAGCAAGCGAACAAACGAATGTATATCTCAATAGGAATGCACGTCAGAAATTGTGGACGATTTTAAATGTTAAAGATAAAGTTGACGATTGCGTAATATGTAAATGTTTCCGCAATAAATGCTTGATTTATTAGTTACTTCCCTGCAATACAGAGTAGCCCGAAGACAAGAGTTCAACCAGATCTGTACAGAGTATAGATATAATTACTTGTTTACTTTTGATTTGCCAAACTTCTATGGTTTTGTTGTTTTTGTCTGTTGCAGGTTCTACCAATGGACACCTCCACCAATGGAGCCCGCCGAAGAACTCCTAAAGGGTGATCGGAAAATTTTGATTCATGAGTGCTTTTCTTCTTAGGTCGTTTTAGTAAACTTTACATCGGCAACAGTTGCATCAGGTGCGCAGATACAACTAAAACGTCCATTAGTATCGCCAGCAATTCCTGCAGCAGAGACGGCGAGTCCCTCAGGAGACTGCGATACTCGCCTGACAACCTCCTGTGCTCGGTTGAGATACTCTTTAGGTGCTGAGGTGGCGGGGACGGTCTCGGTATCTCCTGTATACGACTCACTGTCCCGTTAGGGTGATCCCTGAGGAGTCAGTTGGGAGAAAGATGGCTGTGGATTCGATGTCAAGGAGGAAGACGGACATGACCGCTGATCGCCTTGGAGTGTACGGTGTAGATGTAGTCATCACTCCAGGTGTACCACTGCTACCTCCACTGCTGTCAGCTTGGCCGTGTGTACATTGAGGGGGTTGAAGCTCACTGTCTCTACTAGAAAGTCTGCACTCTTGGCTAGTGTCCACAGTAGTGGGAGGTCCCAGCTGAACAGCCGTTGTCTGCAGTTCGCGGAGGATCTCTTCGTCAGTCTACCTCGCATGAGGCACGCAGGTACCTCGTTAGTGACGTGGCATGGTAGCATGAGTAACAGTAGATGAGCCTCAGCATTGGTGGCAGTCGGCCCACAAAGGTTTGTCAGGTTCTTCATGTCCCAGTTCATGTTCTTGCTGTACCCAGCTGTCCTGGATACGCTGAGTACATCGAGTGTGTCATTGGGACGAGCTCGTGGTTGTATCAGAGCTTCTTGTCTACGAACCCATGGGAGCCTTTCTCCACACGTTCTTGGTCGTATCGGACACCCTTGTTTCGACTCGGTAACAAATGTACATGCGGGTACACGTGGTTACACGTGGTATCATGCAGGTACACGTGGTACCTTGCATGTACATGAGTGCTGAGACGAAATGAGTGACAATTGATAGTGTGGAGGAAGGTATCCATGGGTTCGTAGGTAAAAGATATAACCGCGAGTTCGTGGTTGTATTAGGCTTCTTGCCTTCGAACCCATGTGCGCTTTTCTCCACACTTTCGGTCGTTCCGGTCACCCTTGTTTCGTCCCGGTATCACGTGTTTCGTGCAGGTACACGTGCCCTCAACGGTGACGCGGGTATCATGCAGGTACTCGTGGTGCCGAGGCGAAATGAGGGTGACCGATACGACCTTGATAGTGTGGAGGAAGGCGCCCATGGGTTCGTAGGCAAGACTCTCTGATACAACCACGAGCTCGTCACAATGACATACTCGATGTACTCAGCGTCCAGGACAGCTAGTACAGCAAAATTGTGTAATGGCGAAGAACCTGCAAACCCTTGCGGGCCGACTGCCAGGCTTATCTGTCACTCATGCCACCATGCCACGTCGTTGATGAGGTCCCTCTCCTTTCGTCCCGGTATCACGTGTTTCGTGCAGGTACACGTGCAACGGTGTCGCGGGGTATCATGCAGGTACACGTGGTGCCGAGGTGAAATGAGGGTACCTGCGTGCCTCATGCGAGGTAGATTGACGAAGACCTCCGCGAACTGCAGGCAGCAGCTGTTCAGCTGGGACTCACTACTGTGGGCACTAGCCAAGGGACTGGCTTACTAGTAGAGGCAGTGATTCAACCCTCAATGTACATACGGATTAACTGGCAGCAGTAGAGGTAGCAGTGGTACATCTAGGGTGATGATTACATCTACATCGTACACTCCAAGACGATCAGCGATCATGTCCGTCTTCCTTCTCGTCATTTAATCCATCGCCATCTCTCCCCCCGCTGATTCCTCAGGGATCACCCAAGCGGTGATTGTTAGTCGTGTACAGGAGGTACTGAGATAGACCCCTGCTGCTACAACCTGAAGATATACTTGCCTGAGCACAGGAGCTGTTGCCAGGTGACTATCCCGGTTACCCTGAGGGATCTGCCGCAATCCCAGTTGAAGGAATTTCCGGCGTTGCTATTGGACTTTAGAAGTATTTGCACAACTAATGCAACTTGTCTTGTCTTTTCGGATTTTGTTGATTTTGGTAAACGTGCATTATACTAGGTGTCACTGGAAGCTGAGTATAAATGAAGCGTTTTGGCATAAACTCCATTTTGAGTACGTAGCTAGGCTATAGATAGATTCTATCAATGTTGGTAACTGAGACGATGTTGCATCAATAAAATTTAGATTCATTCGAGTCAGACATCATTTTTGCGCTTGTAAAAATAACCAATTATTTGACTCTTACACCTATAATTTATTAGAATTTTAGGAGGTTTTGTAAACCTTTGCTCTAATAAAAAAATGGTTGCACTGTAAGGTAGTTTTGTTAAAGCGATAGTTTGCATTGCCCTTGTAATTTTAATAATTTAGCACATATATTTGCGTTTTAGAATAAAAATGAACATTATACAAACTTATAATGCCCAAAACACACAGCACTCGAAGTCTCGCCATACAGTAAACAATGTTATTGTAAACATAGCAAAAGAATCTACAATATTGTCCTTTCTGCGTTTTCACCAAGAAGGAACAGAGCTACGAACGTGAACTTTTTTTTAATTTGTTCGTCTACATGCCCTCTTTAATATTAAATCAAATTTATTCTTGCAGTTCTCTTAGGTTTGAAGCGCGCTCACGGTAATGACTAGCGTAGTAAGGTAGTGGAGTGCGCGGCCGGCACAGCGAGGACTAGACGTGACAACGTCGCGCGTAGAGCATTGGCTCACACTAGAAAAAAATGGTGTCGACAAGTTCCACCTTCAACTGCCACCTTATGTGGAGTTTACTGTAAAGCTTTTAATACTAACGTTTAACTATAAAGTTTAATATTAAACTAATATGGCTACAAATTACATTGTTTATTATTTATATTTTATGTGGGTTTCAGTACGGACCAATATAAACATTGGTCTACAGTGCTTAGTTTTTCGTCTGTCTCTATGTTGTATGTGTTTTTTACAAATTATTTTATAACTAAAAATGTATTTCGTTTGAATATGTACCTTAATTGGTAGAATAAGTACAACAAATTTCATTTATGTAATTCAATCCATTTCAAATTTTTAAGTGTCAACACAATTAATTGTACACTGGCAATAAATATTATGTTATGTTAAATTTAGTGTAGCTACTACAGGTAATTTTAAAAATACACACAATCGGCCATTACAGCATAATGAGTGGGGTTAGAAAGTTTATATTTTGCATTTTTGTTCCTTAAACTAAGTAGAATAATCGGTAAAAATTAACGCACTTAGCAGAAACTCGCCCTGTATATGTATATATGTTGTACTCTGTACAGGTCGCACTTTTTGTCTGATTTTCATGACAATTGAAGGGTGCAGGGGAATAACCAACAGAGTCACAAAAAGTAAACTTTACAGGAGAGCAAAAACAAAGTTTGCCACTGAAACAGAGGAAGTGGAATAGACTTTTGATTTAAAGGGAAAGTTCAAGGTTATAAAAACATATTTTCTATAGCTTTCTAAAACTTATAGCTCAAAATACCCACTAGATGATTTTATATATATATTTTTACCAACCCTTACACGGACTTAGTTAGTTTTTCCCTGAACCTAATGGACTGAGTTGGTTTTTCCCCTGAACTGAAAGAACATTATTGGTTTTACACAGGCAAATACAGTTTTTTGCTGTCGTGAACACTATTGTGGGCTCGTCGGCCTTTAAAGGAACCAAAAAATTCATCAGTGCCTCTCTTTTGTCTTCAGTAATTTTGTGAGGTCGATTGAAATGCTTCCCTCTATTATCTACGGGTGGTTTTCCTGTTATCATTAATGACTTTTTATTTCGGTGCGGTCTAAATGGCTTCACACCAAAAAGCGACTGAAAGGCTTTGAAACAAACTGGTATTTCGATAGCAGATTCTTCCCTGACAACTCTCACTTTATAAGAATACGAACCGTCATTGATTTTTGCTTGATTTGCATCCTGCCTAGACAAAGACATATTAATCAAAATTTTAAAATACGCAGGAACTGATTCATGAAACCTGTTTACTGTTTTTGTGATAACTGCAAGGGCAGTGAGGGGAAGGGGGCCAGTCTGCGCATGCACCCAGCTTGATTGTCAGTGGACTCTGTCGTTTCTTCCCTTGAACCAAATGGACTGAGTTGGATTTTCCCCTGTAGTACAATATTTCAAACGTCTATATCTCGTGACCCGGTTGGTTTTTTCCCCTGAAGCTTTCAGCATGTTAAAATATAGACCATGGAGTATGGAATGCCATCATAAAACGAATTTCGATTTTTTTGGACTATTTTGGTTTTTTCCCTGTACCCTTCAATTGGTACTAAGGTCCCTTTTGTAAATATCCCGGTCAAATTGCGGAAATATCTCTTTGTATCATCTCTGTAAATATCTCTTTGTATGATTGCGGAAACACAAAATATCTTAGAAATGACAACTTTCTTTAGTCTTATTACTGAACTTCCAGACTCTTTATATAGCCGGAGAGGCACGATGCTTGCACTGGAGTGGGCGAGGCGCGAGTTCACAGGTATTAGCGCGTAAAACCTTGATACACGAGTAAAGTTCTGAAGTCCTATGCTTTTTATGAATGTATTTGTACTGCCCTTTACTTCTTCGTTATAACGAGTCTAAACTTGACGTAGTTATGACATGTATGAACCAAGTTACTTATTGTTGAGAGGCAGGATGTTTGTAATGGGTACATTAATGGGTTATCCATTTACTATGTAAATGTCTAGTTTTTAGATCTATAAGATAAAACCCTATAAGACCCATGAAGTAAAAATACAGTAAATGTGTAGTTCCAACAAGATGTGTTGGACTAAGTTCACTGAAATAAAATTGCACGGCAATGGCAAGGCGCGGTAGTCGGGTAAAAATCAAACGCTGAGTGAAATAACTTGCCCTCACTAAAATAATTGTGTCTCCTGATTAGTGGTGATGTTTGCCTAATGCCAGGCCTTAAATAATTTTTCAATATTTGATTTTGTTGGTACTAGTGTATTATTTTTCTTCACGCTTTTCTGTTTTCACCACCGTTTACAAACTCTTTTTAACCATGTGCAAAGTAAAGAAACAATTTTTTTAATTGGAGCATTTGTACAATTTTTGAAATTCAGTACCATTTCTCATAAGAATTAATGTACATTAACTTAACTACATTCAACTACGGTATTAGCAATCAACAGAAACTTAATCAAACATGATAATACGTTTATTAATAAATATTAGTCGCACAAACACAGGACAGCTGAGTGAGTAGGTACGGAGGTACCGGTAATGAGTTGAACAGGCCAGGTAAGATACGAGAGCGAGGCGAGGTGAGGCCGGGGTGTGTGTGAGTGAGATAGAGATATGTGCAGTGAGTGTTTGCTGTGCGCTGCGTCTGTGTGTCTGTGTGAGTGCGGACAAGCTCAGTGGAAGTGGCACGGGAACGCGTGAAGGGGGACGGTAGGGGTGCTCCACTATACGGTGATCTGCTTGTACGTGGCTGTACAAGGTCTATATAATGGGAACCGACTACCGCTCGACAGTGGCGCTATCTGTTAGTTGTCGGTTACTAGAAGCCTCCCCACTCGGCCTTTAAGTCTGTAACGGTGCACCCAGTGCGTCTCTGGACAAAATGCGGAAAATACGTAACAATATTTTGAATCAAAAGGGGCCAAGTCCACTCAGTGGACCGGGTGTGCCGGTGTTCAATTTGCATCGGTGTTCTCACCCGACCAATTCAATCCTTCGAGGCAAGAAACCCACTTCCACCAGATTTGCAGGTCGTTGAATTTTCAGCAATAATTGGTGTCCGAGAAACCAGCGTGGCAGGCGCTTCGTCTCAAACCACACACCGAGCCCCACAGTTTACTTCTGGCTCAGGCTCAGGTCACCAGCAGAGAGAAATTGACCAGATGAACCGACGTGAAGTAGTGGATGAGGTCTGTTTAGATGGTTGAGGGTGGTTTCTTTCAGGAACAGTGACAGAATTATTCAGAACTTGATCAGTAGTCGATGAGGGTTCATGGGAGGTGTGATGAGATCGGGAACACTTTCTACAGACATTTTAGATGAACAGTTTTAGCATGTGACCATTAGACAGACAGTTGAAGCATGCGTGTTTGCTTTTGATGAACTCTTTTCTCTGTGTGGTTTCAAGGTCCAAGAACTTAGGACAAATGTAGAGTGAATGACATTCAGAACAGTATGAACACTTCTGTTCTTGACTGGAAATCAGAACATTGCGGTGGAAAGCGGGAGATGATGAGAAGTGTAACTGCTAGACACAGGTTTTTGAGAATCTAGGCGTATGATATTCAACTTTGGAAGTAAGAAATGAAGATTTGTCAAGCGGTAGGGCTGCATCTAAAGACTTACAATGGTCTTTGAAAAGCAAGAACTAGATCGAAAGTCGGAACTCAGTGTGAGAATGTTTCATTTCAAACTGTTGGCGGGTTTGTTTGTCTAGTTTATCCAAGCACAGGTAAGTGAATACCCTGTCTACAGGAAAGTTCATTGCCTTGAGGGCAGAAGCGTTCTCAGTGAAAATGTCGAGAAGTTGGCGTAAAAACTTGGGAGATTGGCTAGTCAAACTTTGAGTGTTGATGATTTCACTTAAGTAATGAGTGGCCAAGAGTCGTTTATTGTCATAACGCTCCTTGAGTTGATTCCAGGTAAGGGTAGTTTTCAGAGGTCATGGGAAGGGTTTTGGCCAAAGTAAGTGGTTCAGATTTTAGACAGGTTATGAGGTAGTGAAATTTTTCAATGTCGGGAAGAGAATCGTTGTTGTGTACAAGAGAAACAAACAAGTCTTTGAAATGTGGCCAATCCTTTAGAATACCACCAAAGGAGGGAAGATCAATTTTGGAAGTTTAACCTGGGATTGTAATGAAGGAGTTTCCTGACTTCTGATAGACACATTAGAGGAATTAATTTGGTTAGTCTTTTGTGAGCTGTCAATATTTGAAAATACATTTGTTCAATTTCTTTGCTTAATTTACGTTCAAGTTCAATTCATTTAAATTTAAACAAATCAATAATCTAAAGATTTCTGTTTGAATTTTGTTAAACGAGTTGTAATCATCTTTTAGCTCATCAAACGTACTTCAAACTCAATATTATTTGATTCTGGTCTAGATTGAAACTTACATCTTGAAGGCTGGAAATTTTCTCTTTCACAATGGTTCTGCTTATTTTTAAAAGTTCAAGTTCTCGTTTGTGTTTTTCACTCATAGTTGATCAATTATCCGGCGCGTACAAAAATATGTAGCGGTGCGGTGAGGAAAATGAAAGTTAGAGAACTGTTCAAGTGGATATTATGGTAAACAGAAAGAAAGACAATATTTACATTCTTTTAAAACAATTGAACAATTAAAGTAATCACATGTTTAGACTGTAAAATAAATAACATAATTTACATAGAGTAACAAAATTGATTCATTCGTGCAAGGGTTTAGCGCTTAGTTATGCGTCGGCCTGTTTTAAAGCAAACATTTATTCTTCAGCAGAAAACTAAAATTACTGAACAGTAAATTCCCAAGTTACCCTGGTACAAAACCACGGATTTAACTTTAGAAACTAAACCTTTTGTATTTAGAAACAAAACAACCGTCGGATTTCGTTAAGTACGCCAGTGAAGTATAACAATGGCTCTGCGACAATATTGTATTATTTTTCTTTGACTGTCTCTAAAGAATGCAATTTCCCAGACAGAGTTTGTTGTTCTGTTATTTGTACCCTTGAAACTACCAAACGCTGCCTCTTTTATGTTCTCTTACATAACATTACTCAGGCTAAACATTTTACTTGTTCTTAAGTACAAACTTACTTGTTTTAGGGCTTTATCGCCTTTCCAGTGAATGTTATACAGTCTGAGTTTAACGTAGGCCCTAACTTCTTATTACGTTTAAAATGTATTAAAAGGGCTATATAAGTTCCTTGCTAACCTTGGCAGTGGCGCAAAGTTCCTATGTAACTAATAAATTTGGTATTGTTAGTAAGATTAAGATTTAAGACTGCATCACATTTAAATTAAAAACATTTGAATAGCAGTGTGTCATATTTTTAGACTGTTGCGCTTACTAAATATTGAATATATACCCTTTAGAGCTTTTATTTGCTGTTTGTATTATATTATGGAATTTCGGAATATTGTGGAACTGTATTTGACCGGTTAAATATACATTTAGGAAGACTTGTACGGTGTACAGTGACTAATAATCTACTACATTTCGAAATCTGATTTGTGGAATTTCGCAGCCTTAAAGTGTAAAGTTAACATTCAATTAAACGTCCTGGCCTGCAACAGAAATCTGTAATGAAACGTTCTTGAATTTGAGCTTAACCTTGTTGACGATTAGGAAACAGTAGGGAAAAATGTACGATGTTATAAAGTATTGTATGTTAATAT
Organism: Matsumurasca onukii; assembly: GCA_018831715.1. NCBI lineage: Eukaryota > Metazoa > Arthropoda > Insecta > Hemiptera > Cicadellidae > Matsumurasca > Matsumurasca onukii. The sequence goes on along the minus strand of CM032060.1, from coordinate 40,067,321 downwards.
AAGTGCGGAAAGTGGTGTTTTAAATGATTATTTCGGTTTTACTCGGTTATTTTTCGTATGGGACTTTTGAGTCAAACAAGAGGTAAAAGGAAAGGTTTAAAGTTGTATACTCATATATTAAAAAACTATTCCATCAATATTTTGTGCAGTAACAGTTGAAATCGAGAATAGTTACAATTTAGGAAAACTCCCAAGTTTTAGGCTATTCACTGAACATAGAAACACGCAGCGAAATTTTCCACCCCAATTCATCTACGGACCACATACAAAGGAACTATAAAGTCCATTAGTCTATGTTCGGATATTTTGAATTCTTCCACGATATTACTCGTATATCGCTATTATATCCAACTTAAGCGTCAAATATCCCGGGTCAATGACGTCATGAGAGTATTAGTGTTGCAGTAGTGTAACATACTATTTACGGCCGGAGAGTTAAAAGCATTCATTTCATACTGTAACCTGAAACTGGCGGTAAAGATACTTGGTAGAAAATCGAGAGTCGTCGAGTAGGCCAGTCATATTAGCCGATAATAAACATAGTTAATTTGGGATAGATTTAAAACAAGTGCGTTGAATATTTTAATCCGTAACTCGAAGATCAATAGTTTTGACACCAACCTCTAGAGACAATCATTTCTAACAAAAGCTGTATTTGAAAACGCCACACTTATAACTATTTTCATTGTAAAACGTGTTTTATGTGACATTTAAAACAACCCTTAAAGATTGACTTATGCTTATGTTTCAAAGAGCTTTAATACCCAATGAAAGGAAGTCTAAGTGTGGAGTAAGGCCAGATCTGACAGTAGGCCCTATCAGTTTAAATGATGATTGTGAGGATGAATTATTATTTGATGTACATGTGAATGTGTGAGTGTCTGAGTATCAAAGCTTCGGTAATTTTTCAAGTTTATCAGTTTGTATTTTCTGTTTGTTTTCTTTGCAACGCAATTTGGCAATAACGCATTGTTATTATTATGTAAAAAAGCTCAAACAAATTTCAGTGATACGCTTTCCATCGTTATTTCGTTGTAGATTACATAAATAAGGGGTTTCAAAAAGTGTTGGGTTATAGTTGTAACTCCCCACATTATAGTACGCGGGGTCGGTAGCAAAGAGGGTGGAGTTGGACTCAAACAGATGGCTCGGTCTTGTTGTTTGTTCTAACTGACCCACATTTCTATGATCGTGTTAGGAGAACTATTGACAGCTTGGATTTATGTGCCACAAATTACGTAGAATACGAGTTTCCTTCTAACTGCACCGAAGGTCCAATTCAACTCAATTCAACTCTAACGATCTAGCTGTACACATTAGAGTACTTGTTTTATTCCTCGGTTTTAATAAAAAAACAAATTTCAAAGGTTGTAGTATTAATATCACAGTATGTTTCTTGTAGATTTTTAAAGTAATTTATATGAGTATATTTTGCCTACGACCTTTTGCCCATAGTTATAAAACTACCGTGTTATATTAGAGAAACAAACGCCAGAAACACTTTGAATGTACTGATTGAACACATATATTGTATAAAACTAGTTTAGCTTGATATTTTGGTAGAGTATTGTTTTTGAAATGCTCACAACCAGTTTATGCACAATTATACCCAATAACTATTTTTCTCATCCCGTTTTGACTGTTTTGTGTCCACAGTTATTCAAGCTTTCATTCATGTATATTGTAAGTATGTAAATTAAAATCCAGAAAATCGCCCAAATATTTTTTTCTTAAACATTTAAGTAAGATCCCAATTACATGGATACAATTATTTTAAAATGCAATATTTGAGCAATAAGTTTTTTTGTATGTCAGAATGACACGTTTTGGTATACTCGTATGTTAGGTTCTTAAATTAACTTTAGGTGGACACATATGTAGTATGCCCAGCAGTTGTATGCTTACAACATATTCCTAAGCCTATGTCTCAATTACACCTTTAATATTGTGAACACACGAACGTAAATGAAGTCTTCACGTATATTACCCGTCAAGTTGTCTGACAAAGTTTAGCATTTTCAAAATTTATGGTTGTAATCAACTTTTCTTCGAAATTGCATGAACGTTTGCTTCACGTTTTCAAACGTGTTTAAATTGGGCAAAATGCTTGCGCACACATCGGTTAGTATTCTGCAGAAATCAAACTCTTTGTTAAAAGGCACGAAAATTAAATTACAAATTGTATATATGACAACAAACTAGGTTATATAACAACATAAAACTGTAAGTATTACAGCCGACACTACTCGTACACAGAAGCAGTGGTGGCACAAACATGTTGTCGTGGTGATGTTTGTTCCACTTGGAGACACTTCACAACTAACGCGAGACTCTGGCGCCCAAGTGGAGAGACTACAGCAGGCTGAATATTACATTACTTTGTTATATTGAATTGAGTTCTTAACACAGGCTTCCTCAAATAAGACGCTGTTAGTAATGCCATAGTAAATTTTAAGTATTTGGAGACAAAAATGATGAAACCGTTCAGTGGTGTAGTGGTAAATTTGGCAGAGTGGGAACGCAAAATTTTATCTGATTATCATAAATATTAATGTAATTGTATGGTACCTAGGCACTTTACGAAGCAGATTAAGGAGTATGAAACACCTAGGGAAAGGGGAACTGGAAACCTTCCGAAATTGTTTTAAAAATTTTAAAAAGTCATGAAAAATTGAAAGTATTAGTGTGGGGAACGCCGTCTCATCGCGTTCCCACACCACACCCTGAAACCGTTGTAATATCGCAGTGGTACGTAGGCCTACGATATTATTACCCATATTATTCTGTCGGATCATTACGGGATCAAGCTTCACCAGGTGATTTGTCAGGTCATAATAAACAAAAAATTCCCATAACACATAGGCATATCTCGCTTAGTTTCCGTCTGTCTGTCTGTATTTTCACTAAATAGGTTTTATCTCCGAGGTCAATTAAGATATAAACTAAAAACCTTTAACACTGTTTAGAATAATTAAAATCAATATTAAAAAATAAATTTTACAAATTTTACTTTCGGTTTAAAAATAGTGGCCATATTAAATTTTCTAAGCGTAATAACCTAAAACCCTTAAACTTTATGGTAAATACACAAGAATAAGAATACGGAAAAATCTGTTTATGAACATTTAAAGACCAACTTTATTGTACTGCAATAAGTAATAACGGAGATATTATAATTGTCCAGAACAAACTTCTCTATTTACATTTGAGAAACATTTGTAAACAAAGGTTTGTGCTATTGCCTTTGTTGTTAATGTTTTTATACATATATTACAACAACGCTGTTTGGTTAGGTATGCATCCAACATTTCTCAATAGTACAATAAATCTTAGCCGTATTGTGTCCCAACGTTAGACTCTGTGAAGAAGACCAGACTTCTCCGTCGTGTAAGAAGGTTTTATAAAGCAGTGAGCCAAATCGAGTTACGGTTTGGAAAACATCTGGGAAGGGTGTTCAAGTACCCTTTCTCACCTAAATGTCACTTTTCACTTACAAAACGACTCTTCCTTCGTAAATGTGAACACATCACTCACCAATCTTTGACTATTTCCAATTGCAAACGAGAGCTATATAAGGTTAGGTGTACTCGTAAGAGGGGATTTGTTAGTCTACTTCGCCTCGATAAAGACACGTTTCATAGTTCCATTACAACATTTTTATCATCTGCAGTTGATGTTGATACCTTCCATTCTTGGTTTTATAATAACAACAATGTCAGAACGTATTAAATGTATTCTACAAGTACTACTTTCAGACTACATTTAGGCAAACTCTATATCAAGAGTTAGTTCAGTAATAACCTCATACATTTATTGTAAGCGCTTAAAAACTCAATTTAATGAGTTTGAACCTGTAACTAGGACTATATTTATTAGCTTAAAATAAGGTTTCACTTTTACTGTATTTCTAAACTTATGAAATTCAACTAGCATTCGAGTTTATAGTTGAGGGCGCAACTATTGCTGCCATTATTCGCAAAACTAATCTTTGTATGAGCAAAGGCAATGTTTTCAATATGAAGTAAATTTGCGTAACGCACTCTGGTGTACAGAACCGACGCACTGACTGGCGCGAGCAGTGAAGCACGAATACAAAGATCCCAACTATTCCTTTGTAAGTGAAACTGTGGCTGTCATCTCTAGAGTTCCTTTCATCTCTTTGTTCCGGAGAAACTCTTATTGACCGAGACTTCATCTCCTCGAGGATGAGAATCTTTTAATAACTTTATGGTTAAAACATAGTATCAAACATTGAAGTTTGACAGGTGTTAACGACTTTGTTAGTCTAATAGTAAATAACTCAAGTTTAACTTAGCTGAAACGTAAAATAATGTAATGCAACCAAACTGTATTACTATATTGTTATTATTTTCAGTACTACTTCATAGTAATACGTTGTTAGCTGAGTCGGTAGCGTGCAAGACAGTGCATCCAAAGTTAACTGGTTCGAGCCCCGTCTCGGTCGGTTGTTTATTCGTCTCCAAGGTCACCACCAGGCTGCATTGGCCCATTGTGACTGGCGAATTATCTTAAAATAAAAGGAAAAAAGTTCCAACATGGTAAATAATTATTTTTAATCAAAAGTATGATAAATAAGATTATAAAATAAAATTGATTTCCATAGGACATGTGCGTCATTTAATATTGTTAATATAGTTAAAACTAGTTCTACACAAAGGTTAAAATCAAAGTTATAAACTGGACGATTAGGCACTGCAGCCCTTGCTCTATAATAGCTTATAACTTAAGTTTCAAATCAAATATTGAAGTTGATCATTTTGTTTGAGAGGTTTATTTCAGCCAACTCAATTTGAACTAAGTTTAATTGGAGTTAACTTTTCAAGGTGAAAACCTTTCGAGAATATTATTTGCTCTCAAATTTGATTTACCAAACTTCAATTAATTTACAGAACGGTAATTGGTTCAGGTAAATCATGCTTTATAGTTTCCTCGTGCAAACCTACATTTTCGTTTCATTTTCCTTTTTGAAAGCATGTTCAAAATAAAAAATTACGTATGAAATCGCCTTGATAAATTTATTTTTGTGTGTGGAAGGGACGAGGTTTTCTTGTTTGGATATTTACTCATAGGCTTACACTTAAACGGTGGACTAACCTTCAACTCAACCTAATATCATAGCTAAAATGAGAGATATATTTCAAAACTACAATTTAAGTGTCACTTACATTGCACTAACATATCCTATTTACCAAGGAGAGTACTATAAACCTGACTTGGAATTTAAATCAGAACGTTGCGATTATGTGCGTTTTGATTCCAATGATTGTAAACAAGCCAAAGTTAGTTATTGTTACATTTTGTTTATTGACAAAGATTCATTATTATTACAAACCTCTCAGCAATATTCTGTGTTAATGTATAGAATATACTTCTGGCTACAAAACTATGTAGTAAATATCCATATAGGTAAACTTTACGTAATTCTTAAACTTAAAAACCATTGACATTTCGTGTTAGAAGTGACTATTTGTGACTATCTGTGAAGATCTCCGAACCTGTTCGGAATTCTTAGTAAAATGTTGAATGATACATTTGTTATCAGTTTGTTTCATTATCATAAAATTAATCTGGCTATGCAAATTGTATTTGCTATGTTTAGTAGAAACGGAATACGTTGAATATAAACTGAGATACTGGGATTTATAAAGACAACTCGGCATTGGCAGGTGTAAAGTTAGGCAAAGTTTGTTGATAACGGCTATAAGCGGATTAACACACATTAAGGTTTGGCGTGTAACCTACGTTATGGCTTTCAGGCTCGTTTATGAGTCCAAGCTACAATAGGAGCAATCGACACAGATAAACTCACTACCATTTATATGTATGTCCAGGATTTTATATGAAAATCTTCAAATAACATGCAGGTGTCACTTTAACAGTATGTAGTCGTGTTAAGGTTTCAAATTTTATTTCATTTACAGTAATTAGTATTTCCCTTACAGTTATTGAGTATAGTCAAAAATATGTTTTCTAAGTAATGATAGAGGATTGACAGGTCTTATATGACAAATTATTTAAATACCTTATTCAGAACAAAACTTTTAAAAATAGACAAACTGATTTAGTTCGGTAATTTTGGCTTGTCCTTTACATACGGGCAAGTATTTGAAAGACGTAGGCTTTATTCAACTTTAAAAGAGAGTCTACGAGCTAAATATCTTACATTGAAGAGATCCCGCGGTGGAGACAAAGAAACGTTAACACGAGCATCAGTGTCTACAATAACTGTTTACGGTGTTGGTATACCTGGACGTGGTGAGCTAAATCCAGTTACGCTCTTGAAAGCTTCTCGGGGAGTAATTCTAGTTTACTTTTACAAGTTCCAGCTTCTTTCCGCTTCAAACTGCCCTTAACTTGTCCTTACTTTCACACTGTTAATGGTAACTATATTCTTTAACATTTTCTGTTTTGTCTACATTAGTATTGAAAAAACATTGGTATTATACACTATGTCTAGCTATTAGATAACTATGACACAATTACTTATTAAATAATCTCAACGTGATTATATTGGTGATAATCTAAATCTAAACTGTAGCAAAGTGTTCTATAACGTCAACCCATTCCACCAGAGGAAGTCTATATGAATATTCAAAGTGTTTGAAACTACTGGACTGCAAATGTAACATGTTAAGAGTAGAATCCTGGGTTGGTTTGGGGTACCAAGCCCAACTTCAAGCTGTTTATTGGCTTTCAGCCATAAACAACTATTAAGCAGATTACACGCTAACGTTCTACTTAGTAAACTGGCTACTAACTTATATAAATAGCTTGAACACGATCGCTGCTAGTATTTATTACTTTTTAAAGTCATTTTATTTACAACGCTGACTCAAAGAATGTTGTTTAAATAATCGATCATAAAGTTGAAATTTTGACAGCAAAATCATATGCGGTAAGCGGTGCAGCGTTTGACACATTGACTTTGTAGGAATATAATAAAAAAAACAATGAAAACCAGCCGGATCGTCAATACTTCTCAAACTTTATAGATATTGTTATTTTACGGTGGCATTAACTCAATCAGCCACACAAGTGTGCAAGACTACCGTGTAATGTGTAACGTAAGTCATGTAAGGCCGCGAAGAGTAGGCTAAGCCAGACAGCTGCACTTGTACGTCTTCTCCACTCTCCAGCTTTCAATGGCTGCACTGATTCCTTCATCCTCCAGTCGTAAATAGTTCTTAATAAATAAAACTTATCCTTAGTGGACCTGTAGCCGGTAGGTATCGCGCGCAACTGTGGAGCTCATCATTCTGCTGGCGAAGATTCGACCCCCAACTAGGTAAATATCGAGGTTGACGGATAGAGAAGACTTCGAAAATAGAAATCTTTAGTGAAAACCATAGACGGACAGAAAACTAAGCGAGATGGAACTATGTGTTAGTAAACTTTTTTATTTTGACTTGACAAATCACTTAGTCAATTTGATCCCGCAATTCCTGGACGCCCTGTGGCCTGTACATAAACATAGTAGTCTAAAGCTTGCAAGGTTTAGAACCATTCCATAAACTCTAGTGGGTTTGGCAAATATTTAAAATTCCCAATGAAAAGGTTGATAGCAGTATTGATGACAGGGGTCGTCATGAAAGGTTCTGAACGAGGTTATCATAAAGGTGACGTTATAAGCTGAGCTCAAAAGGTTCTCAGTAACCCAGATATTGAAGACGTATTTTCACCGGCTATCTCTTCATTGACACGTCCGCCCTTTCCTTTGTTGCCTTTCCTTTACACCTTCCCCACTCACTACATTACCTCTGCTTTATGACACATACTAAGTTATCTTCTATATGTTTTCCTGTTATTGTTATCGTATGTTTAATAGCGTTGTTGAAATGAGAGACCCTATAGTCAAGTTCGTCATCCACGTGGATCTGTGTTAAAAGAAAATACGATCTTTAGAGGAATAAAGTCTTATATTAAGTTCTATAGAACCTTTGGTAAATTAGTGGGCTAAACTATTTTTAAAAGATTTACGTACGTTATAATTACGTTCAACACAATGTTGTTGTTTGAAGCATTTTACTCTAATACATTAATAATATATTTATTTCTGTACCTAAGCTGTTCTTAAGACTTTTCTTTGACTCCTTAAGAGTTCGAACACCATTTGAAGTTAAGACAAACAAATTATGCGTCCATCTGCTGTATTATTTAGTTTTCAAAACACGGATTTAAAGTGATAATAAATTGGTTTATACATCCTTCTACACAATAAAACTTTATTTACAATGTTGAATAAGGTTATATGAAAGCAATAACCGTTTCCCAAACTAATAAAAAATACATAGTTGTCTGTACATTTGGGTTTTCGTGTGCGGTTTTTAACCTGTTACGCAAACATACTCATACATGTTTCAGCTTGAATACACAGCTCCCGTGTTGTAGTTATGTAGCCTTGATCATAGCTAAAACTCTTGCAGCATAAATTTTGTAAGATTTTTTTTCTTCTTTAGGTATTACTATTTTTTTACACTAGCTTCGATCTGATGTGGCAATTAAATGACTTGTTTATGATACAAAATACGATGTATCATTCATATTAGCCCCTGGATAGTATTCAACAATTAATGGGTAGTTAATTACCTTTGTCACTATCCTATTTTGTCGATGGACGACGCGTTACGTCCTACACAAAATTTCGTCCTACGCGTTTACCCATTAAAAAATACGCGACTATATGACTACTTTGTGATAATAGTTGAAGCGAATTGGACCAAAAAACAATAACTTAGCGTTTAAGTTTTAAGTGTATACTCTATTATGTCACGTACCACGAATATACTCGTAAACGTTAAATCTAAACGCTCCCTGATTTTTCTAGGTCAACTGAAACCCTCAGACTGCTTCCGGTTCCTAAAATACGTATTTAGAGGTTGGTTGGCAAACCCCCTTTATAGTTTAAATACGAGTTTTATTAATGTAAATGATTTGACTTTTTTCAATTATGTTTTTTGTATGCGATTATTAAGTACACAACATGTGCTCGTCACTTGGCAAGGAGAGTGAGTGAGTGAGGGGTTGTTGTGTTTACTGTATCACGTGACACTTGCTGCCTGGAGGGTCGATACTGAGGCCACAAGGTCAGACCACAAGTGTGCCCTTGCCTCTTTGCCACACATATCGTAGTTTATTCATGTAGGCCTATTTTCCTACTCAACGAAATCATAATTTTTATTGTTGATTTTGCATACTTACGGAAAAGCCACGTCTTACTCACAGCACACCAATTTGTTAAATAGTAGGCTATCTGTTTGTTATCTGTAGAACCTTTTGGAAACTAGCTTAGGTATGAATAGGTAGATATTTATAAAAGAAACATATTTTGTATAGTTCTTGTACATAGGACAGAAATTAAATCCCTAGATCTCTTAAATCGTGTGTCAATAATGCTAACGGAACAACTCGATACCTATGTAGAATGTTTGCCAAGTTGCTCAGTTTGATATGTATTTCGGAACCGTTATATTATTGTGTTGGTATTCTACTCATGTTTTACAACAAATATTTCACATTCGACGGAAATAATATAGTTCGAAATGAGCGTCGAAAAATGTAAAAGCTTAGGCAGTTGAACTTCAATAATGAATTGAGTTTTATAAAGAGAGATAGCAACTTAATAGCATTTATCGGATAGCAATCAGGTCCATTCTCGTAATTGCATCATGGAGATAGATTGGATTAACCAGCTGGTAAGCTACTGAGTCCCATTACCCGCACTGTCAACAGTCGATTTAGTTTACTCAGCCAATTTGTAGCCGTTTCTTCCACTGCTAACACAAAAGAATATTTCCCCTTCACAATCAGGCTTTGAAAATGTCGTTTCAGGTGATGGTATATCACTTAAAACTGTATCGTATTAAAATTTACACATAATGGTTAGTGGTAGGTTCATTGTTATTTTACAAAGAAGTTACAGGTTTGACAATGTTTGGATTTGGAAGTGGTGTCTATAGTGAAACTGTTACGGAACCACTAGGCTATAGCAGACTCAATCTCCGGAGTGTTTTCGTTGTCTGAGAGCTTTCAGTAGAGTCTCAATTAATTACTTCGGAAAGCTTTGTAATGTGCCAGATGTCTGTAGTGTAAAGTAATGACGAAACTGTCTCTATCATAAGTATATGTTTACAGGAGAATATAATTTGTACACATGCGTGTTCTGAATTGATTGATAGAGCTTACTTTATACAAACTCTTCAGCGCAAAGTTGACTCTTTTATTTAAAAAATTAAAATGTGCATTAAATTTTATATAATTTTGAGCGGTAGAAACTTAAAAATTACATACCATGTGTTTATTAAAACGCGTTAAGAATTTGCAGTCCTCAAACGAAGGGACAAGTTCAACTAAAGGAGGATCCTTATCCGTGTTTCTAACACCAATAGCAGATAGATTGAAAATTTGATATCCCCACTCAGACAATCCACAAGACAATATTGTTGTAGACCAAACTGGGTGAGATCACTGCCGATCAACTTGAGCTCACTGCTCGTCCCTTGTTAGTGCAAACAATGGAAGAAAATCCGTCATGTATTTCTCAATTTTCAATCCTAGTTCAGGAAATCTCTTACCAAATTCGAACTGATTACCATCATCTTCATAAAATAAAGGATGGTCGGACGATTTTGTTGGTTAGAAACGTTTGTTACAATCATCCCAAAATAAACCCCTCTTCACTGAAGTATCATCAACCTACCTCCTTGTAGCGTAGAAAGAGGCGACTTTCTATAAACATGAAACATAAAACTATAAACATAAACATTAAAGTTATCCATGTTTAGTAAAGTAGTATATAGTGATATGTATGGATATTCTCCCTATGACTTTAAATTTGAATAGCTTCGGCCTTAGCAACTTTAACGTATAATAGTATCAACACACAGTTAATCGTTTTCTGTCTTATGTTTGTTTAGAAATCGCACTAATTTAAAACAACGTTACGAGCATGGCGATTGTAGTTTCCCACATAGTTTAATGTTTTGTTAACATGTGAAAGATAGGCCGACTGGCTACCCTTAAGGCAACTTAAATATTAAACTAAATCTTACAAATTTAATATTTAAGTAATTTAATATTTTAGTATTTAAGGTATACAAATTAAATCTTTGATAACTATTTCATAACAATAGCGTGACGAAAAAAGATCAACCAATCAACTATAGGCTAAATACGATAGTCTTTTGTTTATAAAACTAGTAAATGATTTAAAATAACATAATAGGCTACTTCAAAAAAGTAGTGCACTTATGAACACTGTTTACATAACAATGCTGATCGTTGCATTCTACCATCCTGATACATAGCTTGCAAAGAGAAAGCTAATAAAGCATCAACTGATTTAAGAGTAGTGTAACGAGCGACCAAAGATTTCATTAGGATTAACTAAAACCTCTGTTGAAATAACGACCCTAGCTAAAATGGAAGGAATATTGCAATCAAGTCGACTTGTCTTGTTCATTTGGTAGACAGGAAGTGATGTGGTGGAGAGGATGGTGGGGAGGTCTTGAATCAGCTGACTAGGACTCTCTGCCCGAGGACTCTTCAGTTACATCGATCTGCAGACAGACATCGTTCTGTACCATTCTTCGTGCTTGTTCATTTTGCACATTCAACTGACTATACAAATCAAATAGGTACATTGAAGATAGACCTACCCTTTAGCTCAGATAGTTTCTGACAAGAATTTATTGTTATGTGCAGAACAATTGAAAGCTGTCCATTGGCCATGAAAGGAATTCTTCAGTGTAGTGAATAAGACATCTCAGTTGATTGCCCCCAGCCTGGTGAAAGCTGAAGGATTACTTGTCAATTCAAATGTCTTCTTAGCTATCTAGATCTCATTAGTATGTTACTCGCCATGGAGTTTCGGGGACCAGCTAAACTGCATGGCATATGAGTCCATGAATTTCATCTTTCTTTCAATTTTAGGACTGAAAGGAATCGGCAAGGTCTTGCGAACCCCTGCGATTAAAGTCCCTAACAACAGATACGTTGGCCTGTTAAAGAAGTGTTGTCTTCAGATGTAAGAAGCACTATGATTGGTAAGATTACTGAATTAATAGGATATGAGTTATTGATTAACAACAACAAAGCGTATGTGTAAGTGGTACCATCCCGTAATAATGCAAGGTTAGGCAATGATGAAAAACAATATAATTTAGCAGTTGTTTCTTTTGAAACAAAGTTTTGAAAATAAATTAAACACCATAAACAATGAACGAAAAGCGTAGTACAAACTACTAAACGGACTTCAACTTGGTATCCAAAACGAAAGCATGCAAACAAAGTTTTTTTGTAGAGTTTACAAAATCTTACAATTTCTCGAAGTTGGTGTTTGTTGAATATTTATCATTTATTGACTGCCGAACCATCGATCCAACTTGTCAAGCTGGCGCCGCTGTAATGGGAGACTCGTGTTTCTCAAGGTGTTGCTTCGTGTCTTTCTTTGTTTATTTAAGAGATTCTCTCAAGACTAGAGGTGAGAGAAGATTTTTTCCAGGTTATCAAACAAATCTTCTAATTAATATTCATTGTTTAAGAACAAATTTTTCTATGAGAAGTGTACTCGTATGAAAACTGTAATTTCCATCGTAAGTTTGATTGTGTGGTTTACGTTAACTAGTTTCGTTCCTAATAACAAAATTAATACTATTAATACTCTAGGTTGGTGTTCACTCTTACTACTGTAAATTGTGTATTCAGTTTAGTGCCATATATCAAGAGGAGCGGAGCAGGAATCATGAAATATGAGAAGGCTGACGAGCTATCTGACAATCTGCGTAGGTAGAGCACTCTTCCCATTCATCACTCTAGACTGAGACCTGAGACAAACCCGCCTTCCTTACATCCAGATGGCAATATTTTATTGAAAATGTATTTCAATACGTTTCTATAAAGATTTTTCTTCGTGGGCTTTACGCATTTGAAATGTTTGCCTGTAGCTAGCCAAACGTGTGTAGCCTATACAAATTTAAGTTTTCTACGTACAAAATTGTGAAGGTACGCTCAATAGTTTTAAATAATACGCTGGTGGCATTAGTTAATATTTCTTAATATCGATTGTTGCTTCAAATTGTCATTGTTAGATTGTTTGGCAGCTGGCGACGGTGCAGCTGTTGACATACAAACGAAAAACATTAAATAAGTCAAAAAAAGATCATTTCATTTTCTAATTTTGCCAATAATACGTTTTGACTCAGTAAAAGAGAAATGTATTTGACGTTAGAGCAACTTCATTGAGTAAAAGAACTGAATATAAAATTGATAAGTTTACAAAACCTTTCATGATGGAAGCAAGCCACGTTTTCTGATAAGAGCTTTTCAAACTGGCCTTGTTTGTTGTAGAAGTTTGAACTACAGTTCTTTGCTGAAGCCATTTGTTTCTTTCAACAGATTTAAAACTATAACAAACATTAAATTATTAAGGCTTAAAAAGTAAAATCTTTATATTCTATATGATATATTCAACCCAAATATAATTTCAAATGTCTAGATACATTTTTGAAAACATCCTTCAGAGTAGACTAACACATTCTTACACCATGGACTAACATATAATTAAGCAATATCTTTCCAAATTCACTCGTATTTATCAATATCACGTTGAAGAAGATTTCACAGTTTTCCGTTCGAATGCCCATGTTAGGTGATCCGTTGGGATCCGAAAGGAGATCTTCTGCAGTAAAATGGTAGTATCAACACAACATCGTGTTGTGTGGCATTATACACAACGAATAAGAACGTTTTGTATAGTGAAGAATTAACAATTTATATTTATTCTCAACAAAATCTGACTTACGAGTACCGGTACTTAAAATTTAGCTAATCAAAAGTAATTGAAACTTTGTGTGGGTCTAAAACATGTGTGTTTGTTTAAATTTGTGTTAAACTCAGATTATTTGCAAGTAAATTGTACTTCACCTCAAAATTAAAGACATTTGTTTATTTACTTTAAAACTATGATTTAATATGTATGTTGCAGTACAATGTACGTTATCAGCATAAACCTACGCCAGTGCACAATTATGTAGTAGACATTTTGTATTAAACTCGCCATTATGCAAAGGCGCTTTAGCCTTTCTGGAGATAGTATAGTGATAATTTAACCATCCAGAAAATCTATTATTATCACCTATACTCCAGAGAATCTTTAGCTAAAACAAATATGTGTTTGGCATTTCTAATAAAAATAAAAATGTGCACTTAAGGTTAAAATCTAAGTGTTTAACTATTTTATTGATTTTTTTTGTTTGAAGAAACGTATTTCACTAGTGCGTTTTCTTTAGTTTATTTTCATTTTCGTCTACAACGAAACAAATTTGCTTAAGTACACTGTTTTCAGTTTTTTGTAAACGTTTTAGGTTTATACCTAACGTGAATAATTAATGAAGGTCAAAATAAAGGACCTGCGGTGAAGCGATATCAGATTGCTAAAACAGTTAAACGCCAGTACGAGATATATTAGAGAACATTTTAACAAAACGTGTGTTTCACCTTGCCTGGTTTGAGTCCTACGTACAACAACAAATCTCAACTTTCGGTTGGAACTTCAGATTATCATGTAGGAGAGGGTGAGGTGGAGGAGACGTAATTGTACTCAAGGCGTCACTAGCGACATCTCTGAGACGTACCTCACACTGGCATATATCTAGCTTTGTACTTGTGATCAAGACTGGGTATCAGCAATCCCAGCACGTACTGGGGTTTGATGGCTTGTGCTAGAGACGTTGATTGTCATGTAGGAGAGGGGTGAGGTGGAGGAGACGTGGTACTCAAGGCGTCACTAGCGACATCTCTGAGACGTACCTCACACTGGCATATATCTAGCTTTGTACTTGTGATCAAGACTGGGTATCAGCAATCCCAGCACGTACTGGGGTTTGATGGCTTGTGCTAGAGACGTTGATTGTCATGTAGGAGAGGGGTGAGGTGGAGGAGACGTAATTGTACTCAAGGCGTCACTAGCGACATCTCTGAGACGTACCTCACACTGGCATATATCTAGCTTTGTACTTGTGATCAAGACTGGGTATCAGCAATCCCAGCACGTACTGGGGTTTGATGGCTTGTGCTAGAGACGTTGATTGTCATGTAGGAGAGGGGTGAGGTGGAGGAGACGTAATTGTACTCAAGGCGTCACTAGCGACATCTCTGAGACGTACCTCACACTGGCATATATCTAGCTTTGTACTTGTGATCAAGACTGGGTATCAGCAATCCCAGCACGTACTGGGGTTTGATGGCTTGTGCTAGAGACGTTGATTGTCATGTAGGAGAGGGGTGAGGTGGAGGAGACGTAATTGTACTCAAGGCGTCACTAGCGACATCTCTGAGACGTACCTCACACTGGCATATATCTAGCTTTGTACTTGTGATCAAGACTGGGTATCAGCAATCCCAGCACGTACTGGGGTTTGATGGCTGTGCTAGAGACGTTGATTGTCATGTAGGAGAGGGTGAGGTGGAGGAGACGTAATTGTACTCAAGGCGTCACTAGCGACATCTCTGAGACGTACCTCACACTGGCATATATCTAGCTTTGTACTTGTGATCTGGGTATCAGCAATCCCAGCACGTACTGGGGTTTGATGGCTTGTGCTAGAGACGTTGATTGTCATGTAGGAGAGGGGTGAGGTGGAGGAGACGTAATTGTACTCAAGGCGTCACTAGCGACATCTCTGAGACGTACCTCACACTGGCATATATCTAGCTTTGTACTTGTGATCAAGACTGGGTATTAGCAATCCCAGGAGTTTGGGGTAAGACTTGGCTTGTACTTCCGTCATAAATGGTTGGTTATGTAAGGTCACGAGTTGTAAAATCTCATAATTATTACGAAATGCTACTACTATTACGATAATGCACTACATTCTTCAAATGGATAAACTTGTTTGTTGCCAAACTAATTTTAGAAACATGTCTTTTTCCAAGGTCAAAATGCGGTCTGTAAGGAAGTGACATGTCTTATGGAACTAGAGGCAGGGAAAACTACCGAACTGGGAGACACAGAACGGCAGTTCATGAACGTTTACCTTCTCAGGTGAGGAGTTCAGCTCGTCAACAGGTTACCAAATTCGATCAAAAGTTATGAGCTTAAGGTTTTGAAAACTTGTCTGAAAAAAGTTTTGGCACCAAGAAGCATTTTACAATACAGACGAGTTTATAGCTGACTGGGAAAACATGAACACACAAACTGGCTACAGGACTAGAGTGAAATTTTGTTCCGAATGAATGAGGAGAGTAATGTCAAAATGTATGTCTGACTGGGATTTCGATGTTAGATGCGTGGAAAATTTTAGCTTTTCAAAAAGGTGACGTTTGCATAACATGTTAACATGTTGAACCAAAAACCATTTATTTATTTATTTTAAACTAACCAAAAATTAAAACTTTTGCCAAAGATCAATCGTATTGTCATGATCTTGAATATGTTTCTCCCTTAAGCGCTACGGTCTAAAATGATCAAAATGGAAGTTATCAACATATTTTTTATGACAAACTAGCTGGGTATGAAGTATGTATGGGTATGAGTTGGGCTGCAGAATGCAGTTTGTGTCCACGTTTCATACGAATGCACAAAGTAAATGGGAATAAGATAAAAATTGCAATCAAACAAAATTGGCATCTTCTTTACATTGGGAGTCAGTAAACATAACTCAACTCTGATCGACCAAACGTTTTTTGTTTGTTTCACCGAAAAACAGACAAACAGGTTAGCCAACTCATTGATGCGAGTTTAATCTATGCTGTGCCTGCCATAATGTTGGGGAAACACTTCGGAGTTTAAGCCGGAGGTATTAATTTGTGCTCGGCACAAAATAAACCAGCACAACGAGAATTTGGGGAAACCGGCCCTAAGTCGTTTACAATATTTGGACTTTGTTAAGGAATCTGTCTAAAATAATGTTAGTAGATAGGCCTTAACTTCCCTGTCAGAAAATGTTAAAACTTCTATAGCCCATAATTAAGATCAATTGAAAATTAGTTTTATACTTAATTTGACCATACAGTTCAATTAATAAAATAATAAAGTTATGATATTGAAAACAATTAAATCGAAGGCCAACAATCTCTATGTAAACGAACACAACTGCAACTGAATACATTTTATTTGCATGTACTAGTTAGCATTCAAATACGTACCTCGATCACAAAACCGATTAAAATATTGAGTAGCAAAACGCTTTCCATCTGTTGACCGATACTGATAAATGAATGGAATTGTTTTACCCTTTGTTTTAAATAGTTTCCAATTTGTATTCTGGCCGAACGTATTTATTTAAAATTATAAGACTTGTTAAAAATGTCATTATAAAAAGAACAGAGCGTTGATCATTGTTGTAGGATATTGAATGTGAAACAAAATTGAAAGAGACACATGAGTTACCCTACAGTTTTGGGATTGGGAACGACTCCAATTTTCCGCCTGCTGCCGGCAACTCAACCATGTAACTCTCCCCTAGGAAACCAACCTGACTCCTATATCCAACCAAGTTCACTCAACTACGATGACCGGGATACTCTAGGTTAGCATAATTATGACTCAGGACTTGAAATATATGAAAATAGTGCTCCTGGTCATATAAGAAATCGTTACTTTCCAAGTTACGTCATCACTTTTCACTCAATAATTTTAAGTAAACAACGTTTAGCACTAGTCAGAATGTGTTGCAAACTTAAAACCCCGTATTTAAGATGCAGGCCTACAACCATATACAAATCCAGCACTGTATTTTTCCCATTAATTAACAGGCTAACTTTCCTAGACTAAAAGAGGATATGAAAGACAATTATTATGCAGGGGGTTTCAGAACCACACTACCATTAATACAAGTATTTCAAGGCATTGTTACTGGGCTGGATACGAAACATTATAAAAAATATGGCAGCTAGTGTGTGACACGAAAAACTTAGAACTTTTTCTTCGTTGTGACACGTACTTAAAATTCGTTGTGGTACTTAAACTAGTTTTTGGCCCAGGAACAAAATAATTTTTTGTGGTATTTATATTAATGTCTCAAAATATTGGTAGAAAGTTCTTAATCGCCTCGATGTACTTGTAAGTGCAGTATAAAAAGTTTCAATACATATTTAGTATAACGAATGTATAGGTTCGTGCTTTTTTGTTTAAGTCTGCCCGTGCCTAGCCGATCGCGGTCGCTTCCCGAGCTTTCTACAAAACGGACGACATACTCATTATTTTTCAATACTCTGTTCGAATATAATAAGTGTACGTAAATATTCGATTTTTCGGTGGTCATCTCCAGGAAGGCCTAAATTCGTCTGCATAAAGAATACATGACACCAAGCACGTAACAGTTGGCTTAACAATGGACCTTCTTTCAAGTCATGTAGCCTAACTGTCAAACCGAGGGCGGTACGAGCCTAACAGTCAAGGGTTTGAGTGGGTACGATTTTCATCGTTCAAAATTTATTTTAATCTAGCAAAGTTGATGTTTTTGAAACTAGAAGAGATTTGCTACCGTTGTGTAGACTGATTTTATATTTTGTTTAAAGTTTGTTGTTGACAATGGGAGATTTGAGAGTTTAAACTATTATTTTCTGGTATTTACGATCGCCACGCTGATTCTAATTCAGCCTTAGAAAGGAAAAGTAACCCAAAACATAACACAGAAGGGCTAGCTCGTTTTCTAATGTTCTGTACCTCAGAATGGAATTTTTAACACAAATTCAACAACGCAAAAAACTGTGTTATGTTTTAGGTTACTTTTCACCTGAAGACGGGAACAGATTGCAGATTCCGAAACGTCGTAATCATCTTGCTCACTAACAAAGGAAAATGTCCACAATAATAGTTTAAACTATGATTTTATATATTGTTCTACTTCC
The DNA here is from genome assembly GCA_018831715.1 of Matsumurasca onukii. NCBI lineage: Eukaryota > Metazoa > Arthropoda > Insecta > Hemiptera > Cicadellidae > Matsumurasca > Matsumurasca onukii. The sequence goes on along the minus strand of CM032060.1, from coordinate 40,048,451 downwards.
ACAGACTGAGTTCCAAAAAGCCTTATTAACGATGTTTTAGTTGGATGGGTAGGCAATTTCTAGAAAAGAGCTCTACACGAGTATAGATAATTGCCTTGGCCTCATGATGAGTGTAAGTACTCAACTTAAACTTGTAAAAGGTGGCGTATTTTGGTGTCTTGCAGACCCTTGCAAGGAGCGTCGCCGCGGCACTGAGGCCGGATCTTAATTATAAGAACTAAACAATAATTTCATTAGCCAAAACAAAAAATAATAATAATAAAACGTTTTTATTTGTGTTTACAAAAGGTGAATTTAGGGCTTGAAAGCAGTTGAAACTATCTTGACTTATTTTAAAAGAAAGCATTATTTTCATACTAATCAAAATCTACAGTAATCTAAAATAGAAGGAGCAAAATTACCCATAAAAACAATTACTGGGTCACTAACTAAAGGGATCCAGCTGATATACATAGGTTTAGGTTAGTTACTCAACAAATCATATAGGCTTGCTAATATTTTCCAAGGGTCAAATTGTTAGTTTACACTAGAGACATGTTAGTCGTTGATGCAGCAACCCAATCCTAAAAGCTAAATTTACAAGTCTAACGAGTATAGAGGGTGAGTTTTAAATGCCCGCCCCCACTTAAACTTTAGAAAATGAAATATTTTTAAACCCTGGGGAATGTTTTTGTAGAATTCTGAAGTTTGTTTTATCGTACTTTGCGTCACCAACCCCCACTCAAAATCCGTGGGGGAGGGGCCCCCAAATGTTGTAAATACAACCCCCACCCCTTGTGGCACCTCAAAATAAAAGAAATTTTAACTCAAATTGTTTTGTTATACTAATTTAAAGATGACACAAAATCAGGTTGAAAATGCCACATTTCACATAAAGTTTATTTTGAATGAGAAAATAATTTGTCTTATAAATGCTCTGAGGGAAACATCAAACCTTATAACATAATCCCATAGATTATTTTGAAGACAATGTTGTCATTCAAAATATATTGTATGCGAAATGTGGCATTTAAAAACCTGATTTTGTGTCATCTTTAAATAAGTATAACAAAAAAAAACGAGTCGAGATAAAATGTTTTCTTTGCGTCGTTGAGTTTTTGTTGAAATTCCCTTTCTTTTGAGGTGACATAAGGGGGGTTGTATTTAAAAATTTGGGGGCCCTCTTCCGGCAATGGGGTGGTGACGCAAAGTACATCAAAACAAACTTAAGAATCCTATAAAAACATTTTCCTAAGAGTTTCAAAAAATATTTCTTTTTCCAAAATTAAGGTGGAAGGGTACATTTAAAACTCACCCCGTATAGATAATGTACAAGGAAAGGCTCAACCATGTTAGATGCGTTCGGCTGTAGATAACGTACCCAAGGAAATCGCAATGTGTAGCTTTCAACTACACAATGTGTTCTGAGCTGTTCAACCATAGTCCAGAGATTGTGGCTGAAATACAAATCAACGAAATAAGTCAAACAAGAAAAACATTTTGTAAATACAATGTTTTTGCCAAATACGTAAAATTAAAAATAACTATAAAATAACCATTGGATAAGATTGATAGAAGGTCTACACATTTTTGGGATATACAATAAACTCTCTAGATGCTTGGTTGACTTGTCTCCATTGCTGGGAAGATCACACAGTCACACACCCATTCCTACACAACAATAGCACGATTCGGTCGCGTAAACAATTGCGTTGATTGTAAAATATATCTACTATTCCTGCTGTGTGAATGAATGTTCTATTATCAACAGTTTGACTAGAATGCTTACAAGTATCTTACCCTTCGGTCTCATATAGCTCTTTTCGCGGTAATTATCGTTGCACCGAATGTTTATTCGATTTTAATTCAGTACTTCTCTAAATATGAAGGCATAAATAGTTGGGCCGGATAATCTAGTAGTCAGCATAATCACCCGGCAAGTGAAAGACCCGGGTTCAGGTCCCGGTGTCGTTGTTACTAAGTTTACAACCAATCAACTTTCTGAGAAGATTGTTTACATACATTGAGAGGGCATTTAAGGTGTTAACTATCAACAAAATGGCTGTCCTTCAACACAAGAAATTTTGCGCTCTTGAATTTGTACAAATCCAGTCGGTTTAGTTCAATTAGAGTTCCGTCGTATAGGTTTGTGATTTTGTCGTGACTTTTTCTTGTGGGACTATGTTAAAGATAAAGTTTACGTACCACTTGCCAAAAAATCTAGTTGACCTGCGGAACCGTATCAGAGTTGCAGTCATTTCCATAAATCAATATTTGCTTAATGATGTGTGGGAAAGGTTTGATTATTGGCTATATTTTTACCGAGCAGTTAGGGGAGGACATGTTGAGCATTTATAGAAGTAAATCAATAAAGACAAATGTTGAAAAGTGCTCTTTTTACTAGTATTTAGTTTATGTATATCTAAGTAATAGTTAATGAAGTAGAACTGTTTGAAAGTAAGACATTCTTTTGAATAACCCTGTAATGTAAAGAATTCTACCGTTGATAACAGAACTATTCTAACTATCGATGGGGTTTAGTGTTCAATCTGAGAAATAATCGATTCTAAATCGATACCAGCTGATGATCGGTCAGGATGAACTAGCGTGACAACAGTTGTTTCTTCAAGTAAACATTACAACTCAGACTTCGGGTGTAAGTAAGTAGTTGAACTTGAATTATTTTAAATTAAATCCAATTTAATAGATGCATATTATTAACTGATATTATATATGAGTATATGACAAAAGTATCGTTCATCACTCGGCCCAATATTGTCTTTTGGATCCTCGCTCATTTAACGTCCTCGGCCGTGCCTCGGAATTTAAACTTGAGCTCGTAAACAAAAGCTTCTCATTAGGACATAGTGATGAACTTAGTGATCATACTAATAAACTATGATAACTTTTGCCTTCAAAAACACATATCAAACATGTTTGCTGTTTCATCCTCAAAATCACTAGACGCATGGAAACATACTTTATAAATATATACCAGACAACTTAGTTAATAATATGACCTACTAAAAACTGATGTTTATTCTCAAAAGGTTTCACCAAACATCTATATCTATAATCATTTTATTGTATAAATTATTATATACCCACTGAACTCTTAAGAAATTTTATATTTCTATGTTCTCTGTGTATGTCATATTTTGGTAGACTATATTTCTTGATGTTTTTATTGAAATATAATAGCCCTAAACTTTAGTTTAAACGCAGATGCTAGTTTGCTAGCGTAAGGGCTCTTAAATAATTGACAAAAAGTATTGGCTTTTGTTTAAATTTATACTAAAATTAATTATAATACAATTTTAAGTTTTTCATATTTTACTCCATTACGAAGCTTCGTATTACAATAATTACTTCAGCAGTTCAGTTTTCACCTTATCCTATAAATTATAATCCTTATCAGTAAATTATTGTGCGTCAACAAATAAACTATTAGGGCGTTAGAAATAAATCTCCAAACAAATATCTACCCTTTCTATCAAGATAACTGAACAGTGAACACTGATCTATGGACATGTGCATATAAGTGAAGGTGATTACCTGGTCGTTTATTCCATGTGTCCTGGGATCTCACTGGTCCTAACTCACTGAACACTAGATTGCTACTGAGAGCAACAATCAATAAGCTTCACCGCGCCGCCGCTAGTTCCCGCCGTGAATAATAGAGAGCGTTGCGTGCACTCCTCACACCTTGCTACTTCCTAAGTTCCTAACCTCTTGAAGCACCATGCTGCCGCACCGGCAACCGCCACCGCACTGTCAAATGTTTAACTGTAGTCTTTAACATAGTTTATTCACAAACAAATTTTTAAAACATAATTTAAGACGCCTTACAACTTTGGTCCAGTAGCTTACTTGCTGTCTTACCTAACCTCCTTCACCCTAAAATAGTTCTAGATTCTTGAATTTTTGGTAATAATTTCGTAGGTGTCGCATATGTTACGTTAGTGCCTGTGGTTGTCTCTAGTCGCACTGGATTTCTTCTACAAGTATAGATGCCTAACCTTTAAATTTTAATGTTTTACATCTTAACATAATAAAAGAACAATAAGTAAGAAAGAATTGAATCAAAAACCTGATAAACTCGTCAGCAGCACTCAATGACCAACATGTCTTTACGCTCCGTACTTGTACAAGATCCAGTTGAGCAAGCCCCAAGCTACCTGTGTATACAGTGTAGCTAGATATCCACTGTACATGTCCAGGTGCTACACTCACATTTTACTCTAACCGTCCGATTCTATTATAGAGCGTTACTGGTTTGATCCTGGGTGATTAATTCTCTGTTAGCCGAGTCTTTAATCTTCTAAAATAAAAATTCATTATTTGCCCCTTGGATATCAATTTGACATAAAATAGGTTTTAGTTACCTCCGTCAATATCCAACAATAGTTGTGTTGAGAGTTGTTACATCCCCGGGACGTTTCGATGTAATGTTTGGCATTTATTTTCAATCAGCTGATTAATAATGATCAGCTGATTTTGTTTACAAACAATGTGTTGCTTACAATACAGGGTGTCTCAGACCACCCGTATCATATGTATATCTCGAGAACGGGTTGGCCGACTTGAGTTAAACGAAAATTTTCAAATTTAAACCGGTTCAAAGAATTCAGGAAAATTATTTTCTACTTTCTAGTATACAGGGCGTATCAAAAACCAAGGGTCATGGGTTCAAATCTCGAAATTTTCAAATATAGCAATCATGCTATACATCATTTTAAAGCTCTTTTTAAATGAAAAATAATGATGAAGAAAAATTGATTTTGTTGAGCCGTTACAAAATGGCTCCTGAAAATCTAAAAATAAAACTGAATTACGAAACGCCCTGTATATCCATTAATATTTTCATAACGAAAATCTAATTATTGTTTTCTTTCATTTAAGATAACTTTAAAGTATGTATAGCATGAAATCGCCCTTATATTTGAAAATTTCGAATTTGAACCCACTTGACCCTTGGTTTGATAACGGCCTATGAAGCTATTAAAAATGTTGAAAATAATTTTGCTGAAAATTCTTTGAACCGGTTTAAATTTGGAGAATTTTTCGTTTCTACACTCGATGGCCGGCTTAGTTTCTCGAATATACACCTTGAGGGTGGTCTGGGGACACCCTGTATAATACCAACTTAACCTCTCAGCCGTAAGCTGGATAAGTTATTATCAGTTACAATCGACTAGTAAGGAACACTATTAAATGTATTAGCATCAAAATTTCATATAAGTAGCCAAACATTCAACATCTTGGAAACAAATAACAAAAAGTTTATTTATAAAATAAAACCTTATTTTGAGGTATTAAAAGTAGAATAAAAAAAGTGTAATTGACGATTTTCAAACTTTAAAATGTTTTTGTTTACATGGGCTGCTTATTTAGTTTTATTTGTTTCGTGTTCCCTCCGGACATTTGGTTCTACTTATGACACTTATCACATTACTACCTATTAATGATCAGTCAGTTAAGTGTTATAAATATGCTTTCTTTGTTGTTGTAAACAAATCAGCTGATTATTATTAATCAGCTGATCGAAAATATCTATAAACAATGGTAACATTATATGTATTACCCAAATAGTTCGTTAAACCGCACGAAGATAATAGTTAAGTAGCATTGCTGTAATGAAATTCTATTACCTCTCCGCCAAGCTTTACCGAATTCTTTTGTACAGTAATAGTAGTTTCCATTAAACTGCAGGTTTGTTTAATTGCATCTCATGGCTTAATGCACAAAATTATTCGTTTCTTAGTTATTTAAATTTAGAAACTTTTGCAACAGCTAACATTTTCGAACAAAAATATTTTCTTGTTTATATTTTTGTTTTATTTTTCGTTGGTTAGAAAAACAATTATGCAAAAAATTTAACGGAGTCCTCTCTAATAAATTTTTTGAAGATATTAATGAATGGTTAAAACTCAAATGGTGGTTCAATGGAGAATTAAGGACTTTGGACCCCAAGTTGTATTTTGAAAATTTTACTTACCTCGTATCCTAAGGTAATTTTTATATGAATTGTTCCATAGGGTTATCATGGCACTCTCTGTATAAAAACTATCAATAAAGTACAGAACAAACATGGTTATTCAAATAGTGTTGGAAGGTTTCTAAATAGGTCAAAACATAAAAAGAACAAATTGTGTAAGAGTAAAATCGGAAGGGTATAAAAGAGGTTTGCCGTTAACTTTATATACAGGCTGGTTCACAAATAGGGCGCTTAAATTTCAGGTGGGACATATGCAAAAATAATGAAAAATTCCATAACATGGGTCTAAAATTCTTCGTTAACCCGGTAGCCGCCATTTTGTGATTCTTACTTAAAATTTATATCTCTCAAGAACGGTTTTGACCGATTGCATTCAAACTTGGTATGGTGTTTATGTCCTGAGTCCAAGGGTCAATTTCATAAAAATAAAATTATTTCATCATTACAAGAAACAAAATGGCAGCTCTTTAAATTTTTCAATTAAAATACTGTACCATAAAAATAGCGCAAAGAGTAAAAGTTGTAATTTTACAATTTACATAAGATACAAGCACAACCTTTCCGAATTTTATAAAGTACTTTCTTTTTGCGTCCCTTTACAACTGGTACATTACCAGTTTGATCTTTTGAATATTCACCTCTTAGGTTATTACAAGTTGCACCTGTCAAACAATAGAACAAATTACCAGTTACGGCCGTAATGTTATAGCGGTGAACGTAACGGTGACGGTGTAGACGTAAAATAATATTAATATATGTTGACAAAATAACTTTTTATGTTGTTTATTTTAGTTGTCAAAATTGATTTAAACATTTAGTAATGAACAAGCTAGACTTTTGTTTACAAAAGGAAACAAATTTTGTCATCTAGCGAAGAAAAACTTTAACGCTAATTTTCACCGCTACTTAATTACGTCCACAGTTTTCTGAAACCACTCTCATCTAAAACATTGAGAAACAAAACTCACCATATTACGGCCGTAAATGGCAGCGTCACCACTTAATAGAACTATGGCTTAGTCACTTGGCACAATATTCCCAGTGAGTAATCTGCATCATACCACATTATACATATGTATACAAAGTCTTGCAAAGGCTGAAACTCAAAACGTGTTCTGGGGGTCGGGACCGGCGCTCAAATAACGGTCCCGGGTCTGGGTCTTACCATGCTGTCGGCGCCTGAAAAGCCATGAATATCTCATTTTTTTATGGGAAATTCCAATGATATCAACAAACGGATCTATTTTTCACTATCAGGCCGACACTGGGCCGTAGAAATGATGGACTTCTTTAATAATTTCAGTCAATAATATATGGTGACGAAACGTTACACGATTACATTTAGCCCTTCGTTGTCATGGTGGAGATCAGTCCCATTACACTCTTTAAACACATCTCTTATACTGTACCTATGAAATAGTCTTCTATTCATATAAAATAAATGAAAAATCTTCAAGTCTTCATATTTTAAAATTTTATTAAATTTTAATTTATAAATGTGCAAATACAGTTCTTTATTTATCACCGAAGTATAAAACTAAAATATAGTGCAAGTGATTTTTCAGAAAGCAGCGAATCTGATTTTCGAAATGCCAGCAAATTATACCAGAATGTTTACTTCATTGACTTTAAAACATTTAAAATCAATGGTTTCTTTAAATGCTGGTACGTGAATTTGTGGATTTATCACGTTCCAGCTGTGTGAAATGTCACGTCTGTACTTATATCAACTTGATGAAAAGTATCAAGGAAGACACGACATGCAAATATTGATGGGCCTAGGTCTACCAAAAATGTATTACGGTAGAATGTTTAGCCAGTGAAATGAAACACATACATATTAATGTCGGAAATTCAAGTTCATAACCCATCAATCTCTCTAATAATTAGTGTTCATACAACACATATGGAGATCAGTACAGTACAAACATGTTATTCAATTGTTGTTTTCAAATAGGTAAAACATAAGAACAAATTGTAAAAATTGTAATCAATTAAAATTTGCCGTTAACTTTTATATACAGTTTCACAAATGGACCTTAATTTCAGTAGTTTCCTTATGCAAAAAATAATGAAAAAGTTCCTATAAACATGGGTCTAAAATTCTTCGTTAACCAGTAGCCCATTTTGTATTTTACTTAAAATTTATATTTCAGAACGGTTTGACCGATTGCATTCAAACTTGGTATGGTGTTTATGTGTCACAAGGTCAATTTCAGAAAAAATAGTTATTTCATAAAATTTTACAGAAACAAAATGGTGGCTGTTTAAATTTTTCAAATTAAAATACCATAAAAATGGCGCATAATACAAAAAAATTATAAGAGTAAAAAAGTTGTAATTTTTAATTTTACATAAAGATACAAACTTACCTTTCCGAATTTACATTAGTACTTTCTTTTTTTTGCGTCCTTTTACAACTGGTACATTACCAGTTGATCTTTGATGTTCACCTCTTAGGTGTACAAGTTGCACCTGTCAAACAACAGGGCAAATTACCAGTTACGGCCGTAATGTTAGCGGTGAACGTAACGGTGACGGTGGACGTAACATAATATTCAAATATATGTTGAAAAAAATAACTTTTGACATGTTGTTTATTTTAGTTGTCAAAATTGATTTACGTATTTAGTAATGGACAAGCTAGACTTTTGTTTACAAAACAAATTTTGTCATCTGGCGAGAAAAACTTTAACTAATTTTCACCGCTACTTAATTACGTCCACAGTTTTCTAGGAAACCACTCTCATCTGATAACATTGAAAACAAAACTCACCGTCATATTACGGCCGTAATGTAGCGGTCACCGCTTTCTAGAAAACCATGGCTTACGTCACTTGGCACAATATTCCCAGTAGAGTAATCTGCATCATACACATTATACATATGTATACAAAGTCTTGCAAAAAAACTCAAAACGTGTTCTGGGGGTCAGGACCGGCGCTCAAATAACGGTCCCGGGTCTGGGTCTTACCATGCTGTCGGCATGAATATCTCATTTTTTTATGGGAAATTCAAAAAATATGATATCAACAAACGAGATCTATTTTTACTCCAACAAGGCCGACACTGGGCCCGTAGAAATGATGGACTTCTTTAATAATTTCAGTCAATAATTATATGGTGACGAAACTTTACACGATTTACATTAGCCCTTCGTTGTCCTTGGTGTGGAGATCAGTCCCATTACTCTTTAAACACATCTCTTATACTGTACCTATGAAATAGTCTTCAGCTATTCATATAAAATAAATGAAAAATCTTTAAAGTCTAAGACATATTTTTAAAATTTATTATTTTATGTAAATGTGCAAATACAGTTCTTGTTATCACCGAAGTATAAAAACTAAAATATAGTGCGAGTGATGATTTTTCAGAAAGCGGCGAATCTGATTGTCCTCGCAAATGCCAGCAAATTATACAGAATATTTACTTCATTGACTTTAAAAACATTTAAAATCAATGGTTTTCTTACAGTAAATGTTGGTACGTAAAGATTTGAGTTTATCTACGTTCCAGCTGTGTGAAATGTCACGTCTGTACTTTTATCAACGATGAAAACGTAAACAGAGGAAGACACGACATGCAAAATATTATTGTAGACCTAGGTCTACCAAAAATGTATTTTGCAGTAAGTGTTTAGCCAATTGAAATGAAACACATACATAGTGTCAAAATTCAAGTTCATAACCCATCAAATCTCTCTAATAATAGTGTTCATAACACTATGGAGATCGAGTACAGTACAAACTGCAAGAAGGTACACAAAAGAAGATATAATTAAATTGAGGTAGGTGTACATTATTAGGCTACGCCTATTACTTTAATTGTTTAACATTTCCATTTTTATCATTTCTTATTTCTATTTTATTAGTTTTATTTTCTTTTTTATTAATTTATTGCTCTCATATTTGGGTTATCATAGTAGGCCTAAGTCCAACAAACCTAATTCTCAAATAGGATTGAGTACCAATACTGGGCTATAGCCTATCCCCATAGTGAATCGACTCTGTTTTGCTACTTCCTTTTGGAATTTCAATAAAAACAAAGACAGCTTTCTGATTGGATGACTATTAAGTCAGAGCTGATAACTGTATTGATGAATTTGCATTTACGTAGTTTGCAAGATCGCTACTGGTACTGGCGCTTAGGAGTTTATTTATTTATAAGCGGTATACACCATTTTCAAAAATTAACATGCTTGATGCATAAATGACAGTATTATTATTATTGGTAGAAAGGACGATTTTGTCCAATCCACCCCGAATATTATGGCACTTTATTTTTTGTATTTATTATTGTTTTGCTTGAGTTTAATGTTCTGGGTGGTTATGGGTAACAACAAGGGACTAAATTAACAAACGGTTTGACGTTGAAGAGTTGGATTTAGACAGATATGGTGATAATAAATAGTGTTGAGTCACCTTGTAATTTAGATACACTAAAATTTGTTTGAGTCTCATTTTTGACTTCCTCTGCGCAGCACAATAGCCATGTTTACACTTCTTGTGACTTTTTACGTAAGTTTAGCAACTTAGAAGGGCAGGATGGAATGCGAGGACAAATGCTCTATTCCAGTAAACCTAACCAGAGTAAGACATGATATCTACGACCTTTTGATTTATATGCTGTGTATAATCAAACACAGCAGGGTTTAAGGTAATTTTTGTGGTATTTCAACAATTGAAATCACTATAAATTAAAATACAAACTTTGGGTCAACCCAATGAAAAAACAGTTTTTAATGGCACAACATGTTTCAATTTTTCTAAGATAATCGTCATCAGTTGAACAAAGAATAAAGAAGAGAAAAATAAAATAATAATATACATCATGTATATAATAAGCATGTACAGTATTTAATAATTTTATTTTTCTCTTCTTCATTCTTTATACAACTGATGATGATTATCATAGAATAATCGAAATATAGTGTGCCACTAAACACTGTTTTTCATTATGGTTGACCCAAAAGTTTTATTTTAATTTATTACGACAAACCACTTAAGTTTAAAACCCAAAATTGAAATCAACGCTTGTGTAGGTATAATGTATTGGAATTATATACATTTGTAGTGCTTGTAAGGCGTGAAAATCAATGCTTATATTAATACAACTAAACAAGGTGATTTGTACACTATTGTTCCCCTCCAAATCTTTGATAATACAAAGTCTATACATTTTAAAGTATTCCTGTATCCAAATGGTTCGCCTTAAGGCATATATTTCAGGCTGTTTATGTACTAGAAGTAACAACAAGTATGCTGCACAAATATCCTTACCAACCTCATCCATCTTATAAAACAACTTAATTGTGCATCAAGTAATGATTCAAGTAAGACACAAGTGTGGAAAGAAAAGGCAAACTTCTCGACAAATCTTGTCATGCAAGCAAGCTTTGGCGCATATGGAATTGAATGTTGAACTGCAGATTGAAATGAACAGCGAACGAACACTAGGACATCGCTAATGTCTAATCACTCTTTCTTATCATTAACCTTTTAATGTTTTGACCTAAAAGGACAAGATCCTAACTTTATTAACAGTAATTTAAATATCGACTGGGTATTAAGGTACCTTTAGGAACTATTAAGCTAACCAAAATTTCATATACGTTTTAGGTAATAGTTTCAGAAACCCCTCCTGAGACACAATTTTGTGTTTTAGCACAAAGCCAAACCTCCCTCCCCTTCCCCCTAAATTGTGCACTGATGATAAACTATTCAGAAATCTGCAGATTGGTTGAAATTGCCTTATCAAAAGTAAACTTTGATGCAAACCTTATTGTGAACGGAAAATATGAGCTTGCAAGCTTGACTGAAAGGTATTGTAAACCTAGGAGTTTAAGTTTAAACGTTGAAACCTGGGAGTGAAATAACAGTAATTTCAATCTTAACCTCTAGAGCTTTGCCATTCCAGCTTTACCCTTTGAACTACTATTTGTAATCATATATTTTAAAACCAACTCAAAAGCTAGGTTCATTTAATATGTTTTTAGTTTATAATTTTTGGAGTATATTGTGTCTACCACTGTATACATTTCATTCACATTGTGGAAATAAAAGTCTTTAGGTGTGCAATTAAGCTAGTCTACTGCTATTAATTGCAGGAATTAGTGTATACTCCATACACTGGTATTGATCCCTATATTCTATTTTATTACTGTTCAGTTTTGTTTGAATTGTAAAATCTGATCCAAATAAAGGAGGTCCAGGTTTAGTGGTTTTGTTATGGTTATTAAGTTAGTCTTCATATCCCAGTAATGTTGCAAATCCCTTCTTTCAATTCTTTCATGGCTTTAAAACAGCATTTAAGCAGGAGTTATTTTGGATGTGAGATTTAATACATTTTCAGGGAGGAAGTCCGAGAAATGTTTAACCATGCTTATTCTGGATACCTCAACTATGCTTATCCATATGATGAACTTCGTCCTTTGACCTGTGATGGCGTAGATACATGGGGAAGGTAAAATCAAATCAAAATTAATTATTACAACGTTTAGACTTTCAGTGTAGGATAGTTTTAACAATTTCATGTTGAAACCTACAGTCACTCTTATTATTCATAAATGGTTAAATTACCTTGATTCCCTGTGAAATGACCAATATAGTAATACTTGCTACTTATGTTTCAAGCCTTTTGTAGGCTCATTTCAAGCAGGAAAATCTTTCTTTGGAGTTTGTCATCTATTCCAGTTATGTGACACATTTACACAGTCACTAAGATTAAAGGACATGCACATATTTGGCCACATATACAACATACCGATGCGGCACACAAGCATCATTATAGATCTGTAAAACCATGAACAAAGAAGGAATCCTGCCGTATCAGCTGAAAAAGTGATAAACAAACTTTCTAACAGATCCATTCAAAGTTACATTACGTTTAAAATATTTATCAACATGTGCAAAGTATGTGCAAAAAAAAAGGGTTTTAGTCCTTATTTTAAAAATGTACAGCCAATTCACAACATGAATAGCCCAATAAAATAAATAATGTATCTTTATATATTAATTAGTAATTCAAATACTGTTGCCATCTCTAGGAATAGACTGTGCCTTTGATAACATTGCAATCTACCTACATCAAGTCAATAAAAAAGGTTTTATTGCTTTTTCCAGTTACTCATTAACACTCATTGATGCTCTGGACACTCTTGCAGTAATGGGAAACTATTCTGAATTCCGCAGAGTGGTTGACATTGTCACATCAAAGGCAAACTTTGATGCAAACATCAATGTCTCCGTATTTGAGACTAATATAAGAATTGTTGGAGGGCTACTAAGTGCGCACTTACTTTCTCAAAGGTGAGCTAATTCCATTTTTTGTTTTTATCACCCCTATTTGTGAATACTTGCATTATGAAACTCAATAAGAATTCCGGTCATAGTCTTAGTCACCATTCGACTGTGTTTAACCCTTAAACTATAAAACATTGTGAAAATCTATAAGGGGCATTATTTATTCTTTTTTTCAACCATCTGGCCTCAGTACAGTCCACCTTACTCAAAAACAAACTAAAAAATACAAAATAATTTGAACAATAATTTTGTACGCTATACTTTGGTGAATATAAAGGATTGACTAATTCTTCCACACACTGTAGATGCTTCTCTTTTACTACCAGACAGCCCTATTGCCAAGTGCAGAGGGCCCTCTGTGCAAAACCAATGTGAAATCAATGTGTTGAAAATTCTCAAATTTTGGAGCTTAAATCATTAATTATGTTAAATTTAAACCTGTTTTGTTTGATTTTTGTGGGCTAGGAAGTCAATTACAATCAAATCCAGACTATCCGGCTTTTTGATATCTGCCAACCCTTCCAGCAGGCCGTAGGGGGTAAAGTCTTGTATTTTCAAACTTTGATAATGTTTGCTCAGGGCTGGAGTGCAGCTAGAGCCGGGCTGGCCTTGTAATGGACCTCTGCTTCGGCTTGCCGAGGATGTAGCTAAGAGGTTACTTGCTGCGTTTGATAGTACGACCGGCATGCCGTACGGCACTGTGAACCTGCGTCATGGTGTGCCACAAGGGGAGACTAGTATCACATGCACAGCTGGTGTTGGCACATTTATCGTTGAATTCGGCACTCTCAGTAGGCTCACTGGAGATCCAATTTATGAAGAAGTAAGTGAGTGTGGTAGGCATAATAGTTTTATTTAGAGACGTTTTGATATTTTATTAATTAATATTCAGTTGCAATTTGAAAATTAAATTGTATATCTTTTTACTACACAAAAATTCCTTTTTAACCTCAATGCTCACTCCAACATTCTGCATCAGTTTTGTATTTAGGTTACCCAGTGATATAGTTATCAAGTTTTGGCAATTAATCTCAAAATTGTGTTCTAATTTAATTTACTCAAAATGAAATCACCTGAAAAATCAATAGTAAACATACTGACAGTTTACAAATGTATCTTTCTGTTCAGTTTTGTGTGTAGGGTATTTTTACAATTATTGTATGTCTTGTTTCCAGGTAGCTATGAATGCCCTCTACGCTCTCTATCATCATCGATCATCAATTGGCCTGTATGGAAACCACATAGACGTGATGTCAGGCAGATGGACAGCTCAGGACTCGGGTATCGGGGCTGGCGTCGACTCGTACTTAGAGTACTTGGTAAAAGGAGCGTTGCTGGTACAGCGGCCTGAGCTCATGGCCATCTTTAATGAAGGCAGAGTTGCCATCGACAAGTACCTCAAACGCAACGATTGGTACCTCTGGGTCTCCATGCATAAGGGTCAAGTTACACTACCCGTCTTCCAGTCTTTGGAAGCTTATTGGCCTGGAGTTCTTAGTCTCATTGGTAAAACTAAAAATAACTTATTATATTTAATTTTAGGAATACAGACAAGAAAGACAGATGCTGAATTTTCTATTTTTATCATAGTATTAAATTATTAAAAAAAGTATGTACTTATAAAATCCTATATTACTACAGGATTAGACCTTTTAAGGGCAATTCTATTATCTTCAGGCTTGTACAAAATAAACAGTGAAGTTAAGTCAATATTTGTAAAACTCTTTTTTTACATAGTAGAGTGATGCCACTCTTTCAAGAAAGTAAGGTCATATTTTTTAGGATGAAACTGCAAGGGGCAGAAGTTAAGAAAATATAATACAGGAAAGGTTTTTAAGGAGCCTAGAAAATGCAGGAATAAATGTAATGGGTGAGCAGTTGAAACAGGCAGAAAAATAAACAAGGATTAGCCTTGGACAACTCTTCATGACCTGTCAACTTAAGGTGACATCTACAGCAATCTGGGTTTCAGATTTAGCTTCTATAATAATCCAATGGTTCATCCCTGTAAGTAATTATTGGGGCAGTATTATTCTGGTTAGCAACAATCTTGGCACAAATATTTTGGTTCTCTTTGTGATTACTCTGTCCAGGGCAGCTTACCCGCAGCAACTTCTCAGTTTGTTATCAAACTTGTGAAATAATCTTTTAGCTTTTGTCAGCTCTTTGATCAACCTTTACTTTTAAAGGGAAGAATAAACAAAAGTTTAGCTATAGTAGAAATTTGATAGCCCTCAAAGTTCAACACCGTCTATGGTGACTTGATAGTAACAAAAATGACAAACAAGGAAAGATTTAACCCTTCCCAAGCGGAATAAGATTTTCCTATTTTACTCAAAAAGCGTAATTATTTTCAAACTGACATTAGTTTCTTAAGCAATTTTTTTGTTTAAAGCTAAGGTTTAAAAGCTAACATTAACAAAACTGAGTTTGTTTTCAATACAATCTGAGAGTTTCAGAAACTGTTGACAGTTACGGTGAAAACTATTAGGTTTCTAAGGTGACACATTTTACTTTGTAAACAAAAGTCTAGCTTGTCCATAAGCCACAATAAACCTTGATAACTAAAAAAAACAACATGTCAAAATTTCAATCTGTCATTGTGTTAATTGTATAGTGCTACAATAAGCCGTAATTTTGAACTTTTCTAGAACCATAGCTTAAATTACAAGGTTTAAAAACAAGAATCAAACAATAAACAACATTTAACAGAATGATTTATTATAGATCTTTAAAGCTAAATAGCTACTTATTACATAAAGACAAAAAATATTTGACAGTCACATGTTTTGGATAAACATTCAGATTTAAGTACATATTTGAAGGCAGAAATATTTGGCCGGATGGTGTAGTGGTGAAAGCATAAGCCGGCAAGCGGAGACCCAGGTTCAAAATCCCGGTTCGGTCCATTTTTGTCTCAAATTTATTTAGTAATAAATTAGCTATTTAGCGTTTATACAATTAAGATCTATAATAAGTATAGTTTATTCACACTACTGATTATAATTGTTGCAGGTGACATAAGTGGTGGGATGAAGTCGATGCACAACTATCACCAAGTGTGGAAGCAGTACGGGTTCACTCCCGAGTTCTACAACATTGTGCAGAGCCAAGTGGGGAACAACAGAGAGAGCTATCCACTGCGGCCCGAGCTGGTAGAGAGCGCTATGTATCTCTATCGAGCGACTAAGGATCCTTTCTTGCTGGACATAGGCATGGACATCTTACGCAGTATCCAACACAGCTCTCGCACCAAGTGTGGATATGCCACAGTAAGCTAGCCCATCTGCTGCACTCATAACTATTCAATAAATACTGACTTAATTGGAATTGTTGAGTATCCTGCTGAGAAGTTGTTGGAGTTTTTAAAAATTAAAACAATAAGATGGTTTAAGTAGTTAATAGTTGCGATTAGCACATTGAAGAAACATTTCAGTTGTAATACTTCTAAAAGGGCTAAAATTAACACTATTGTCAAATTGGAAGTGAGCAAGTGTCTGTCTATAAATGGTTTCTCAACATTGCACGTAAACATTGCATTTAAAAATCTGGCTTCAAGACCTTTTTATTCTTTAAATCAATTCTTCAATCCAATGTAACCTTTATAATTGTAGCTATTCTTAAGCTATATTGTATGTATGGCACTATTATTATTTTAACGATAATGAAATAAAGATAATTTGACTTTGACTATATGTTCAATGTACAGTATTTCAATTGTCCCATCTTGGAAGCTTCTGCGTTATTTAAAGCAAAGGAAATATTTCTCAATAAAATATTTTTTAGTTTTGCCGACATATGCTTTGATTACTGTTGTGACCCTTGTTGGTAGCTAAGATATTTTCCAGGTAGGCTATTTAATTGATATAATATTAGTATTAGAAGTTTTTTTGGGCGAATTCTTTGCACAAAGTATTTTTCCTTTTAGTTGTAATTTTTATGCTCCCTAGCACTCTGATAAGCAGTTGTGATGAGCCCAAAAACAATAGATATAGGTACAATCTGAACAAGCCACCTAAAAGTTGTGTAAATAAGTGTAAAAACTATGTAAAAAGTTTATTTGACAATAGACATAAGAGTCCATTATGTCATTGAATACTCTTTGCGGTCAATTTCTTAAGTGGTAGTGGTCGGGACTGTAACTTGGTAAATAAATGTTATAAATACACAGAACATTCCCTACTTGAGTCAGACATAGTCTTTAGTAAAGTATGTACTGGTATATTTATAATAAAACTATTTACAGGCTACAAAATTGCCCAGATTACATTAAACATTAATATTCCTAAATATTTCCACATCTAAAATATGGCATCATTGTCTGGGTAAAGAAAACTCGTACATGAATGGGTTTGTATTGTAATTAATATTGAGACTACCCGTTTTAATAAATTTGTAAGACCCATAGTATATACCATGTCCAGCTATTTATCAAACAAAAACATGCTGTTAGAGCAATATTCAATATAAAAAAGATCGAGCATATATTTATACACAACAAAATTATTACTTAACCCTGTATATACATATTTGAGTGTCTTATCTACTTTAAAAATCAACTTTCAGATATTTTACAAGACAATAAAATTAAAAATTCATACAATTTAAGATCAAAGAACAGTATTAAAACTCCTATTCATAATTCAAATTTTCATATGAAAAATACAAATATGCATCCTCAAAATTTTATAACAAACTTCCAGACACACTAAAATAAGAAGGATCACAAATGTTCCGCACAAAATCAAAGGTTATCCAACAAGGCCTTTCACACCACTCCTGAATTTCTGGAAGAAGACATCAACACTAAGTAAAGTTCCATGTCTTTTTTATTTTTATTTTTAATTTATTTATTTAGATTTTTATGTTTTATACTTTTTATTTTACTATTTGTTTATTTTATTTGTATTCTTTTGATATTTGTTTGATTTTATTGTTTATTTTTATATACTGTTTGTCTGTTCTTAATGTTAACATCATAATGTTCTGGAATACAAATTGATTTATTTTATTTGTGTTTTCCCAACCGCCCAATAGTAGTTGAACTGGGAATTATACCCATCTTTCAGAAATAAATATTTTATCCTCAATATTGAACTTCTCATCACTCTGACCATATAATACTGATAGTCTTGGGCTAATTTTAGAGGCTCATCCAATCGACCCAGGAGCCTTGCTATGCTGTAGTGAGAATGTCAATGAGCGAAGAAGATTCAGCAAAGAGAAGTCTAGAGGGGAGAAGTTGACATCCATCATCAAACACAATAAAGATCAAACTCCACCTTCAGCGTCTCAATCAGGTACAGTGGTACACCACATCCTACATCCTAATCTACATAGGTTTAGTCGACTTTTGTCTGCTTCTGCTTTCACAGTTGGATTCAACATGCTGCTGTGAACACAAATCAAGAGATTCAAACAATATTAGTCATGTGTTGTTATATCTCTAACTAAGAATGATATATAAATTAGATTTGTTGCATGTAAGTAAACTGTATGAGATGTAGGTTTAGTCGTGCTAAATTTAAGAAAAATTCAAAAGTATTTATTAGGTTTAATCAAACGCAATTGCCTTATGAGCTGAACCGTTGTTGGCCGTCACAAGGTTAAATGTTTGCCGGAATAATGTGGTTTAGCTGGATTAAACATGAGAAATGAAGTAATTTTTCCCTGAGCTTACCACACCACAAGTTCTTTTATCGTCTACTCTTTCTGAACTGTTAGTAAAAAATGCCATTCTTGGAGCAATTTTATTTATTGAAATATCATAATCTCAATAAAATGTTAACTACTACCTAATTATTTGGTATTTTCTTCTGAAAGTTTTGGGACAATTTGTATGAGTAAATTATCTATGCGTTGTTAAAAGGAATTTTTGTTATTTTCTTAAGTTTAACCCTTTGCGGTCTCATTTTATTTTTAAATTTTCATTCAAAGCCTATTGTACGGGTTGCGTCTGTCCCTTTAAGCAAAATTTCAACAAAACCACTCTCTCTGGTTCGGTGCATTACCAGTCATAGAACCAATCCTCTAAGCGTGGAGATTTAGCGCCTCCCTAAGCTCAAAAAGTGCCACTCGCCACCTCACTGGATTTGAAACTACTTTTTTTCCAATTTGCAGCCAACATTGGACTACTCTCTTCTCTTATTTACCCTGTATGTCTTTATTCGCTCGGTCCATGCTTTTCTTCTGCTGAAATCACCCTCCCCAGCATCTGTTTATGGATTTGTATCGATAGTGTAGCGCGTTTATCTTCAGTGATCCTGAAAGTTTTGGTCTTGTTTTTCAAACCTTTTATTAAAATTTCCAATTTATTACATTAAACATGGGAAAATTAGCAAACTATGATTTAGGTAGGTTTATGAATTAAAACGTGGATTTTTTTTCTAGAAGCATAGAGTCATTAGTATTGCTGCATTTAAAAACAAGACAATTTGTTTGGTTATAAAAAATAATTTGAATTATATAATTTGGAGTTTATGGAAAGATTGAGTTTTGAATTCCAAAATACAAAATTCATTTGATAATTCATTTTGAAAGTAAAAGTTTTAGTGTTTATTTGCAGCAGCATTGATCTATGCTTCCAGAAAAGAAATTCTGGAACATTTAATTAAATTGATAGAGGGGCTGCCCCTCGATCCGGCCACCTCTTAATAATAATAATGCCTTCATTATAATACTAGCTGTTTACCCGTGCTTTGCCACGAATAATATATGTTAGATCTTTGCTGTGAAGTTTACAGTATCTTAGTACAGTACTTTTGAAGGAAAAAAACATAAATGTGTTAAAGTATGTACCATTCAGTATTTCTGTGTCCCACAAAGTGTATTTGTAAAAAGGCAGGTTGTTGCTCGGGCACTGGCATCATACTACCAATCTTGTCATACACCAGTCTCTGTACTTTGAAAGTGGGCATAAAGATTCCTGTTTTTTAATTTTTTACCTCTATTGCTCCAAAAAATGTCATTTGGGAAAATCTGTTAAACCTTTTTGTTTGTCAGGAAAAGGTTCCGACTCCCTATGTTGATAGGTTAGAAGGCCATGCAAAGATTTAGGATATTTTTGTATGTGAGGGAGTTTGACTTAAACGTTACTACAACATATGCCGGGGGGCTCGTCTTTCCACTTACAAATGCTAGACCCTAGCAAAACAGATTTTTCAGTCTCATAGTTTAACTCTGGATTACTTCACTGGAAAATTGCTACATATCAGAAAGTGTTAAGTAAGTTTAAGTTTCTTTTTTTAATAGTGTTTTAATTTTTATTTCAGATAAAGGAGATGATCTCAAGTTGCAATACATGCCTTCTGCTTTTGACGAGGAAAGAGCTACAAAGCAAGAGAAAGCGTTCCTAGATAAGCTTAAAAACAGTGGAGCTGTGGACGTTGTGGAGGTTCCACTACCTTCTAAAGTAGAAGAAGACGCAAGTCCCAAAACTCTTTCCTTGAATATGCTTCAGATGTTAGAGACCATAATCAATCATAATTTGCAAACAAAATTTATAAAACCCCATTGGAGTCATAAGATTTTAACAGAATTAGTTGAAGTGATAGAAAGTGCTGAGAAACTGATTAAACTAAAGAAATTAATAGTAAAGAAGAATGATAAAATTGAGGTAGAATTACATTCTTTCGAAGATAAGACAGGTAAATCAGAAAATTATGAAACTAGAAACTTTATTGAAAATACATCCGCTGAAAGAAGTTCGACATCGTCAAAAGATTCAGATAATCAGTCTAATATATTTTATAACGAAAGTGTAAAAAATAATATATCTAGCAATTTGCCTGAAAGAGACTCAAAAAAAGCTTCATATAAACTGTTGAAAACTTTATCGGATAAACAAAAGGAAATCATTAACAATCTATCAGATATACAACATGAGGAAAACAGTGACCAACACTTATTTAAACTTGTCATAAACCAACAGTTCAACAAAATTTACCAACAGTATATAAAAAATACTATTTTGACTGAAGCTGAAGCTATTCTGACTCATGTTTCAAAATGTATGGAAAACTTGGAGCTAACTAAAAGTTTGGTCGACGTAACAAACGACCAGGAAATTAAATCTCAGTACTATACAAAACGGTTAGAAGTTATGATATTAGCAACAGATATTAAAAAATCAATTTTAGAAACTAAAAAACTATTATACTCACAAAAACCAGAAGATATAGTGTCAGTTGAAATATTTAAACTACTCTCAGAGCTAGTAGTAGACGCCAAAACAGTGAACACATTTTTGAGTAAACATGAAGATTTCATGGATCTAGCAAAACAAATTATAGACATAGGCAAAGAAAAATATATTTTTGAAAGTGATAAGTTGAAAGAAACCATCCATGAAGACAACACAAGAACGGTAGAAAATGAGTTAAATCAAATTGAAGATGTCAGAAATAACTTTAGCAATGACGAACCTAAAGCTGGCTTTCAAACTGAAAATTGGAAAGCTGATGACATTTCATATCAGGTAGATGATACAGATAGAGTGACTCCTGTCTCCAAGCTGGATACAGGACCTCTGTTTACAGACAAACTGAAACTTAAGACTGAAGCAGTGACAAGTCTACTACCAACTTCACTTGTATCAAGTGAGGCTCCTTTTGACCCTCAAGTACTTCTTGAGCGTATCCGAGACAGTCCAAAATACTACAAAAATGCAACTTGGGCCACTCAATATGATCTCCTTACCTGCTTGCCTCAACCATATCATACAAGAATCATGTTTTCCGGAGAATTTTACAATGACTGAAGGAATATAGCACTTCCTAATTTATATAAAAGTCGTAATTACTGTATTGGATAAGCGAATAAAATTAGTGAAATCCTCAAAGGTGGATTTGGACGACTTGTCTGCGTGCATAACAAGGCACATAATAAATGCCTGTTACACCCGTGGCTTCTTCAAAATTTTAGACAGTATCTTGAGAAGTATTTGTTTTAAACACGGCCAATCGTCTAATAAAAGTACATTTAGGCTGTTTTTAAATTTCAAGTACGAGTTTTCCTAATTACAACTCTAAGCAAGCTGTTGGAAAAATTAACTATTCATCTTAGTCTTTCAAAAAAATGACCCATTGTTACAAAATATATCTTTGCAACATTTGGTATTAATGAAGAGCGAAAAATGTAGTAGATATTCATGTTACCACTAGGAAATTGCCTCATCAAAGACCAGTGCAAGTCATATAGACTTATATATCAAAGACAAGCGTTTACTTAACCGGTATAATTTGTTTGTGTGGGCTATTATAGCTCAATATAATTATTTCAAATTTATTCTAATTATTTTTTACAGTTTTTTATTGTTTTCTCAAGTGTTAAATATGTAAAGTTCTCGGTCTATACTATAAAAAAAATGTAGGGTTCTATTTGTATAGTTTAATCTTAAAGTATGTGTTATGGAATTAACTTATCATATTTTATCATTGTTCCAAGAAGTTATATTTATTCAATAACAAACCTGGAAAATGTACAACAATTCTAAATGAAAATGCATTACACACGGCCCTAAGTGTAGCCTGAAATATTGCTTGCTGACTTGTGATGTCAGAAGTTGTTCAACCCGCTGACCAAGCCTCTCACTGGTGCGGCAGACTCCTGAATAACAAAGCAAGCCTCTAAAATAGACTGTCGAAGAACAATATTCCATAAAGTAAGACGAGTACACTGACACTACCAAAGATTTGCAGTGTCAGTTCATGAGCTATTTCTCCGAATGATTGTAGCGAACATGTTAAACTAAAAACTGATGCAATAAAACATTCATCTAGAATTCTAGGCTACATCCAAGTAGAGTGCTGCTATTGGGAAAAATTAGCAAACAATATTTTGAGTTGAATACTTTAATTAAATGTGATTTTCTCTCTTACGGTAACATAAATGCATTTGTGCCACTTGGCATATAAACACTAAAATACTATGTTTCATTCCAAAGTAAATGTTTATAAATTCTGTGTAATATTTAAGTTCTATATTTTAATTACAAAATAAAACTTATAATTTGATAATAACAAATTTATTCCTAATGAAATTTGAAGACAAACTGCTTGGACCGAACCGAGACTTGAACCCTGATCTCTCACCTGCCAGGCGAGAGCGCTGGCTCTAACTGGCTACCTCATAAGCTTTTAATAGGATAATTTAACACCATTTTACCCTGGCATAAAAGTGTTGTAGATATTATGGTTTGTTATAATTTATGTGTATAATATTTTTAGTTATAAATACAGTATAGTAATAAAATTATGTTGATAATTTTAATTGCCTTCATTTGATTTCCCAAAATTTAAATGTTTATATGACTAGCCTCTTACACTATAAATTCTGCCCTGTGAATAGTGACTATTGACTGAGGGTCAGGGTCATCACATTTGGGGCAGTCTGAAGCAATCCCAACTTGAAAACTCGTTTCTCTCCAACTAAGCACTACTTCCCGCCAAACCAAATTGTAAAATGTTGACTGTGAAGTAAAAAAAAACTACTAAAGTCATTTTAATTATTAATAGATGACCTTTCATTGATTAATTAAAAGCGTCTTCCACACTTAATTTTAAAAACAACGTTTAGTTCTGCAAACTAAATAAATTTAAATGATTGGGGACCTGAAAACCCAAGCAGAGGACTGACTGAGGCAATCTGCCTGTTAAGTATTTGGGCTAAAGGAGAAAGGAAACTAGTATAAGCAGGGACGGATTAAGAGCATGCCGCCTATAGGCTAAAGGTTTATTTGCCGCCTCCGCAAGCAGTTGTGCACGGCTGTGACCTTGAATTTCGTCCCATAAAAGCAATGTAAACACATGCATTTTCTTGAGACGCCTAACACCTACAGTTTTCATCATATTTTTATGAAATAAACTTTGTTTTAAAGTGCATTACTCGTACATGTTTCAATAATTTCGCTGAGCCGAATTTCCATTTTCCTATTAATAAGATCGTGCCATACATTCAAACATTAAAGAATCTTTGTACTAATTTTTTTTAAATTTACGAGTAAAATAATAAAATTTTCAGAAAATTGGTCAGTGGAGTCACTGCAGTACATTGTTATCTTTAAAATAAAACCTATTTCGATAAGATCAAATCAAAATAGTACGCGTGGGGTGTCTCATGAAAATCCTTGTTTTTACGTTATTCTTATGGGACAAAAACAAAATGGCCGACAAGTACTGTGCATACTTAAAGGTCTGCCTCTGCTGCGCTGTGGCCTTCAATGAAAGAATTTACAGCGACCCGTTTTTTACCTTTCAAAATAATTTTTACATTAATAAACATGATATATTTGCAAACTAGAGGAGTTTTCAAACACGCGTGTAGAAATCCTTTCTTGAAATTATGCGTTTTACGTGTAAACAATGGAGATGTATCACTGACATTAAGGGTCCATCTCATGCAGCTGCGCCGCGAGCGAGTCTCCAATAATCCAAAATACATCGACACTATAAAAGTTAAAAGTATTTACATTTGTATTAAAGCCAAGATGCTTACCTACACGCGTGTAGAGCGTTTTGAAATTATGGGATCAAGTGAAATTTGGACAGTTTTAAAGTTTATTTGTCGCTATTGAACAATTTATGAGAAATCGGGCTCTATACAAGTGTTGGAAAACTCCTATAGTTTCCAAATATTTCATGTTTATTAATGTTAAAATAATTTTGATAGGTGAAAAACGGGCCGCCGTAAACTCTTGCAGGTGGTTGATTTGACAGTTAGGCGCATCAGTTGAATGAAGGCCCGTTGTTACGCGCGCGGAGCTGTGTTTTTCTTGGGCTGACGAGTTTAGCCTTTATCTGAGATGACCACTGAGGCGGACTCTAAGGCTTATATTTGGCTGGCTAAAGTCGTTCATGGCTCATGGGCATAGATAGCGGCGGTCAGGGCAAAATCAGCCGTAAGGTACTTAGATACATTAGTCCTCTTCTACACGCTATGGCCGCTTCCAAAAAGAAAAGGATAACGTTATTTTCCAAGTAGCGAATGTAGGTGAGATTGTAGCGGTTTTTATTTCTTATTCAAGTTTTCTTGCCTATGTCTGACAAAGACTCAATTTGCAATATTTATATAGGTAGACAATCTGGTCAGAAAGGGAGAACTAGACTGGAACTGCTACAACTTTGCATCTGGTATTCTCAAGCTATATGGCAACACTGTTCAACAATCTTCTACCTCTAGAGTAATATTACATTTGTCGAAATTTGGTCACCATCAACATCAATTTGCCAAACTATTTGAAAGGCTAATAAAAAATATTTTTTATATGGATATTCAAAAACAATTTTAAACTTGATAAATATTTTAAAAGTCTTAAAAATCCAAGTGCGCACCAATTTGTTTACTGCAGAAAGTGCCTCGGTAGGTGACCTATATCTGGACCGGAAACGATTCTGATCGCGGCGAGCCCGACTCTGAGCATTCTTAGAAGAACCTAGTACTAGGACGTTTTAATCAAAAGTAATATTAACATAAAATTTGTTTAAAATAATTGATTAGTTGTATTATTTGAAGTAAAATGGCTCGAATGTGATGTTGCCAGGTTGAACAAATCTCAAATGCAAAGATATAGTGTAAAAAGTACTTCAGCCAATAGAGAGAAAGAGTTTCACTGACACGTCAAGATGCTTTGCATTAAGACACCGACCACTCTTAAGGTACCCATACACTACACGTGCATTGCAATTTTTTATATTGGCTTGTTGCACAACAGCTGTTCTTGCTACACTTGAGATTCAGAGTAGCCTGCGACGTTGTGTTCTCCACATATATCAGTGTCTGTGCTTTCATTTTGATAGTGTTTTGCTGTTGATAGTTATGAATTTTGTGAAGAAGTAAGCTCAGCCACATAAGTGATAAGAGCAATACTCGATGGACCACACATTGGATGAAGCAGAAAGAAAAGTGTTCAGACATGATACTGATAATAATAATAAATCATTTATTTCCAAATGACTTTTACAATCAAAAAAGTTTCAAATAGCCTTAAAAATATATCCTAATTACATTGTTATTAATTTAGAAATATGAAAATATCCTCCCTTATGGGTAAAATTACCTGTGTGAAAGAGAGAGTCTGTATTAGAAAATGCAATTTAGGATGTGAAATTTGTTGCAAAAGTTTCTAGTTAAATTATAATGGTCTAATGTATCTAAAATTAGGATTTAACAATAAATTGCGGTATATAAAGTTATACAGTACTTGTATATTTTGGATGTTCAATTTTGAATCAATGTAAAAGTAATTTGAATTAATAATCATTGACAGTGTGTATTTTCAATTGAAATAACCATTGACTGATTTTCATTTTATAAAGGTGAGGCTTAATTATAGGGTTAATTAGTTCTGCTGGTAGTTTGTTGTAGAAATGTTGAGCAATGTAGAATGAATTAGTATAATTGATAGATTTGTATGCCTGTGGCACATTGATCCTTATAAGCCTTGAATTTTCTAGTATCTTATTTATGATTTATTTTTGAAAAGATGTCGTTTGTTTTTATAAATAAACAATGTTAACACTCTACATAAAACTGAGTAATATTTACTACTGAAAATTCATCAACTAACCACTAGCACGGGGTGCCAGAAATGAAACTTGTCTTGATTTTCACCTTGCCATTAATTTGTCATATTTTGATGTCTCTGATACTTTTTTGAAATACTGTAGACTGACAGGGAATAGCTATTTAAGAAGCGGCCGGATAAAGCCCGAGCAGCATTCAAATGGTATATGGAATTTAATATGGGACAATTTGCAAACAATGTTTTAGGTAAGTTAACGAAGTAAAACAAGGAAAGTTTTTCTCTGAAAGTATAGAGTTATTAGTGTTGCTGCCTATAAAAAAGAGAAAATTGAGTTTGGTTATAAATTATAATTTTAAATACTAAATTTCACTTACTATGTTCTTATGGAAAAATCTAGTTTTTAGTTCATAAGTACAAAATTTATTTGACAACGAAAGTACAAATTTTAGTGTTTATATGAAGAAGCATTAATAGATCTATGCTTCCAAAGAAAAAAATTACATTAAAGTAAATTAACTGGCTTAAAAATTTGTTTGTATTTTATCCCATGTTATAAGCGGTACTAAGAGATGGAACTGCGGCCGCTCTATCCTGCCGCCTCTTAAAAACTGCTTTCTTTTACATAATAAATTTGGTTGGATTTTTTATTGAAACAAAAGGTGCGTTTGAATATGCAGCCATCAATTATTTTAAAATTTGAGGATTTTAAACACACAAGAAGACAATTTAAGTCAATTTTTATTAGTAGAAAAAATAATCTGTCTACAATTTTGTATTTATAAGCTTCATTGGAATATTTTCATCAATAAAATCTTTGAGATCTGGTTCTGGTGGAAGTCTGCTCTTTTTCTTTTCTTCTTTTCTTGGTGGGCGCATTGAATTTAGTTTGGCTTCTAGTTTTAACCTATCATGTTCTCTTCGCTTTTCTTTAACTTTCTCTTTCTCTTCAATAATTAAATCTAGCTTGTCCTCATTGTCAAAGAAGTACAGTTCCTCTTCTTTTTCCTGTAAGATTTGCTTCTGGCGCTGGACTTCAGCTAGTTGTTTTTCTCTGTGTATTTTGAGCAACTGTTCGGCAAGAAGCTTGGATCTGTTTTCTTCCCACACTTTGTAATACTGAAAATTACAATTTAATTAAAAGTAGGTAACGTTGTGGTTGAATTTTAAAGTTAGTTAGGAATATAATGTCCTGACTGGGCCTTGCATGCGCACAAATATAAATTCAAATTATTTATTCTGTAAACTGACTAAATGTGTGATATTGGTCATCATTCCTATGTACACTTTGTGTACTAATAATGTAGTTTATATTATTTAATGACATAAGCTAAAAAATAAAACAAACAAATAAATTACCGGTTATGTTTTTGAACACCACTTGCATAAACAAATAAATTAAATTTGTATGTCCTCTATTTTGGAAGAAAAATGAAATATTCAAATATAAATATTGTTTTATTTCAGAGTTTAAACTATTATTGCAGACATTTTCCATCCTTAGTGAGCAAGATGATCACCTGTTCTTGCTCACAAACGATGGAAAATATCTGCAATAATAGTTTAAACTCTGAAATTCTCCCATTGTCAACAACAAACTTTAAACAGAGAATTGTTTTATTTTTTCAGCGTTAAAAGTTAAAAACTTCATATGGAAACTTACCTTCAGTTGTTTTTCTATTTCAAACGTTTCGTTAGACTGTGCTAAACTTTTGATATTCTTCTCTAGAATTTGAAGTACTCCATCAGCATCTTTGAAATAATTGGTCTCGGGAAATTGATGAAGAATAGTTAATAACTCTTTTATCTGTACTGCAATATTTTCATCATTTCCTTTGTTTTGTTGTTTGTCATCAAGAATCTTGACTGCTTGTGCTAAACCGTCTTTTAGAATTTCATTGTTGTCTTTAGAAGATAGTAGTTTTTGAACGTACAGTTTAGCTTTACCATACTTTTCATGTAGAATATAGCCCAAAAGCTGGTGTGTTCTGCCAATAGAGTCATCCATATGTGAACCAATGAGTTGGAAGGTTTTGCCAATAAGATGGTCAGGGTCAACAAGGTCAAAGTGGTCATCAAAATAGGGATTTCGAATGTATCTAACTCTGACTTTCACAGCTTCATCATCATCATCTTCTTCATCTTGCACTTCCTCTTTCTCATTCCAAACAACTGGATTTTCCAGGTACTTGTGACAGGAATATAACGACATGAAATTAATCAAAGGATTTTTAAAATCTTCTTGAAGCATGTGGATTGTGCTCACTTTGGCTGCGTCTCTGAAATTGTTGTTTTTAATAAAGGTGTCCATAAGCAGTAAGGTGCAATAGTCATCAGCAAATATCCCATAGTTCAATCTGTCATCAAGAACTCGTAATAGATCGTCGGTTTTATTAAACTTTACATAGTGACGAATTAGAGCATGGGAAGTAGATGGTAAAATATTTACAGCCTCAGGACTTAATCTCAACTTGTGGACGACATCTTCCAGTTCATCAAAATTCAAATCATCATTCACAGCATTGACAAATAAATCTATGTCTAATGCACTTGCATTAGCATAGTGCTGAAATTGGTGATCCAACTCATAAAACATATCATTGACATTGATTTTCTTTAATATAGGTGATGCCAGTCGTTCATTCCACGCTTGTTCTAGTTTAAAAGATTCTGATAAATATGTTCGCACATGAAATTTAGACCTAACGAAAGTTGTTAAAAAGTACCTGGAACAAGTTGAGCCTAATTTCCACATTGTAAATATAGGAACCACTATTTAACACTATAAATAAAGGAGTCCTGCAGAGTACAGTAATACAGTGGACTTAGGCTTGGCCTTTAAAGTGGTTTAAAGAATAAACCTTACATAAAGTTACTACATTATAAAAATATAGTATTAAAGTCTATACAAGTTGTTAAGTATAATAAACCTCTCAGGCTCAAATGTAATAACCTCAAAACTAATGATAAATATTGCAGAAGTACGATCAACTTTTACTTACATTTTTTCTCATGAATAAAAAAGAAAACGAGACGAAGTTCCAGCTGACTGAAGTGTAATTAACCTGGAGGTGTGTGAACAAATACTCTGTGGGTTCAAACCATTGCCTTTAAATAATTTATAGTCATATATAAAGTCAATGGCTCAAACTATAAGAAATACTCTATGGTTCAAACAGTGCTTGTGCCTTTGCCTTTACGTATCTAATTCGAATGGTGATAAAAGAAGGGTGGGCTATCTAATGCTGGCAAGGCAGGTATGGAGTCAATGGAACAATTCTCTTTAATTGACTTAAAACTAAGAAGGTTTACATATGTGGAGAAGAAACAAGTGAATAAGAGCTAAGCTCGTGAACTAAGTGAGTAACAGGTACTAAGACTAGAGGCTCGTTGGCGACTGAAGTAATACTAGTATACAATCAAATGTTACTAAATATTAACATGAAGATACAATTTGTAAACTAGCTTACTTGCCCTTCTTGCCTTTACATTTTAATACAGTTATTCCTAACTCGTTGGGAAGTTAATAACTGACGCATTGAATTGTGACCGTGTAAACAGCTGTTAATGAAACATTTAAAAATACTTATAACAAACAACTTTGAAGGGTATTGAAGCCGTCCATGTATTATGCAAATCGGCAGGGGGGCCGGTCTAGTGTACTGTACGAGCTATCTATATAAACAAAACTATTAAAAGAACGTAGAAAAAATTTAAACAAAAAAGTTTAGTAAGCCACGGGTCACAAGGTTAGGCCAAATAATAAACTACTTAAGCCGCGTTTACACCGGAGTTAATAACAGAAAGTTAATTAACTTTTGTTATTAACAAAAGTTAGTAACAGAGAGTCATTTACAAATTATTTTGTACTTCAGTTTTGTTATGTTAGAAACATTTTTAGTCACTCCGCCATCTTGAATCAACACTCAACCACAGTCAGCAGTGGTAATTGAGACAATGGTACGAGAGGATTACGTGGATCTTGCTGGCTGCTGCACTTGTGTGGGTTGTTACTTTGATTTGAGACACCGACCACTCCTAGAGGGTATTTTAGGGTGAATATGGAATGAAGTGTTGGCTACCGCTACTCAAAGGAGACATAGGAGACTGGGTGAAACCGTCACTCAGAGCAAGGACCTTGAACAGTGGGAGTGATATGTTGAATTACCTGCAAGAAAACGATCGTGACCCTCTTTAAGGCGAGCTAAGGTGTGACGGAAGCGTCTGCTGCAGTTGGTACTGAGGGGCGACAGGCACGCTCTCTGTAGCAGGATGCATGTCGCGTGGGTTGGGGGGAAAAGAGGAACCTGTTATTAAGTATTAACAATAGTTAACGCGCTTAAAGAGACCATTAACTTGTGTTATTAACATTTATTAATAACATAACAATTTTCCTTTCATATTTACCGACTCTTGATGGATAACATAAATCCTGTTAATAACAAGGAATTTTCTGTTAACTTTCGTTAGGAGAAATTTTTTGGCGATTATGTTATGTTAATAACTTTTTGTTAACAGTTCGTGTTATTAACTCCAGTGTAAAAGTGTCTGGCTAAATAGTAGACGTTAAGTCAACGTTTTCATTAAGTCGAACGGTTTTTAATGATTTGAGTTAGTAGTAAGTTATATCTTTACTTTAAATGTATTTAAAGCCAATGATTATAGTACCAATATTTTGTGACCAGCTGGAGTTAACCTGTGATCATGGAAGCTCTTGTGATATGTCAAAAGTGGAAGCCATATTGATTTTTTAAAGGATGGTTGTGTGGAAGGTGTGGTTATAATTAAAAAATGCTCACAAGATTGATTGGCAGTTTAGTCAATGTATATCTATTATTATGAATCTGTAAGTAGTTTTTTCTACGTATACTTATATATTTACTATAAAATAAACCGTACGACGTCGTTATCCAATAAATTTTGATACCAATCATATCAAATCGCTGTTTATGGTTTGTTTTCGCCTAGTGGAGAATAGTTCCTATTACTATACCTACCCTTCTCCTGAACCATTTAAAACTCATTGGGAAATCTTTACTTCTTTCTAATGCTTGAAAAAAATTACTGTTCTATTGGTCTTATTTCTGTTCCTGGAATGATCCCAACTAGGCATAGTTTTGATTCAGCTATTCTTAGAGATTGGCTAGTAAGACCTACTCGTCATTGATTTGCCCCAAAGCAGAACTTTATAATTTTAAAACTTGTCACTAAATCACTATTTGAGATGTCGACCACTCTCATGAGATTATTTTAAAGCAAATATGTGGTGAAGGATGTGTGTGATGAGTGGTAGTAATGAGTTATGAAGTGTAGTCTTGTTACAAACTAAGGCCGACTCTTCCTTAGAATGGGTCATTAATTAATAGGCCAATGACCAATGGAAATACAAGGACCAACGGCTTAACGTGACTTCCGAACCACGCAGGTGATTGTCTGATATGTCTAAACGATGGTGGGAGTTGATGCGGGTATCATCAGATGATCACTGAGACTATGTGAGCCGCTTTAGACCTATCATCCTCAAAAAAGGATTTTTTATGTCTCCAGGAAAGCTCTTTAAAACCAAATGTCGAATACAATAGCTTAACTCAAATAATGGACTAACTTGAAGTTGTAAATGTAAAATATGTCACATATTGCCGACCTTCATTAGCAATCCTGAAGATTGAAATAGCATAAAAAAACAATGATACAAGATATGTTTTATTATATAAACTTTAGAGTACCTTCTTGCTATACAATTAACCCAGTCAGTGAATTCACCATAAATATTAAACGATTGACTACGTCTGCTGTGGATGTTGACTTTATATGTCTAAGAGCAAAAATGGCACTTCTTAGCCCCTTGCATAATGCATTCAGGTGGTCTTCCCATCAAAGTTTGCCATCTATTATCACACCTAAGTATATTTGACTATCTGAATATTCTTTGAACATCCGTTGACTTCTTCCTTTTTGGGCTCCATGTTTAGCTGCTTCGTCTTTTCTTCATTGAACACAAAGTCGTTTTTATCACGATATTCCACAGCTAAATTTAAGAGCTAAGCACAATTTTACATCCACCTCTTCAATTTTTTTCTTTTATAAAACAAGAACAGTGTCATTTGCATACATCTATATAAATAAAATAAGACTTTTGTCTGTACATTGCAAAGAATCCATCAGTTTTTAATTATTTGGTCTTCATATACTTTGCATAGACCGAAACTGGTGTCAAAAAATTCCTATCTCTCTGTAACGCTTTTAAGGCATTTTGGACCGCTTATAACTCAAAATCGACTGAAGCTATGGTGGTGAAACTTCATTTAAGGGTTAAGCACATCACGCAGTGTGTCTTTAGCTATATTTCATATCCATACAACACCCACAAAATAAATAGCAAGGGACCAAAGTCGTCTGTCTGTAACGTTTTTAAGGCATCTTGGACCGCTTATAACTCAAAATCGACTGAAGCTATGGCGGTGAAACCTCGTTTAAGGGTTTAACCTATTACGCAGTGTGCCTTTAGCTATATTTACTGGGCTCTGAAAACGACGGAATGGCGAGGTTACTATGACTCACAAGGTAGCCAAACACTGGTAAACACTTATAATTTGGTTTCTGATTGTCTGTACATTGAAATGAGTCCATCGGGTTATTACGTTTACCAAAACTGACGTATAACATTAGACACAACCATGCGAAGAACAGGTACGTCAGCTGGGAAACTTAAAGCCCACTTTCAAAATGAAGGAACAGTTATAAGGAGCGGTAGTTTGATGCCAGTACCCGAGCTACAATGCATTTGTTAGATGATGCCTTTGTACAAAAATACTTTAAAGTCATGATAATATAATATTTTATCCGTGGCGAAGCACGGGTACACAGCTAGTAATTGTTCTACAATATTATAGAGGGCTTAGTAATAATATTATATAAAAATATCACGTTTGTATAAATTGTATCAGAATAACAATGTTTTTTGGCATAAGAGGCAAATACTGAGGTTTAGAGGTTGGTTAGTATGGACTAGATCATGGCTAAAATAGTATAATATTATAATAATAGTAAATATAATTTACCCAATTCTCAGTTTTATACTTTTTTTGTGTGTTAACAGGTGCATTGATATTGCCGCAAGTAGATAATGACAACTTGGGCTGAAAGGATGCATCGAAGAGCTGCCACATTTGGCAATGTTGTCACTTCCTGTGGTCACCCTTCTGTACCTTATCCCCGGAGGTTGGAGAAGTAAGTTTTGAATACAAAAACATTTCATGTCATTAGTAAAATGTCAGCTGAAAAGTGTTTGAAATGGGAAGAGTGGTTAATTTGCTGTAAACCTTACACAGTTTTGATTCGTAGTCTTTGTTCAGGATGTACTACTAGGCATAGCTACTAACTTGCCTTATCAGCTAAGTGCACTGCGGCAGTGGTATCTATAGGGGATGAGAGTTGACAGATCCCCTTTTTCAGAGGCTCTTCAGGTTGACCTTTTATTGTATGTGCTCACAGGGAAATATTAAAAGGTTCACTTTAAACTATCAAAAATATCTTATATTTATTAGGTATAGAGAAACATACATAGTACCCTGTTATATACTTTTAATAAACTTGCTATGATAGACTGGTTTCGACCATTAGACCATCTTCTGGATGCAAAATGAAAATAGACATTATCGCAGTTGAGGATCATATGTTATACACGATAAACAAGTCTGTGAATATATGTGAAACAAAATTAAACGAAGCATTATCAGATCTTAGTAACTGGTCAAAACTAGTGGCTTAGAAGTAACGACGGAGAAATCAGCAATTGTTGTTTTTCAAAAGGAAATTCTAACTTGGAGATACATGTTATGTATAATAACAAACCAATTTCATGTAAAAAAACATACATTTTAGGTATGATTTTGATCGTAAACTGACATGGAAGCCTCGTGATAAGGAACATTAAAGACAGATGTGAGAGAAAAGGCTGAATATATACGTGCTGTCACAAGCTGTTGGGGAGCAGACCTACACTTTATTAAACCTTTACAAATCATTGGTCCGTTTCTGTTATCGATTTTGGTTGTTTTATATATGGGAATACTGGAAATGAGCTAATATCTCTTGACAGAATTCAATTTAGTGCAATCAGGATATGTCTTGTCATGCTAAAGTCCTCTCCATGCAATGTTAGAAGTAGAGGCAAGGATAATGCCTTTGAAAATCAGAAGACAGCTATTGTGTGATAGATATTTCACAAAAATGTTGGCGAACCCGTTTCACATTTTGAAAAGAAAAATTACAAGTTTATATTACATTGATCAAAGATCTACATATTGGGAAAACAGAGGCACGTCCTTGATTTTGCTGAGCCATCAACATTTAACAAACGACGCCAGATTCTCAGATTTGCTTAGCGTACCGCTTCATCGTTCTTGTTATCACGCTGACTTCAAGACTACTACTTTAAAACCTCAAGTAATTTTCTTTTATCCAACCAACTCTAACTGCATGAATTCAGATTTTAAATATTACATGTGTTCTACATGGCCGAACCATACACAGATCTACACAGACGCATCTAAAGATATCGAAATAAACTTCACTTCAAGCGCCATGTTTTGTCCTAAAAATAACTATTCTGCAGCTTTCAAGATAAATTCAGTGTTTAACATTTATTCAGCTGAAGCTATTGCAATTCTTCATTCTTTATACTATGTAGAAACCTTGTCAACATCACATTTCATTATTCTTTCTGATTCGAAAAGTGTTTTGCAATCAATTAATAACTCTAATTGCAACCCTTTTAACTACTCTCCAATAGTGCTTGAAATCAAGAAGAATACCTCTATCTTACATCTCAAGGTTATGAAGTTATATTCTTATGGATACCATCTCACTCTGGTATTTTAGGAAATGAAAAAGTTGACTACATTGTGAAAAATGCCAGTACCTTAAATCAAAATTATAGTCCGTCTTACTTTGACATTAAAGCTCTTTTAAAACAAAAGGCTAACAAACATTGGCAAGACTCATGGACTCTGACATCTAACTCCAAAAGTTCAAAATTATTTTCATTGAAAAAAAATTGCATTTACCCCTCCTTGGTTCAAAAATATTTCCATAAGAAGAAATTTGATTACACTTTTATGTTGTTTAAGAATTGGACATAATCTTTCCACTCAACATTTGTATAGAATCAAAATTTTACCAAGTCCAAATTGTGAATGTGCTGAAGAAGAATCTGCATCTCCCGATCATTTAATATTTGCCTGCAAATTGTACGAAAATTCCCGAAATTCCCTCTACAACACACTAACAAATCTCCATATTCAACTACCATCACAAATTTCAACCTTACTACATAATCAAGACCATAAAGTTTGGAAGGCAGTTGCAGAATTTGTCATCAGAGAAAATATAAAATTATAATTGATATAAGAATAATTATTGTTTGATGTATCTAAATTGTTTGTAAGCTGGCTTGTCTTGATGTTTGTTCTATCTAAAGCCATAATAAAGATTAAAAAAAAAAGGAGCAAATGAATCCTGAAGTAATCATATATAATACAGTGTGTATCAAAAGAATCATCTGATTTGAAAAATCATAACTAATCTGTTATTGAAGGTGCGAGCATGAAAATGTACTGTGTGAAGAAGAAACTGTCGAGTTTACATTAGTTGCCGCTAGGTAGTAGCAGTGTGCTTGAGCAGCGGCCATTTCAGTTCTTGTGAAGATGGCGTCCAAACAACAGAAGCATTTTGTGTTCTCCGTTTGCGCGGTCTTGAGTCTGTAATAACTGTTCAGCGTGACTTTCATTATTAAGTATGGTTGTGATCCTCCTACAGCACAAAGCATTAGGCGATAGCATGAACAATTTCAAGAAACAGGTTGTCTGTGTAAAGGCAAATCGCCGGGTCGCCCAGTGGCGGATGCTGACGTTGACAGTCCGCCATTGTTTCACTCGCGGCTTGAAGAAATCTGTTTGTCGTGCTGCTCGACAGCTCAACATGTCTTCGATGTCTGTCTGGCGTGTGTTACAGAATTCAGTTACTAGTTATATACTAGTTGTATAGTTTTATACTGTCAATTTAATTTAAAACTGTCATATTATTGTTGATGTTTGTTTAGCTAAGGTTATAATTGGTTACATGTTGAGAATATTTTGATTTATGATTATTTTTATCACTTAGTAGATGTTTTTTTTAATTGTTGGTGATTCAATTTTCTGCAGGTTTGTCCAATATAATGCATGTCACATTCGTTACAGGATATTTTGTAAATTCCAAAATTTGTCATAAGTAGCAACTTTGAAATTGGTTTACTAGGGCGTAGTATTTTAAGGTTTTGTTTACAATGAGATATTTCCCAAACAATGTAATGACAAATAATAACTCATCTCAACCTCATACAACTTACAAAGGACAGTTGCTTTGTTGCTAACTACAGTTACTTTGAAAGGCTCAATTATATCAGCGATCAATATAATTAATTATAAACTATCACTTGAATGCAAATCACTAGAAATAAGATGTATTATAACAAGTCTGTTAAAAATTTGTTTAGCAATACTGCTCCAGATTACCTCTGAGGAATTTAGTTCTTATTTTATTCATCATGATGCAGTTGGACATTATCTGTGCTTAATTATTGTGTTTGTCAAAATAAATGTTGATAAATATATATGTTATTAAGGGGTTTATTTAGTTTTAAACATTAGTTTACTTTTAACTATTGAACTTGTTGAACTAATATTAAAAATATGTTTTATTGCAGAGTAAAATTCGGCATTCCTCTTGATGAAGTCTGTAAAAACGATATCCCTGGCCCTTTATTGGTAAGAAAATTAAATGCCTTGTATTACCCTAGCATTTAAATAATAAGTTTCTTTCTTTTGAATGCAATACCTTGTCTGGTTTTTTTTATCTTTAGAAAGAAGTTAGTTCACAGTTAATAATTACTTGTATAGACCTAACCACTAGCCTTCTCGTCAATTCTGTTTTTCAATCTTGAGTCTTTGGTACATCTTCATTATTTGATTATTCCAGGAAACTGTTATTTCACATTTGTTTAAGGTAACTACGGGTCTCTCTAGTCATTTTGCTGTAGAACAAGAGAACCTACAAGATGTTTAAATTCTACAACATATTAATTTAGTAGACATATTTTATTGCTTCATTAATGTAGCTTTTAAACAAAATCCTTTTAAAATTTTAAATTTCTGTCATTATTACGGTATTTCTAATCTTAATTGAGCCTGCCACATTTGTATCTTTTGGTGAATTTTCTGGTTAACAAAAGTAGTTCCAAAAAAGCAACAAAACACTAAACTTTTGATAAATACATGATGATAAGAAGAAAACATAATTCTGTACATCTTCAGAAAGTTCCAAATATATCCTATAAAACATATTGACTAAAGTCTTTTTATTATAAACAGCGTGGTTTTTTTACACAGGTATTAGTTTTGAAATTGAACAAAGAGGCACCATTGAAAAAGGATGTATTTCGAGCTCCAGGTCATCAAGGAAATATGAAAAAGTTAATACATTTTTTACAAACTGGAAGACTGGTAAACATTGACAACTTTTCTGTATACACTATTGCTTCTGTACTGAAAAAATTTCTGCGCAAACTGCCTGGTGGCATCTTTGGACGCACAAATGAACAACAACTCTTCACTATTGTACAAATGAACAACATCACAGAACAGCGAGATGAAATCTACAAGTGAGTCAATTTTACTTTGTTATAGAATTAGAAATATTTTCAGTTTAAAGTATTTCACTCTTAACCCTTTGTGCGGTACCAGAATTTTGAGTACCATTTTGCCCACATAGTAAAATGCTACGAAACCCAAAAAATGTGTATGCAAAAAAGTCAAGGCTAATTTTATTTTTTCTAACTACAGTATGATAATATAACATTAGGTGAAAAACATTGTTTCCAAAAATATATTATTTGTAAGCCAAAACTAAAACAGTGTTAAATTGGAAAAACAATATAAATTATATTTTACTGTTAACATATGTCAACATAACTTATCAAATAATATAATTATCAAATAAACATTTTAATTTTAAAATTTTAATCGAAGAGCTAGCTACTAAGGCATTGATAAAATTTGTGAAAAGTTTAAAATGTCAAATTTATTAATTCCATCCAATTTTCACCAAACAGAAGAAAACATCTAAGTTTGTTCAGTTTTGAGTTTTAAAAAGGAAATATTTTTCAAAACCCTTTCATAGAATTCTGAAATTTGTTTTGACATATAAAAACAGGAAGGGAGGCTCCCCGAATTTTTATAATACAAACCTCCCTTGTGGCATCTCAAAAGAATGGGAATGGCAATACAAATCCAGCGACGCAAACAAAACTTTTATCTCTGCTACTTTTTGCATACCTATTTAAAGATTACACGAAATCAGGTTTAAAATGCCACATTTCACATACAATTTATTTTATGTGAAAGTTTTGTTATTGTAATTGTTTTCATACAATTTATTTTGAATAACAAAACTTTCTTGAAAGTCCTCTGAGAGAAACATCACAACCCTATAAAATAATCCCATAGAGTATTTTGGAGACAAATTTGTCATTCAAAATAAATTGCATTAAACATGATTTCTTGTCGTCTTTAAAAGGGTATAACAAAAACCGAGTAGAGATAAAAAATTTATCTTTGCATCGTTGAACTTGTGTTGAAATTTTCTTTCTTTTGAGATGCCACAAGGTGGAGGGGTTTGTATTTAAAATGTTTAGAGTCATCTCCCTTCCCTTGTTTTTTTGGGGGAGGGGGGCGACGTAAAGTACATCAAAACTAACTTCTGAATCCTATAAAAACAATCCCTAAAGGATTTTACAACAATATTTCCTTTTCAAAAGTTAAGGTGGGGAGAGGAACATTTAAAACTTACTTGATACATGTACTGATATATCAGGCAGGGAAGGAGTGGAAGCAAGTTGTACGCGAGACACAGTCATGGGTCTGGCGGTAGCAGGTGGCGTGACGCTCGTTTGTTGGAGACAGTGTCTTCTATTTCCTCCTTACTTTCGTCACTGTCATTGAAAATATTGTTATGAAAATATCATCAGAGTCCATGTAAGAGTCATAAAACATGCAAGCCAGCAATATTCCCTTCCTGCCAGAATATTTGGCGGGAAACAGCTGATACGCTATTGCGTGTTGAGAAAGGGACTGAGTGCATCACATGCTGCATTCTAGTGACGATTCTGAGCAACCAAGTATTGCATTGTAAGATTAATGACATTGATACTAACTTACTTACTGAGTACTTAATTGCTTTACTGGGCTCCTTCCTGCAATAACCAACGACGCATGCATACTCGTCAATACTGCACAAAGGGTTAAAATAACAAATTTTTTCTAGCGGCAACTAAGATAAAAAAATACATCTTTAATATTTTGAGATTTATTTTCAAGCATCACGTTAAAAATAAAATTAGTTGTTTAATCAATTAATATAAATGTACAATTTTTCTTATTTGACGTCAGAAAGGTAGTTTCTGCATTGTTCAAGTTGGCTTCTATTTCTACAAAGAATGTTAAAGAAAATTTAGAGAAAATGAATGTGTTGGTTATCTGAAGTTTAAATTTGATTTATTAGGCCTCCCGTTATTTATTTTACTAAAAATAAAAATATCACTACAATTATAAGCCTTTTACTTATAGACTTTTGGTCTCCTTTAAATATTTAACTTCAGAATTATGATGGTTATAATTTTAATTTATTATAATGATTCATAAGGTGAATTACAGCCTAAATAGCCTAATAGGTGTGGAGAGAAGGTGGCTGAAGTTGTGTGTGTTGCAGACGGATCTCGTCACTGCCAGGCCACACGCAGAGGCTGCTCGTGCTGTTGTTTGGCACGTTCCGGGTGATTGCCACCAACGCAGAACGTGCGCAGACCGGAATGACTTCTGAGGCCCTCGGTGTCTCGGTCGCCCCCAGCTTCTTCCAGAGTTGCGTCAGCGATGGCAAAACTGCCAAAATGGAAGATGTGCTCAGATATAAAGTGAGTAAGAATGTTTTATTGATCAATTGACAGTAGGCTATTGAACTCCCAACATTTACTGGCCTTATTGTAAAAAATATCAGGGTTCTGCCCAATCTTAAAAACTATGAATTTGATGTGCCTTGAATTTGGTTATAAGACCTGGAACATCAAGGAAAGACAATAATAATAACAACTCAAAAGGGGCAGGACATAAAAGTGGTGCCAGAAAATAGTTTAAAACTACTGTTTATAATCTTAATGAAATGTTAGAAATTCCAAAGAAAAGCTTTTTGCCTTCTTTTTTCCTTTAATTTCACTGTACTCTTTTACCTTAAAAAATCCAAAACAAAGCCTGGAATCGGTGGAAAAAAGTCCTTGAATTTGATTGACATGGTTGAGTGGCTACCCGAACAATATGTATCAGAACTTATTGGTAAACCAACAAATTTTACTCAGTTTCCTTAACTAGTATCACTGTTCTAAGAAATAATTTCTGTATTAGTGTTCTCACTTTGAGATAATTTCATTCTATAAACCTATTAAAAAAAGGACAAATTATAAAAATTTAATTTAAATTTACAGGGCTATATTATTGTGTTTTAGTGATTAGCATGGTTGTTGTACATTTTACTGTTGCAGTATTATGTGTTAATTATTAAGACATTTTAAGTTTTGGATTCTTTTCGATAGTTTAAAATAACAAAGTATTATATTTATTTTACAATATTTGAGCAAAAAGTGTATTTCTAGTACACCACAGTCTCGTTAATCCGAATTTCTGGTTAATCCGAACTAGCAGTTGGGAAAGAATTTTAATTTTTCTAGTCATTTTTAAAGACATTTTTCGTTGTCACAAGGAAGAAATGAAACAACCACACATACGTAACTACGACGCCGCGGCAGGTGCAGCAGTGCGTTGTACTATAATACCTGACCTTGAATCCGCATCCTAGTCAGTCGCTGTACATGCAGCTAACCTCACACACAAGTATTGCAGCCCTTCACGATGCAATGACCTAACATTTATAAAGTACTGATAAATAAAATATAATGTACGTTGTAGTTCTTGTTTAGATATTATTTTGCATACAAATGTTAATTTTCGATCAAAATTGTCATTTTTCCGTTAACTGAAATTTTGCTAACTAACCGGTCCCAATTTATTAGTTCGGATTAACGGGACTGTGGTGTATAACTTTTATTACATTAAAGAGTAAAAAACTTTGTCTTTATTTAAGTAAAGTTAGAACTACAGTTCTCTTTTCGATTTAAACCAAAAATTACAAACTTAACACTTAAGACACTCGACTTGTAAAAGTCTCCAAAGTGCAAGATGCTAAATTAGGATCATACTGGATTTTAATACTTATAAAAGATTTGTATAGCTAACATTTAGACCTAACATGTAGACTTACAACTTAACAAAACTACTGATTCAAATGTGTTTCTCATAGTTTTATCCACAGCAGTAATAACTAAAAGATTTAGCCTTAAGCTTTTTCCTGATAAAATTGTTCACAGAACAAGTTAAATATAAAATTCAATTATGTTATTATTCAAAATAATCTTTGTGTTATTAGGTTGTCGTGAATGGCAAAAATCTTTCAGACCGTAGGTTAACTGGCACTTGGATTTTTTTGCTTGAGCTCTTAATTTCTTGTACATATGTTGTGAGTTTTTTGTGTGGCCAAAGGAAATCTTAGGAGTGGTTTGTTAATGGATTTGATGTGATTAAGAATGGGTCTGTTCTTGGAAAAACAAACCTTAATTGAAAGTCATATGGTGAACTGTTTTCACTTCATGGAAAGCCAACAAAACTACTCATAGATTTAATTCCAATAAGAAGTTGGTGTTTATGCAGGCCTATTGAGTCTGGAGCATTTTGATTTGTCGAGATCAGGTACTTTAAAAAGGTTGGATTTATTGT
Source organism: Matsumurasca onukii (assembly GCA_018831715.1). NCBI lineage: Eukaryota > Metazoa > Arthropoda > Insecta > Hemiptera > Cicadellidae > Matsumurasca > Matsumurasca onukii. The sequence continues at coordinate 40,005,734 of CM032060.1, read as the reverse complement.
TTTGGTATCAGGGGAACGAAAGAGTAAAAGCTTCGGTTCTGAGAGTTACTTACCACCTAGCAGTAGTAGAGTAGAGCATTAGCCAATTTAACTCTTGTAGGCTGAGAAGGGAGTAGAAAATACCACAGGAAGAAGGTGGTAATTACAAAGGTTGAAAGATACTGCCAGAAATATTTACAAGAAATACTCATGTATGTACATAAAACAAAATATACCCTACACAACAAGTGAAATGTAAATTCAATGACTGATACTATTGTTTGTAATTATCCTTCTTAACAGTTAATTTTCCGTAGTTCAGGCTTTGAAACAGACCCCCGAGAATAAACGTCAATGGAACAGACCCATTCTTACCAGTATATGTGATTGATTGTTTGTCCTGATAAGAAGTTTTGAACTTCATCAGACTTGCACCAATTGATGTTCTGACTTGTAAACTACTTGCTTGTAGATGTCACAAATAAAACATTTATCTGTTGACAATCTAACTCAATCTCTAAATAAAATAACACTATTCTGTCCTAAGTAATAAGTAACAGGTATAGGTGGGCAAGTTTTAAATAAATAATTATTAACATTGGCTTTTTTCTTTTGCTTCATTCTTTAAATTATTAACATTATGTTTAATTAAAATATCAAGTTAATTAGCAAGACTCCTCAGATTGGATACAAGAACTAATATCGTCTTTTATGCAACCAATGCAGAAATGTTGCGGTAAGGATCTATTTTGTTTAAACAATGTTTAGCGTACATTAAAGTCTCACTTATTCGTCCTGTACTCATCCGACATGTGCACTATAAAAGTGCACTATACAGGGTGTCCCTAAACTACCAGTCCAAACATCAGGATATTGTGCCTTGAATCAAAATAAGTAGAAAATGCTGAATTATATAAATTTACGTTTTTCCGTTTGGCCACCAGCCGCCATTTTGTGTTTCAGTAAATATTTTTTGTCTTCTAAGCTACTTGTTCAATACTTTTGAAACTTGATATGGTTGTGTACATAATAGTGTTCCTTTGTAGGACAAATCAACAGTATTTCAAAACGCATATTTCAAAAGTTATGGCCATTCAATAAACTTAATTCTAAAACACTCATAAACTGTGCATTTTACAAACAATTGCTAAATACTTTATTCTTGCTATTTAAAATTAATATTCAAAACAACTCGTTACTACCTATAATGTAAGTATTAGCAACATTGTTTTGCTACTGGATTCGTTGCTGCCACATCCAGCAAATTTGTCCAATGTGGTAAAAATATGTGGGAGGAAAGAGAGTACGACTTACAAGTTAAAGTTTCAGGGTATTGCCAATTGGCTAATATATTCTTCTATTGCACAAAAAGTAAAAGAAACAAGTCTACATTTGAAAAAAATATGGCTTATATTTCGCCATATTACATGGCATAATCATAGCCTAACAAGTTAAAGTGAAATGTTGACCAAGAGTGTACCGTACCGGTTCTCCATAAGCAAACGCCAAAGGTCACCTAGGGAGACCTAGCCTTAGTTTTGGCGAGGCTGAAGAAACAAGGGGGAAAACTTTTCTTGCACATCCTAACCCTCAGTTGTTAATCAACCAAACCAATGTGAAACTAAAATTAACAAATTTTCAAGTTTATTTGCAATGATATCACAGTTTTTCTGTCTAGACAAACCAATATTTTTCTAGTGTTAGATTCCAACTTTTCATAGTGATTTGGACTGGTTATAAAGAAACAAAAATATGTTCTTACTCTTAATTAAACTTTTTAAGTACCTTGCCACACAATACCCCTATAAAGTGTTTAAAATGACTGTATATAACTTTTGTTGTGTGCCTGCTTGGCTATTAGGCTGAAGTTCATGTAAGTAAAGCACTTAGATGTAAATATTTTCATTGATTTTTATTTGCCGTGTTGGTATTATTTGCATTTGAATGTATTATTTTGTTTCGGGTTTTCCTTTATGAGTGTTTCCTGTTTGTTTTGAATTTATGATTGACCTTAGATGTCTTGTTTATAAAATTTGTTTTTTATTTTGACCCTTTCAAAGAATGCCTCATTAAATATCAAATAATATTAATTGATTCTTCAAATTATTAAGCTTTCTAGTTGAATATTAAGGTAAAATGGAATGAAGTTAATTTTTAATCTAGTTATAGAACTAAAATGTCATTAACTGCTAATATTAGCATAGTATATTATGCTAATATACTGAGAAAAAGTTCCAATGGAAAGCACTGAAATGTTAGTTGAGAGCTTCATCATTGGATTTCTTATATGAATAATAAAGTTTAAAACCAAAGACCCAATAATTATTTTAACTTTCATATTTGTTTATAAATTAAACCAACTATTTGTCCTTTGATTTTAAAGTTGATTTAGCTTATAATGATAATCCACTGTTGTTGCAGTTAGCTTATACCTGGATAGCTTTATAAATGTTTGAAAGTTTATCTTTATCAATGTTTGAAAGTTCTTTTTCAATTTTGGTACTTTAGTGCGATCTTGTATTTCAAAATACATTTTACTTGAGTTAATGACCAACCATCACTCTTCTGATAAATAATTACATTGAGTAATTATTAAGAATTTACTTTTGTTGGTTTTAAGTCCTCCTTTTTTGACTGTGTACATACAAAATCCAAAAAAATTTTCAAAATGCTTTGCACTTTTTTTTATTAAACAAAAATATTTTTAAACTACAGGGTTGTTCAAAAAGAATGTCTTACTTTCAGACAACTCTATCCATTTCATTAATTATTACTGAGGTATTCATAAATTAAATACAAAATTAAAAGAGCCGCTTTTCAAAGTTTTCTTCCTTGGTATACTTCTATAAATGCTCAACACGTCCTCCCCGGACTGCACGCCAAAAATCTAGCCGATAATCAATCTCTTCCCACACATCACAAAGCAAATATTGATTTATGGAACTGATTGCAACTCGGATAAGGTTCCGCAGGTTAACTAGAATTGTTGGCAGAGGGGTGTGTAAACTATCTAGTTAACATAGTCTCACAAGAAAAAGTCACGACGAAATTACAAATATGTGACAAAACTCTCGCTGAACTGAACTGAATAACCTTTTAAAAATTCAAGAACGCAAAATATCTTGGGTTAAAGTGCAGCCATATTGTTGATAATTAAGAGCCGAAAGAACTTTTTAAGGTATGTAAACAAAACTACAGAACTTCAATACTTCATCTTTTGAACCATATATAAATTATTTGTAAAGCACTCATACTGTAAAAGTTTCAGAAGAACGAAAGTAGAACATTCTTTTTGAATAACCCTGTATATATAATTACAACATATTACCAATGACATCTTAAGTTAATATATAAAAATGAATCTAGTTTACCGGTTTTGATGGTAATGGCATAACTCAAGAACGGCTTCACAGATTTAATTCATTTTCTTTTAAAGGTTTCATAATTTTTTCTAGATAGTTCTTATGGAAAGAAAAATAAGAAATTCACATGGATGTTGAAAAACTACAGGAAATGCTAATGATTTAATTTGGCACATGTTAACCATATGTCTATTTAGTAAACAAAGCATTCAGCTGATAAATATTAAATAACATTGGTAAACATTATGTTTTTTTCGCACAGGACAAAGTCTGTCGGGTCAGCTATAGTTTACTTTAATATCATTCAGCTTTCTCTTAAGCCATTGATAATAAGACACTACTGTCTAGAAGTTCATTGCTGCTAAGCTGTTAGTTAAAACTGCTTTGTTGCTGTTGTTATAATAGTTGTTATTCATGATAAACATACAGTACACTCTTATTATTAATAGTTATTAAATTAATCAACGGGTCCTGTTTGCAGGTTGCTACAAGAATCATGAAATTTCTCATTGACAACTTTGGAGCATGGAACTTGTTTGGAAGACCCAACTATGAGTTCTACGCCAGAATAACTGGGAGGATAATAAAAGTTGAAGACGAATGGATTTTCAGTTTCAGGTTCCCTCCTGATAATGCAGGGCGTAAGTATTTAATTATGTACTAGTTAAGTTGTAAACTGTGTTTTCTTGAGTAATTATTTTTTCATATTTCATAATTACTAGAGACTTCATCAAAACCCAAAAGACCTTTATTTTACCTAAAACATTGGGCAAATAAGTGTTTTTTAGCAATATTAGTAGCTAAACTGTTTGACCTTTATCACTGCCTTTCCCAACTTACCTCCCTCCACCCCTTGTCCCTCAGCATATTTTGTTTCTTCGGCCTTGTGGTCTTTCTCTAAAAAGAAGCATGCTTTACGACAAAATTGTTAGGCTATCACACCATATGTATCCCTTAAATGCTGGAAGTATATAAATCAGGTCGTACATTATATATACAGTAGACTCTCGACTATCCGGCTCGCGACTATCCGGCCTCCGTACTATCCGGCCTACCATTTTGTAAAAATTTCATGGCCACAAGCGTTAAAATTGCCACATGGTTTTGAACGCCTTCAGTTGTGAAACTGCTAAGTTTGCAATGCATCAGCAATGCGCAGCTGACATCATATGCCTAAGAAAATGGGGACACTGCGGCGAGGAAAAGGTCAAATACCGAGCGGCAACTTTCTACTAAAGACTTTTCAAAAGTAATTTTTCGTGTTTTCTTTTGTTTTGTTTTATATTGGAAGCTACTTTTTTTATTTTACTCAATGATTATGATTATGACATTACGGTATGTATAACTTAAATGTTGTACTGTACAGTTTTTGATAAATACAGTTAGTGCATTAATTAAACTTGTAACAAACAATTTTGCGTGCACTATTAATTTTCCTTACAAACCATCCCATCACTGTTCCAAATTTGTAAAAGTTATATCAGATCAAAACGTGATAGCCTAATTTAATACAGTACTGTATAACCAGTTAAAACAATTGATTCAGTTCGTGAAACACGTAAAAATCAATCTAGATAGGCCCGGAACTCCAAGTTCAGTGAACTCCGGTCCATCCGGCTTTTTCGTTATCCGGCCTACCCTTCCGCCACAAAAGGCCGGATAGTCGAGAGTCTACTGTACAAGTATATTGAAAATCAATTGGTCCATGCTTTACTAATACTGTATATGTAATACAGAAGATATGTTGTATCTGGTGTTTATTACAGTATATAAATATTCTTCTCGATCTTTTAGGGCCGTTTTTTAAATTCAGCCTTAACCGGCAGTTAAGATTTAACCAACTGCCAGATAATAGGAAAGCTGGATATTTTTAAGGTTTTACTTTGTCTACTTAGATTTTGCATTTTAGTGTATATAATTAATTTACCATAATGTGTACATTTTAAATTTAATTAAGAGTGTAAAAAATATATTTATTGGACTAATAATCTCTACTGTATTTATTTATTAAATCTTTTTTAGTAAAATTGTGTGTAAAAATGTGAACATTGCAGATTGTAAACAACTTTAGTGGTAAACTAACCACTTGAATTAAAAAAAACTGCTCCTATTGTAAACCACGTAAACGTTTTTTAGAATCCAAAGACCACTTCTTTTAATGTTCTTTTTATTGTAAAGCCAAGTTTTTATTGTGATTTATTAAACGAGACATATATGTGTAGAAAGCAAAACATCTTCAAAACTGATAATTTAAGCAGAACAGATCAGCACGGGCTTACACACTATGTCAGGCAATGCAAGCTCATGTACCACCTGCTAAGAACCCCCTTAGCCTGATTTTAACCAGCAACTGCATGCAAACTCAGTAACTAAAATAAGCCATTATCTTATATTTTTCTATATGTTTTATAGGTCATGTAGCACTGGAAACAGAGAAAACGTGGCTTCAGTATGAATGTGAGAGATGGGGTCTGAAATTTAATTTAGAAAGTAAGTACTAGTATTTTAAATGAGTTTCGATGAGAAGCTATTAACGTGGAAACAAAATAGCTTACCATACACAACAGTAAATAAATTATTTTACTGAATAATTTTTCATTTTATTTTTAATGTAAATGTTTTGTTTTACGGAATGGTTAAGCTGTATATCAATAATCTGTAACATTCAAAATTGATGTACGAGGAGGTACCCACGGGAAAAAATAACAGGAATTTCATTATAAAAACCATGTTTTATAATATTCTTGATTAATTTACATGTATACCTTCAGTACCCATTTAGTGTAATGCATTTGTTCATTCGATGCTCCCATGGTTTAAAGCACTCCCATTTCATACCCCTTAGTCTGAATGGCTGCACGCTCCATCCTCGTTTGCCTTTTCACTCCTTCATTTTCGTCGTAACGGTGATCTTTTATGTAGTTTTTCATTGTGGGGAACATAAAAAGTCGTGTGGGGCAAGATTTGGTGAGTATGGGTCGTGGGGAAGGGTGGTCATGCGGTATTGGCCAAAAACTAGTGCACTGAGATGGCTACGTGGGCAGGCACATTGTCATGATGAAAGAGACAGTCCATGTTGCCAAAATTTAGGTCTGGGTTGTGTTTAAATTTCCTAAACTGAATTTCAACACGCTCCAGACAGCAAATAAGCATTCTCAATGATTCTTCAACGGTCTTCTTGCAAAATTGACGGTTTTTTTTCTGAACAAATTCACCTGTCCGAGAATGAGAAGATTTGGGAAAAATACTCATTACACTCGTTTGCTCAAAACATTGTCTTTGTAAGCTTTTTTAATAATTGCAACCGTTTCCGACGTGTTCTTACCGAGAAGAAAGCAAAACTTCAACTGCTGAACTTTTTCCATTTCATTACAACATCAAAACAAAACGAGGCAGAACAAAAACTACTTTTAGAAAAACGCACACAGCTCCTCTTCACAACCTTTCAGACTGGCCACAGTGAGTGCACTGAACTCAGGAAGAGTTGCGCTTTCATCCCCTATTGGCCAAAATGTGAACTATGCGCTCCCTACCTCGTCATCGACCGATTCCGATATTTTTGGGCAGAACATCGGTTCTTGGAACTGATAACCAAAAAAGCTGAAGAACCGATAACCAGCAAAAAATTAGAACCGATCCATTCCAAAAAAGAATTGATAAAATGTGAGGATGGGTCGGTTCCAAATTTTGGCTGGTTATCGGTTCTCCAGCTTTATCGGTCATAACACTACAACAAATAACAATTAATAATATGATCGACGGCAAGTCAAAGTTCAACTTGTCAGAGTGTAGGTATTTAGGTAAGACTCGTAAACAAGTAACAACAGGCACAATGCGACGGCGAGAACGAAGTTCAAAGTCTAGCCGTTAGCCTAGTGTAAGCGCTAGTGCGCTACCAGTACCAATACTGCAGGTCTTAGACAATTCCCATAAGTGTCACGAGCATAAAAAGGCGATCGTAAAGTGTTGTGGGTTTTAAAGAACCCTGGTTTAAAGGAGCCTGGTTTAAAGCCTGGGCCTTGCTTGCTGCAGGTTAATAACGGCTCTTGGAATGTATCACGGGGTTTGAAAAGGGAAGAAAACTAACCCTGAAGCGTAAAAGCGATCGGAGCGTATTGCAGTAAAACGTCGGAGAGAAAGTGTCGCGGGTAATAAACGGCTCTCGAGAAAATGTGTATATTGCCAGGAAAAAATTAGGAAATATGCGTAAATTTTACAAAGCTACTTCTGTGGCCACCCTGACATTTGTTTTACTGTTGATTCGATTCGATGTTTTGCAATATGTCTAGTTTTGCTGTATTGTTATTACGACCCATTTACATTTAATAGAAATTGTTTCCAAATCACTATTAACCCCCGTAACCACACTTCCAAAATTAATAAGTAATGCACTCTCGCACCACGGGTTAATTAGTCAGATTTATCAGTGGGTCGTAATTCCGGTTAATGGAAAGAATTGTTGTTTTTGGAATAACGATTGTCAGGTGAGTTAGAGAGGTTGAGTCAAGGTCATCCAGAACACGACTGTTTTGTGAGGGATGAGACGCCTCTACGCTAGACATTATTTTAATATTTTTTCTTGGTTGAGCGATTAATTTGATTATGGTAAATCGGGAGTTGACTGTAGTGTGTTTTGTCTGTCATATTCTAACTAACAACTATTAACAATATTGTTTGGTTTGATTCTCTAGCCATGTCACATCAAGAGGAAAGTCAATCAACCCCAGCTTTAATACACGTTCCAGAAGCCTTGGATGCAGCAATGGGTACTTCCTTGGGCATGATCCCAGAAAACAACTTACTTGAGAGTTGTACACGTCTCTCTATAAGTCTAGAGGAAAATGGACTGTTTAAGGTATGTAACTATTGACTAATACAGGGTATAACAGACCACCCATTCACTTTCTGTAGTGATGTACTGTTAGAGAATGTGGCAGTTTAATACATTTTATTAGGGATGGGTGGGTTATCGGTTCCACCGGTTCTTGCCAGGACGGATAACTGTCAAAGGATCTCACCTAAACAGTATGGCGCTTGATCAGTCATACTCGTGTTACAAAATCATCAAATATAATATAAATTGTTGCAATTTTAGAATTTTAAAATATAATAGATATTACTTAAATATCTATATATAACTTAAGTTATATTATATTATTGTATTAAAAAATAAATTAGTTTAATATTACTGGTAGGCTTGGGTTAATCAAACTTTTAATTTGACGTGTAACTTATTGGGCTATGTTACTGTAGCCTAGTCCTTCAACCTTCTCAAAAGCCGGTTTTGTGTGTCAGGGCTCTAGCAGGTCCAGTTCTAGCAGTGCCAGTCACCACATGACCTTGGATGAGTTGAGGGCTGTGAATCGCTATGCAGAGTCTACCAAGAGTCTGTCATACCTGCCCCAGGTCTGCCACTCTACCTCGGCGTGCTTGAGCCATGTAATGCATGTGTGTCACTAACTCTACATTCTCTTTTGGTTATTAGGAGTCTACGGGAGTGAAAGATTCTAGTGGGGTCTAAGTGGGATTTGACAAACAAATCAGATCAGGACTGGTTAGGTCAAAGTGAAATTTTGCAAACTGTGGGTCAGTTCCCTCCTTCTCAGTCTGTCACCAATGATCAGCACTTTCAGTGTTCATAATCACATCTTAACCCCTGTTATCTGCGACTGCTGACTAGCACGGCTCTTACCCGCAACCACTCGTTTGTCCTCTCCATCACCCAAAATATTGATCATCCCCACTTTTGTCTGTAACCACTAGTTGGCACCTTTTATCATTTGCAACAACAGCTAGGCTACTGACATTATACCTGCAACACTTTTATTTACATTAACAATTACTACTCAGCTCTCAACATCATTTTTCATACAACTTCATTACATGTGTGTTTGTTTTGAAATTCAACACCACTTGAAATCAAACATTCTGGCCCAAGTACTTACCCCTGTGTTAAATGATAAAACTGCTAGATTTAACTCTCTCTCTTGGCCCGCGCAACACGTCCCAAAGTGAAAATTTTACCCCGCAGACTCTTTGTGGTATTATATAGAATCTCGTATATTAGATATCTAGATTGTTTATTTTAACCAAAGCTTGTTTAACATTAGAATCTATTAGAAGTAGAATGCTTGTTCACCCACTTTATTTTGTTATATTATTGATTGGATGCTCACTTGAATTGAACTTGCATGTACAATTTTTAAGAATACTGTATCTCAAACTTAGCGATGTTGCTGAAATCTTACTTTGCATTTTTAGCTTCACAATGTGCTGACTATGTATTTTCTATTTTGTTCTTCTCCTACTTCTCCAATATTATTTACTTGCTTTCTATGGTATACGAATACTGGTCTCTCTTCGTCTTTGTTATTCTTTAGTTATGTTCCTGGAATTTGCCTATGGGTTTTGGCTTCACACATCTCTTAACAATTTTATATATTTTTCTGCTTAAAAACCTAAATTAAAGAGTATGCATAATATTTGTGTGCTGAATTAAAATACAATAGTGTATCACCTGAGACATTTGCTTATTTAAATGTTATCTCTCATTCTGTATATCTCTTTAGTCCAAATCAGTATCTGATGGTCTGTTATTGGCTTTAGCTTTCAGTGAGGACATAAAAGCATACAGGTTTGCAACTTTGCAATTTGTATGTTAATACTGGAAAGAGGCTACAAGGTTAAAGCAGATACTTTTATTTGTGCTTAAATTTCAATAATACATTTTCAATAATAGTGCAGAATCTATTTGGTTACATTCCAGTTGAAGATTAGGCTTTTGAAAGAAGAGATTAAAAAAGGTTTGTATGCATGTCTTGCATTGGTTGTATACCAGAATCTATTTATTCATTCAAACAGCACTACGTTGTAGCCTTTATATACAAGACATATGATCAGATACAGTACAATGATTTGACAAGTAGACAAGGTTATGCAGTAAACATTGATGATGTGAGTTTTTTTTTGAGGGGATGTATTGATGCGAATAGTTCGATTGACTGCTCTTAACTTTGTTATTTCTGTTAAACGCTAAAATCTGAACCCCACTGCAGACTTCATCTTCTAATCTTCTAAGGATTTTCCTCAAACAAAACAAAAATCTTCAATATTTTGAATCTCTGTGAGTACTAATGAAAAAGATAGCAAAAATATTCATCCTAGTTGACAAAATGAACCCTTTCACATTGTAAATGTCAATATCCTAAACTAGCCTTTTCACTTGAGTGTTTTCTTTCAAAAGTGAATATTTATCGAGTATAATCAGTAAGATAATTGTATAGGTGTATAAAAGTTGACTACTGAGTTGAGTTTGAAGTTGGTGGTTGCGCTAAACGTTAGTGGGGTGTGTTGACGTTTACTGGTTGATGGGTCAGGTACATGAGAGGCAAGCGGCGCGCATGCGCACACGTTCCGAGTGGTTCCTGAACCCACCAGGCCGACTGGGCTACAGCATGGACAGTGACCCAACCTCCCTCAACGTACTTCGAGGCTCCAACAATCTCGGCTCTGCCTCTAACATCGGTAAGAGGGCTTCAAACAATCACATGGCTCCCAAAACACTTTTCTTACAAGGAAGATTTTTTACTGTTTTAAAGTTCAGCTTGTTTTGAAGATAGTCGACGTTATATTAGATTAACAATGTTCATAAACTAACACGCATGTTTTTGTAATGGTTAAGGTACAAGATTGTATTTATTATGTCTAATAGCATTCTAATGTTAAATGAAGGAAATGGTCTTGCAAATGCATGAATAAGTTGAGATTTTAAATGGGGATAACAAATAAGATTAGTTCACGTTTATTTCTGTAACAGTCGTAATAAGAAATAAGTGTTGGGTATTTACTAGTTCATCAGCTCTATACTTTCTTTTTTTTAAGTGAATGAACTATTGGTGATGGTTGTTGAATAAAAACTGTCTTCACAATCTTATATTTTAATTTAAGGTCATAAGTGTCCACCTCTCTATGTATAAGAAAGCCTATTTTAAGGTTGACAACCTTTGTGGTATATTAATATTCAATATATAAGGTATATTTCTCCTTCGATCTCTGCAGGTCATGTCAAATACAGTGCTTGATAGATGTTAGAAAATTAAACATGACAAAGTGTTCATTGTTTGAATCTAATAATAAACACACAAATCCGGAAATAAAGGGGCCTTTTAGCTTTGTTTTAAAAATATCGATGGATTGGCACTTATGCAGAAGTAGACAGTTGCCAGGACTTCTGTGAAAATAAAGTTATTAACATGTTAAATCTTGTGAAACCAAAACAAACTAGGTATGGGCCAGTTCCAACTTTATTTAGTTCAATAAATTAAACCCACTTTTCCAGCATCTCCCGCTTAGAGTCCCGCTAATCCGCTTATACGAGTTTTGAAACTCCAGAGCGGCTGTAGCTCTCTGTCAGTCCTATGCCTGAACACTGTACGGTACTGTTTATTACCCAGTAAGTGCTACAATCTGGTAGCAGTTTTTTGGATTTTTAACCTTTTACGTGGTTCACTGATTAGACTCTTTCCCTAGGCTTCCGATCTAGTTGAAACCATTGACTTTTAACTTTTAAGTTTTACTTGATACTTACAAACTTTTCGGCTGGTTTATTTTTAGATACTTCCTGGTTACTGTTAATAGAACTTATCTTCACTTACTTTGTTTGAAGGGTTTTATGTTTTAACAATCAGTTCTATCTCGATACTGACTTGAATAGGTTTTTTTGTTGTTTATGAGACATTTACAACATTTAAAACATTATTCACTGTTTATATAATTTAATTTGAAGAGCACTTTCGACGGTCAAGGTATCATAATTATGTTAGTTGTTTACAAGACAGTAACATCTGTATAAAAAAATAACACAACTTAAAATTACTCAAATACAATTTCTAAGATCAGCCAAAAATAGTGAAAACAGACTCTTACTACTGTAATATATGCAATTTTCAAGAGTCTGTTTTAACTATTTTTGGCTGATCTTTGAAATTGTATTTGTGTAATTTTAAGGTGTGTTATTTTTTCATACAGATGTTACTGTCTTGTAAAAAAACTAACTGATGATGGCTTGACCAGCAAAAGCGTTCTTCAAATTAAATTATATGAAACTTTTAAATAATTAATCATTTTTTGAATCCTAAAAAGTTTTATCAAGTACTCAACAAAGAAAGTTACAACATTGACCGCAAATTTGGCAATAGTGGACATTTTACTGATAACATAGTTAAAGATTTAAAGGATGAATTGAAGTAATGAGAAGAAAAGGTTGTACGGACACGTTGCATAGGCTCAGCACTGAAAATGTATTGGGTCTCAGCTGCAAGAATGTAAGTAGCAGAGGTGACTGCTTAGATACAGGCAGGTGCATGTTCAACAGATGTGACAAAATAGTTAACGAAACTGGATGTTTTGGGAAAAATTTGTGTACTACAAATATTAAATCCTGTTATTTTGGGAGGCACATCGATTTTGATGGGGAAGTATTTTGTGGATGTTGACTGTGTGTGTGTGGGAGCTTAAACTTATTTTAATTAAAAAAAAGGTAAAGGTTAATTTATATTCTTTATATGCAGCCAGTTCACTTTATAACATTGAATTAGAAAGGTAACTATTTTATTGGTTACAAAACCACTTAACTTTACATTCTATTATTTCAATAATTGAATAAAGTGTAATTATTATTTTAAGCTCTCAATACATGGATTGATGAAATGAGTTAGGTTAGTTAAGTATAGGTTTATGTGTGTGTAGGAGCTGGAGCAGGCCTGAGTGCAAGTGCAGAGTCAGTGTCGAAGCGACCGAGCGTCAAACGCAACTCTTCACGGTCCAGGCACAACCGAGGCTCAAGACGGAACAAGGAGAACGGCTCCAACAAACCGCTGACTCGGCCGTCGCTAGAGCCCGAAACCTCGTCTACCACTCAAACCATCCATGTCACTGTTACGTACAAGCCCAGAATCTAGTGACACAAACTTGCATGTACTGACTACAGGGTAAAACTAATCATCACTCATTTTATATTTCTACACACTTTTCATAAAACAATTTTAAACTTGGTTTATATTCAAACTGCCTTAAAGTCATCTTATTGTTAAAAGTAGTTTTAAAAACTAGTCAAAAATGTATTAAATACCTTCTGTTTTACAACCATGACAATTTAATAGACTTGTAACTGTAATACATTTTTATAATACCTGGTTTACTAGAGTTAGCTGGTCAACTTTTGTCTAAAAAGAATATTATCTAAACTATCTAGTTTACAAAATTGACTTAATGATCATTAATATAAAAACTAAACTGGAAAGCCCCTTTCCCTTATAAGTTATTTGGACAACTTATAGAAAATAACACATTTCTGTAAGAAAAATTGAAATATGCCTGGTCCGTTCCAGTTGTTATAACATCAGTGTGTTACGGGTATACTCTTAGTATATTTAATTTGCCTTTAACTTTAATCAATGAAATGATCCTAAATTCATAGTTTAATTGAAGTATCTAGGCCTGTTTAAGTACTGTAGCTCGATTATTGAGTTTTCTGAGCTAAGCAATACAATACTCAACTCAAAATTGTCTAGGTTTAGCAATTTTCAATATTGGTTAATGATCAAAAGTTGCGATTATCAATATGCAAAATACTTGGCATATTGTACTATCAATGGTCGAACACTCAATTAATCAACCGTTTAACATTGCAAATATGGTAGGTAAAACATAAAGGTTTGAATTATTTGTCACAATCAAATGTTTTTGAACCAATGCCACATATAAAAGTAGTAGTGATATGCAAAATACTTGGCATATTGTAATATTAATGGTTGAACATTTAATTAATCAACCATTTAATATTGCAAATATAGTAGGTAAAACATAAAGGGTTTGAATTGTTTGTCACAATCAAATGTTTTTGAACCAATGCCAGATATAAAAGTGGTAGTGTTAAAAGAAAACATTACCTGTAAGTAAAGTTGCCTTATTTTCCCATGTAAGATTAAGACTGCTAAATGCATTCAGCTGTTAAAACTCAAACTGAAAATTCCTCAAACTCAAATTTCTTAACTCTACTTGAATAGAAATACTACTACTTACACAGGCCTAAATATTTATCATACGTTTTCATCAATGTAACAATTTAACTAAAGTTAATTATGTTCAACAGTAAAATTAAGCTGTGTTTTGTTGTGTAGGGTGATTTAAATATTATTTTAGACCTGGCGTGTTGTTCAAGCTAATAATTTTATATCTTGTAAAACAAAACATCTTTCCCCTTGAGTCCTGCAGATAGGCTACTTAAGTAATTTGAATGGATTTTGTAAAATGGTCTTTTAAATTATTCATGACTGCTGGACAGTCATTTTTTATACTATTCACTTCGTGTTGTTCAATCCATTCCAACTCATTTGAACAGTTTTTTTCTGTGGTTCAAGGTTGTTTGAGGGCTTTGTATGTTGTTTATCTTCCTCTTGTTGACATTGGGTAGAATCATGTACAAATTCTCAGTAATTATTGAAGTTTTATATTTTGAACATTTTAATTTTAAAAATAAACCGTGGTTCAAGTTCCTGTCTGACTTTGAGCTTATTTAGATTTTATAATATTCATGGCATACAATTTCAAGTAAAACATGCTTACAAGTTACAATGTTTGGTTAAACCAGGTTATGAATTAGAGGTGTGCAAGAGAAGGATTTAGTCATTGAAACAATACCAAATCAGCCAAAGTTTCTTGGTCGAAATAAGAAAAAGTAAGTTAAAGCGGATCATAACAATTATTGTTGCATAATGCTAAATTTTGCTTATAAAAAAGAATGAGGTAGGAAAATGTCTGTGGGCAAACTGATCTAAGCCACAAAACAAACTATACATGAAATAAACCCAGTTAAAGTTGGATAATTTACTGATAATACAGTTAAAAATAAAAACTAAATTGAAATAATTAGGACATTGGTGTCACAAATTGATTGGGTCCTGTAACGCTGGGCGTGATTGTAGAACATGACCGGGAAAGTTGTAATGCCTATAATGTCTCTTCTAGCTTCAAAAGCTGAAACTGTCTGTGAACACTGAAGTAAATTACAAGGCAGGAGCTCCTTTAAAAGATGTCTTTCCACTATAAAAAAATTAATCTAAGTACAAAAATGGTAAAATTTAAAAGAAGTTTAATGAGCTCTTGACTGGTTTAGTTTCGTAAGAATGAAAGGAGAAAATGTGGGACCTCCACTCCCAAATGAGAGCAGATTCAATAGAAATAACGAGAAAATCAACTGTGTAGTACTGTTAACCGGGTATGTACAAAATTCAATGAACAAAAAACTAAAAATCAAAACAAGGCAAGAATTGTATCTCAATCTTGAAATTCAGAAATCTTGCACACCTCTATTATAATTAGTTAATTAATGTACATAGTTGGCTTTTTGTTAACCAAATTTAAAATACAAACATGATTAAGGCTAGTATTGTAGGGAAAGATATTCAGAAACTAGAAAAGTATGTTAAATTTCTTAAATAATTGTGTAAGGTAGACTTTACTGGTTTATGTGTGATTGCTTCTATATCAGGGTGTTCACTCGACCAAGAATTAGGTAATTAGCTCACTGTGAATGTCTGCATAAAACCAGGAAAAGCTGCCTTACAAGTCATAGTTACTCCCACTGCCGTATTTGCAGGATTAAAATGCCTATTGCAATTTAAGGCTTTTGTCACAGATTGGGTGGCAAACACAAGATCAGGAACGTTTCGAAGGACTAAAAGTTTATTCAAAAAGGATTGCGGGGGTAAAACCAAAGGCGGAAGATATCGCAGGACAAAACCAACAGTTCAAACATATACCTAGCTTCTCTATAACAGCGCTCAGAAGTTATCAGCTTATTGCGAGTGAAACGAAAAGTATAATGAATGGGCCGCCAACAAAAATACATTTTTAAAACAAGTGGTGAGAGTAACTTTGATTATTTAAGAAGTTCAAAATACAGGTTTTTTATCTTGAAAATAAGCTTTTCAGACCTTGACAAACCTTGAAAAACCATGAATTTTGTTTTTTGAGTGTGATGGACATTTGCTGTGTATATGTTCTGTTCAGCATTAACTATCACTTCGGGACATTATAATAATGTCAAGTACCATTTAACCTGAATTTTATTCTTTAAAAAATGGTATTATAATATGCCATGTTTGATCAATTCCTGCCCTACAAATCCTGTTTGACATGTAGAACAAAAAAACAGTATCTTTCTTTATTTTTCTCAAAATATTTTGAGTGATTTAAAATGACAGCTAGGCCAATTTGTTAATGTAATTAATATAAACCGAACATTAGTATTCAAATGTAATTCTAGATAATAGAACTTTTACTGTAGAAATTTTGAAGTAGAATACTGATTATGCTCTTAAACCCGATTAAACATAATTTCATTCACTCAACATTGATTTATATTTACAAAGAAAATAGTACTTTGATGTGCAAGAATGGAATTTTCATATGTCAGTAATGGTTTCTGGTTTTATACGCATTTCAGGCTATTGTCCCAAAATTTTCTCAACAGTCATTTAACTTTTGTAATCAAACCACAGTCACACGCACAAATTTATGTGGCTTTCAAGTTACTCTTTTATTTACCTTCATTAAAATTCTTAAGTGTACTACGAAGCTTTTATAACTTTGTCTTCTTATTGCCTACACTTTTGTATTAGCATTTCAGCACAAATATCAAAGTTTAGCACACTGATGTAGTTTTTTGTAAACTAAATCTGTGCCAAATGAAGATTTAATGTCAATTTGTCTGCCAAATTTATCTATTAGAATAATTTTGTTCTACACTCTAGTTCATACTAGACTTTTATACTTGTGTAATTTATCGCATGTGTTTTGGCAACATAGTTTACTGGACATGGGCTGCCCCGATGTTTACCGTATGATTTATAAAACATTTGAGCTCTGCACATGTACACTCACCGTTACACTGTTTCTAAGCGACTAAGCCCTTCCCATCCTATGAATCAAACTGGTTGTAGTGTTTTGCAAAAAACCCCTTTAGTGGCAAAGTTAATACAGATTAAATTTTCTCAAAGGTAATTAAAAGACTTCAATAACCCTAAAGTTGACATATTTATAGTAAAATTATAGCCTAAAATGTCAATTAGGCTTCAAACCACTGCAACCACTTTCAATCAAACTTTTATAATAAAATATTAAGTGTGAAAAAGAAGAACACCAATGTTGTTTATATGTTTTGTTGTATCACATGTAAATATAAAACTAAAGTTTCTATTTTTATATTACGTCCTCTAATCAAATGGAATCAAGTAAGCTGACATGTTTTTGTATTAAAACATTATTCTATAAATAGATAAAAAATAAGTTAGAAGTTTTTTATTTTTCTCCGAGGCTTCATTGTTTTTTGGGAACCTGTCTCATATTTTAATGATTCAAAAAAAATGGTCTAACAAAATTCTTGTTAGTAATTTATAAAATTTTTGCTAAATTATATGTGATTGTACCTAAAGATACAAATACATCTTAAGTAATGGGAAATATAAAGGATTGTACTAACATTTATTAATGCATCTGAATTCTAAAGTAATTGAATTATTTATTTAATAATTTATTATAATATGATTGGTACCACAATAATCAATTACATTGATTAGTACAGTGATTAATTACATTAGTAATCTTGTTTATTTTTGAGCCAGAACAGGATGTAAAAAATAATATGGTTATTAGACATCAACCTTTAAAACCCAATGGTTTGTTGATAGAATATTTTATTTTAAGTGTCCTATTTTATTTATTTTTATAGTCATATAATTATGAGAAGCATATACTATTATTTATTACCCTGCTATCTCTCGATCTGAACTGTTGGACGTAATGTACATTATTTCTGTTGGTTCAAACATTGCGTAATTAACAAACTTGCTTTTCTTTGTTGTTCAGCTAATTGATTCTGTTTGCTTGGAATTTTAGTTAGTACAAATTTGTAAATATTGTTTTAATGCAGTTTTAGTTTAATTTGATTTATTTGTAGTTTTGCTGGTCAAGGAGGCACCATGACATTTGCTGACAACTCACTACTTTTCTTTGTTTTATTTTTTCCCTGTTGCAAGCTGAAAATTTATAAAAAGTCCAACCTAAGATTAGTTATTGAAACACTTTGACTTGAACTTTTCCAAATTCTAACAAAGAATTTAGGCCCAAACTTTTCTGATTTGTATAAGAAAATAAATATTATCTAATCAATGTGTCATAGCTTTTGTATATCTCTTGGCTTCAGATTAACAGGATTGACTGGGGCAAGTAAAAGTAAAAAACATTGGCGGGACTTATGACTTTAGAAGGGAGTGCCACACATGTCTAAGAACCTTAAAAGAAGCCTTATTATTAACAGTTGATCATAACTGTTTAACAGTGAGAAAGGTTTTAGAATGTTTCGAATGGGAGAAAGGGTGTAAATACGGTGAGATCCTGAGGAGGTTTCAGGTGGTAAAAAGTAGTGACTCGTCCATGGTGCCTTGTGAGTAACCAAAGATCTGTGTGGTTCGCCACTCACTGCCGTAGTCTAGTTGCATGTGGAGTTCACCATTCCAACCTTGCTACACAAGCACTGAGTTAGTTATCTTATCTACTATCAGTATCAGTATTCAGCTCTTCTTTCAGAAGTACAAGCAACGTCAAGTTGAGAATAGTTTAATTAGGTTTAAGGTCATTTGATTGTACGGCACAAGACTTGTAATATCATTAACAGGCTGATTTCAAATGTTGATTTGTTATAGTAATTGTTAGGTGTGTTACATTGTGAAAGTACAGTACAGTCTCTATAATCCGGCCGTTCGCCATGATGACACGTCCAATAATCCGGCACTGTGACCGTGTCAACTAGCGACCTGTTTTCAAGTCTCTACTTGTCTGTAAAGCGCAAGTATTGATTACTGCAGTCAGAGAAGTGTGCGTTGTTTATTGCTAATCTGTGCTTCCGTTTAGTACGGGCCGTGAGATGCCGGAAAAACATAAATATGTTACTTTGACAATAGATCAAAAGTATGTGATTTTAAAAGATTAGAAAGTAGTGATAATTTAGAGCTACTTTATCCAAGTAATTCAACATTGGCAGATCATAAACTCACAGACATAAAGAAAAAAAATGAAATTGAATAATGTTTTAAGAGTAATGAGTTATCTTCAATGTAAGAAAGATTATACCTGTCAAATTGACAATTTTGTATTAAACCTCCTCCAAAGCTAATCCAGCCTAACCCGAAGGGGGGGATTATGAGATCTTACTGTAATCACTTTTGTTGTTTGCCCACTGTACTCTCATTGTACTTATTTAAGTCTATGTAACAGTTACAGAATATCAAAAACATTGCTGCATTGAGTCAATGCGAACAGTTATAATTTTACTAACTTGTTTCTTCATATAAATTTGAAAACTTTCTTGAAGTCTAAAGTAATTTTGTGTATACTTTTTATTGTTTGAAATGAGTACTGTACTACTTTGAAGGCGTCTAACTATAATGTACAGAATACACCTTTTAATATTTTGTTTATGTGATTGTATGTTGCTAGATAGACAAATGTAATAATAAAATGACCTTAAAATAAGAGATAAAACAAATTTAGTATATTTATTACTTTTTAGTTGTCTAATCAATCTGTTATAACTACTGTAATGTTTTCACTGTTAAACTTAACTTAGCCCTGATAATATGGTAAAAACCTGTTATGTGCGGTATCTTTTGCTCACAAAAAAGCTCAACTCAATTTGTGTTATTGCTACCAATGTGTTATTTTTTTCTTGTTTACGGTTTTTGTTGTCTTGACTAATATAGGTAAGGCTTTTTAGAAAAATTGCAGCATTTAACTAGCAAATTGCTCTGAAAACTTATGTTAATGAAATAATTACTAAAGATTATCAAAGGAGGTCGTGAATGTTTGTAGAACAAATTAGTCGTTTCTTTTAATATGTGTTTGATATTAGTCACTATCAATACAATAATAAAAATTGTTCAGAAAATAAAGTTTGGACTAAATCTAGTTTAATAGACTAAAAAGCGATTAAGACTTAACCTTACTGGTAACTGAACCTGATACGAGTTTTTCCAAACTCTAGCACTTTGAGAACTGAAAAGCCAAGTATGTAAGCAATAATAGTTTTTTTCAAAGATCATTGATCAAGTCTGTGAGGAAATAAGTATGGTAAAAATAAATGTATTATTATAAATTGGAAAATAATTATTAATTTCAAAACACCAGGTTGAGTTTGGAGTTTTAGAGTAAATCAACACTGTGGTATTAAGTCTTAAGCATATTTCATGCAATAGTTTCCAGTGGCATAGCTAGATGTAGGAAGCAATGTCATGAGGGTTTAGGGGACCTCGCTCCCAGGGAGTGTTTGTTCAGGGGGGTACAAAAATACCCTTCTTTTACTGCAAAAAGGATTTAAATCTTCCTCTGAAACATTTTGATCAAACAATGTTAAAAAACATCTGTTGATACCATAGAGTTACACTTTAGCCAGTTTTTCAAACAACTGTTCGTACACAAACCCAATTATTGGTAAATAACTAAATATATCATTGGCATTAGATCCTGCTTTGTCCAATCAATAATACTACTTTGCTTAAAATAGGTGGGTTATTAACGTGAGTGTGGATTCATTCATGTAGTCTTATAATTGTGTGGTGTGATGGCCTATGCTCTATATAGGTACTGAAGTTTTAGAACCAAACAATTGGTGTAATATTTTGAATTTTTATGGTCTTATATAACAAAAACGCTGTTTGGACCAAGTACCATGAACACTTGGTTGTCAGACCAGGCTCAAGTTGTTAGCCAAAAATCTCCCTTCCTTGGCTTTGCCACAGTCAATTTTATAATCTGTTGTAAGCTGGTCCAACTCTGAGGCAGAATGCTTAAATTAGGATATGATTGACTCCTTAGATGTTGATACTGACTTAACACAAAAGAGTTACAAAAGGTGTAGACAATCTTGTGATGTATTGCAGTTGTCCTGTTCCAAAGGTTACGCTAAAATTTGGAAAATTGACAATCATACCAATATTTTTTGAAAAATGAGCAGAAACTAATAATATTATATTTTTTTTATCGTAACAGTTTGCTTCTTGTTGCACACAGTCCAGTCTTATATGTATAGTTTTACAGTGATGACATTTAAGACATTTTGTTAGAATTAGATCAATATTTTATTAAAAATAAGAAAGCAATTGAAATTGTTTCTCAAATTAGTTACAGTTGTGAGTTAGTTAGTTGAACCTTGGTTATCAGTTATTACTACTTATCAGTATACTGTATTTTTTAGAACATGTGCAACATAACAGATTTAAGTTCTGGTTTTATTCTAAGAGGTTAATACCTATTCAGTATCTAGTAATACTTCTTTGCTTAGAAATAGTCGTAAATATTAAGTATTTTTTACATTACCTTCTGAGAATAGGTATTTTAGAAAACATCGATCCCCAAATTTAGTTACTTGTAAAAACAAAATAAATTTGGTGGGACTGGCTTTGCCCAGTATCTTCACACAATTACTGATTGCCAAGGTTCTATTGTTTAATAACTTGGTTAAGCTTATTCATAATCACAATAACCTTTAAGTTGCATTTTATCTCCACTTGTTGTTAACTGCATATGACAACTGCATTTTTATTCTCCTAATGTGTCTCTCTATTATTTAGCGTAGCATACGTACATACTTTGTTGTTTCTGAGGCTTTGAACTACTTTATGTACTTCACATTGTATACTGCATTTCTTTCAAGAGGTAGTACAGTGCAATCACTTATCTATTTCCTCGCACAAGTCTTATTTGTTTACTAGTTAATTAGTTATTACTTTATTTTTACAAGTGTTAATGAAAACCTGCAAGAGACTGCAAAGTTCTGCCACCAGCTTTGCACTTGATTTCAATACACAGTATGGAGATTGTTTAAATGTTTGATTGGATCTATTTATTAATTAAAGCTACTTTAATTTGTTCTTTTCCCTGTTGCTATAATTGTACAAAATTTGATCTTTAATAGAGGACTATTAAGTCCTGTCTTTAAATTAACAATAGTGAAATTGTACATATGATTAATAACCCCAAACAAATTTGGTAGTTCTGTTCTACCTATATTTTGTTTACTATTCACTCCATCGTTTTGATCTCAAAAATATATTTTATGTTCCTTTATTTGAACACAGGCGGAAACTTGATATTTTCCTTTATGTTAGCCATCTAAGTTTTAGTTGTATGGTATTAATCTCAATGAAACTACCAAAGTTTATCTAATCTGTTAGTCTTCTCAAGAATTTAATGTGTTCACTGCCTAAAATTGTTTTGATTGCATTACTTTTTAATCGTAATTTAAGAAGATAAATAATTTAGGGCCAAAACTGTTACGTTTGGACAACTTCAGATTTTATATTGTATATAATGTATCTTGCTGTAAAATTGTTGTACCAATGTAACTTTGCTAATTTATTAAATATGAGCAGACTTGTTTTTAGTGTTTAATAACTTTACCCTCTTTCCTATTTTTGACTTGCTGTACACTTTCGGTAACTTGATTACTAGCTTGGTGTAAAGTTTGAATGAATTAAGGTGTAAAAGTATAGTGAATGTTAAGGGTATGTTAAGGTTACCAATCAGCTCTGTGGGCCAATAACCAAGTTTAGCTAAACCTTTGCCCTGTGAATATAGCCTTTAATAGTTTAAGCAGTTTTAAAAAATTAGCTCTCAATTCTCATGTTCAAGTAGGGTTTGAAAACTGCCAGTTTTTACTTCTCTCAAGCTTATTGCACCTGCCATACAGAACTGTGGATGTGCCCTAATAAAAAAGAGTAAAATTGTCTTAATAATAATTAATTAATTGTTTAATAATAATTTATTGAGTCAATGTACAATTGTTGTTTGTGTTGACTTTGATGAAATGGATGATACAATATTGGTGAAATTAGAGGTGAATTACAATTTAAAATGCCAGAATGGGCTTAAGCCACTGGTAACTACGTTGAAATAATGTCTATACATCTTATAATTTTGTCTTTCTTATTTTAATTTAGGTATTGTAGTTTTAGTGGGTAACTTTATTTTGAAATTACTACATTTACTATGTTAAATATTTCATATCATGGGAAGTTAGCAGGTTCTGCAATAAACTCTGCTACAGAGTAAGGAGCCTTAATAATCTCCTTAATAATTATCTTCTTTTAGTTTCCTTTTGAATAAAGCCAGTTCTGGCAGTAAACATTTGATTTCGTTGGGGAGCTTGTTCAAAAGTTTTACGCCAGCCTGCATCTCTTGTATTAATAATCTCAAAAGTGAACAAATATCACAAAATAGTTTCAAAAATGTATAGTGACGCTAGTGTAAGAATGTTTAGATTTTGAAAATAATCTCTACACGATGAATCAAGAATCTTTATTTGTCATTGACATAGTGTTACAATGTATTGACAATTGTCAAAAATTACAGCTTAAGCTATAGTCAATTGTTTTAAATTATACAGTTAAAGTCAAATAACGAGTTATATTTATATATAAAATTAACAAAGAGCTCTGTGGAAGACATAGACATGGTTGTGGATATGAATTAATAATATAGAGTAATAAATAACACAAAACAAATACAAAGATTTAACACATAAATAAGTTATGGTGAAAAATAAATAAATTACTTGCACAAAAATATCACAGTAGGTTAACATTAAATATAAAATGCATTGTTATAAAATATATTTATTAAAATTAACTTAATTTTAAACTAGCTCTATTTTATTTACAGTAAAAAACTCTTGCATTGAATAAAACGGATTTTTTAGGAGCCATTCATAAAAACGTCTTAGAAGCAATTTCTGGTTTTTAACACATAGTTGGATATTATTATATTTATTTAACTTATTATAAACCTTTTGTGACATCACAACATGACTATGAAGAGTTTTCCCTAACCTAGAATATGTTCTATTGATATTACTACTATTTCTAGTATTATATGAGTGAATGTTGTTACAAAGGTTAACAGGGCTTTTGTTTCAATGCATAAGAGAATAATTCAAATACATACAAGTTGACTACAGTAGGTATTTTCAAAATTCGAATAAAGGTTTACAATGGGCATCATCTACTGCATCACAAATTATTGAATTACCTTCTTTGAATGATCAAATTTCTTTAATCCTACTTCTCCCCAGAAAATTATACCATATCTGTAAATGTTTTGGAAGAAAGAAAAATACACCATTCTTAAATAGTTCTTATCAACTAGTGTTTTAATACGTCTTATTAAATATACTACTCTTGATAACCTAACTGATATTTGATCTACATGAGAATCCCATTGAAGTTTCCATCTAAATGCATACCCAAGAACTTGACACTGCTATTTT
Source organism: Matsumurasca onukii (assembly GCA_018831715.1). Taxonomy (NCBI): domain Eukaryota; kingdom Metazoa; phylum Arthropoda; class Insecta; order Hemiptera; family Cicadellidae; genus Matsumurasca; species Matsumurasca onukii. The sequence goes on along the minus strand of CM032060.1, from coordinate 39,981,014 downwards.
CAACTAATTGATCAAAAGGTCTCAAGCTAAAAACTAAATTTTGAGTTTTGTCAGAGTTTAATTTAAAACTATTTGCTTGAAACCAAGTGGAACCTTCATCAAAAGCACTTTGCTAAATTGGCCAGCTCATCTATAGAAATACTAGTTGTAAAAAAAAAAGTCGTGTCATCGGCATAGAATTGTTTGGAGAGGAAATGTTAGCTGGCAAATCATTTATTGAGATTAAAACAGTAATGGGCCTAGCACAGAACCTTGAGGAACTCGTGCTTCTAATCATTTTGTTTGACCATATTCCATTTATACAAACAAACTGCTCTCTATTGCTCAGGTACGATTTGAAAATTGAAGGGCTGAACCTTCAATCCCGTAGTATTCAATTTTAGTAGAGTTCGCTGTGACCGACACAGTCGAAGGCCTTGCTCAGGTCACAAAAGGTGGCCCGGCAAAACCTTGTCTCGAAAGCCTCGATCACATTATTCACCAACACATCAATAGCATGTAGGGTTGATTTTCACAAAACAAATATTGTGACGCACAGAGCAGATTATGTGCTCCAAAACTCATTTATTTGATCAAACACCAACAATTTGAAAACCTTAGATATAGAAGGTACAATCGATACGGGCGGTAACTTACAGGTAAATTCTTTGGTCCCTTTTATAAATTGGGCAAACCGAGAAACCTTCAACTCTGCGGAAAAACCCCTGTGGTAAAACAAAGATTTATAACACTTGTTAAAGAATACACAATAGCATGATAATTTGCTTTAACAGATTGTTTGACATGTTGTATACATCATTGCTACTGGATTTAATCTTTGTTTACAGCTTTCATAGTATCAGCTGGTGTCACTAGTTCCAAATACAAACTTATGGGGTGGTAACTGTACCCCTTACTTATTGTCTTTTTTTAAGGTAAAATCCCAAGCTGTTTTACATTTATTGCTACTGGATTCTATAAATTTTTTGTTATGTGCTAATTTGGCCTGAAATAGCTTTTCTGTACTGTTTTGACAATGCAAACTGTTCTTTTAAATTATTTGAGAGTGTTCTCTTTAACTGATTGCCAGAATTTTTTCATATTTTCTAATTCTTTTGAAAACAAGACTGCTTTGAAAGTCCCGTGCCTTTGGTTCGGATGAGCCGAAAAAACTTTTGAGTTTACTTTGAAAATTAATTACTGAAATTATTTTATTGAAGAGGCGGAAAATACCAAAGCTGGATTATCTAGGACTTGGAAAAATTGTCCCAGTCAGTACAGTAGAGCATTTCTGTTACACTGTCATATTTTGATTTAGGTAAAACCATCTTATAGTAACTATTAGTTATGTTTTGATTCTTGTTGACTTCAGAAGATTTAACCTCATTCATAGGTATACTGAAAAGTAGGGCCTCATGGTCGAAACGGGAAATTAATTACCTTGCAAACAGCATTTGGTAACTTATTAGTAAAAATGTTATCTAAGCAATTTTCATTTCTAGTTGGTAACGAATTCCTACAGTAATAGTTGTACTGTCTTAGTAAGTTCAACAGATTTTTGACACTACTTCTGTTTTTGGTCACATCAAATTCTGCATTTACATCCCCACCTATTACTACTGAATAATTTGGCCACTTGTACAAAATAAACAAACGTTCTAACAGTTCTAAAAATATTATAGGACTACCATATGGTGACCTGTATACAGAGATGTCCTTGATGTCAATTTGCAAATAACTTGAATTGCCGATTTTTGGAGGATAAATGCTCTTAACAGTTTTGTTTCAGCACAGCTACCCAAAATATAATTCCATAAGACAAATGAGACTGTACCACTCCATAATAGACTACTTTAAGAGCATCTACGGAGCATAGATCTCTCATCTGTCTTAATAAAAATATACCAGAAGACAGAAGAGGCATATAATAATTTAACTTTCCTTCTATAAACAAAGTGGAATTAATCCAGAAGTGTATTTACACAGTTTAGAAAGCCCAAATCTTTAAAATGGGTGTCTTTTAGTTAAGACGAAATAATTTTTGAGAAAGACGTAAAAGAATACGTCTTGATATCGTTATAAACAACCACTTAACACCAATCATGCCAAACCACCGTACCGGCGGAACTAGGCACGGGCCGCCTCGGCGCGGTCCTCGGCGAGAGTATACTTTGTAACCTCGCTGTACAATCCCCCTCGTCGGATAAAGCCTCGCCGAACGTCCCGGCGAGGCGCCTCGGCGAGAGTGTACTGATAGCATAAGAGATGGATCGGGCGAAATGGTCCGAATGATGACACATTCTTCAACGGACGTCCAAGTTTTACGGACACTACCACCCTGTGCTTTTTGTGTGAGGATACATCAAAGATAAGATGTACACCACGTACCACTAACATACAGTATTTCAGTATATGATATCATACGTGGGACCAAACAACGGATATCCAAAGCCATCGAAACAATATTAATCAAGACACTCGTATCAACATATGGCAAGAGCTTAATCATAGGATAAACATCTGTATTCTGCTGTATCCTCCATAAAGATAATTTTAAGTTTAAAACGTCTGTAAAGAAACTTTTGAGTTTTCTTTGAATTTAACAGTTTTATTTTCTTTGAATAAAAAATTAATCTTTATTTTACGCACGCTGGAAATCATGAACACCATTTGTAATAACCCTGTATTTTACTTTTTATACATACAAGTTTAAAATGTACAAGCATGCCCTCCTAGTTATAGTCCATAGTTATATATGTTACCTCTAGTAGCATTTTCAAAAAATAATCCATTTATACAATCAAGAAGGCGTTAGAAAATAAGGGAGAAAAACGCCATGACAGTTTTTATGTGTTTAGTGAAATGCTGAAGAGTGATTAAAAATTGGATATTTTATCAGTGCGGTGGAGGTATTCTACATCTTTCAAGCTGGATAGGCTACCAGAGTATCTCCGCGAAACCGTGGACTGGTTTATGGGGTGAGTATTCAATTTCCAATTTCTAAATAAGCATCAATACTTTACAATGACAGTTCTGTTTTGATTTGTGTATGCTCTCTGTCAACCCTATTCCTCTGCTAAAAACATCTTTTATCATTTCTACAAGTTTCATTTGTAGCAACAAAAATTGCTTCAAGATTGATTGAAACCACATTGTAATTTACAATAATTTTAAGTTTCAATTTAGATCTAGGCTATGTGTAACTCATATTTCAAATTTATTAACAAGTTTTAAGGCATAGACTTAAGGGTTTGTCAAAGTAGGATAAAAATCCTAGATTCTATGTTAAACAACCAACTCACTGGACTCTGTGACTTCCTGGGTGCGGGTATAGCATGACCAAATGCACTAATTATATAGATGTTTTAATCTATTTGATGAGATAGGTAATTGGGACCTTGATACTACCACTCTTCTGCTGGCTAGAGACCTGACAATATTAAGCAGGGTGTCTAGTAGTCTTGAAAATTCTAGATGTCTGGAATTAGTCTTGAATTTCATGAGATCTTGAACAGTCTGGAATTAGTATGGAATTTTTTCAAAACTACTGGAAATACTGGAATTCATTAATATGATGAAGTTCGAGGATATTCTGAAAGTCTGAGGATTATTGTTTGTTCCCGAAACTAGTGTCTGCTTCAGTTTAATTGTTAATAAGGTCACTAATTCGTATTGCACGCACCGTCTAGCCAAATAGCACTTGACAAGCCACCTGCGCTATGCGAACAATCCTTGTGGGAAGCAAGCTTTCGATGATATAACTATGAATCGAACAATAGCATAGGCATGTGCTGCTTAGTCTAGTTGCTGTGCGCTAAGATTCTGATTTGATACCCATAAAGGGAACACAGTTTTATCTTTGATAAATAATTATAGAGAGTCTATTATTTTGTAATTATCTTTGTAACTATATTTGCACTGTTAACAGTACAGTGATTTGTCAAATGATGATTTTGAAAAATTTAATTTAGACTGAAAAAAGTCTTGTACACCCTGATTAAGTTAACAGTTGTCAATCCTAATGTGAAGAGGTCTGAAGAGAATACAAAAAAACTTGTCTTTCCCTAATTTACTAATTTTACTGGAAAACATGTAGACAATGGTATATAGGCAGAGGCTATGTACTTTTAGATGTAGGGAGCAAAAAGTGAAGCCAAATAGCAGCTGCCAGGTGCCATATATAAGCAGTAGCCTATATCTGCCCGCCACAAAAGCGATCTATTCACATATCTACAGTATATATAGTACACTAGAGTCCGTTAATCAAAACCCCGTTAATCTGAAAATCCCCCTAATCCAAACACTGTTGGGGAGAAAAAGTTCATAAAATTGTTGAGTAGGTAAAATTAGTTTTCCAAGTTTTACAAGGGTTTGGACCGCTTTCCCTAAAAGGTTTTTGTGATGCCCACAAACCCTAAGGTAAGTCTCTATTAAATATGCCGTTGGCGTAGATAGTAAAAGAAAAAGTATGTGTATGTGTTTAATAACAAACCAGGACTCACAATGACGCACTATACACGCAGGTATGCGCTCAAACAATAGCTTTGAACAAAACACATCCACTCGGTGGGGTAGCAAGTGACACACTGACAGTACAAAATAGTGAGTCATCGTTTGTTTTTAGATCGGGTGACTGTACTGTGTAGGCCTAGGCATGCAGGGGTTGGGGTGGAAAGGTCAGTGTTCTGCTGCTATGCAGGTAACCCTACTGCCACAGCCATCTGTGTACGCCCATCTGTGATCTGTCATTTCTGCGTCTGCGTTTTTAATTCCACACTGTTTATTATTGCAGATTATTACAGGGCATACATACATAATTTATTACTACATCAGATTAGCACAAATTTGGATTAAGCGGATTTTCAGCATATAATGGTGCATATAGGGTCATATACTGACTTTGAGCGACTAATATTGTATAAGGTGCGTTATAATGACTGGAAGGTTTTCACCACACACTTGAATTACTTTTCACGGTCCTGGCTCATTGACTCCTCACTTCACGTGGTAAATAAATAAATATAACATTTATTGTAGCAAACATATTACATGTTATACAACCGTCAATTGAATATAATGAAACTTAAAATTTTGGCAAGCATTCTGACATCGGGTCCCATTCAAACATACATTGTGTTCATTCGCTCTCTCCCATTCATTCAAATTGTTCCCCTCTAGCCTGTTAATCAGTCTATTTATTCTAAATTCTCCCAGGCATGTGCTAAGAACTCGTCAGTACTGTAGAAGGTTTCTCGATCAAAACCCTTTTGAGCGAGACTTGAGCATTAGGCGTTGGAGCACTTTTGAAGGAATCTGGCAACCGGTTGACAAGTTGAACTCCTGCTTGAGAAGGCAAATGTTAGTGAGCTACCGTTCTGTGTCTCACAGTTTGGTAGTTCTCCTGCCTCTGGTTCCATAAGAGTGAATTTCACTTCCTCTTATGGGATCGCATTTTGATTTGGAAAAAGGCAGGTTTCTAGAATGTAGAGGCAAGGTAATGTCAACAATTTGAGATTTTTGAATGCTGGTCTGCACGACTCGACTTTGAAGTCTCACATTGTCGAACGGTTTTTTTGAAGAATGAAGATTCTTGAGAAATTGGTATTGGAGCAACTACCCCATAAAGCCAATCTGTAGGGAGAGGGTAGAGATTCTAATACCGCGCCATCAGTACCTGAATCGCAGTATTGGACAGCTGTCTCAGCACATAAATGCCTGAGGCTAACTTCTCGCAGACGCTGTCTACATGACTTTCCCATGTCAACCCTCGGCAAGGTGTATTCCAAGGAATTTTGTTGTGTAGACTTCTTCGATCTCAGTATCGTCCAGCAAGACTGTTGGATTACTATCTGAGGTTGTCTGACGTAAGCAAAACTGAATGAAAGACGATTTTGACGGATTTGTTTTGAGATTGAGCTCGTTGAAATGTTGGATTGAACTGTTGAGCTCGATGAAAGACGCGATTTCGAAGTTGTTGAGTTGATGGTGCTTTGAAACAAGAGTCGGTCATCGGCATATTGGACAAGTTGCCCATTCTGCACCGATGAACCAACATCGCTTGACGATATAAAAGAGCAGAGGGCTAAGTATAGAGCCTTGAGGGACCATATCTCAACCTCTCCTCCTGATCAACGCCTGATAATTCGACGATTGTGTTCTATTACTAAGAAACGATTGAACCATCTGAGTGGAACTCCTCGTATCCCGTAATATTCGAGGTTGTAAGTTAGAATGGTGTGATCAACACAGTCAAAAGCCTTTGACAGATCAAGGAATACACGGAGTGTAATTTAATCTTCAAATGCCTCTACTATCATTTCACGCTACACCACTGGCGCTTATTGTCGGTTTACCATTTCGAACCCAAATTGGTTCACTGATAGTAGTTTGTGTTTTTCCAAGAAATTTGCGAATCTTGGGAACATTTAATATATGCAAGATATCCTAAGCGCATTTCACGATGAGTGACTTGAACCAACTTGAACTTACTGCGCTTCCTGGAAGACGGGGTGCGGTACCCCATTCGAACAGAGATGTATTGTTGGCCGGTACCTAGCGACCTGGTCACGGTTGCTTTTGTGTTAACTCTCCAGTTCCACACCACCAAGGACCTTGCAAGCTTCAGTCATAAGTTGATTTTGAAATCGGAATATTGATGTTCCTTGTACATTTACACTGTTATCGAGTTGGTTTAACAGAAACCATATGCAGACTTCGGTATTTATTAAAACCTACATTACAAACCAAGATTGAAAAATCTAACTTTCTAGCTTATATTAGGAAAAAGTAAGTTTGCACAGATTTGTTCAGCTCGACACCACGAGGATAATAATTCTGCATGTACAAGACATTTGATAACTCGTAAATATATTGATATTTTTGAATTTGCGAACTTTTGAGACACTAATTTTTTGCTAGTGCGAAGACTGTGTGCCCAAGGAGGAGGTAGGATTAGGGGGGAGTTTGAGAGCCGACCCGGACTGTGAAGTGAACACCACGGTCCAGTCCGAGCCAATCCGTGCAGAAGGCCCTCACGATCCCGGCTCGGACTGAACTGTCTTGGATCGGCTTAGCTCGAAATCGCCCGCACACTGCGGTTTTGGACTGTTTTGCGATACCGTGGTCCGGGACCGTGGTGTATGGGGCCCTTTAGTCCTACTGTAGTAGGAAATTACCTCAAAATATTGCTGGGAAAACCTAAGCCCAATTTATGTAAAGCAAACTTTATATTTGACAAATATTAAATAGTAAGCCCTTTTTCATCTAACAATCTGTAAACCTTTTTCAATTCATCTAACAATTTGTTTTAAATGAACTCCCTTGATTCTAACTAGAACTTCAATAAAAAGTGAAATTAAAACAAATATATAACTATATTAATATGATACCAAGATATTGTTTTGTGACTTATACAAAAGTAAATGCTTCTTTAAAGCGTCAAACAACTCAGATCTTTAGCCAGACTTGAGTTCTAGATGGGGGAACTTCAATCCAGGAGGGGAGTGTTTCCAAAATCAAGGGCTTGATGATTTATTTCGGGGTTGCTGAGCCAAGGGTTGGAGGTCTACAAAAATGGAGTACGGAACACTTGGAATATATTCTTTGTGAACTTGGCCGGAGCGGCCTTCCAAAGCCTCTCAAAACATAATTAAAATCAAACCTGATTAATTGTAAGATAAAGCTAAACAAGTGTTAAATAACCAACTGGGATTGAAAAGGCTTAAACCCACGGTTTCCCAGGCCGAGTCTAATGCAGTAAAAAACATACAAAAGAAGCTAGGGGTAAACTAGCTATCACAACAAAAGCATGTAAAGGCAACACACTTGTCATTATTAGTAATGAGGTCATTAAGAAAAAAATATGATTTGTTCACAAACTATTATATAATTATTCATTGTTGCAGTATAAGTTTATTTTGAGTTCTACATTTTATCTAAGTATAGTTCTATTTGACAACATGTTTCTTATTTAAAGTTTGGTCCAAGTACAGTATTGATTTTACTTTTTATAATAATTATTGTGTATGCAAAGATTATGACGTTGCCATTGAAAAGCCACATTCAAAATAAGTTAAATAATTTTGATATTGGTTATTCCACATGAAAAACAATTATTTTGTACAATTATTGGGATATTATATAAAATTAATTAAAATCCAATATGTAATTATTAATGTATTGAAGAATAATTATTTTTTACAAAAAATGTTTAAGCAGAAAAAGCAGAAAACTACAAGCTAAATCCCACCAGTTTCCAACAGTATTTTGATATTATTTCCTCGACTCGCAGATTGTGAGGGGTTTTAGCCATTAGTTAGTATCGCTCTAGCATCACTTAGCTATTGATATTCAGTTATTGGTTTGAGAAAACTTGAATATATTCAACGTTAATATTTGAGGACAAACAATCGGGCATGATACCAACACAATACAACTACTTTTTCAGCTCTATTTCCTAACCTTTAAATGTCATATCCATAAACGAAGAGCGTGGCCTTTGAGCGAGTAATCTAGTTAGACTGGAGGGAGAAGCCATAGTGGAGCCGGGAAACTCAGTAAGGGATGGTCTCGGCACACCTTACACTCAGTTGTGGTGTCGTGTCTAGTGTCGTCATTGATTCACCCTTGTGACACTGTCTGTGGTCAGTGGATCACTTTCCGCGATTTATAAGTTTTCTTCCAACTTTCTAGTGCTGTGTTTACCTGTGCATTTTACACAGTGTGTTAGAACGATTTAATAGTTAAAGTCGAGTTTAATTTAAGGGTTGGTAATTGTTAATGAAAGCCTTTAAAATTGATTTTTAAGGATATTTTTAGGGCATAGAGTATTAGTATTGTAAATACATGTTACATAATATATATATATAATGAATAAACATCCACTATTAGTTTGCTTGTTAGGTATCATCTCAGGTTTTAAAACCTTGTTTTAATACGACTTCATACACATTCATGGAACAACCAATTACTAAAATAATCTTTATAAACTTAGGCTGAAATTGGAATGTTTTGCCAGAAATGTAATGTTAAATCAATTATTAGCTATTTTTCCTCAAGAATGCAATAAATCATCTTAATTTTAAGTTGTTACTTTGGTTTAGTGACAATTTATGACAAATTTCACAATTTTCACTAAATTTTGTGAAAAAGCTTTTCTGATTAAGTGAAAAGTTTTGAATTTAATCACTTAATGGAGTAATTGCTAAGGGTCTTGATAGCTATAACATACATGCTTGCATTTGCACAACCACACAAACTGAACTTAATTATGTTTGAGAGTTACGCTACTTCTGTAAACCACAAGGTAAGCTGCTGGTCAAGTTGAGAAGAGTCTTTCTTTTCGTCTTCGCTAAATGTTTCAATTTTAGTTTCACAAAATAGATTTGATTGCTTGCAACTTGAGCCACTTTGCGTTTGCACCTAGCAGAGAAATGATAACAAGATTATCTCACCTGTTTGTTCCTGTTGTTGTATGGATTCTGCATCTGACTGCATTCTGTTGTCTTCTGCGCTATTCCATGGTGTCATGGGCAAGTCCGTTATGATAGGCTGCTTGGCTGAACTCTGGTAGGTTCCTTACTGTTGAGACAGTTTTACTGTAGTTGATCAGAAATCATCATAATACGTAATGGCTAAATAGGATGTATGTTATATTCTAAATACATTTTGCCTTACTGTGCATTCAATTGAACCTTAGGTGATGAATTTGATTAATAAAAAATTTTATTTGATACATGTAGGCTACATAATTAAAAACAAGGAAGCAATCAATTCAGTTGATTTCAACCACCAAAAAGTAAATTTAAAATATTGACTGTTGATGTTATAGCAGCTAAGCGCTAAAGCATGAGTGAATTGAATTTCCTTTGCTGTTTGTTCCTCTAAATTCAATACGCTCACAGCCTCACTTCGGCCTTTGGCCTTAGCTTGGCCTCTTGTGTTACTTATTCTTTAACTGCAAGTTTTAACACATAACTTGAAGCGATAACACATTTCAAATTTCATTGAAATAGGGCTATTTATTCCGCTGTTATAGTAAAAAAATCAATTTTTGGTACCATTTTAACGATTTAATAGGTTTCTCAATATTTGGTATATTGATGGATACTGTCAAAACACATATATTTTTTTAAATTGATGAAATTTACTGTTTTTAATGCATTAAAACCTCTTTTTTGAGAAAACCCTACCTGCAAAAGGGGACTTTCGGTGGTCTGATTTTTCCGGCTAACAAACTTGACCAAGGTATTTACAAAAGGAATATTTCTACCAAATTTCATGAAAATCAAACAAAAAATGCGACTTGTAGAGAGTAACCACATATGTATAAAAAGTGTGGAAAGAAATGCTCAAAACGTGTTCTAGGGGTCAGGATCTGTGCTCATTTATTAGTATGGGGTCTGGGCCATACCACGCTAAATTTGTATGTCATGCATATCTCATTTTTCCAAAGGAAATTAAAAAAAATGGTTTGGTATGAAGTATGAATTATAATAAATTTATTTTATGCTACTCCATTGGACATTTTTATACGGTTATTTTTAAACCCCCAGATCTTAACGAGATAGGAAAAGTGTTGAAATTATATAAAGACTTACTAAAGTTATATACTAATCGAAAGATAACTAATTTTAATAAACGCTTATTGAGGTAGATTACAGTTTGATTATATTTTATTATTCCAGTATAAATATTACAAACCGCTATTGGACAATTTGAAACTGATAACATTTTTTATTTTGATAGCAACTTATAAGTTTTATTTGACTTTAAAGGGACGGTGTGGGACAGGACTAGATAAGGTTCAGAACCAGTTTATAGGAAGAGGAAGGATGAACTAATAACTTGGAGTAACAGTACAGATCAGCTGTGTAGTGTGTACAGGTGAGATGGCCTGGTGACCTGTTTGTGCAGTGCACAGCTGTGCTGTCCTCAACTGTAACTGCATAACCCACTCTTGCATCTTATCTACGTAGAGAACAAACCTACACACACTAACATTAGTTGCTGTTTGTCAACAGTGCTTTTTAATTCATTTTGAATAACTCACTCGTTATCTGTATAAGTTTTCTAATAAATTTGGACCCGAATAAAACTGCTTAAAAATAACAATTTTCATTTATTTTAATTGTTTTTATGAACATTCAACTTGGTGAAAACTGTTGGTATTTGTTTCCAAGAAGACATTGATCAGTAAAGAGTATGGGCCGTTTTTTCAGTTGCCCGGTTAGCAGCTGGTTAACTAACCTCCGGTTAAGTTATTTACAGTCCATAATGTTTACATTTTCACTAACGTTCAAAGTATTTAAATGAATTATTTGAAGATCTTTCATACAATAAAGGTATAGTTTTACCATTTTATTGAATTTAACATGTACACATTATGCTAATATAGCTAAATACAACCTGTAACACCAAAATGCAAAATCAAAACAGACAAAGTAAAACTAAACCTAAAAAAAATCCAGCTTTTCTATTGGTTGGCTCCTTGTCCTAATTTTAACCACCGGTTAAGGCTGAATTAAAAAAACAACCCTAAGAATTGTTTGATTTTTTAAAATTGTTTTTATGGTTTGGTATAAGTTTTCCAAAGAGCTATGGCCAGTAAAAGGTAGTACTTTCAATTATTTAACAGTAGAAACGTTATAGTTGGACTATTTGTGGACCAAAAAGGGGCCAAAGTTTTAAAGTGTTAGAAAGATCCAGTATTTATAGGATTTCATTGTTGAGAGGTATTGACATATCCCTAAATAATGTGTATTCAATCAGCAAAGTGTTACAAAGTAAGAAAACACACTTTTACTGCATAACATAGCTTGCATAGGACATATTTTGCCTGTTGTTTTGTTATTATCAAGTTACATCAGAAGGTGTCTAACTATAAAGAGTGTTGAACTATGGAGTTTCTGCTTTATTACGGCATTTTAACTATAGTAAATTGTTCTGGACTCCTATTTAAAACTAGTGCATCTTCTGCACTTTTATGTTAAATCTATATTTAACTTGAAGTGGTTAAACATTTTGTACAAACGTACCTTTGACAAAACATCAAGGTCTTCAACTTGGAAAGGCTACTTTCATCCAGGTCCATGAAATGCAGTAATAGTACTTCAGAGCATACTTCTCTTTCATCTAATTGATTGTGTTTAATTGGGTTTATCACTAACTTTTATGCTGATTGTTTTCAACGTTGTTCCTTTCTGAGTGATCAACTCTCTATGATGGCTCTGGTTTTGGACTAAGCCTGAAGCAGTGAGTGTGAGTGTTGGTAGGGAGTGTGGGTTTGAAGGCTGGAGATGGAGAAGTGGTTGTTATCATCAGTGCTGAATGCTGGTACATCTAGTTGACGTCAACTCATTAGCCAAAGTGCAAGCTATTTAGCGTCCGCCTCCCATTGATTTTGTACATGCATTATGAATGAAGTGCTTCATCAAAGCAAGTAACCCGTTAAGGATGAAAGAAGGCTAGCATTTTAAGTAAAGGTCTTGATCATACTTTTGTTCACTAGCTGATTTTAAGATTCGTAGCATTTGTCATGTCAGATAAACATAGTTAAAATCCTATTAAATTTTTAAAGAATTGTTTTAAATACTTTTGCTTTATCATAGTTGATTTTTAAATACAAAGTGTCAAGTTTGCAGTGATATTTTAAACAAATTTGAAAGTGGACTTGTTTAGCTGTTTAATTGTGAAACAGCTTAAGTTGTAAAGTTGAATCTACCACCATTGCGCTGTGGACAACTATGTTTAGCGGCAGAAAGTCCGCTATCCCAACTTCACTGTACTGGATGTTGAAGAAACCGTCACTTGTTTCTGTCGGTAAGTAAAAAGACATTTTCCAGGTTTGGTCACAATCGAAATTCTCAAACAATATATTTAATTAGGTGTTGACACCCTGAGATTGTGGCTCACAAACAATGACATGGTTATGAAATCAAGATGTATGTTATTTAGCCTGACATAAGACAGTTTGTTTTCATCTATGTTTAAAAATATCAAGATGTAAAATATAATCCAAGCCAAAAGAAATGTGCACAAATTGCTTAGCGTTTTTACTGAGCGTTTTTTATAAACAGCATTTTTAGAACGATGAGAAATTCATAATTGGTCTTAAAACTAGAATCTGGGAGGAACACATAAAAAAATTATGAAACCAATTAGTACAACTTCAGAAGACCTTCATCAGAATAAAACTGCCACACAAAAACCCCAATCATATAGGATTTAAAAAAAGATACCTTAAATATTACCTTCTAAAACCTATTCATTTTTGATAAAGCTTTGCAAATATTTATGAAAAAAGTGAAGGTGGAAATGATTTTGTACACTTAAAACAGTAAGAATAATTAATTACAGTCATTCCTAGAGTCATCTTACAGTTTTAATACTGATTGAAATTCCTTAATGGTGTCAGGGTTTTTATAACTTGCCATTATCAAATAATATAAGTGTTTTAGAGGCAACAAGCATGACCTTTGTATAAATATTTTGAACACATATTGTTTATATCTAGGGCAACAGTTTTTAACTGCCTACCTATTGCTAATATGCATGTTTTGATAAATAATGAAAAGCTACACATCATTTCCACACAGGAAAAGCAACTAATTGGAAAAGTAAACACATTTTGGCTGGCCCCAATAATAGAGTACAATGGTTTTTCTGAGCTCTCGAGGGATTGAAAGGTTGCCAGTGATGTAGCGGAACTAGGACAAGAATGAAACAAAGGGTTTTGTGTGAACCGCACAATGTAAACTACTTTCATCTATTATTCCAATTATAATCTTCAAAATGGAACTTATATCTTTTTGGTTCCGTAAGTTTCATTCAAATGGATTTTGTGAGTAACATTATTTAATTTATAAAACCAATATTTGCAGTGTTTGTTCTCATGATTGATAAATCTTATTATCGTAATTTAGTTACCAGTACTTTCAAACACATTGTTTAATATATTTGTATAAGAACCTAAAGCTTTTATTCAAGTCAACAAAGTAAGTAAATTGGTTTGATGTGGTTTTCAGTTAATTTGATTTAGTATTAACTAGTATTTAACAAAATAATTTCTGTTTATCTAACAAAATATTTTTACATGTTTAAAATGTAGTGTTTCTTCATGGAGCTAAAAATTTATGTACATTAGAAAGATGAAATTGTAAGAGGAATTGTACTGAAATTCATTTAATTTACAACTTGCTCAGTTATTTATTGCCAATGGTTTAACGCTAACATATGAAATCAGTGACCCAGATTGAGTGTATATGATGAACCCACACGTAGGAAGTTTAATCAGACATAAACAGGTTATCTCTGGCCAGCAAATCCACTGCTATCAGTAATGGACATATAACACGGTCTTCAATTCAATCTCCCACCTTCATATACTTGTACGAGTATAGCATCAAACCAAACAAGTTATTTGCAGTCCATATTATATCAGGATCAGGGAATTAAAATACTTCAAACTCTATTATTATTATTCAATGAAAAATAATTTGTTTTCTAGCACATTTGTATATTTGTTGCAAGTATCAAAAGTGACAGTTTCCTGGTGCATGATGGAGGTTCTGCGTATCAGGGAACATTAATTTCATGTGTGAGGAAAACCAGGCAAAAATTCTTTTTACATGAGATTATGTGAAGTCTTGCACTGGAATAACATATCCATCGTTTTGAAAAGACACTTTATGATGAAAACTTTTCATCATGTACTGCAAAATGACACAATACAACCATATGTTTCAGATTGTGGTGAATTTCTTGTATCTTGAAAATGTTAATAGAAGCAAGCTTGGTTTTCAAAGTTAAGGCTTATAATCTATTCATTGCATACAATTGTTACTACGAAAAATTATGCTTTCCAATGATTTTTCAAATCAAATCACCTGGTGAAATAAACACTTCGTAAATTGTAGGTTTAATTCTACCAAGCCCAGAGTGATAAAAATAATGAACAACATTGTTTCACAAGACAAATGTTATAGAAGGAAAAGTATGTCAACTTCAAAGTATTCATGCAATTTGAATCAAACAATAGTTTTAAATATGAGATACTAGCTGACAGTAGGAAAGTGATTCAGTATTTAAATATTGAATTTGTGTGATTATATTTATGTAAATGTTTCTAAAAAAACTCAATGTTTGTGTTGTTTGGTAAATTATGCTGTTTTCACTATCAGTTTGCCGTTTTATAGTGTTAATACATAACCAGGCCGACACGCAGCTTAGCGTTAAAGCACCGCTGGTATGAATGCAACAAATTTTCTTTGCAATGTGTTACAATAAATCACTAATTTTAACTCTGGTTCACTCAGCTAACAACCTTGCTTCAGCCTTTGGCCTCAGGTTTTCGTGCTGTATTGCCACGGGGTTTAAAGGCTTTTTGCAATGCTCACAGTCATGCTTCGGCCTCAGACTTACAAAGTTTTATACTGCAAGTTATACTGCATATTATGAAAGGAAACAAAAGGGAGTAACAAATAAACAATAAAACCGAAAATGATGTACAAAAATAAGGTTACGCGTAGATAGGTATGCTAATGGAAATTTACAAAAACATTGTTTGGATTGAATAAACCCAATATAAATTAAAGAGTACGTATATAATTTATGCAACATCTATATTTTACACAAAAACAAAACCTAGTGAAACCGCTCAAACCAGTGCAATATGCCCAGCTTAAACAAAGTAATAATTTCACCGTATACTTAAAAATCGCTACAACTAGTGGGAAAGGTGTTCATACTTATTACTGAGGAACAGGATGCCAGACCGAGTCAAGATGTCTACTGACTACGCCTTGCCAGTCAAGACTCACCACCGCGGCCGCGTGAGTGGGTAAGGAAGGGTTGGGGACTAATTCGCCGGACACACCGCAGAGTGCGCCGCTGGGAAAAAAGGTTTTTCAGAACCCACTTTGGTCCCCTGTTATTTATTTTGTGGGTGTTGTATGTATATTACATATAAATAACGACGCACTGCGTGATGGACTAAACCCTTAAACAACATTTCATACCCATAGATTCAGCCGTTTTTAAGTTATAAGCGTTCCAATATGCTTTAAAAACGTGTTCAGTACCCACTTTGGTCCCTCGCCATTAACTTTATGGATGTTGAATGGATATAAAATATAGCTAAAAACACACTGCGTAATGAAATAAACCCTTAAACAAAGTTTCACCGCCATAGCTTCAGCCGATTTTGAGTTATAAGCAGTCCAATATGCCTTAAAAACGTTATAGACAGCCTGACAGGAATTATTCTGATGTCAGTAACCAATAACTGATGGATTAATCGCAATGCACAGACAAAAGTTTTATTTGATTTATATAGATTTAATTTCTACCCAGTGCCCCGAATGTTGAAGTGAAGAAATCTGTCCAGTGCCTTGAATGTCAAAGTAAAGAAATTCTGAGGTAGTTTTTTCAATATTGAACCTCCAAAAACCCACTTAAATTTTTGAATTAAAAAAATCCTTTCTAAGTAAGTGCCTATACTATAAAATGAGTGTTCATACTAAATTTCAACTTTCTAGGCCTTGTAGTTTTGGCTCAGCGATGAGGAGTGAGTGAGTCAGCTAGTCAGGACAAAGCCTTTTGTAAATATAGATTATTTTATTTTAAAGAAACAAAAATATTATTAACTCATTTTTTATTTAACCTTCCAGAGGACGCATAGGTTTTCAAAAGTGGGAGGGCACCGCACACGGAGGTTACTCCCAGGTAGGTTAAAACATTAGTGAAAATAGCAAAACATTGTTGTTCTTACAGTATGGCATTGGTAATATCATTTTACCAGAAAAAAAGTACAATTGGTGAAGTAAAACACCAAAACTATAGAAGTAGTAATAAATGGTACAATGAAATCATCTGCTGCAAGAACAGTTGCACACAGAGGTTAACTCCGGGTTGCTCCGTAACGTGAGGAGGCGCATCACGGAAGTTACCTACAGGCTCTATTATAAACATTTAAAACTAATTATATCGAAGCTGTAAGTGGCTAAACTATTCGGCTAAATGTAATTTATTAATGTTCTAAGAATAAAGGGCGGGAAGTACACACAGATTAACGGGCTTTTCGCTTGTGTGTAAGCGATTTAATTAACAAACAGAAATATACCTGGAGGTAACCTCCGTGATGCAACCTCTGGAAGGTTTAGGAACAAAATATAAATGCGACCTTAGCAATGCATTACATGTGTCAAACGCAGCGGTTTGTATAGACAAATTAAAAAAATAATTGTAACTACTAGAAAAGCTGATTTCTATGAGTAAGATGTGTTTACAAACTCAATTTAAATATGGATCACTTGAACATTTTCTATTGAATAACAATAAGTATGGATTAAGTTTCGTTCTATATGACATTCTGGAAGATGATTAATTCATTTTAGAGCACTGATTACGCTACACACCTTTTAGAAGAAATTAAAACAACTTTTAAAATTTACAAATATATTTTGATATTTTACATAAATTATCTTCAGTTAAACATATATTGAAATTAAACATAGTATGTATAAAGGAATTGTATCTTACAGCATAATATGTAAGATTGTAAAACAAATGTAAGAAATCGAAATATAATTATACATTTTAAAAGTTGTTTTAGTTTGATAAAAGAAAGTGTGAAGCCACAATCAGTGTTGTTAAAAGGTATGGGTTAAGTTCTGAGTATTTGAAGTGTTTCTGTGGCCTTGAATTACAAGTTGAGATGACAATTAAATTACAATGATTTGACAATTCAGCTAAGGGAACCACCATGATCTAGCTGCCAGATAGTGCAGCATATATTGCAGTATATAGTGCTATATACTGTAATATGATTTGTAGCAACTTCAAATCATGTTGCAACTAATTGCAGTCAATTTATTGCGGATCTCGTAAGCTTTGGCTCAATGGTGTTGCAGTTAAATAAGCCAAATAGCTATATTCAGTGCTAAATTGTTAGTACTGTATTGTAAAGCATTGTTGGCTCCTCGTCAAGTTTAAAACTATTTACTATTGACACCAGTCCATCTTTTCCTTCACACACATGGAACTGTGAGCTAGAGGTAGATTTGAAGACAGAACATAATTTAAAAGAATAGAGGACCCAACATTAGCATACAATACCATGACAACATCATGTGTCACAAGGTCAAGCTTTACTGGAGACTACAAAACAGAACTATGAATATTTCAACAGTTATACATTGGGAGTACTTTAACTACAGTTGATTGCATAAGAGTTAGACTCTTAACTACAGTACCTTAATTTTCTTGATTGCTTCGAATACAATATATCTGTAGCATTGGGATAATAATGGTTAAATGTAATAGTCTTTCATGTAAATTCAATTCCAGTTTTGATTACAGTGTACTGTACTGTATTTTAAAACTTAAATCCAAACTACTGTATTAAAAATATTCTGTATTTGTTTGTACAAAAAAGAACAATGTTCTCACTAAGTTGTTACAGTAGTTCTTCTCTCCGCTGTAACTATAAGTAGAAAATATCTAACTTACGCAATTTGAACTTAGAACTTTTTCTTTACACTGAATAGTATTGTGTTTATTCCTATTTATTTATTTTCAACGACATACACAAATTTTACAAGTTGAATAACATGGTTGAACAGTGTACAGATTGTAAAAGTTATAGTTAAACATAAGTAATTAAATATGTATTAATTACTTAAAACAGGATTTAAGGAGAGGAAAGGGGGAGGTACAGAAAACTCTATATTTCGTTTGAATACAAACTTTGTCAAGAGAAGAGGAAGTCTCCTTGTATGTATTAAAATATGTATTAAATGTGAGAAAGTGTGGTTCGAGCGTGCAATGAAATAACGACAATACCTATTGTACAATACTAATGGTAATGATAAATTGACAATAAAATAAATCATTTACAACAACGTAAATATACGTATACAGTGGATAATAACAAGGTAAAAATCTAAGTAATACTGCAGGATTTAACATTAGATAAATCTATATAAATAAAGTAAGACTTTTGTCTGTACATTGTAATGAATCCATCGGTTTTGGTTGTTTGGTTTTCTTATACTTTTTAAGACCGTAACTGACGTCAAAAACACTTTCTGCCTGTCTGTAACGTTTTTAAGCTATTTTGGATAACTCAAAATCTGCTAAAATGATGGTGGTGAAAGTTTATTCATGGGCTTAGCCCCATTACACAGTGTCTTCTGCTAAATTTCATATACGTACCAGGAACTCTGGGTTAATTATTGTTTCGGATTCATTAAATCCTTAGTCAAGTACCATTAAGTTGTGTTAAAGAAATGTCCTTTTTATCTACCAACAATCATAAACTATTATAGGCACAATTAATACAAATGCAATTTTATGTAAAGTTTCAACACATAGCAAACAAGTTTTCTTTTTCATTGACCTCCTTACTTAACCTTTATTATTCTGAAAATACTACTAGCCTATATGATTACTTGAAATCAAAGTTGGCCGTCACATTACGGCTGTAAATTAGCAGTCACCGCTTCCTAAAAAGTCATTGCTTTTGGTGGTGAGTTCTTTGTGCTCCATAGTTGTTGGTTAATTGATGGTAAGGGTTTGGCTTTGCGAGGGGGAGTGACAGCAAATCAATTATGTTTACACATTTTAATTGGTGAAGTCAATAAGAACAATAACTTTATGTTATACTTTATGCTTGGCTATTAATTTGACTTAACTTTAAAACAATTTTCCTATTCTCTAGACTTTCCATTCTCTGTGTTTAAATATTCAAAAGAAGCTTGTCATGGGCACTCCTTTACCTGTTTGTGGAAACTAGTACATTCATGAAGTCATCAAAATATTCTGACACAACCAAAATGCATAATACATTACTTACTGTACCAAGAAAGCGGATTCTGCTGAAATTGGATTTGCAAGTACAGTATGCATTAGAAGATAAACCATTCCTAATATAGATAACCCACCTACCGAGCCACCTACTCATGCAGGTTTTGATGTTTTCATTTGATGCACTGAGCATTTTTCAATCAAGGGTATTTTAATGTACCGTACAGTATTTCTTTTTTACATCTATATTTTCAACGTGGTGTTTCTGTTTTAGGTAAGTTGGAGTGACTTGGAGGACCAAATGTGTGAGTAATTTCAACTCAAACTAGGCTTAGCGTTGTAGAAATCCTGTTCAAATTGTCATATACTAAGTTTTGCTGCTTAGTATACTCCTCTAAGCATATATAATTGAAGTCTGTTCCGCTTATAAAAATATTAGGCAATTTATGATCCCACTCCAGGTATTGTTTGTATACAATTTCTTAAGTTTAGATTTTGACTAAATTGGCAGAGTTTGTTCATTTTTAATTGGTGCTTTGTAAATGGATCAGTTCAACCGATAAAAAATTAGGTATCTTTTAAAAGCCTTTGAACTAATATCAAACAATCCAGTTAACTATCAAACCAATCAATCTAAAGCACAATTAAAGTTTTGTTCTTTAAGGCCAATTTCACTTTTACAGCATAAATAAGAACAAAAAATGAAGAAGTACGGTTGGGTAAAAATAATATTTGGCCATGGTAATTATTTTGATGAAACGGTTTGGTTTTCATTGGGAGATTGTAAAATTCAGCTGTCAAGCAGTGATGGATGGAGTTCACAAATGGCTGCAGTGGTGATCATCTCTCATCCCTTTCCTTTCTTCTCTTTCTGGTACAGATACACAATTGCATCAATGTTTACAGTATTGGCTCACTGAGTGCATTTCAAGGAGATGAGGTTAACTTTTTGGGCCTTTCTTGCTATTGATGTTCTGAATGTTATCAACAGGCCAGTAAAAAAGTGTGTAATACCAGATTTATGCATTTATTGGAGGTGGGATTGATCGGGTTAAAACTTATTAAATACCACAATTGATATCATGTTGTGTGAAGAAATTACCGTAAGAAGATTGATAATTTAAACGGCTGAATACAGTTCAGTCCATAGACAAAAATTATAGAAATTACAGAAAGATGCAGTATGCAACATATTTTATGAAATACCTGGATTTTTTTATTTGGTGGTAGTTTTGTTAAAACTTATCTGCAAATTTTGACATTTCTATATTTTCAACAAATAATTTTAAATTGCTTAGATATGGCGTTTGTTAAAAAAAGAAACACTAAAAATATGGCGGAAAACATATTTTTAATTACATATTTTTAATTCTTGTGTTCATTTATTCTTCTTCTTAATTTGTCATTTTCATACTTTTAATATAAATTGGTAGAAATTTAAATGAACCTGATACAGTTATTATTTACTTTTTTGTTGTAAGACAAAACATTTTCTATGCATTATCTTGACAAAATATGTACACTGTGTTGTGTTATTTCTTGTTTTATAACATTTAGGACCTTTTGTTGTTTTAGTGCCAGTACTGGCTGTTTTAAATCAGCAAATCTGTACTTTGATTGATTTTTGCAACACATGCCAGACCCTGAGATTATTTGCAGCTGAGCTATTGACATTGGAGATGTTTTGGTACAGAGCTGAGATGTTGTTCACATCTGATGACTCAACAGTCAACACAATCTATTCTGCATCATTGACATCTTCTCCACTTTAAACTTGTTTACAGACTTCTCTACTGGATACAGAACCATTTCCACTCTGTGTTTGTAAACTTACAATTGTTTTTCCCATGAAACGTTTGGAACATGCCTGTCCTTCCTAATCAAGATGCTACAAGACAAAGGTTTCATTTAACCATATTTTACCATCTTCATGATTGAGTTGTCAACAAAACTCTTGCCATTTAAAACTTAATTTTCTGTACGGTACTTAACTTATTTTTCTTCTTGAGTTTTACAAATAATGTAACATTTTGTATCATACTTTGTCAGCATATCAGGTGCTACAGGGTAATTTTTCATTTTTCAAATGAGTAATTTATTTAAATCCTATTCAGCTTAAATTATTTATATTACAATACTTTATGTAAGTAATATTTTGCCTATATCACACTTATAACTTGGTTTCCTACTAAAATTACTATTGTAAACAAGTGATACGCTAAGTTCTTGTTACATTTCAAGTGATGCTTAGGTGCCAACAGTTCTTGAACCCCTGGTCTTGACTATACAACTACTTGAGTTCTGTCCTATGAAGTTTTAGTATAGTTAACTTTTTGGTGTAGTAACTTAATGGAAAAATATGAATACAGATGCATCTCGGACAAAACCCGTCTTATAAGAACTTTTTTTACAAATACTCATCGATTAATACACATAGTTTTTCCTCACTAAAACATCCAATTACAAAGCTACAAAAAGCAGTTATGCTAATGAAGGATCAACAAGGTGCCATTAATCTCAAGTAAAAGAAACTCAAAGAGGAGATAAACAAAGAAACCAGTTTGTGGACGAGGTGAGATGACAGTGTACCAGTTCAGTTAACTAAAGATGCTGCAACTGGACTGCTGTAGAAGGAATGTGACAGGTTCACCATCAGTGGAGTAACTATTTCATGTACTCTACTACACTTGTATTGAGTGTAGCGGA
This sequence comes from Matsumurasca onukii, assembly GCA_018831715.1. Lineage (NCBI taxonomy): Eukaryota > Metazoa > Arthropoda > Insecta > Hemiptera > Cicadellidae > Matsumurasca > Matsumurasca onukii. Next base: position 39,958,526 of record CM032060.1, on the reverse strand, counting down.
AACAAACTCTAGGTTCACTGGAATGCTTCTAGTAGTTGAATACAAATTAGGTTCAATGTTGAGTAGGTTGTACCAGATTATACTTAATTTGATATGAACAAAAATGTCTTCAACCTTAAATTAAATCCCCTTTATTTAATTCATCACATTCATATCAGTATGGAATGAATTTGTAACTGGCTGCATTACTTTTGGCTGTTAGATGTCTTTTTCTAAAAAAAATTGAATCATCCCCAATGTCAGATAAATAAAAATCCATTTAAAAATTTCGAATTCTCGAGCACGACTTTTCAGTGGAGACAGTTAGGATTTAGAGCTCTGTATATGTCCCAACACTTTTCTTACAAAACTCTGTTTCGCTGCTCATATCTTAAAGTAGTGGTTTTGACATCTGGAAGCAGCATGTTGAGTAGGTTCATTCGAGAATAAGAGAGTTCTTATTGAGAAGTTTTCTTCTATGGGGTGGAAGATCTAAGTAATCGACATGCTGAGAATTGAGATGTGAACCTCTCTGTGTTTTAGGAAAGCTTAGCTTGTTTTGAATTGTACGATAGCACACGAATTGTAGATGGACATTACTGTCATCTGTTGTGCAACTACTGACTGCATGCTTCTGTAGACTCTCCTGAGTTTTGTTCTGAGAACTAGAGACTGCTGTGATGCAGCGAGGTCACTTGTTGGTTCACTGGACATGGCTACGACTGCTCTCTGTGTTCACTGGCTTGCTCTAGTGACTGCCTCCAGTAACCATCACCGGCAACCGTCACTCACTTCACTCCACTCTGTCAATTCACTCCTCTCACTGTAACGGGTTCAACATTTTGCATTATAGAAATCCATTGGACCTAACAGGAGTTAAATACTGATTCCACTACCGTTTGTAGTTGTCACAAGCTTTTGCCAATATTAGTTTTAATATTATTTCAGTTTTAATGCCCGAGGTCATTTCATACAAATTTATATTTTTGTAGGTTTCACTTCATTTTTGAAAACATAGTTTATAAGGATGAAACTGTAGCAATATTTTAAATAGTTATTTTTAAACTTAACAGATTCCATTATGACAGAAACCCAACATTTACTGTAGTAATTTGTCAGGAATAATATTACGTATAGACCCAAATTTTAATTTTGATTTCACTCAATCCACAGATTTAATTTTAGTAGTTGGAAAACAAAAATTACACAAACAGATCCTTGGCGATATAAAAAGTGTGTGAATAGTGAAGAATGCATTTTAAATTGAATCAATATGGTAATTTTGTCCTTTGTACACATTTTAAGGACTTTGCAACTTTTCTGAGTTGTTCCAAAGTGGACAATATCTGAGTGGGCTGTAAATCCGGTAGTGATGCGACAAGACAAGTCTAGGGGACTTACACTATACACAGTGAGTCTGGTTGAAACCGCTCATTAGAGCTTTAACTGTTCATTAGAGTTCGTTACAGATCAGGTTACTGATGAAAAATATAGACTGTGCTTATTGATTTATCTTTAGCTTCATACAAGACACACTTTCTTAAATATTACTACTGTACAGTACTACACTATTTTATTTAACTCGCATTAATTTGTCAGTGACATGTAAATATTAATGTCAACAAATTATTGATTGAAAAAAAAGTAAACCTGGATTACAGTATTATCACAGAAGAAAGCTTAACTTAATGAAAAGTTTGCTGTATATATTGCATGATGTAAAATGAAAATTTGTATTACTTACACCAAATGCCAATGTACTAAATATTTTTTCATTTATCGTTGGGGCTTTGAAAGATCAGGTCTCTCTCTTTTCCCACTTTTGATTATTATAAAACAATTAGGTCAACAAGACAAGTAAATAAATATTAGTTTGAAAGTTGACTTAACATTTTTTTTTTTTAGCAAATTTTTCTATGAAGTTATGTAATAATATATAGGAATATATATATGAAAGTGGATATTCTTTTATACTTACATAGATACATATATATACACGTGTGACTACTCTACAGGTCGCATTTTGGTCCGATTTTCACAAATTTGGTACACATGTTCCTTTTGAAATCTCTAGGTTAAGTTCGTTAACCAGCTAGATCGAACAGTCTGTTTCAAAATGGTGGCCATTCAAAGTTTTGATTTACCTATCAAATTGTAGCAATACCATAATTGAATATAAAGTTCACCCTGTATAGTAGAGTTTTACTTTCGCAACCGATCAAAACCACTCCGTTCCTGTAGAACTTACCGTTTTAAAGTAATTTCTGTTTAATTATTTAATTCAAATTTCTGCACTTTGACATTCAGAGCACTAGGCATAATTCAAGCTGTTATAAAATTTACTAGCCTACGTTTCTTTGGATACATAAAGTAAAAAGATAAAGTTTGTCTTGTTTAACAAGGCCAAGTTAGGACTACAAAGTCCTCTCTACCACTCAACCTCGATCTTTACCTAACGTTGCCGTATAGTCACATTACAAATGTAAGTGGTGACTGCGGGGATAGTGAATAAAGGAATTTCGTCTAATTCAAAATAGATAAATGAAAACTACTGTTTTATTGGAAATTTGCTAAGATTCACAGTAGCGCTTGTGGCTATGTGTCGGCTATGTTATTTATGTAGATATCACAATGCCCAGTTAAAAAATCAATTTTAGTACAAAAAACACAAGAGAAAATAGTTTTCTAACAAAATGTTCAGTTTGATGGTTATGAATACTTGTCAGCTATGTTCACCTCTTTGTTTTATTAGGATCTTCAGGGTCTCATACAAAATAACAGAGATTGATTATATATAAATTTTAAATTTAAATGCTATGGCAGTTCAGTTATTTTTAGAAGATGCTTTTCGTCTTGTCAGTAAGTGCTCAGTAGAGCCTCATGGCCATTTAAAAGTCAGACAAAGCTAACATTGACCTAACTGTTCAAACATTTACTTTATATTTCTTCCTTTCAGTAGTTGACGATTGGTTGTTTTATTTTAATGCCCAGTACAAACACTTGGAGTGAGTGATTTCTAGAATTACATCTTCTTTAGTTCTTAACTTTGTACCACAAGAGCTGATGTGTCCTAAAACATTTTGAAAGTTTACTTTTATAAATTTAATAAGTACTAAAATTAGTCAAAAGTGTTAACCTTTTGATAGTTTCAATCTTCAAAATGAGGTATTGGCAGAAAACAGAAGAGTTTTAAAATGACAACAAAGGCAATATAAAGGAACCCCTTTTTTTATTCCAAAAGACTGTTTTTGGTTTTGACTCTCAGGGCTACTTCCGCGCCTGGCACACAAACGATAAATGACACGTTGCATAAAATCATTGTTTGATTCAATGTATTTAGAGGGAACGATTGACACTTGGTGTCAGTGTCTTTTAAATACTGAATGGAGGAATCTAGGACACTTACAATACACATTTTGGTATTGTGATGCATAAAACCAATTATAAGACTCAACATAACCAAGAAGGCATGACACAAAATCAGACTTGGGGAAGTTAAAAAAGTAACTGATTACAGTTGCAGTACACAGTTACAGTTGTGACTGTGTTGTTTTGTTGCATTGTGAGAGAGGTTTGTGGTACTAACAAAGTACTGTAAGAGTGAGAATGTATAGCAGAGCTGTGTTCTGTCGTGTTTGGTAGGTGGTTTCACCAATTATTCATTGACAGAAAGGGACCAGGACCTCCTCAGTGAAGGGAACCAAGCACAAAGCTGTCTGTGATGTACAGGACAAGGCAGGATGTTGTCCGCTATGAATGGATCTTACTCACTGATACAGCACATCTTGCTTTCACTGCTATACTTTCTGCAACTTTATGCTGGGAACTCTGTTGTTTGCACCTAATGTAGCATGTTTCACTTTTGTTTTTTCATTGAATGAAATGTTAGTGTCATTGGAGACTGTTTATTGGATGTTCACAATTGGTGACTGAAACTAGATTTAACTGTATAGATTAGAACTCATTACATGTGTATCGTATTAATGAGTTGTCTGGTAAATCTTACCCCAACATATTTTGGTCTTTCAATCTCCAATTAAGATTGGCTAATTTTTGTGGTACTCCTTGTTATTTGGGAGTGAATTTAAAACTCATATCTTGTTACTACAACTCAAATTTAACGTCAGAACTATGTGAAATGCCCTGTTTAAATTATCTGAACGCATATTGTTCTAAGTATTTTACTATTTGTATTTTTTAAATTTCTGATCCCATTGGGGAAGTTACAGAGTCATTTATTGTTTTCTTAGTTAGAAGTTCAGTATTTATTTGAAATTTTATATTTCTGAAGACCAAAGATGTATTGTGTGCTCTGGTCAGGAGGGCAGATGCAAGATTGAAGACTTTCACCGAAGGAGGTGATGACAGAATGATAGTGTCTGTGCTGTGTGCTGTGGATGTCAGCCTGTCTTGTTTGTCTGAATCTACATTGTCGGATCCTCACCTCGTGCTGGTTTCTCTTTGATTGTTGACTGCTACCGGATCCTGCCATCCTGCTCTGAATTGCAGATCTCCCACTACACCTCCAAGCCCACAATACTTCAATTTAATATATCAAACACATTGAAGATAGATCTTATTTTTATAAACGCTAAATAGCTAATTTATTACTAAAGAAATTTGAAGACAAAATGGGGTGATTATGCTCTCACTTGCTGGGTGATTATGCTGACCTCTACACCATCTGGTCCACCTTCTCTAAATTTGAAGGGACAAATAGGAGAATCGTTTTTTTTTACAAAAAAGAATGGAAAAATGCTCTTCACAAAGGAACGGAATGGGTTATCTATTATATAGTCCTCTCTTCACGAATGCTTTGGCCATTTCTTGAATTTTATGGTTCTTGTAATGAAATGGATCGAATTTTGCATCTAAGTAAAAACTGTCAGTTATCAGCACCTTACTAGAACTACAGTATTGCACTTTTTCCGTGGGACTCAATGAGGGACTATTAGTTACTTTCTAGAAAGGTGTTATTTCAATTTCTTTAAATTCTGAGTATTCTCCTTGGTGTAACTTAACTGTTTCAGTTCCTTGTAATTATTAATCAGAATAAACTTAACCAATTACCCTTTATAATTAATTAATTATAACAGGAGTCTCAAAGAATTCCAAATAAAAAGCTGTGAAGAGAAGAGCGTGGGAGACTTGAATATTGATGTAGCGCCAATGATACTCCTGTAGAAACTTACTTCAAAGTAAGCATAAACTTTACACAAACCTCGTTCAGTACAATCTTTCACCCTTATACAATACAACTCCTTTTCATTAATATCTTAACTGTCATTTAATATGACAATTAATCTAAATATAATCTGTGACACTTAATCTTTGACATATTGAATTGATTCAGTCCCAATACTTTGTATCATTCAGTATTGAATTAAAATAGTGTGAAAAGTACTGTTTTGTACATAATAATGTTCATTCTCCATAGGGAACAATTTTAGTTAAGAGCTTGGCTATACATTATGATAAACAGTAGTTTTGGTTTGACCCAAGCAAGACATTGAATGCGAGTAATGTGTCTGTGGACCCAGCTGCAGACTGCAGAGAACCGCTGAGGCGCTGAACTTCACCAGTTGTGATGTTGCTTTGATCTGCTTCAACTCAAGTGCTGTGTACTTGAGCATTGTTTCCTTTGGTCATCAAATTGGTTTCAACCTTGCAAGACATCCCTTCAATGTTCTAGACCTCTTTAATGCTTTGCTATGTTTAAATAATATTATAATTAGTTTTATACTTGGTCATTGTAGATGCTTTTTGGGAAGTCACTTTATTTAAGTAACTTTAAGTTTGCCTTACTCATGAATTTGAAAGAATTATTTTACTATTTTTTATATTTATTTTAAACTTGTGCAAACAAATTTATTATACGATGTATGTATTTTACTGAAATAAAGATATATTGAATTGAAATTGTCTAGACGGCATAATAATATTTTGTTTGGTTACAAATAGTTATAAAGAGCACACATTTGAACTACTTTCAGGCGAATTAAATTGATTAAGTAGAAACAATAGGTGTTGTGTCATCGGATACAACTATATCACACTATATAAGTTAATTTTAACGAGCATTCTCTATAAATTATTCTACGCTGTAAACTGTTTTGAGTGCAAATAATTTGTCATTTATCTTTAAAGACTTGAGTCTTACCAGTGACAGTAGATTTTTCTTTTATGTCAAAACAAAAATATTTTTTGTATATTTTGACAGTAAATTTAATTAACAACATGTTCTAGTTTTTGTCATAAGCATTATAATCTATCACCTGTGACTTGTACGTGAAAGTATGATCGAATATGTTAGATTTTTGTTGGTTGATTTTATATACATTTGCCATTATTGTTTTATGACAATGCATTTCTAGTGCCAGCGTAAAAGTTACAAGCTAAAGCAAATTGGTCGGTTCTAATACTTTGTAAAGTAATATGTTGAGTAAAAAGAGGAAATAGCTGTTAGTTCAGCTGTGTTGGAAAACATAGTGATGTCATCAACAAACCTCTAAATCTCTGTTTGTCCCACCAGCTAAGAAAGTGTACACCTTTCAGTACCACTTCAATTTGAACTAGATTTCATATTCACTAGAAGCTGCACATTGACTGTAAGCAAGGTGGTGACATCATCCTTCACTACCGCACCTCTGATGTCCTCATTTTCGATTCTTTCATCATCTTCACTCTGGTGGTTAGTCATAGATTCACACCTGCGAATTGTAATAGCATAATAACTGTAGAAAGCTAGGTTTCTTTTTACACCTTACTTATCCTTCACCAGTGTTTATTTACAATATTGTGCTTTATTATTGGTTAAGATTGTACTGTAAAGCAAATTTCAATCACAGCTTCGCTTTTAAATATAGTTTTCCCCATATGCAATGATTGTAAAACCTATCGTAACAATGAATTTGGGTTGTGGGATAATTACTCTTGGCCATAATTTGTAATACTAAAAAAGTGGTACAGTAGATAATTTTCTAAATACATTCGAATGTACTTTTATAAGACTGTAAAAATTTTCTATCTTTTACTATTTAAGAGGACTCAATAATACATAGAATAGTTTCAAAATCATTAAATCAAATAACTCATATATTACTTAAAGATTCCTCTTAAGCTCATTAATGTACTCAATGGCCTAATATACTTATTTTGCTATAAAATCATTAAAGAACAGAGTTAATTTTGGAGTGGTTGTGGGGTTTTGGGTATTCATGTTTTTATGGTAATTGAACTTGTTCCAAACAACCTCTAATAATTAATTATAATGAAAATAATTAAAATTTCACTAACAAATGGGAATGAGAGAGGAATATTTGCTTGCTAGCAGTGAACAACGGTTGTGAGTGGAATTCAAGATTCAAGTTGTCTACTCTGTATTGCACATTGCACTGGCCACTGCTCACTGCTGTACATCTCTATTGCAGACTTGTTCTGCAGATACAAGATATACTACCATCACTTCACCGCAGTTGTGCTAATCACTCTATACCACCTCTACATTCAGCAAAATACAAGAGGTTTATTATTCGTCGTCTTAACGCAGCCCCGTAGTTACGCTACCTGCTCTCAAATAGTGTTGATAAGCATATACAGTAACTGGGAAGGAACATTTCTTTAAGTTTTGTGTGATATCTAACCACCAAATTCAACTCAGGTTTTAGTCGATTTTTCTCTGGTTCTCACTTCTCATAGTAAACTGATAGAAACCTGGCCACTGCACAAAAATTACAGAGGGTGGAGCAAAAAAGTTCCTTTCGGTAATAACTTTCTTATCAATGCAGACTGCCATTTCGTTGAAGGCTGTGAACGCTAAAAATAATAACTGCAGCTTTCAACTCTCTGTATCTTTCCTGAGGAATATGACAGTTATTTCCAGTTGAGACACAGCGCTGCACTCCCCACTTCAACTGGCAGCCCTTTTGTACTGGGTTGTGAACATAATTCTACCCGTATTGTCATATATTATGTATTAATGAACTATGTTTTATGTCTGAAAGAATACTTTTAGATTCCTGTATTACTTTATTGATTCAACGAGGTAATACTGTATTTAAATATTTTTCAGACGTTTTGGTTTGTGTCTTGCCCAATATACTTAACATTTAATAATGTGATTTTGGTGAAAGTTAATGATAATATTTGTTTTGTTATAGGTGAGTGAGTTGAGTAGGAGTTGATTTCTTCAGGTTAACGTGAGTGTACATCTGGTTTAGTATCTCTCGTCATTGAATTTACATTTATAAGTTTAGATAGTCATTAAATATGTGACATGGCTTGTATACTAGTAATTACACGTTTGACATAAAATATTTTAATTTCGTGAGGTGTACTCAACGTCGAACGGTGGGCAATTTGAAAATTTACTAGAGCGACTAGTTATTTTTCTACGAATCATGGTATGAGGGGTGGTGCAAATAGAGCGGTTAGCGAGTGCTGTGAGACAGGACAGGATCTGATGGTCTGCAGTGACCTGGATCTGCGGTGCGGACAAAGGAGGCTCATGACGCAAGCACAAGCAGTCCGTGAGTCTGAGCGTGATCCGACATCAGTGTCGACCGGAACCAAGGAACTTACCAGCAACAGCAGCACCAGCACTACGAGTATCTATGTCTTATAGGGAGGAAGCAACAAACCCACTGTGTGCAACCTGGTGGACGCTCATACAAAACACAACGTTGGTATTCTGACTAGATCTGCTCCACATACGTAGTTCCCGTCTTCCCGAATACGAAGTGACTGTGAGTTCTGTATCGACACGTTTGAAGACAACATTTCAGGATATTTTAGCGAAATATCTGCATATTATGGTCCGTACATTCAGAAAAAACACTTGTCCGTAAGACTTTGGAACTACCCTAAACTTCTTGCCAGTCGAATCAAAGACGATAATTACTTCATTAAAATGCTGAACCAAGATCTTAAAGCTGCTTGATAAAACTTGTACAACACAACAAACAACTACTTATTAACGTGCCACGCTAACAATATATAAAATATAAAGCTCCGTAGACCTTAAAAGAAAATCCCAAAGTTATCCATGTGACCATGATGTAGGGTCTTCGCCGGGGTCGTAGAGAACAACCGTGGAATTGACAATAGGAAAACAAGTAACTATGATGGTTAAACATGTCCGAATGTACATACAGTTTAGTTGAGCTATGTGAATGTTAGGTCACACGGTGAATGTGTCATGCGTGTGTGTCTTGTAAGTACGGTAACAGGTGTATTGAATGTATTCAGCTACACAACAGCCATGCACCTGTCTTTGTCACGCGGCGAGATTGAGGCTTGTCTTGTTTACGTTACACGTTACTACACGCACGTAGCTCTATCATAACACCATATAGCGCACTGTCAACTTTCTCTAGTGAGTAGTGTCCCACACTGCAGCCGCTATAACTTTGCATCTGGCCTTCTCAAGGTATACGTGGAAATGGCAACACTACTCAGCAATCTTCTACCTCCGAAATATTTAAAACAATTATTCAAATTTTGGCCAACTTCAACTTCAGTTAGCCAAGCTATTAGTAGGCCGATAAAAGTTATTTTTCGATAGGGATAAGGAAAAAGATCGCAAACCAGATAAATATTTTAAGTGTTTGAAAATTGACGTGAGAAAAATTGTGTTTACTGCAGAAATTGCCCCAGTAGGTGACTCGGAAACTATCTTGAGCGCGGAGAGCTCGTCACAGAGCATTTTTGGAAGAACCTTGTAATTTTTTCAGCAGTAAAAATTTTGCAAACGTTAACATAAACTATATTTAAAGTACTTAAATAATTAAGCGAATTTTCTTATTCTTTCCTTATAAAAGTAAAATTGATTGACCACCTGATAGCTGCAGAAATGAGGATTAAAGATAGCGTAATTATCTTCTTGATGTAGATGTATTATTTGAAATTTTGAAGCCACCATGAGTCAAACGCGATGTTGCCATATCGAACAAGTACCAAATGCAAAATTATAGCGGCTATAGTGTAGTGTAGCCTAGTCCATGCATAGGGAACAAACAACGGCCGACCAAGTTTCACATTTTAGCAAATTTTAGAACATTTTACCATCGTCATTCCGAAACCTGCTCTTTATCAATATTTTATGAAATTATTTGATCATATTTTCAAACCAATAGTTAGTTTCAATGTATATTTAATTATTGTTGGATGGTGCAGGCTATGATATTGGGTTTCGCGTGGAAATGTTACGATGTCGGATTGTGCTGTGTGTATGTGCACTGTGAGAAATGTGTAGAATGCTCAACATTTGGCCAACAATACATCGGTAACGACGCGCTAAACCTCCCCCCTTCACGTACAGTATTGGACAAATCGCAATGCAAAATACAGTATACCGCTATTGGCGCTATTTAAATTGACTTTTCCAGATTCCATCAGTCGTATCTGCTACGTCACGTTACTTATTGATCTTATTTTTCTAGTTGAATTACAGTAAGTTGTATGGCTGAGGTAATAAATTTTAAAACATAATCTGTATGATGATATTATGGAATTTGGAAATATTTTAAAATGTAGCGTCTGGAATTCCGTCTTCTTTGGAATGTAAGGTAAATTTGCCTAATGCATAAGATAAGTGGTAGTAGTGCAACGTCACAAATGCCTGATTTCTCATGAATATCATTAAGTAGTTATTCCAGGAGAGCTTTCTCACTAGTTCATAATAATACCAATATTTATATTTAAGTTAGAAATTTAAGTTAGTTAATATTTTTAACGCCTTTTGCTGAATTTGTTTTGTAATGGTCCAGATCTGTCCGTTGATTGGTAAGCATGAGTGGTGTAGTGACTACTGACTCGTGTCCGCAGTGATCTCGTAGCCTATGTTGACGAGTTTACCCACACATTATTGTGCTGGTACACTTGACTGGTTTGTGGCTCTATTCACTTAATTGATTGTGACTCGGCGTATCTTCTGTGGTACGATAGTGGAAGTGTTGAGCTGAATCATACAACATTTGATAGTAACATTTACAGTAGCTTACATACAATATTATAGTTATACATAAAGCTATAGACATTTTTAACGTAAAAACAAGTTGATTTCTGCGCGTCATGCACTATTGTACAGAGTACCTAAGAAAATGTGTACACAGCATTAACTACGCATGTACATTATTAAATGTAACATTTAGATTATTGATATGCATGGTCTTTTGTTGCTAAAATGTATAAGTGTTCAAAATAAATATCATCAACATTAATACAATTACATATCGGTCTGGTACAGATTGGCAAACGGATTTTACAGTGCCCATCGCGATGTTATTGAAATAATTGATAATCATAAGACAACGGAACTTCCAGTATGTTTTTTCAGACCAAATTAAATACTTATCAACATTCAATATTTCAGGGTATTGCCAATCGGCTAATATATTCTTCTATTGCATAAACAAAATGAAAAAAAGAAACAAGTCTACATTTAAAGAAAAGATGGCTTATAGTCTACTAGTATTTCGTCATACTACATGGCTTAATCATAGCCTAACTAAAACTAATGGCTTATTAACATTATTTGTATTGTTGAATAACAGATGTTTTAAGTTATTAGATGGTATAATTTCTAAAGATATAGGTTTTACTGCTAATGAGTTATATTCAATTAAACTGTGTATACATGTTTTTGAGACACTATTACACTTGTGCGTACAATTTGCTGGTAGCCACATACGTACAGCTTTCATAACAGATTATCGGCGAGAAGGCTTTAATGTTATCAAAAGGTTTGAGTAAATATGTTTACCCTTGGGGAACGAACAAAGGGTTTTATTTGCACCTAGCAGTTGTAAAACAATACTTTAACTGTCGTAACAAGTTTTAATGATCAGTCAATTCACTAATGAACTCGGTTCAAGGCAGTCGTGCAGTGTAATACAGAATACTAACCCCGACCCGCTATCTTTACAAGTAACCGAGCAAGTAACAGTCACGTTCTGCAACATTTCGTATCCAAGCATTTTAAAATTTACCTACTGCTTAAAACGCTGGACATGTTAATTAACACGTACTCTACTTAAATCAAATCCCCATACAAAGATATCTGGTTGTATCCACCACCACCACTTCAATATGTTCAGTCTACCCAATGAGTTCACCTAAATTCTCTGCAATAATCACCCACCAGAGGACATAACCAAACTGCCTGTCAACTTTACACTAAAGTATTGCCTTGTCCTGCTCCTCCCACCTAATTAGTATACTTAAAAGAGACCTACTATATAAATAGCCGATATTGATCGATTAATTATAATTATGCGTCCTTATTTCTAATTAGTTCAAGATACGGCCGTCGTTTAACAGCATCGTCAAATACTAGCTCAACCCACCGATTTAAATTTTAAATGCTGAGCTACACTCAATATGACTTAAGTAACGCTGGTTATACAATTAACTGGTGTATGACGTTTTATTCACATGCGTGCGGTATTTTTCACGTTAAATTGGTCAAAAGTGAAAAATTCCAGTGAGCAAAATGCGCTTAACCGGTTCAAGAAGTGTTGTTCACACCTGTGGAAGTGAAGTCTTGCAAAAGCGACCTTTTCCCAGTACCAGTTTTGGTCTTTCCAATGTATGACATAAAAACGCGCAGGCAAAACTTTTATTTTATTTATATAGATTCTTCTGGTGTCCTGTACATTACAAATATTTTCATTCCACTATACAATTAGTATTGTAATATGAATACAATACGATATTCTCGACCTTTCTACAGCACAAAATTGCAAAACCATCAAATTAACACTAGAACCCTCAAGACACTTGTGTCAGTGTAGTAGCCAAGCTAGAACGACTCTACTGTAGGAGGAGGATTGAGTAACGGTGCGGAGTTGTCATAGTTCAATGCATCATCAGTCAAGCGTTGGATGGTGCAGCAATAGTTCTTTTTTACAGCCGACTAATGATCATCACACTATTCTAGTTTGGAGCTGTTACAGTCGGCACAAACTAGCTTGGATGAGCGTGACAAGCATGATAAGGGGCCTTTTAAATCTTGTTCTGGTTTACATTGTGTGTATGTTTTAAAACTAAGATCAACCAAGCCAACACGCAGCTAAGTGCTCACAGATTCGGTTCCACATTCGGCCTCAGCTTCTGCTCTGTATTAATTATCAGGGGCGTTTAAACTGCATTTCAAATGACTAAAATCAGACTATTCATTACGCTGCTATAAAAAAACATTTTGGCCGCCATTTTGAAACGAGTGAATGGATTTGAATAATTTTTCATGCGTTGACGGATAACATTCAAATACATATTTATTTAGAATATCATCACAATCAGGTAAAATTTAATGTTTAAATAATTGAAACCTTTTTTGTGAATGATCCCCCCCTTATGTTGGCTAACGAACTTGACCGTAATATTTATAAAAGAAACATTTCTACCTTAATTTCTACGAAAATCGGATAAATGCGACCTGTACAAAAACTACGCCTATACCTATATAAAGTTTTGGAAATAATCATCACAAATTCTCTCTACCTATATTAAGTTTTGGAACAAATTTTCAAAAATTATTCTTAAGGTCAGGATTGGTGCTTGGGCCTTGGGTCTTACCCATGACGACATGAATATCTCATTTTTATAAAGGAATTCCGCTAATAAACTACACCGAACTCTAAAGTTTTGCCCGCTCTGTGGTTGTGCTTTACGAGTCTCACCGTAGCAGTTATCAGGCGCAACGTGTTTATTGTTAGTTTTCTTATTTCAAGGGTTTCTTTCCCCGAGGTGAGTTGTGCAAGAACACAATTTTCCCTGCCGAAGATCACCTCTAGCAATGTAACACGCCGTGGATTCAGTAGTAGATGAGTTCGGGCCTCAGTAGCAGACTAGCAGTAGCACAGCGCGGCGGTATATATTTACACGGTTGACAGTGTTGAGTGTGTTGACTCACCGTGTCTCACCTCACCTCGCTGTGCGTCATCCTCATCCACTTGACAACTGTTCAGTTCCTCTCTTCCTCTCCTCTCCACACCTCTCCTCTCCTCTCCTATACTGAGTTTGGGTTTCCCTCGCTTCTTTGTGGAGGGCTTCACCTACGACGAGTCATGTTAGGAAGCTTGGCGTAGTCCTACTGACTGCAGTTTCTCCTTCGTTACACTAGTACAAAGGCATTTGGTCAACTTTATGTCGGCGCTGTCTGATCAATATCACTGTCGGCTTAAACAGGCCTTTGACTGAATCATTTAAAATAACTGTATGACATTTTTATGCTGCTATCATAGGTAATGATCAGTATTGAAGGAAAGTCGGTCTTAAAATAACTGTAGGCTGTTGTCTCATGTTAGCAAACTGAGATCGTTTGGGACTCTCCTGGTTTCTTATCGCTTATAAGTTGCTCAAAATTAAAAACTGATACATCAAATTAGTCGTTTTTGAATCTACGCCATGATGATGTTTTGGTAATGCAAGATTAAGGTACCTAAGCTGGGAAAAGTATCATGCTTTGAGGCTATAATTAATATACAGGTCTGAACGGGTAAATGTTTAGGCACTTCCCGGCATGCTCTCCCCCTCAACCTTATACCTTTTGCTTTGGAGCTCTTGGAGTGAAACCTTGGGGAAAATCTGAATATACCTTTTTCAAGGCTCTGACCAGTTGGCGCCCAAAAAGATGGCGTCTGAAAATCTGCCCTTGTACTTAGCTGATATTTTGCACCATAGTGGCAAAACAGTTGCTCGGATCTTTAATCTGATGAAAGATCGTTACTGTGGAAGCAAATTTCCTACAACTTTTGTATTTAACACGTTTTCCCGTTTCGTTCCCAGATCAGTTTGAAGTTAAATTGTTGAAAATTCAACTTTTCGCTGTGTTTGGGCTCAACGGTACTTATCAACCACCCAGACATATGCAATGTATGCGTATGTATAAAACAGGTTCTAGTTTGAGAGAGACTTACAGAAAGTCACTCTATATAAAAAACGTGTGGTTATTTGGCCCCTAAAGTTTGAACTTAAATTCAATTTTCGAATATTTAGGGTCTGGTTATTACAGCTAAATCTTCCAAAATTATTTGTCCTATAAATCCAGTGAGTGAAGCAAAATTGTGTTAATCAAGAGCGTAGCGAATGCCTCCAAAATACGAGGCCACAGGCTGAGTGGGGATCTAGCTGGGGCGAGCATTAGTTTAAAATCGTTACGGTTATTGCTCGATTAATAGACTATACATTGGCAGTATAAACACATTTTCCTACTATAGACCAATGAGCGCAATTTATAAAATTTGATCAACAATCTATATCTCTCGAAAAGTACAAATTATAAGAGCTACTTGAATTAACGACGTAGCTTTATATTATGACGTAACTTCGTTAACATTCGTTATTATATCTTGCCCTAGAAACAATCCTAACGCTACTCAGAATTGCATACAGTATTCCTTTAAAACCGGAGTGTATTAAAATAATTCCTAACGACTGCAAGGCAAACTTGTTCAATGTACGTTTGATAATCTGGAATAACGTTTATTATTAAATGTGCCTATAGGAATACAGGATGTGTACTCTGCATGTAGTGATGTAGCCACGAGCCGCTGAAGCGATAGTACAGCGTTCTAAGAATGAAATGCGCTATTTATTGATATTGGCATGGACTTTCTGGCGGCCAGCCCAAATACCTTAGATCCTCTTCGGCAACAAAACATTGACTTGCGGCTTTCGCTATTTCAAAGTGTACTGCGACACGACACATCTTTCGTCTAGCTCTTCGGTAGATTAGAACAAACTAGAAGTGTTATAGAACAAACTTTGCGCGTATTATACCACCACCAATAGACCAACAATAATCCCGTCGTTTAAAGTTTGTTTTTGACGATGGGAGAATTTCAGAGTTTAAACTATTATTGCGGACATTTTTCATCGTTAGTGAGCAAGATGATCACGACGTTTCCGGATCTGCAATCTGATCCCGTTTTCAGGTGAAAAGTAACCTAAACATAACACAAACATTAGAAAACGAGCTAGCCTAAAGTAATCAGCATAAGCTGACCAGTCAACTTTAGGTGCACATTTCTAATTCACTGACTTTTTTACTTGTTCCGGGTCCGTACCGAGAATCAATTATTTTGTTTCTCGAAGACGGGATCAGATTGCAGATCCCGGAACGTCGTGATCATCTTGCTCACTAACGATGGAAAATGTCCGCAATAACAGTTTAAACTCTGAAATAATCCCGTCGTCTGAAATTGTTTACGTATGACAGAGTATTCTTGAAAAGTTAAACTAAATTAAATTGTGTACGGTATACGTTAGTAATAGACAATAGACAATATTCTTTATTCACATATTCATGGAGAACAGTACATGCGTCAAAATGATTTTAAGAACAAATAAGTTATACACTTTGTAACTTCTTCAACTAGTGTTTACACAAGAAAAAATATTATACATTTTGACTAACTTGGATTTTTCTTAGACAATGGCCAAGAACCGATCGGTTTACTGGGTCCAATAACAATACAGTAGTTTATTAGACCTAAGTTTTTTAATGGTACATTTTGTATTATAGTCTTACCTTGCTTCAAAAACGTTTACACTCTCAATTTATTGTTGAAATGGGCCGATATAATTTTATTGATAACAATAAGTAACAAAATAGGACAAATTTACATTCAATAATTTGGGTTTGGTTGTGGGTTTAATAAAAGGAGCTTGGTATGTGCGGAACATCCGCTGTGTGGGCCTTTAAACTAGGTACGGTCTCAGATTGATTTTTGATAATTTATGTTATGTAGCTTTGTTGTTACGAATGCACTTTTGCGTGAATCAAATTGGTCTGTTGAGTAAACACATTCACCTTTGAGTTGAAATAATGAGAACTTAATATTGTAAGGTGTAACACATTAATAAAGAATTTAACGAAGTGTCAAGTGCAGTGAAAAGATGACATATGATGTTGCAAGAAGTTGCATTGTTGTTGTGTATGAGTGGAGTGGGATCAGAGAGAAGGAACACAGTACACAGCTGATGTAGACGTAGTTCCGCAGTGTGCCGCTAGGTGTCGCAGTATGCCTGATCCCTTGCCGCGCCAACTGCACAAACACACCGACACTGTCACTGTCGATACTCGACACTGTCAACAGTCGATACTACCAGTCGATAGTGAATGCTTCAGTCGTCCACCACGTGACTAGTGCCACAGTTGCTTTAGACGCTATTTAATATAAATGCTAGTAAGCGATCGGAACTATCTACTAGTGTTGATATTTACTTATGAATGGTATATATACATTTTTTTATCTGTATTGAAACCCCAAAACAGTTTAATGCTGCAAGAACAGGCATTCCAAGTTCTAGATTCCGAAACATCGTGTTCTTGTTTACTAAAAACTACGGAAAAGGTTCGTAATAATAATATTTCAATCCCAGCAACAGGTATCCGTGACCTAAGCAGTCCACAACCCGACAATATATGGTGACATTTTACTTTCAATTCAGCAAGTCCCCGCGGCTTATTTATACTTTATACACTTTATACGATTTGTAATTCAGTTCGTGTTTAATATAAGTTGATTTACTTACATTCAACCTTAAAAGGCACACCGAACCCTTTTATTGTTTCAGCTTAAAATAAATAATTTATAATACACAACCATTTAAAGTCGTAACATGTACTTAAACACGTGTACTTTCACATAATTTTGAACTTTCTAAGCCATAAGTGTAAATTTAAATACATGTTAAAATCTATTATTTTAATATAGTTATATAACGTGTGCAGTGTGAAGTACGAGTATGTTGTGTGATGCAAGAGTGAAGGGTTTGTGACGGAGCGCCGTGCGGGGAACAACGCAAGTCCCGCAGAGCAGCTGCGTGTTGCGCGCATTGCGTTACGAGTCCTGTCGGCACTCTACAGTCTCTGTCTACACCCTCAGAGCAGTGAAGCGCGCTCTATGACTCTATCCGGGATAAGGAATTTAACAAGGAACAATTTGCAAGCGATATTTTAAATAGATTAACCTACTAAAATTGGAAAAGTGTTTCAATAGAAATATAGAGTCACTAATAATGCAGCATACAAAAACATAAAATTACCTTGCTGTTTGGGCAAATATTTATTACGTCGATTCGATTTCTATGTTCTTATTGGAAAAACAATTTTTAATTAATCTAGTTGATAATTTATTGTTTGACTAAAGTAAGCAGTCTCAATAGCTTTATGCTTCCATTAAACCAGATTCTTGACTTAAATACGTTAACAAGTTTATAATATCGTTTCTAGGTTTTACTATATGTTATTAGTGGTGCCCAGAGTGGGTCTCGCCTCTTAACGTTGTGATTTATCTTTATATACGTATGTACATATGTGTATCATCTCTATATTTTCACCAAATTTGATACAAATGTTCCTTTTGTAAATATCTCGGCCGAGTTTTTGACTAGTTTGCTAAATCGGTAACCACCGGAAAAAGTTTTAATAGTCTAAGAACATTAAATTTTGTCCGATGTTCATGACATTTTAAATAAATATGTACTTTGTTTCTTATTTTGTTATGTCAATATACCAAAAATTATGAAAGCCCATCAAGTCATTTCAAAATGTCCAAAAAAGTAATTTTCGCTATAACAGCGGAATGATTAGTCCGATTTGATTGACATTTAAAATGTGTTTTCCTTTCATGATATGTAGTATAACTTTCAGTAAAAAACGCCGTAAGTCTGAGGTCGAAGGGCGAAGCGAGCACAGCGAACAAATAAAAACTGCATGACCGAAATCGTGCTTGATTGCCATACGACGACAATCGTGCTTGTGTATGATAATAATTAGTTAATTATACTGTAACAAGATCAAAATTTACAGTAATGGCCATGGAATTTGATTGTATCGTAAGTACTTATAAAAATCTTTTCAAACTGAATTTCTTCCATCGGTTCAACAAATAAAAACTGCTTGACCGAAATCGTGCTTGATTGTCTACTTCAGCAATCTCAATTTCTATCTATTCACTGAAGAGGCATACGATGGCCACTCTCCGTGATTCGGAAGTCACGCTAAGCCGTTGGTCTATTCCATTTGGTCGTTGGGTTATTAATTAATAACCCAATCTGGGGAACATTCGGCTTTATTTTGTAACAAGACTACGCCTCATGATACATCAAAACACTCATCACACTCACCATCATTCCATATTCACCTTAAAACACACTCTAAGAGTAGTCGGTGTCTCAAGAGCAAAGTATTATACTACGCCTATTGTGAAAAAAGTGGACGGGATACGAGACGTAGGTATCGATAGTCGAAGTCGACGAGTGTGACCGGTTGTGTATCGAATGCTGAGTGGTTGCGACTGAGCGCGGGTTGTTGCACATTCTTGTTTCTCAGGACTCGACAGTCGGGTTTTGTGCGTGCCTCTGCCGAGTCTCGCTCAACGTGCGTCCGTTGTTGTTCTGTTCACCACGCGGAAACTACCTGTTGAGTTGAGTGTTGAGTTTACCAGTGTTTACTGTATCACGTGATTTGTGATAAGTTCTGTGTTCTGTTCTCTTGTCAGCTGTTTACTTGCACAAGGTATAGCGTAGTCATACTCGTACGCTGCTCATTCATTACCTCAACAGACTTCAGGTATACAGGTTTTTGTGTTTAGATTTTTAAGTTAACACCTGCATAATGGATGTTCAACAATCTGTCAGAGTAGCTGTTGAGTTTACAAGGATTTAATTATTCAGGAAGGTGATTAGTTGTGTTTTTCCACAGTTTAAACATACCATAATAAATTAGAATTGTACGTAAACATTCTTTCCATTAACTTCAACAAAAAAGTAAGCACAATACTTAAAGCACATATTTTAATTTTTGAATTCTGAATGATAGGTGGATTGTTGGCATTGCGACATTTCGAAATTATTTTACTAGGGTACACAACATAACCATCGTCTTCAATTTAAAGGGTTTGTTTCTGGGCTGGTATTAAACGGTTGGTTTAAAATTTGAATATATTATATTAATGTTATAGATAAATATATATTTACCTCTTATTTATCTATAAACCCTTCTACAGTAAAACAAAACATACATATTTTTACTTGTTTATTTTGAATCGCTATCTACGTGCTTTATAAACTCCCCTTAAAGCTACCAAAATTTCCTAATGAAATACATTTAATTGGAGCTATAAAACACTTTACGTTTAAACCTTAGACAACTAATACATGGTATCAGTTCCACCGTTGATGTAGTTTTCAATATTTGTTACCGCAGACCCGATCTTTGGTTTACTATAATAACAATTCATAAAATTAACCAGTGAATCTAGTTCACTGGTCTACTGAAATGCAAACACGTTTATAGCATTAAACTAGTTAAATTGATATTATCGAGCCCTCATTGTTTCACTGCCGTCATGAATTCAATGGCGAAAATCCTCTGTACAGTCTATATTTTATTGATGAGCTCAACGACTGTAACATATCGATGAAGCCTTCTGTCCATACGGTTTATAGTGAAAGAATTTGCTTGTTTGTTTTAACACACTCAACTATAGAATCTGCGAACAAGCGTAAAAGTCGTGTTAGAAGAATGTTCGTCGTGAACACTTCCTGGAGCTGTTGTATACATACACAGAAGTGGCCATGCAGGGTCAGTGTCAGTGTTGGATGATTGTCTGCTGCAATTTGGTAGCGTTACACCGCGGACTGGTGGATTAGAAACGCTATTGTGCCAGTACAGTACAGTACTCTGTACACTTGCGATTGTCACCTCAGTGCAGAGTGCTTACACATTCGCTCCACACTCCACACTGCATGTGTTCAACAGTCAGCTCCCTTTCAACGCCAGAGAAAGGATTTTTTTGCCTGCGTTCTCGTTTTGTACAAAGCGATATTGTGTGTCGATAGTTGGGTTTTTGTAGTTTCGAAATCATCAGCGATTCAATATTTTGTTGCGAGTTTGGAGTAAGTTGTAGACAGGAATGAGGACGGAGAAGTTTGTTCCATAAATAAATGGCTACTCGCTGAAGCAGTACCGATAAAACCCATTATAACCCATAAAACCAGATAGGCAAGTTACTTGAAGTGGAAGCGACTGGAATGCTTGGCTCTCAAATACGAGTAGATATAACGAACAGTTTCATTTGCAATTAAACCAGTTCGCTACAACCTTACTTATAGTAAAGGAACCGTAGTAGAATTCCGACGAGTCCTGTATTGTAAGTACAACAGAGGTGAAGCAACGATAGATAACGACACATTATATAGAGACTACTTTGTTTCATAGAAGGATCTAAAACTTTTGATTTCGTAATTTAGTTCTTATAATTAAAATTAAATACAATAATTTGCTTCCCAGTGCTTACGAGTATGTAAAGGGTGCTCGGAGACGGTTTGCAAGTGTGCACGCACACGTATAAAGTGTGTATACTGTATATGTGTAACTGTTGTACGCTTGGTTGACAGTTGGGTCGGGAAGAATAACATGAGCCCGTGAGCGTATCTGCACTGCAGTTTCAAACAAATACAGGTTTATCCGACACCGGCAGACATCTCCGGTCCATCGTTGCTTCAGCTCGCTTTACACTAATTACCGCGGATTCCAGATAACGTGCTTTGTTAAATAAACCAATTCTGCGCGACCAACTTTTGTCTCTTTCACGTTTGTTCAGCGTGTTCACAAGTCTTTTACGATTATGTACTAATTAAGAGCACTGCTTATGTAGTTACATTTATTTGTGGCTGTTTAAACGCGGTAATTCTTGCTAAAGAATACTAAATTTAGTTGATATCTTTAAAAGTTTACTAGACAGATTCGTGTGCTTCCAACCTTCTATAGAGATTCAAAACGTATTGTGATAAATTAACATTGGTATCGACGTGGTATAGCCAGTGTTCAGGCAGAAAAACTACAAAGCACACACATTTTTACAATTCTTTTAAGCGATGATTGGTCTTAACCTCTATAATTATGACTTAAAAAAGGATGGAACTTGCCGAATATGACTTCTGTAAATATTCGGAAAAGCAAAAACAGTTGAATCAAGATAGTATACTGAATGAGTGGATGGCAAGATTTGACTGAGATAGGCTAATGGACTAGGATCTACTACTGTATCTAGCTGGGAACGTGGGAAAGCATGTTGGCGGACAAGGGAGGAGAAGCTGCTCTCGTGATGAACTGACCAGAGCCTCAGAGCTCGTGTTGATACAAAGAACTCGTTAGCAGTGGACCGTGCCGTGATCAGGACAAGAGACTATAGATAGATGTCTGACAATGGCCGCCATAGACGAGTCTTGGCCCTTGAGCTGCTTAGTGGTCAGTACTAAGCCGAACAACCAAAGTTTTTAGTACTAAACCTAGTTTTAGTTACTTATACATAGTTCAATACCTTTGATTAGTTGATTAGTGGACGTTTTCGCAGTGAAATGCTCATTAAAGAGTCCCATGAAGCCGCTTAATTTCGTATCCAATACTGATGCTTACGCCGGTTTTATTCATAAAGGGTTTCCGACACTTTCCCCCCTTCTTTTGTGTGTTGCAGAATTGATAAGGAATCATTTTTTGAAATATTTGAAAAGGAGTATTTTGAAATACTAGTGGAGCACTCAGTCTGAAACATATGTGCCAACAATATTTCACTTACCACCGGTGGTTTCAACTGTTGTACTTGCAAGAGAGTTCGGTGATGCCGATGTTTCCCAAGTGCCGGGTTGCTGGGTTGCCGGGTCACGATGGCTTGCGACTGATGATTGCGAGGCTAGCTGTCATCATCCCGCCCCCGACATCACTGACGTGGTGTCACATTCGACACGCTCACAGTCGCAGATTCGGCACTCGTCTCATTTACCATTTGTTCCGTGTCGTCTTGGCCCTTTGTCTAGAAGATCCCCTCTCCTATCTGAATTGATTTTTATATATGATTGTACCGTTTGCAGCGCACGAACCGTATTTATTTGTTATTGTAGTTATTGTGATCGATCCTATAATGCAAGCCTGTTAACGCATATGCACTGAAAACAAAAATGAACAAGTTTCTTTTGGCGGTAACTTGTGGTTTTAAGACACATTATCGTCTACGTATATAATGTATCAAATGTATGTAGAAAGCCACTAATAGCCCTAATGGGTCCGAATTAATATACGACTTATGGATATTTATTTTGATCGTGTATTCAAACGTTTTAAATGAAGTTACTAAAATAATGTTATGTATTAATGTTTAATTTGTCTATTTACAATGGGTGTATTGTTGACAAAAGAACCATTGTAGTACCGTACAAAAAATTCACAAATTTATACCATCAACTTCTTTTGAGATTGGAAGCTATTGATTGTTGGTCCTCAAAGGTACCGTATGATGCTTTCACCGTCCAAAACCTACTCGGAACCAGCGCCACAATTCCTTTCACGTGCGTTTCTTAGACAGATCTTCCGTTTGCTTTTACGTCACCGACAATCGGTAGAAAAGCACTTTTGTGGACGGAACAATAAACAGCTGTGCTGTGACGAAAGCATTGGGGGTTTTCCAGGAAGGATGTAGGGTATTGAAGATGAGAGGGTGGCGGCATTGACCCCCAGCATGCTCGGTAACCTAACCTAGGTGAATGGGGTGGGTATTGTGAGCGTTGTGGCTTAGGTGGGGGGTGGCTTTGTGCGGCGTAGTGCTGCAGGCCGCCCACGGTGATCTACAAAGCGTCGTACTGGCATACTGATGAAGACAAGTGGATCAACTGATGACAGAGGTCAAGGCAACGTGCGTCACAACACTTCCAACCAACTACGTATGTACACTGAACAGTTAGCTGTCCGGGCTAGCATTCCGTATAGTAGCCTAGACAAGTCAAGTTGGATATGTCAAAATATTCACTTCAAAAACTAGTTAATTTCCGAAAAATTATTAATTTCTTAATTTGTTACCAAAAAGGGTAGTTGGGTCAAAAATATAAATTTAATCTAGCAACTTTATTTAATTGTAAATTATTAGGTTAACACTAAACTTTATTTGATGTTATGGTACATGCTAGTTTGGCATCAGTCGAAAGCTAATACATTTCTTGGCTCTTCTATCGAATAAGACAAGCACTGTACTACCTTTCATCAATCAGTTAAGTAAATATTCGCTTGTTCTTCATGGTTTCCTCAACGTTACTTTTACAATTAAATCATTTACGATTCCTTACAATGGTACGAAATAATGTTAATTATAAAAAGCAGAAAAGGCATAATTTTTATTTAAATGAATTAAATCCAATCAACGTTTGCGTCAAGTGTATGGAAAGTGTTGAGTTCTAAAAGCGCTTGAAGGAATATCTCAGACAGGTTTCATGTGGTTTGTGTAGGAGTGGGATGGAAGTTTTCCCAAGGTTTTCTTCTTACTCAGTGCAGAGACGAGTGGAGTATGGATTCCTCGTTCATCTCTTAAGTAAACAACTTCTCCCTTTTCCTACATATAAATAAACCTTACATCTACGTATTTCGTTTGCTTTGAGTTCACCCGCCAAGTGAGTTCTGTAATATAACGCAATTTATTCTATTTTTGTCTGTGCAATGTTTTATATTTTTGATAAACATGGATTTTTGCAAGCCAGTTTATGGTTTGACGGTGTGTGTAATCTGTGTTACTTGGTTTAGTTTTCTGTCCGGATCAAAGTTAAATTAACATTTGGCTCAGCTCTTTTGTCATATGTGAGCGGACTGCCAGAGCTCGCTTGAGAAGATCCAAAGGCAAATTTTACATTCATGCCGTACTCTTTATTACATATGTTGAAATTGCAATTTCAATAAATGAGAAAAAGTATGATTTTGTCCTCTACACGCCCCTCCTCGTCGTCTATCCACCCCTGAGACATGCATACCCGGAGCGTATTGAAAAGCCCTTCCGCCTTTATCTTTGATATAAATGATTGTCTGATGCTGTTTAGCCCACTCATATGATTGTTGTATTATATTTTTCAATACGTTTTAATCAAACTAATTATTTTGCTTTTTCGTCCCTTTTACAGTTATGTCGTGTTAACTCAATCTATCACTGTTTAGGTATCCTAATAGTGTGCATAAATCTATGGCTGTCTTTCAAGTATAAGACAGCTAGGTTAAATGGTTGATTTCATTTAGAACATATACCAATTAGTAGGTTATAGTTCGTTAAACTCGTTATGTAAACAACTTTACTGGCCGTCATCGCTTCAAGTTGAATACCAAATTTCGAACAAAAGCCTTTGTGAGTGATGTAGAGGTTCGGGCCAAGTGAAATCGCTTTTACGTCTGAAATGTCAAAGTTGATCATTCCTTCCCATTGTAGGTTAGATTAGTGTGATTGGTCGGTCGGAACAAACGTACCCAGCTGTTGTGTGTATATAGAGTGTAGGCGCGTGGTGTGATATGGCGGCAAGCGGGCAGCGGCTCCTTTGTCTAGGCTACGTGTATTCTAGCACTAGCAGGTGCGTGTGTGTGGCCGTGGCAGAGTCAGCCTACACAACCGTCAACGTTCAGTTGGTTACTTGCACCATGCACCGTGCACGCAGTGACATTCTCTCGCAACAAGCTGTTATTCAAATAAGAATTGGCGCGCAAAAAGTTGCTGTGCGAGTTGGCTATGTAGGTTTCGGCTCAACATGGACTTGTGCCCACAGCGTAGGTAGGTTGGCCGCCTAGCCTTGCGCTTCTATACGCAACGATCACCTTGCATAACCTGCGTACACGGTAGTGTTAGATAACCATGCAATTTCGGAAACGCGTTCAGTATCTGGTCTCTTACGAGCTATCACATTTACATCGAGCTCTTTTGTCTTCGTATATAACCGTATAATATTTGTATAACGTACATTGTAGTAAGTGTTTTGTGTCGAATTTTCTTCCGTCACATGTTCAGTAATTTTATACGACATTTTGCCAAACTTGTTTACTCAATAGCCGCCTTGTTTGTCAAATATTGCAGAGAATCTGGGCCAACCTTTACTTGGGGATGTATCGAACGGACTGTGTTATGGGCTAAAAGCTATTATCGATTCTTATGTCATCTCTCAGGAAGTATCCACGGGCAAACTGGGAACGAGTGACGTCTAGCTGGGGGCTACCATTCAACACATCAAAATCCGGATTTGGTTTCACTTTTACATAATGCGTGGAAGCTCATCTCAGCACGAGTGGCGTCGAACGACACTACTCTGTATTTCTTTCGCGTTGCTTTAATTTGCGTAGGTCGCTTTTCTTGTATTTCTGATTTACTAACTTAGCTATTACTGTTTGCCAATACGATTTGTCATTGTAAATCCACTTTGTTTGGAACTTGGAAGTAGTGAACTCAGACTCACTTGTCCATACCCGCAACTATGCTGAACAGTTTGATGTTCGTGGATCGTTCGTCCTGTGCGGTTGACCTGGGTTGCCCAGTGACCCCGTTGTATCAACCACGTCAATCACTCGCTACGTGCTGCTACGTGCTACGCACCGTCACGAATCACGTCTCACTGCTCACTGCTGTCATCTTAGCTCTGGATCTGAAACGTGTTGTTTTGTCGTCATTGAAAGAGATTATGACAAGCGGTTTGCGGCAGTCTCGCATGCCCTTGCCAGCAAATAGTGCCAAGGTATGACTATATGTGCATGGCGATTTTCCCTTTTACCAAGTATTTTTGGTAGGGCTTATTCTTGAAAGTAAGTGTATACTCTATATCATGTGACATTGATGAGTGCTAATGTATGACACCATGTATGCTTAATTCTGTAATTCATGGTGCTTGGACATAACCGAGCACGTACTTGATGTAGAGGAGTTGGTCCTCGATGCTGTTCTGGATAAATTTTTATTATTTTGAAGCATATCTTTGTGTTTAAAACTGACAGATTCATTTCTTTGCATATTTAGAAGGACTTTTAGACGTTTTAACGAGTAATTTATTATGTGAAATCCACAGTAGTTAAAAATAAAAGTCAGGATTTCTGTTTGGTTTACAGGTTTAGCCCGAATCAATTGATTCTATGAAAAAGGTCAACTAAGAGTTTATACGTACTACTGAAAACTTTCCTTGGAATTTCAAGAGCATATTATTCCATCTAGACAGTGGCCTGCCGCCAAGACAATCCGCCGCGCGAAATTACAAGTCTCATGGTGAATTCAATTTGTTCATGGAATTGTGTTCTTGATTACTACCCAGCAAATGGATCATTTTGCCAGGACGGCGCAGCGTTAGGACCGGTGTGATTCCTTTAGTCCTAATATAGCAGTGTGGTACCGACTAAGCATAGTCAACGCTGAGTTCTGACCTTGGTGGTTTCCAGACTTGTTATACGTATGCTGACTCAAGGTTACGTGTGACGACCGGAGTGGCCAGTAGTGTCTTCTACTGTATATCTATCAATTAGAACCTAGACAGAGGTGGCTGGACAGTGGCGTGTGGTAGAAGGTCGTCAACTCCCAGCTACTACTCCAGTAGGTCCAGGTGTGAGGAGGTTCTTGGCCCCGGAACCACTGTCGCCACACAACATTCAACACCTGACTCAGTCAATAGCTTCCGTTTCCTGTCAATTAGGATAGCGACAAAGCGTGCCTTATGGCAGCTCCGACATCTGGCTTGAAGCAGAACCAAGTGCGCACCACTGTGAGTTTATTGGCATTGCGAGATTCAGAGTTGGGTAAGGTGGTGAAATCTTAACACCCACGTATGTAGGTTGATGTAAAACACCCAACTTTGGTTATTAAGTTGAGAAAAAATATTGTTGGTAGACATAACCATTTTTTAGTGAGTTAAAGTACAAATTTTGTCGAAAATTGTCAAAATAATTTCAGCAAATGAAGTTGTTTGATGTTGATTAATACTATAGAAAGTTGTGGTGGAGGCACGCTGGTTAATGCAGAAATACAGATTTTATTTCAAAATAGATACCCTTTCTACTTTTTGTTTGTTGGCTTGAAGAATGTGTTACTTATTTCGCAGGTTAAAGTGAGGGGGTTAATCATTGTCATAGGAACGTCCACCATAACAAGCAGCTTAGGTCGATAGGCCAAGACCCTTTGCCGGCGAGTAGAAGTCTATGAGTTACCTATAATAATGTTTACAGTAAATTAATTTTTTTAAATACTGTACTACGTAATAGTAAATGTATGTAATGACATAATGTAAATGCTTAGCCTGAAATTTTACCACTTGAAGTGTACCTAGCTCTTTATTATTGGGTTTCAATGTTAAATAATAGTTTAAAGACCCCCCTTAAGGTTGAAAATTTAAATGGGTTTACAAAAGTAGTTCTCAAAATGAATAAAAGTAACCGACAGTTTTAGCTTAGTAGCATTCGTCACATTATATTGAAGAAACCGAGCCTTTCCAATGTCACTATTACAGCTAAAACTACCTCCTGAATTAGTCACCGTACTTAATGTGGTTTCGTAACTAGAATTCCACAATTCGCCGTAATTCACTCGCTCTATTTTGGTGATAAACAAGGTGATTTTGCCAAAGCCAGGGTGGGAAGGAAACTACTAGTAGTGGAGCTTGCCAATACCACGTCTGTTGGCTCGCTGGCCTTTGCTTTGCCGTGACATACTGTATCAACGCTTGCCTCATCCTTGTTATCAAAATTGGACTGAGAAAGTCTCCTGACCTTGTCCCAACCCTCTGTCTCACAGGATCTATGACGCAATCACGCTGACAACAGCATGGCCCGCGAATCGTTCCATGTTGCAACCATTTCTAGACGTGATTCTGCAGATGTTCTGGATGAGTTTACCGCAGAAAACGGATCTATTGTTTTAACGTCGTTCTAGTAGATAAAGACACGTTTGATTATTTTATTGGAACCGTGACACGTCATCAATAACGAGTCACTGAACTACACAGAGAAAGTTACTTAATAAATGTTGTATGGTTGATCGGTGAATTTGTCCACCGTGAATTTTTACGGTGACAACATTCGGGAACTTGTAGTATAGAACCAACCAATTTCTTGTCTCTTTGAAGGAGAGTTGTCGGGGCTGTGCGCTCGTATTTTACCAGACTAACACAGTTAAGCAGGTACTGGAGGTGCAATTCAATCATCACAGCACGTAGGACGCAGCAGCAGACTTCAAAGCGCGCCAATGTTTCTACATTTCGTTTCATCAGTTTTACATCGGTTGGTTTACGTTGTGAGGTGTAGTGGGCTGGATGAAAGTATGTATTGTGTGTGTTTCCGGTTTCCCAGCTTGCATATCGGTTTCTGGAGATGAATAATGTATGGTGTCTCGGTGTCGGCCAGCTCGGATTGCCTCCTCACTCTTCACTCCTCGGTCCAGGTTGTGTTACCTCAGGTCCCCTCACTCCCATCTGGCTAAACACCTGCTCTGCCAGTTTTATTACCGGTAAAACACAACGCTGGAAGGGTCTAAAATTTAAGTGGTTATTATCTGTGTTCAATAATTCTATTATTAATACTTGTGTATTAATTTTGTAACATTCATTATTTCGTAATTTGTTAGCTACTCGAATTGCACTTTTGTCGTTGACATAACATAATCGATAATGAATATTACTATTGTACTTGCTCTAGATAGTAAAATTCATATATTTCGCTAAATGATTGTTATACCTGTTACGCTTCAATATTGTAGCTAAGTAATGAATTCCTAGTTGCTACATTCGACGTGTCGGTGTGCCGCCTGGAGAGCCTGTGAGTGCTGAGGCTATGTGGTGTGTGCCGGACTGCCGGCTGGCAGCTGCAGCCGCTGCCGACTGTAGAACGCGGCAAATTACATTTAATTAAACCACGACCTGGACCAGAACACAGACCTCATCCCCTGCACGGTGCACAGTTCTACAGACACAACTACAGTATAATCAACTGCTTACCTGGACTGGTGGAGTGGTGCTAGTTAAGTTTCACTCCACCGTGACACGGCCCGCGATCGTGCCCCCTGTCCCTGTCCATGTCCTCGCGGCTTTCTCCAATAATAGTTCTAATTATCTTAATGAATCTCGATGCATGGGTAGGGTAAGTTTCGACCTGGAAGCTATCTCGAGTTTGGGCGTTACGTTGTTGCAAATCAGCTCTGCGTAGAGGTGGTTCCAAGGCTCTCCAGTCACGAGTATGGAGTCGTGCTTTTGTTAAATTCAACAGATCGGCTTCGTTTCCCACCCGATGTTCGTGAGAAATCTTTAAAACAAAACTTGTTTTCGTGGTTTTGTAAAAATAAGTGTTGAAGCTGGGTTATATCGTATACTTTTGC
Organism: Matsumurasca onukii; assembly: GCA_018831715.1. NCBI lineage: Eukaryota > Metazoa > Arthropoda > Insecta > Hemiptera > Cicadellidae > Matsumurasca > Matsumurasca onukii. Next base: position 39,928,401 of record CM032060.1, on the reverse strand, counting down.
AGTAGTATTGTATCTGAAATTGATTTAAAATGTCAAAGATATGTGAAATTAGACCAGTCGAGTACTTTTAAAATCATTAATGGGCCAAGAAGCATTTACACTCAAACCGTGGCGCCAATTTTAAAAGTCAAATATTCCTTCTTCGGGTTTAATTTAAATATTTGAAGTTTGTAATGAAACACATTTTTAAATAAATAAGCTAATACTTAAGCTAATATACCATCTATCGACTAAAACTATATAGTTTTTCTGTGCACATCTATGTATACATCTGTGGCCGTTAGCCAATCTACCGTGTGTAAAGAGCTGAGAAAGATACACACAATTCATACAATGTTGACGACAAAACATCTTGTAAAAAAGAACGCGTAATTGTTTTCAATAGATGATGTTACCAAACGTTTGTTTATCTTGTGAGAACATCGTCAAGGTTATTCTCATTCAGTTTATTATCGGAAACCGCATTGACGAGTGTATTGTTGTGTGTAAAGTTGGCGATTTCACAATATCTCTGTTGTCTCGAGACACAGAGACACAGGTCGTGTAAAGTATTGCAACTACGAGTGATACAGTAGTTGGCCGAGACAAGGTCGTGTGGCAGAGTGTGTAACAACTTGCAAACTGTGTGTAACACAGAACACTTCATCTCAGGGACATCGCTCTACGTCACAACACACAACCCACGCAGGTTAACAACTATCAACCTCGTCAAATGTCAAGTGTTATTTCTACGCTAGTTTGAAAATTTTAATTTCACGCGAATAGAATTATTATTATACTGTACTACCAATAACAATAATATAGTAAATAATTAGAGTAACGCCTTTTTAGTACTTTTGGGATTGCTAGGTATTGGTTATCCGGCTACCTCAATACTCATTACTTAAGTTATGTCAGTTCACGTTTAACATAGTGAAATTTGATTCCTATTGATCAATCATCGCCATGAATTTGAATACTGCATTAACTAAAAACTAATAAGGCAAAACCTAATAGGTTGGATACGAAATTAATGTAATCCGAGAAAGCTCTGAACTTTATAATACTTGTACTAAAAAATGAACTGTATTGTCAGGTAAGGCTTAGTGCATACTCGACCGTATCGTGTATGTTCACGAATGAATATACCGCGCGCATTGTTGTGCCCAGCACCGGTCGGCCATTATTTTGTCGTCCCATAAGAGTACAGTAATGTAAAAACAAACATTTTCTTCAGGCAACTCACGCCTACAAGTTACATCAGATATTTTTAAAATAAGTTTTTTTTAGAAAGATGGCAATTTATTACAGTGACTTTGCTGACAACTTATTTGAAAGTTGCACTAATTAATTAGTAAAAACAAAAAATTAAGCTGCAACATGTCTTTATTTACTTTTTCTATGTCACGAAAAAAAAGGAAATTCGGCACAGCGAGTAACATGTAGACGTGAGGTATCCCAGAAAATGCATGTTTTTGCATTGTTCTTGTGGAACGAAATTAAAGGCCACAGCCACTACAGTCGTGCGTTGAGAGTGGTAAACGTTTATTATTACATCTATTATTCATATTTCTGTAGACAAGCTGCTGGTGTTCTTGGTGTGTGTCGGCGGAAGGTGGACGGTGAGGCGTGTGACGTTGCTGTCACCTCTGGCACAGTGTAGATGTGAGTCGCACGAAGTAACGGTCAAGCGGCCTAGATTCTGCAGAACCAATTGTCTAATTGTCCCCATCTTCACCCACCTCCACCTCCACCACCACTTCCGCCTCTACCTCCACCTCCACCTCCGCTAATTGATTCCGTCGCCAAACACTCCAATTGTGTTCTTATGTTGACAGCTTTCCGGGAAAGCCTACATAATTTCAATTTGACGTGCTCTTGCTTAGTGATTGGTTGCGGTGGGAAATTCGATGTAGGCCGTACCACAATCACTAGTGTAGTGTTCCACTTAAGACGTGGGTTTCGTACAAATAAAAATAAAAGTTGTACACAAAGTTGAGTTACCAGTCAAATTTCTAAAAAAGATCGCTTAGCTAATTCATTACTTGCGTCACATGTAACGCTTACTTTGAACACGTTGATTGCACAAACCCCAAAAGACATTACGAAAATCTACAAACAGGACAACCTGGAAATCTAAGCAACGTCATTAGCTTACTCCCTATATACCTGTGCAGTCTGCATTGGTGATATGTAAACAATGTTTTGCATATTAACCTTTACACGTCATTGCATTAAATAGTTTAATATTACGATTTCGTTCAATATCGAAATCTCATTTAGATAAACAATATTTCATTCGCCCATTAAACCAGTGATGACCTTTTCCGACCTGCTTAATAAATATAAATTATTCAAATTACCTCTGGAATTCAATCGCGTTGTAGCATATAAATATGAAACAAGTAAAACGAGCGTTGATTTAATCCTTTGGACCGACCTAACCGAAGCCAAGGAGATTTGGACCTTCAAAGGGTGGATCTTATTTTGCCAATCCATACTGTACAAATCCTCTCAAGCAAATCTCATACGCTATTAAATTTAACATGCTTTTGTGGAATTTGATACTTTTTTAGTATAAATTTGCAGTATATGTGCAGACCTTGCGCATGTTTATTATGAGCTTCTTGCTGAGATTCCAGCAGGTCAGTTATGTTTAACTGTGAGTGTTTTTAAAACATACGCTTTTGTTTACATTTTTCCTTCCACCGTCCAATTCGTCTCCCGAGGAAAAGCTGCGACTTATAGACAACGAAATCCCCAAGAGCGTGCATTTGATTGGCTTGAAACAGTCACAATGCGCCGTTCCTTCTATTTCTTGTCACTTATGCGCATATAATGCAATCGTGATCATTGTAAAACGACGACTGGAAAGTTTGGAAAATAACCTAAAACCAGGCAAAGTCTGAGAAAATATGCCTCAGATAATCAGAGTAACTAGACAATTGATGGTCCCATGGAGCATGAAGGCGATGTACCTCTAGGCTAAGAGAGCTCAGCAGCAGTGCTAGGTATGATCTGTGGTGTACATGATGATGAAACTGCAAGTGGTGTGGTGTGGTATGAGATGAAGGCCAGGAGCCGGAGCCAGAGCCGGAGGTGTGTATACGCGTACTGTACCTCTTCACTTCACCTTGACTGGTGTGAAAGTTGCTCTGTGGGTGTGCGCGTGGGTGCGTGTACACGGGGTGTGACACTTCATTCACTATTCACCATAAATAAACATACAGTACTGCTTGATTAACACGTGCTTTTCTGCGCGTTTCTTAATGAATACGTGTTCTGTACCTGGGCGTGCGTTGTGGATTCGTGAATTTATTACTAGCTCAAATAAAAATGTATTTTACGACGGTTTACGATTTTGATTTGTATAGCCTACGTTTGTTTCAATTCGTGAAGTAATAGTCCTACGTCTGACATTTATAGTGGACCAGATGGCCTGGCCAGGCACAACGCAATACCAGCTCGCCCCGCCCACACCTAGTAAAGGTACTGTGATCTTGATCCCGGCTCCGTCGTGGCCTTCGTGTGTTTACAATCATCTGGTCGCCACTACGTCGCAGATCCGTAGCTCTCTCTCTCTCTCCCCCCGTTATCGCGTGTTCACTGTCAAACATACAATAAACAGTTTTATTTATAGGCAGTCTATTTAAATTCCGCAATTAGCTGTACAGTGCGGTGCACTTTTACAATACACTTTAAATAGGTAAATTAGGAACTCATGTTTTTTTTAGACCTACATTGAAGTTAATTGTTTAGGGAAATGAAGTACTGTAATGGTATTGTGATACATTGAATAAATGCACGATGACTTGCTCGAGTACACGTGGAAAGGAAATAGAAAGTAATTAACCCTGAGAATGTAATGTTTCCAACCATCAGTTTCACATTTAACACCGGCTAACAACCCGCATCCAGCCTTTAGCCTGACCTCTGTCCTACATACTCTTACTCTACCGCGACCAACTACTTTATACATACCTACATACCTTCACTTCGACTTGGAGTGCTAATAAATAAATAACAATCAATACTTCATTTAATGAATAAACATGTACCTAAATCGTCAATAAGGTTTTTAATCTAAAATTTTGCGTTCACTCACATTTAGGTCTTATTATACAACATGCATTTGTTGCAACACTGAAAAATCGATTTCAACGTTATTTAACTCATTAGGGATTAAGATTTTTTTAGCTTTTTATGATTGTGAATAAGTTGACTCGTGTTTGGCATTCCAGATTGTAAACGTGAAAACTCTAGACATTTCAGATTATTTAAGTATATTGCATCGGTTTTCCTTTGATCCGAGCTACACTGTCTAGTACCTCACAACTTATCAAACAGGCAAGTCTATACCAGTATCAATACATATTTATACAAACAAACTTATACGTTTTCATGTATTAGACTTGACAAAGAGGTGCAATCAAGTTGACCAAAGGATCTATAATTGATGTGAAAGCACTTGGACGGCGCATGGTGTGTTCACTGTTCAGTTTGTGTATGGGGGTGTGGCTGGGGTTGGGTCGAGTCAGGGTGGATTGGAGGGAAGCAGATTATTCTAAATGGGAAGGTGACACTAAGCTGCACTTTGCCAGCTTTCACAACTGATTGATCAAAAGTAATTAAGTCTGCCCACTGCATTTATTGAATGCTCGCTCTCTGATATATGTTTTATAACAATTCCTTTTAATTATTTTCTCTCGTTTGCCGGTCCCAGCTGTTAGATGGAGTGGAATATATTCAATTATAGTTTTATCCACTCCACTCTACCAATGAATAGTGATGCAAGAGGCTGCAACGTGTGGTGTTCATCGTTGCTTTGAAATAAAATAAACACTTTAAGAACACTGCTTTAAATACTACTGGTTTATAATGAAAGACATTACTGTTATTAGAATTGCATTGTCATAACGATGAGGTTTGACAGTAGTTTTGTTAAATGTCATTCAGTTTTACTGCGCAGTAAAAACAAATTGTAAAAATAAGTTATATTGGATCAAACCGATCAAACTTCTTCGTGTTTCTTTTAATCAAACTTGTAAAGTTCTGCGGGGGTGGTAGTGGGTAGCAAAATAAGTTGATTCCAAACTCTACCTCCTATACATAAATACCTTGACATTGACTTTTTTATCGAATCGAAGTATTGACAGGAAACCAAAGAGCTATTTATACGTTCTGGGTTGAATGATTGTTTTAAAGATTTAACTGAATATGCCGGCTGTGTGTGTATGTGTGTGTGTGATTCAGTAGCAAACAGTTTGATTGACTGGTTACAACAGCGACTAACAGCTGTTCAGTGGTGTATGATGCGTGACGTCACTCGTAGTGTGAAGGTCAGTACGATCAGCTGATAGGTCACGGACACAGCGAGACGGACACCTCACAGCTGATATTCAACTCAACAGCTGACTAATTACACAACACTTTGAGACAGCTCAGTTATTTTGCCTACACGGTTTGTTGACGTTTGCTGCTTGTTGCTTCGCGCCACACTTGCCTTGCTTTCTCTGTTTGTGTGTTCTAAGTCACGACTTTCAGATTTTATGATTAAGAGAAAGTCAATTTGCTTTGTAGTTTTTGTTGGGGAATAATTTACGTTTACTGAACGTAACTGAATACTTAATACGGGAATTAGGGAAACCCTTAAAAAATGACGGTAATTTTGCTTTGTGGTCCACAATAAACACATAGAACATATATGTGCACAATTGCACCATACTTTAGTATTAAAGGTCTTATAAAATCAGTCAATTTGCTTCAATGTACATTGGTTGTTGTTGATGCCTAGGCATGTCAGCTTGCTTGTTCACTTGTTGTGTATAGTGCCTACTGCAGTACTACTGATTCTATGCACTCTATAGCAGTCAAGCCTTCTGTCACAGTGTGTCTTATGCAACTGCGACGGTAGGCTTACACTTAAAGGTTCAATTGCTCCAGTTTTTCATTCACTAACCTTTCTGTCAAACACTTCTTAAAATACCTCATCACTTTTTAGCTGTTGTTGCATTGCTTGTGTCGTGGGACTACGGTTTTGAAGGAGTTTGTTTGCTTTGAAGAAGTAAATTAAAATCTCAAAGAATGATAATATGTTGCGATTCACTGATTAATTTCATTAGCTCTTTCAGTCGCTGATTCAGTATTTTTTAGTTTCATAGTAAAAAGAATATAATCGTGAAATCCGAGAAGTACACATCTTTAACTTATATTTGAAGTAGGTAGGAAAATGTAAATGTTATCGAATAAAATGAATTCAACTTGAAATGCAAAACTGAAAAAGCTCAAGTCGATGAAACCCATTAACCTCAATTACAGAAACACAGTTTCATTAACGATAAAAATAGAAACCGCCAACTTTCAATTATCTGAAATTAGCTTTTGTATCTCTGCAGGAATCGGTATAACGCTGGCCGATTCAATTAAATATGCCATTGTTAGCATTTCATTATTAAATGCATCCAACGAATGGTAACAGGCTGAATGAGGACACTTGTAGATTATGAACTTGATTTGACCGAACTATTCAAATGTTTAAACTCTATGGTATTTATGAACCCTATGAACATATATTTTATGAACGAAAAGTTTACCAATATAGAACGGAATGATGCAACAAAAGCCTCGCCGTAGCTACTTAGCGAGATTGTCATCAGTTTTGTTGTGCTCCTGTTTATAGCAAATAAACATTTGATGGGCTTGAGTCAATCTTTCTACTTTATATTTTTGTACATGTTTTATGAACACTAAAGTTGTACGTTTTAAGTACTGTTCACAGTTCGAACAGTACTTATCTATTATTATTTAGTGGACTGTATGTCTATTAAGGACTGATTGTTGTGAATGTATTGGACATTTCTAATTATGTAATTCGGTGAAGAGATATTAAATAAAATAAAAGGAAACAAACTATCTTTAAGAAATTGCAACTAATAATTAGACTAGATGTTTTCTGTATCAAAGCTGGACTCTCTATATTTCAATATTTACATTTTTTAGTATTGTTGATAGTAAAAATGATTTAAAGTAAACAGGTGTTGTTTAAGAGTAAAATAGGAAATTGAAAATAGAACTGTATAAAATGTCACTACAGCCCTTATCAACCCACCCATTTTACATTTTATTTTATGATACGTTAAATGAGTTTTTAACGAGAGGTAAAACCTTCCGTGTTAACTAATCGGTTGGATTTAGTTCTACATTGTCTCTTATCTCGGTTGGGAGGAGTGCCTGAGCACTGAGCACACGGGTACACAGGAAGGGTGCGCCGTTTTATAACCATCAAGTAAGGGTGGAAAATATCAGCCTAATCCCTGGCTGGAAGTGCGCCACTACCAACCCAGGTAGTTTCTAGAGGTCGATGGCTGGGGCCACCCGAAGAACAATGGCCGGATTACTGACCAAGAGTATTGGCCAAACACTGCTGCGAATTATCCGCCCGAGTTCACGTCAGAGTTCATGCGATACTATAAAGAAAACTATACGTTACGTGTGTTATTTACCGTTGTATTATCAAAACTACATTACTTTTTACTAACAGCAAATTAATAAACATTAGTACATTTAATGCCCAATTGAACAGTACTATATTTGTGAAACCCGTTTATAATTATAAATCGTGAAACTTCATTCAAGGGTTAAGCCCATCGCGCAGTGTGTCTTTAGCTATATTTTATGTTTATATAACATCCTAAAAAAACGAGTGGAACGGCGAGAGTAACTATGACTCTCACAAGGTAGCTAACACTTAACTATATGAATAAAATAAGACTTTTGTCTGTACATTGCAAAGAATCCATCGGTTTTGGTTATTTGGTGTTTATATACTTTGGATAGACCGAAACTGGTGTCAAAAATCCTGTATGTCTGTCTGTAACGTTTTTAATGCATAATTGGCTGCTTATAACTCAAAATCGGACGAATCTATGGCGGTGAAACTTCCTTTAAGGGTTTAGCTCAATACGCTGTGTGTCTTCAACTGTATTTTATACCTAAATATCATCCAAACAACAAATGGTGAGGATTCAAAGTGGGCACTGAACACGTTTTAGGCGTTTCAGACCACTTATATAAGTCAAAAATTTGCTAAAACTATGGCGGTCAAACTATGCTTTGCAGCTATATTTATTGGCTATATTTCACACCATACAACATCCACAAAATAAATGGCAACACGTATAACGAGAAGATGGTGAACTAACAGGCAAACTAAATTGTTTTTAAGATATAGAAAACTTTTTGTTTATTTTAAATTTGCATTTTTTTAAAATATACAACAGCTATGTTAATAAAGCCCCGAGGCGAAGCACGGTACTCTTTACTAGTAATTAATGAAACTAAGGAATTTTGTCATTTCTCACGGATAATAAAAATTATTTGTTGTATTTTGATATTAGTATTATAAAGCGGTACGCAACGTTTCAAATTGATCGGTTTACGCATTTAAAAAATAACAATTAAAACTGAAAAAAATAAAATGGCGGCTAGCAAATAAACAAGGCATTGAAAGCATTTCTGGATCAATGTTATATGGTAAAACTTATTTGTCTTTACCCAAAGAACAATTTATTGGAAAGGGGTTCTGAGACACTCTGTATATATTAAAGTTCTGGAACGTTCTGATTAAGGTCTGTAGTTTCAGAAATATAATCGCATGGATGTGCGAGCAACACTAAAGCTGGGGTTGCTGACTTTTATAAGGAGGGAAATTATAAATATAGTAGTCCCCGTGAGGGACTGATACATATTACAGTGAGAATGACTTCAGCGGGGCTGCATTGGAATTAGTTCTGAGAATAATAGACAACAGCCCAGCACACAATAGTGGCGCACTTGGAGCTAGTTTTAAGAAGGTAGATTTTGGTCGTGGCGCACCTAGGGTCCTCTCCTGTGGCGCACCTCCGGTGCACCGGAGCACACGTGGCCACGGTGTTGCAACTCACACAGTTCAGTACATGTGTGTGTGCTGTGAGGATCAGCGCGGCTCTGTGTTATCACTCACTGTCAGATAACAGCTACAGGTGTGTGTGTGTGTGTAGAGATTGCACTGCGCATGTCTCAGTCTCACCTCCACCTCCACCACAGCTGGGTGTGCCGCCTTGTCGCTCTTATCAGTTGACTGTCACTCGTGTGTGATAACAGATATCCATTGTGCCGGCTATGTTGACTAGTTACACCATTACACACAGATGCTGCTAGACCGCAACCTACCGACCAGAAAACCTGGCAAAAACAAGAACAGTCAGAATCTCTTGAGTTGTTGTCACTGTAGGTAAGTCATTGGCTCGGTCACCTTTTTTTTGCAGTTATTCATCGAATGAAACACTAAATATGTTGAAAAAATTAAACGAAAATGCTTACACGTATCCTGTCATCACTCACGCTTAGCTCTCTTTACTGCAGGGTGTCAAATGTAAACGCTGAATTCTTTCTACCTTTCTGTCAATTAAAACTGCGCTAACCGCTTATCTATTTCACATAGGAGTAAGACCTTGAATAAGTAACTAACTGTTAGCCAAACACAAAGAGTGTTAGATCAATTATTGTAATTGACTCATAAGTACGGAAGTTGGTTATCGGCTTAAGTTAGACTCTGTATGTTTCATTTGATAAAGCTATCGTTTCTCTCTCCTGATTTAGGCTGAAACTTTTCGCATGATACAGTTTTTATAAAGTAACGTGCAAATATCCATAAAACAAACACCCCCAAAAGGAAATAAAGGAGAATAAGGAGTCAATTAAAGAGACAACAAGGTCTAGTTTAAGCTATTTAACTGAAGGCCTCTAATTGGCCTTATGTAAGATTCCAAGGCCGAGCCGGCTCAAGTGTTTGTTCCCTTAGCAAAACCTCTGTCTGTTATAACCCCGTCTTGTTCTTCCTCTTCGTAAACTAATTCTAATGTTGAAATACCACAGATTTTAAATGAAATTACAGTATATGTAAAAGTATATTTAAATTGATACATTGAAATGAGTCTTGATGAATACTTGTTAGTTGGTGTTTATAGGACGACTTTGTTTCAAGGTAAACCTCCAGTTGTTTTTGTGTTATACAATCACTGGGTTTAAAGAGGAAAACACATAAAAAAGACTCTTGAAATTAAACTTTGTTTTAGTTGTTTTGCTGTTTCAATGATAAGAAACTGTAACCTAGAAAGAGCGAACGCATTAGGTGATAATGCTAATCCTTTGTTTTTGCAAGTCGTCGCCATATTTCTAATTTTCTAACCAAAAGGGAGTATTATCAGTAGTACAAACTGTACATTGCGACCGCTTTCATGAGAATTGTCCTTGTAAATTTAGCTATCATTTCAAGTATTGAAATGTTATGTAGCCTACAAGCTGTGTAAGTCCACTACGCCACGAGACAAAGTCTGCCTGAATATTATTACGATACCAGTAGACTCTCTATTTTAAAAGTAACTTTATGTTTATTTTTGTTTTGTATTTGTTATGTCTATAAATACTATGTTTACGTTATGTTAATTTTAAGTTACCTTTTCATAGTGTGTCAGATAAAAAGTAATGTGTATATATTCTTTACAACGTTTTTATCATTTAAATGTACGTGTTAAAATTTAAGTTGTGAATTTTGCAAATGTAATGTGAAATGTACTGTAGCGATTAAACAGATCGCCAGAGCTGCAGTGCCGTCCGTTATCAGTGTTATCAGTGTAGATAAGAACTCTGACTGACATCTGATGTTCAAGTATTGTTTAGTTTGCGCTAGCCATCGTTACTAGACACGATGGCTAGTATTTCCAACAAACATATTGTACATATACCTGTCATACTTTTGGAAAATAAATATTCTTATTCTTAAGTGATAACTCAAATACTATTCTAGTATATTATTTTAGTGATTTATTATGTTGTGATTGTAATGTACGGAAAATGTTGTTAGATAGCTAGAAATAAAAACAAGAGGGGGTCCGTCATTCCTAGTGATTGCTTACATATTGAAAGTAAAGTGCGTGAGGAATTTATTGTTTCCAGGGCAAATAGTTTGGGCTGTGCAAGAATGGTCGAATAAATGAATTGAACGCTATTAGCGGTGGGTCATATTTATTCTGGAGCTGTTATGACTGAAGAAGACTCAACACAGAGACGGATAGCCTGTGATTAAGTGTGTAAATGCGAGAAGGATGAAGTGAAGACGGAAGAGAAATTTAATGAGAGGCTGGCACACGTGCAAATAGTGTCAGTCAGGTCGATAGCAGGCAGCATCATGCATACAGCATAGCATACAGAGCCTCTCGCTCGATACCTATACACTATACAGTATACCGAACCTATATCTACCTACTGTAGTACCCATACCGCCCTATACACAAATCCTTCTCTCACATGCATTGTATACAAGGTTCGTCCACCTCTTCTTGCTCCTCACTGAAAACTGTGATACAATGTTTTCTGAACAATCTGTGAAGTAACTGTTAGATCTGCAGTCCCACTAATGACCTGTCACTCTAACCTGGCCGATAATATTGGACACATATCTTTGACCCCTCATTAGTATAACGATAGTGGAGATACGACATTTAGAGTTTATCTTCTATCGAGTGCTTAAAGAATGTGCAACATGATTACCCACTATTGTGCTGAAAGACCCATTGATGCAGTGTCACGTTATGAAAGTTAGTTTGTACTTAACTAACATTTCTAAAGGGGTTCAAAATAACAACATGCTTCTTTTGGCAACTTTTCAAATCTCTCTCCGCATGAAGGAATTTTGAAATCACGTCAATATTTGCAAAAAATAAAGTATATTACTTTGAATTAAACCTAAGTTCTCAAGTCGTATAGTTAAGTTGAAAATGTCCCCCAGGCCCATATGGTGCTGATGTCTTTATGACAGTTTAAAGGCAGTAAAGAGGCGGTTACAGTAGTTAGTATTTTCAAACCTCTGTGTCTACTATGACCATTTAAAGTTGAGTCGGAAGGTGTTGAGTGACCTAAATTTATTTATTGTTAAAAATATTGATTTTATAAATTATATATTGTTATAAGTGTTTATTGTTATTTATTGTTGTAAGTTATTTATTGTCCTAGAATTATTATTTTTATGAATGTTAAGACATAATATTTAGAGATTCTATTCTTCCAATTTGCAATGTATACGTGTTTTTTTTCTAAATTCCATCCAACTTGTTTGAGTTATTTAATATATTTATGTTAATATCAATATGTTTATACGGTATATGCATGACGAAACTTGTAAACCTTGTTTTAGCTTCCCCTCCCCCAATTAACAATAGCTAGGGGGGATAAAATGTAACTGCAATGCATGTATAAATTATGAATTTAATAAAGAAATTGAAAATTGAATATTTAGTAGTTGTTTTTCTGTTCGCTTGAACTTCTCTACATAAAACAAATAATTTGTAGATATGCATAGTTTGCTTTGTTATAGTAAACTACTGTATTATCTTAGTGATCTTCGTACGCAACAACTCTATTAGAATCACTGTTTTCCATTACATTTACCGTAGAGGATATAAACATTAAGATTTAGATTAAATGTACTACTAGTGACGTCTTTCTTTCAATGATTGTTAATAGGATTGCAACTTGAGAGGTATGAGCCAAGGATCTAGGCCTGGTCCCGTGTTTGTGAATGTTTAGCAAATTTCCATTGTGTGTTTATGTCTATAGCCATTATAGGACTAAAATCCGACTTTTATACAGAAAGACTTACGTTCTTTGTAACCTGTAATATTATATGTTTTGTAATTATAAAACATGTTTGAAGTATAGGATTGTTTAATTGTAGGCCTTCACTTGCTCATTAACAACGTGTATGTCTTATGACGTTGTCAGTGAGCAAGTGTAAGCCTACATTAACAAACTCACTACTGAGCAGTGTGCACTGATGATGACGTCAGAGACAGTTGAAAGGCGTGATATCCAGTGTCGCGCGCGTCTCCCGAGTATCTCTATGGCAACAGCTCTGTCTGACTTATTGATTAATGAGTCCTGAAAAATAGATTAACATTGCAGCCGGATCTTGTTTACCATTAGTTCATTGGGTCAATTAATAATATAGATGTTATCCACCTTTCGTCACTTAACCATAAATCAACTTAATGAACTCACCTGGCTGGATTTATATACTTACAGTTGTCTGTACTTTCTCTCGATGAAAGCATTGGCCCACTATGAGTAAATAATGTTGTAAAACAGTCTAAACTACCTGGGTTTAAATATTTGCGTCCGTAACGTCCATCACATTGGATATCATTGGACAACGGATTGACATGGCATTACAAGAATGCGCATCATAACAAATATTCCGGACACTATTCCAGCTTTTTAGGTCACAGTTTAATTTAGTTTAATGACACCACTTTGTAGAGTGAATTATGATTTATCTGTGCCTTGTAAGCATATAAAACATTGAACAAATTACTATTTGGTACAAGTGTGCGACATAATCAACATTTTACTCGCGACTTCTGCATGGGTTTTACGACAAGTTCGATCATTTGCATCGATTTTGCATGAGAACAAGTCGGTTCCATACATTGATACGCTGCATGGCGGCTGGTACAGATACAATATTGATACACAATGTAATGTACATGCAGATTCTGGTCATGCAGTTGAATCATGATAGTAGATAGCTTGATGTGGAGGTATTGTTATTATCAGTATCGGACTGCGACACAACCGGACAATGGACTGTGTGATTGTTACAGACACTGCCTGGGTATTGTATACAGTGTGTACCAGATGTTGTACCGGCGTGAGTCACCTTGGCTACGGACTGGCCTTGCTCTTATTGCCGCGGGTTGTCGCGAATACCGGCTGCGAATTCGCCCACTCTCCTTCCCCCTCCCCTCATTCTACACAACAACCCGCCGCTGTCCCCGATGCGAGTGTAATGTTCCAAGTTCACAGATTTGAAGGTTAAGCACTGCACCAAATCCTTAAATCTGAATTCGGCCAACCCGTTTTTATTATTGGCCAGATTTTTGCTGCTCTGCTCTTTGATCTTTTGGCTTAAGTAAGAGCTGAGTGAAAGTTTAGTCGGAAGGGTTTAGCCCTAATATCGGCAGACACATGCATTAGCCTACTGATGTTTACAACGAAGAATAATAATGAAGGTAGCTTGTGGATCAGAGGTCATTTATGGTCTTGGAGGTAGCCAGGCTCGGTTCGAATCTCAAGGTTAGAGGTTGAAATCACATCAAACAAAAGTTTGGTTTTCTTCTTCTGTACTGAGAGACCGGCTGCGGCTTGGGAAGCATACATACTACACAGTATACACACGCTGTTAACGACACATTTGCATAGCCATGTTATGAATCAAGTGTACAAAACGTGGAAGCTTTAGAGAACCAATCATTTCACATTAAAGGCAAAGTAAAGTTTCTCATTGATTTGCGTATTTGTTACGTAGAGTAATACAAATGAATCTCGACCGTTTATTTGAGTATCTAAAGCTCGCATATTTGGTTTAAGACGTGTTATGGCGTGTGATGTGCAACTTGCGCTGATTGGTTTTGCATAGTGTCTCAGGGGACTCGGTGATGTATATTGCAACTACGCGGTGACTGGTGCAAAGTAGGGTGATAGATGAGGGATTAAGCGCTGTGTACAGTTCACCACCGACACCGCTGTCTCCCGGGTAATCTGCTTCTAGATTATATACAGCCAGGGTTCGCCACAAGTCTCGAATATTTGTAATACAATATCTCCAAAAATATTCAGCGTGTTCGTATAATATATAGAATGTTTTCGATTTTTGTCCTGGGGACGATGTTGAAACGGTACAAATACCACAACTTGGAAATAATGAGATACTTTTCTCTATATTCCCGTAGATATTAAATACTGTAGCCCCTAATTATAATTACAGACTTTAGCTCATCCCTGCATATTAGAATCACATATTCCGCGAATCGCTCAAACAGCTGACTTGTGGACATGAACTCGGGTACATGGACCACGTGAACAGGCCTACTGCATGAATATTACATGATTGGGTGTAGTCTTAGTTAACACCTATCTGTAAATGCCAATGTTAATTTATGTACCGGGTTTGTCCGGGAAACGGCTTGTAAATAGATACCGATAAGGAAAACCCATTACTGAGTAATAATTCGATTTGGTTTTGAATGTAATTATTTAGCACTGCCACAGGCAAAACAAATGCGTAACATTAACACCTGTTTTAGGTTCTCCTGTTTCCTCGAAAACATATTTTAAGACACTATAAACCCAACACTAAACAATAGTTTCTCCACTCGATTGCCCAACGAAGAAATCTGTTCAAACTTATTTCACTATGCAAGGTTATTTGTTCGTCTCAAACCCCTCTATAAGAAGTACAGCTCCGACTTCAGTAGTAGTAAAAAGGTTTACTAAATTGGTAATAAGGTTTCTTTGAGTTTATTATATCAATGCACAATCGCTATTTGGATTCAAGATAGAGTTAGGTTATACACAGTTAAGGTTTGGTAGTGTGTGAGGGTCTGCACTACTACTATGTAGTAGAGAATTGACCGGAACCCAGAAATGGCAGGCAGGCAGCTCTATAGTGTGCAAACCACAGCCGCCCGTCAGCACCAGGGGTTAATCTGCAGAAGCAGAATCAGGCTTTCTCCTTGTTATCAGACTGGACCTGGAGTATTGCACAATACACAACAATGTCTACACCACTCATTATAGACACTGCCGCGTCGCGTGCCATTCGAGTTCAATCTACTACACACACTACTCACACTGTAGTGTACAAATCTAATTTTTATTTTGAAAAACTGATATGATAGCCGAGTTTTATCTGTGAGCTTGTTAAAATTGGGTTAAGTGTAGCACTGGGCAAAAGGTAGCAATTTTATTCTACTAGGACGTGTGCATATCAAACTAAAAGGTTGTATTAGTAGAACGTATTACTAAAATTTGAAATGTTAGCTCACAAAAAGGTGGTGGGGGTTAGATGTTTTTAAGAGTGTTGAGCTTTTAACCGCCGTAACTTCAGTTGGAATGATACCTTCGAGGTCGGGTTAGCGTCATTGCAGTCTACTTAATGAGCCCTTTATTGTGATACCAAACTTAGTGATTTCCAAACTTTCAAGATAATTTTCGGAAACAAATTACTTGTCTTTAAAATTTTAAAACAGTTTCTAGATTTTTAAAGAAGTTTATTGACTAGCAGTTGGATTGGCTTTACGCCGTGTGCAACTAAACAGCTGACAGTGAGTGTTGTGTAGGTGTGAGTGATGAGAGTGATGTACATAGTGACAGTGACAGTGGCGAGTGATCAGTGATGTGGCAGGAGAGTCTTGCCTATGTGCCGGAAAAGCTAGGAGATGTGCTCAACTATCTGCTGCGCCAGTGCCAGGCCGCCTACTGCTACATATGTCCTGCACTCAGGTACTTTAAACAGTTAAGTATACCCACTGCATGCCTTATACAGTAGTGTATATATACATACTCAGTCTCAGTCGACCGGTGACGGAAGATGGTATTCATGGATCAAAATATTTCACGACATAGCTGTTTGTTGGACGCGGTATGAACTGATAATACTCGTACAGTAGTCAAAGTACCAACTACCGAAGAGTAAAGGGAAGAATGTATGGACGATACCCTCTTTAGGCAATTGTTTGAAGCGTAGTTTTAATTGCCCCTTTCTTATATTCGAATTAAGTTTATGTTTGAGTCAATCGTTGGACGTTGACCCTCCTTGGATTAAGCTTGTGCCCATACCTTCTTTACGGCTGTACAAAAGTTCTTACATCTGAAACATTCTTGAGGATGTGGAGGATGTTTGCCGCATAAATAAAACAAATGAGTAAGCTTATTTCGACCAGTAAACTTGACCAAAAATAAAGACACTTGTGTCGAGGCACTGCATCCGAGTGTGGCAGCTCAAGTTCTGTTCCCCATGAAATAGGCAGTAGAAATAAACTGATAATTCAGATTCTATGAGCAGTTTGAAACTATCAATTGAATGGGGCAACCAAGACGTGTATTACATAAGAGGCTGTACACATGAGAGGATAGCTTGTTCAGGCATGACTTGTACAGTAGAAACGTTTATCCGAGCTACTAGATACTAAGTGCTACACTAAGTAACTAGGCGTTATAGTGATGTAACTTGACCTTGAGTTAACTGAGCGTCCATCCCAGTTTCCTTAATGAATTGGCCTCGCTTGATGAAGTTCCTGGCTCGAGTCTTGCACAACCGGGAGAACGTTGATCCGATTCACCATCAGACTAATGGCAGACCATTAATTACTCATTGTGTAGACAATTTGTAAACAACCGGTTAAGTTAACTAGATCCATCGCGTGTTCCTAATTAAGTTGTTTGTTTGGATAATTTTCACGTAGTTTGCGTGTTGTCGGTTAAGGGCTCAACTTTAGTGAAGTTCTACGCAGAGTTAGGAAACTTGTCTGGCCGAATGATTATACACGGAAACATAACGTGACAGCGTCTCCTCATGTTCGAACCTAGGCCTACTCTTATGTAATTGGCTAATACGGTGGGGGGTATATGGTACATGTTAACACTGCGCGACACGAGATGCTGACAAGAGAACTTTCCTGTTAATGTGCACTCACCAAACTTTATTTTCCCAATGATAAGAACACGAATTTGTCCCAAACATTCTATTCGTGTATCGTGAAAAATATACTTAATTTTTGATTCAGACTAATAATGAAACATATCGTAACGTTCAGAACCTGTCGGTTTAATTGGCTCACTTGGTTAAAAAAAAACTCAAAATAAATAAATACAACACGACTTTATGAATAGACGTCTTGTTCTGGATCTTTGTTTAGGAAATGTGGATTGCACGTAAATGTGAAATAGGCAAGATGTTGGAGTATTCATACAATCCCTTGCAATCCGTAACATTACAAAAAATACATAACATTACAAATAATAGGAATATTACAAAAAATAAAAAAGACAATTTTACTCTTCCATCCTTATATTTTTTTGTGCCCAATTAACACATATAAAAAATATTGCCTTATGAGATGAGTTTAATTTTTCCTTACTGAAATTTTCGGTGACGAAGTAGGAAAGTATAATCGTGCAACGTAACTTGTATTAAGCATTTGTAATAATATAAGTGTGTCGTGATGTTTGAAACGTGAACGTGGCAGGAGATTTAGTAGGCGACGAATCGGTTTCAGATTAGAAGTGGAAGTGGTGAGTAATGGACAAATGATGTGTGAGGAAGGATGCGGGACCGAGGCAGTGCAGCGCGTCACAGTTGAACTCAGTTCTGTTCACAAGATTACCAACTTGTATCAGTATTTTCTCTCATTTGAAACAGTATGATCAGGCTATTTTGATCATTAAAGTAACAGAGGTTGAGGCGACGAACAGTATAATTAATGTTGACGAATTTCGGCCCTTACATGGTCACAAGCTCAGTTAGCAAAATATGACATGTTGTATCGTATATCTATTACTTTGGACCATCCTCATCAATATACGATATGATGATATATGCGAGTATATCTAACGCAATTAATGATGACACTTTATTATTAAACACTTAATAGTTTTGCAAACCACTATAAAACTTTAACTGTGTAGACTCTGGGAATGGCGTAGTTTTATTAGCGAATAAAGCCTGATGACGAACAGTAAAGCCGTTGCGTAAACTCTACTCTAGCCTAGCCTAGTTACTACTTCGCTCTGTAGTTTTAATAAAATTAGCGTTTTTCACACAATAACTGCTGTAGTAAATGTTTCAATAGTATTTATCTTAAAACGCCTCAGCTGCGCGCGGCGACGCTTCAAAGCAAGGGTTTACAGCGGGTCGTTTTTTACTTTTCAAAATAATTGTTACATTAATAAACCTGATATATTTAAAAAAATAAAGAGATTAAGTTCAACACGCGTTTATAGCGTTTTTTTTTTTAATTATTAGTTTTAAGTCTACAAAACGGAATTTGAATGCATGAAAACTTGTACAGTTTCAAAGTTTATTTGTGAAACTGTTGAACAACTTATGAGAAATTGGGCTCCATAAACGTCTCGGAAAGCTTTTCTAGTTTCCAAATATATTAGGTTTATTAAATAATGTTAAAATCATTTTGAAAGGTAAAAACGGGCCGCCGTAAACCCTTGCAAGCGCTGGTTTGACAGTTAAGCCGCATCCGTTGAAAGAAGACCCGTTGTTAGCCAGTTGTCCATGCGTGGTGTCGTGTGTTCCTTGCATGGGCGGACGAATTCACCTTTCTCTGAGGTGACCACTGAGGCGGACCCTTAACACGAAGTGCTCTCTGGCGCTTGATTGTCGTAGCTCGGCGTGGTGTATCTGTGTACAGATAGGCTTACTCTATAATGATGAGGCTTACACAATACAGTGAGAGGCAAGACATGTTACAAGTACTGTACGTTGTCGAGTCTTAGCTCTCAGGTGCAAGTATGTGTGCAGAACAAACAACACGAGACGGCACTTAGTTCCTTCTATCTACTGTCTGTTGCATGATGACATTAACCCGCGTTGCCTCACATACACACACACTAGTAGACTAGACCACTATTGAATGCTCTTGCAAGTGTGGTAAGTAGGGGTGTCAGACTGTAGTGTTGGACAATACATCTATTTATACGTGGTTTCGTGTATCTAAAATGCGCAAAGTTGCTTAATTTACATGTATAAGTTATCAAATTTTCAGTGACCGCTGGTCCTTTCAATTAGTTCAAGTTCGGCTTTCACTTGCAGTATTTACCAACTGAATGTAAATAAAGAACACCGGTTATCATTTCTAGAAATGTGTAAGAAATATACATGCAGGATCTATGTATCCGTCAATTGCAAGATTTATAGAGTATCCTACAGCAGTTAGCCCCACAGAACTGTGGACAGTGACAGCTGTAGACTGTAGAGTTTAGTCAGCTTGTCTCGCCACACATCACACACACATGTACTCGCACTGTCCAGGCTGACACTGTAGTAAAGGTTAACCGCTTTGCCACATTTTATCTGCAACGCCACACTACTTCCCGATTCAAACATTGCTTGTTTTCTAATCATAGTTGCAGCTCGTTATGTATAAGAATAGGAATTATTCATTTCCATATTTGTACATTACACAATTTGTTAACATGAATTTAGACAATACATTTTTCTCACATTATTCTTCAACATAATATTTTTGTAATGTCCTTTACCTGTCAGGGCTGCCTTACAAATAATTACTCAAAATTAAAATAAAATAGTCTGCGTATAAGCCCCTGTTTTGACAAATATAAAAATTTAGGGCCTCTGAGGCACAGGGTCCGTTCAGAGGTTCCTTATCACAGAGTTTGCTAGGAAGTCGTCCATGAGAAGTTTCGTCTTTATTTAAATTTTGTAACGTGTTAACATGTTATTATAATGTACTATTTTACAGGCATTTTGTTTCGGGGTGTACAATAATGAACTAAATACAAGATTCCTACCTCTATGACGTAATAAACATTTCAAGCTACTACAGTACAGTTTATTTCTATTAAATTCATATATACGTATTTCAATGTTTATATTCTGAAATATAAAAAATTTGGAATAAATAAAACTTAATTTCTATGCAGTCTGTGATAAGAATTCAAATCACAGACCTCTTGAGTGGTATATAAATCTCGAATGGTATAAAGCTCTTTGGTAACAAGATTATTTTTAAGCTCTTTATTAATTGACTCGGCATTTTAAATATTGGTTCATTAAACCTTTTTGAAAAAATGTTACTCCTGCCAGAGATGACATTTTTTGAAAAATTCTAGTCTGTGAGAAACGATTTCATAATTATACTTAATGATCGAGTGTCATGACTTGAACAGTACTGCCTTACAGTACACAGAAAGTAACTGCAGCATTTATCAATACAACACATAACATAATCATAAATGTACAGTGAAAGTAATAATGTAAGACACTCTAATTGCGACAAGATTCCTTTGCTCTTTAAATTGCACAAGATTCTAAAGACATATGTTTGTAAAACAAATATTTTATTAATTTTCGCCTAAGCAATATTGTGCGGGTATACTATAAGGCAATTTTCAAAGTACATGGAGCAATGTCTAGTAGGATTTCTAAACAAAACACTTGATGCATGATTATTACATACATGTTCCTTAAGAAAATCCAGACTAAGTTTCCTACTCTTGTCCAGGTGAATATCGATAAACTTTAAGTGTTCTACCTGTTCGATTTGATTGCTATTTGTGAATAGCTGGTTGTAAAGAAAGATACGTTTCTGCTCATAAAACTGACAATCGCCTTTTATTATGGAATCTTATAAATTGTTCAAATATTATTTCGTGTTTCTAAATATTCGTACTTTGTACATCTCTATTTTATTTTATGCGGATATGCGGGCCTAAGCATAATATGTTAAGAGATTTACGTTCATAACATTGAAATAAGCTATTATTTTACTTGAAACCCACATTGAGCCACGTTTGCTGTGTTTGATAAGAGTAACATGTTCACACCATATGTGCACCTTGTGAAACATCAGAAACTCAATATCATATCAGTCAGTTAATAGATTCCGATAACAGCAAGTTTTATCTTGATTAGCTAACAATGTTGTAAGAGTAAATCAGTTAATGGAGATCTGATAGGTTTTCATATTTTTAACATGAAAGGTGCTTAAAATCATTTTAGAGTATACAGCGTATGGCAATTTGTCTTACGTGAAAATGCGCAACGTCGTTGAAACGAACACGTCTATTTAGTGGCCCGAATAAGAAACATTGTGTTTTATAGTAAGAGTTTTCTGAGACTATTCGTTCGAGTATCACTTGACAAAGATGCTGTGTTGCCAAATAACTCTGTGTGCAACAGTGTGGGGTTGATTGTATTGCATAGCTAACGTTGTTTTAAGTTGAGGCTTCAAAAGATAAAAGGAAAAATAAACATGCTTATTATTTAAGTTTATTTACCAAACAACATTGTGATGATGAAAATACTTGTAAATGTAAGGGTTGAGCTAGTAGTGGTCACACAGCTAAGGGATGATTGTAATGTAATGTAGTGAGTGTGAATGTGCTGAGTGCTGAGTGATTGGACGAAGTGTACGGAACACTTACAGATGTAATAACGTAGCCCGGTGTTATTGCTGACCCAGGTGTGGCACTGCCATTACACCTATTGATTGGCTCCATTCTAGTCAACAAAAATCCTCCTCTCCTATGTAAATGTCGCCGGTATTCAAGCGTACCAGTATACACACTATACAGGTCTGTGAGGCTTTAGAACAACATCCGACATACGTGTTCACGGGCAGAACTAGACAATGCAACTAGATAACTGCTATTGAGTTCTAACTGTACTTTAGAAATAAATCAAACAATGCTCTGTTGTCAGTTGTTTTAGCCTATTTTCCATAAAAGAGTTTTATTCTTGTGAGTCTATTGTATTTCTCAGTCAAGTGATAATGCCTTACCTTACTGTAAAGCGCTGTGTTGACAGTATGTAGAACGAAACGTCTGCACATCTCTGCTTGGGTTTAATTTTGTTGAAAGCCTGAACCCTGAACACTGAACAGTACAGTAACAGAGAGGAGGAGGTGAGGATGAGGTGGAGTATAGGTGAAAGTCCTCAGTAATCATTGGCGTACATGCTCTACTCTGTTTTGCATATTGACCTAGATCTTGCTGTGATTGTGACATTTAATCATTACTTGTGGATTTCATTTCAAGATTGTCTACAGCCTATAACTTTTAGTTTATTGCGTGGCAAATGGAACGAGTGAATCGCCTTGAATAGTAAAAGAAACATATTATACAGAGTTATGTTTTCTTTGTAAAAGTCTAACAATTTTGCGTTTAATGGCTTTATAATAAATGTAGTAAATGCATTTGCCACTAAGAAAGGGTGGGTACGTTCCAAATACTGACAAATTCTAAACGTATCATACATTAATTCCCTAATGTAATCTGAGTTTAGGAAGAATGTCTGATATGATCAAACGGGAGATTCTCTCAACAATATCCGCTCGCTTAATCAGAGCCAGGCAGTTTAATATTGAAGGTAACTGTAGCCTCCTTCAGCTGACCTGTGCCTTTCTGTTCTGTTCAAACCTATTCTAAGTCAAATGTTCCAATAATATTTAATTCAGCATTCATTTTTGGAAGAAGCAATTACATAAAGCCATGAAAGTAATTAATAAAGGATAAAGCCCATCGCAAATTGTAAAGCAATACCTGGACGTATACATAATTTGGTGTAAACACAAATACAAAACACACGTTTTAAAGCAACAGTTATCCATTATTTTCCCCTTGTTGTTTAATGGAAACGTAATATTTTTGTTTATAAGCAAACTAATGAAATATTCAAACCTTTTACTCCAATATTGTTATGCAGTCTCTGTTTATGTATTGGAAAGAACCCAACTGAATGTTAATTGTGTTGAAACAAACCTTTAGGATCGTTAGAACTACTCAGTACAGTGCGTCAGTGCGGTTTGTACAGCTTGGTCTATCTGTACTCAGAAGTAAAGGAGTAACATGAGGCCTATATTATACAGTTAATAACTAATCTTTAAAACTAATAGTACAAGAGATAGTTTTAACAAATTGTAAGCTTTACTTGTATTGGGCTTTTGTGGGAAACCCACTACTTGTGTCTTTGTGAAAGCCAAAACCCTGACCATGCTCGACTATAGTAAGCTTCCGACTTAACTCTAAACTATTTTGTTCAGTTACATTTCAACTGCTGTTAGTTCAGCTATTATAGTTATGCAAAAATACGACACTCGGTTGGAAAGCGGTGCTGTGAAGACGGCTGAAGAGATGAGATGAGTTGAATGCCGACATGCAGCAGCCTGGTGGTAGACTAATGCTAGCCATTACCCGGCACCTCACACCTGGCCTAAGAGATATGAGCCTGAGGTGAACACGGCTACATCAGCTACTTAACCACAGCAAGCTAAACACAATCGCCGTATGCCACTAGTAGTCCATCAATCAGTTGACAAAACAAGGGACGATTTCAACACGTTACATTGTCCTCACTGTATTGATCTTCTGAATAGTTGGAGAAAACACGTATTTGGATAGTTTCCAATATTTAAAAATAAACCTGTCTTAAAAATTAGAATGTTGATTTCATGACAACTTTAAAGTTCTTGACTTGTGTACACAGTGTATGAATTCTGATCGAGAAAAGGCACATCTCCTTCAAAATGAGAGAATTATGAACTACATCCAAGTAGTGTAACACATTGCAATCAAAATCCACCATGGAGGTTTCTGTGCTCTTTGGTTACACGAGTTTATCATGAAGATCCAAAACCTCTGGAGATAAGCCTATGTGAAACTGTCATTTATGTTACACAGTCATGTTTCAGCCAATCAGTGACTGAAAATGGTACTCCATTGCGAGACCGAAATATCTCAACCTAACTATGAAGTTTTGACGCGGTGTGAACAGAAGAATTAGATTCTAGTCGTCATTTATGTTCCTTCATAGTGTACTTATGATTTTATATTCTTACCATTTTTTTGTGAAACAAATTTCAAATGATTGTTTATTTAATGAATGCGTTTTACACTGGGCTCTTGTCCAATTCAATGTATGCAGAGTACTGAATAGTTTTAAATGTTAAGCAGTCTCTATAGTACTCTATAGAGTCGGTTAGTCTATGGTAGTGCTGAGTGAATCAACAGTCTACAGTGTTCACACATGGTGTACTGCTGTCTGCTGACATGACACAGCATACAAATGTGTGTCCAGCAGTCCAGCAGTGGTAGGGTACAGTTATCAGCGCCTAGCCAGTGCCGCAGTACAACATAGTAGTCTCACAAGGAACTCTGGCCTACACACACTACACAACACACTCTACAGACTCTAGACCGTCATGCACTTGTACACCAGAGGAGATGATTTCAACCCGTCAAGTAATATCATTCCAATACCACACAAAGCCAACGTGAGAGGATAATGTATTTCAGCCTCACAGCCTGCCCCTTTCCAGGAGCTATGTCAAGCCTTCAAGCCACGCTGATTGTGAACAAAACCAACATTATTATTCAAAACAAAGCTGCATCTCGTCTGTAGTATTTTGCTTAGCAAGTCTGGCCTCAAGATAGTTTTGTCTATTTGGAATTGCTTTGCTTTATTGGCATAAGCTCACACTGTTTGCCGATCCTACTGGAAACTTGTACTGTATTCACCTCAGATGTAACACATTGAACTGAACTGTGAGGGGGTTTACTGTACTTCACTTTAAGTAGTCGACTTGTAGTTTTAATAAACTGCATCAGTGCAACCAATCAAGTTCCACCGAACACAATTACATTTGTACAATACACAGAAAATTAATAAATCTAAAATTTGAAATTTAAAATATGAAACTTAAAAATTTGTAATTACATTTTTTTTTAAGAATTCTTGCTAAACTAGTTGAACTTGTTTAATGTTTTGGTAGTGCACTGAAAGACTAACCTTGGACCGTCTTCAGAATCGGTTTGATTGCGAGCCTTGAAACAAGTCCATTAACAATATTTCTTTGAGAAAACTGCTTTTTCCTATATTATGATTCGAAGAACTTCATTTAAAACTAGAACCAATACATCAATACGTTAACAGGAATTATTGTTTAAAATTGACCAAGGATCTAAAAGTAAACATGATTGTGATAGCATTATTCCAGTAGACTTTCTTATCTTGGAAGATTGTCTGAAAAATGAACTGTGACACTTTAAGGTGTTTCATATACCGGTACGCTAATAAGTGAACATGTTAATAATTGTTCAATCAATTATATTATGCACTAATATTCATTGAAATGGAAAATCTTCAAAATAAGAGAAAAAAGTGTAGTCTACTTTTTATATGTGAAAACTAAATTGTGAAAATTGGTTCTGATTAAAGCTCGAATAATAAGTGAAAATAGTTCTTATTTCTTATCTACTAGTTTAGCTGGGATGATAAATTAGTTATCTCATTCTTACAATCAAATGCTATTGTTGTAAAGTAAGTACAAATATATTTTGTTCAATTGCTTTTGTTTCTGCCTTATCTATCAACCTTTGAGACTACATTATTTCATTATTTACTTTAATCCAACTGTTGACATGAAAAGTCAATATAGTGTCCATTGATATGAAATTAATATGGGTAAACCCCTTAAAAACAGATCCAACGATAGAGACTGATCTTAAGGAAATAATACATTTAATAAAGATAAATAAGAAAATTACATTTAACAGAACAAATGTTAATTTACTCTTGTGCTTTTAAATATCTTAACTTCTTGTTGCATAGTACATCTCCTAACTTACAATTTTTGGAATAAACCATCAATGGAATTTTGTTAACAGTTAAACTTAACTTAGAGGGAAGTAAACACTCTCACCGATCTCAAACCAAATTCTCCTGCAACTAAGTCATGTGAACCGATCTTGAACCTCCCATGTTCGTCCGTCTGCGATTTGAACCAAACTATAACCAAACTGGTTGGCACTACCAACCACTCTACCCTGTACCCAGATATGTAAAGGTTAAAAAGTATAAACACATGCACAGTATTTTATAGCTATGCTTCTCAGCTGGGATATACTGTATGTAACTGAAGTGCCGTTGTTAACAATGTGTTGTGGAATGTTGCAGGAAAGCTCGGCGGAAAGATAAAGATGCTACCTCACTGTGCACTGATGAACCAAAGCTGTACCTGGAGGAGACTGTGTTGGAGAGGAAACTGCCGGACATCGACTTGCGGGTGTTGGTCGACCTGCCGGCCGGTCTCGACTATAACGAGTGGCTCGCTTCACACAGTAAGTTAACATAACCTAGATAAATCAGTAAATCAGTTAAGATTTAGAGCCAGGAATGTCCTCAGACCTCTTGACAATCTCAGTATCACCGAGTAGTTTTACATTGAGTTTTCATTTCTTACTCTCAATTACTCCCATGTCCACGTCGGTAGATACGACCACGATACCAGATGTCGCTCTCATCTGCGTCAGGAGCTCTCATTGCTCTTGTCTTGCAGCCTCCTTCGCTCAAATTGTAGGAGCTGCACTTTTCAATAAGTTGAGGGAATACTAAACATTCAGAGCAAGGTACGGTTCATGTGCTGTCTATGTAGGCATCTCCTCCTGCGTTCCTATTACTCGATAGAGGAGTTTATAGCCTGTTAGTAAAATGCAGTACACAAATTTAAAGTTAACAGATGGCAATGTAGATTTTAACCAATCTAGGTTAATGTTAAATGTAACTCTAATCATAATCATGTATAACCGGATGCATTCGATACATGTTAATTGTCTTTGGTAACAAAAATTTATTTATTTAGCTGCACCAACAAAGCTTTTTCATCAGTTGGTCTTCTGCACCTACCTTAGCTGTTACTATCTTCTCTATATCTCCTTTAACATGTTTTCATCGTGTCTCTCTGGTCATATTTCTTCAGGATATCCTTTAATTACTTCTCTCAGCATACACTCTTCTTCTCTCTGAAGTACATAACCCGCCCATCTGAATCTTCTGCTTCTAACTTCAGCTAAAATATGTAAGCCCTTTCATTGAGTATCTAAAATCTACAGTTCAGACTGCCAACAAAATGTAAACGGTTTAGATCAGAGTAGATTTGAATCATTGGCACAATAATAGCAAGAATCTGTTGTTTTACACAATGTCAGATCTACTGCCAAACTTGACCAGACTTGAAACTTTGCCATCTTCTCTCCATTATCGCCATGATTCACTTTCTTTATAATTGTAGTAGTGAGCCATCTTCTAAAAAAGCTATTTGGTTCAAATCCTTGGAATGTTGACTAAAATTACTTATTTTTTCAAGACAAACAAACTATAAATTAGTTTCAAGTTATTTTTAAAACATGCCTGATACATCCCAACATTGAATTTACTTTAAGAAGTCCAACCGATTGCTGATACATGTTCAAAGCCAACTGTTATTTTCTGAGTAGTTTGGGATTGATGCGCCTGTATGTACGCTTCTTTTTTTAGTTTTGACAGCTGGTCAGTATATAGACTCTTTACCAAATTTTCAAAACCTTCTGGGGTTGATGTGGACATATTTCGGGCTAAACTCAGTGAACAAGAGTTTCTTTTGAGTTGGGCTTTTATAAGTCAATTGAATGATCCCAAGCATATCATTGATCTAAAGTTGCAGTATTTCTTGCCAGTCCTCAGATTTTCTTCTGTCTAATCAGGTTGACTTCTCAATAACACTTGTGTTGACAAGTTCACAAGATCGTAGTGAGTGTGCTGAAGGTTGGGCCTGAGAGTTGAGGTCGAGGTCAGGACACACTGGGAACTGAGCCAGAATATCCTTGCTGCACTTTAATGTGCTACCCGGCTACCGTACTGCCGCGTTCCGGCACTGTCCATCTATACAGCCCTGCATATTGATACTGAACCCTACGTGTTCCCATACAGATGTGATTTGTACTTGAGTCACAAGCTAGGATAGTTCGGTGTAAGTAGGGCTTATTTTCCGCAAGACTTGTGTGGAATATTTTATAGCCTGGTGCTGATCTCACTCTTACTCACGGCCATAAAACACAGATTAACCACACGAGCGAGTGCCCAGCCTTCTGCTAGTTGCTCTTCGTACCTGACAATACTCCAACGTAGTAGTCTACCAGTACATATTGATACAAACAGTTGGTGGGTTTATGTTAAAATTAAAATAATACATTTTTTGGACAAAAGCTAAAATTTGTTTGTTTACTCAATATATTACTACTTTTCTAAGTACTTATAGTTGAAGGTAATACTATTGCTTGTAAGCAATATTACATTCTCTGTCGTCAATAAAGAGTTTTTGATCACTTTTCAGTTTTGAGACATTAACAGTCAGATTATTTATTCAGCTGAATGTTATATGCGTAGAAATCCTAACGAAGTAATAACTAAATCCAACATAAGTTTTAAAAATACTATGTTTAATCACTGACACAAAAAAAGTTAACATATTTGTTTAAAGTATTGACAACCTTTAACTTGCATTCAGGTAAAACTGTGATCTCTAGTTTCGGGTTCAAAAAATCTTTTAGACAAATGACATCTAGATAATTAAGGGTCACCGTGCATTTTAAAGCTTAATAAATGTATGTAAAAGTTAATTCAACATAATTTTGTTGAGTTTTATTGTTCAACTTGGTCATAACATGTATCCATTTGTCATCATCAATGTGAAACTTGTCTAATGTATGATGTTGTGTTTTGTTTCAGCGATCGCATTCTTTGATCACATAAACCTAGTCTACGGAACGATCAGTGAGTTCTGCACAATGTCTGGCTGTCCGGACATGACTGGTCCCGGTCTCAGGTAGACAACATTATATAGACCGTTCTTTATAAGTTATACAAGGTGTTGATTAAGTCTGGAGATGGCTAACTCTTCTAGGAACTACTATTCTACTTAGTTATTGGCCTGTGGCACTAGCGCACCCCACTGGGCTACTGGGAGTTAGTAGGACGGATTTTGCAGTTAGCTATAGGACATTGCGTTACGTTTGAATAGGTATTCTTTCAACACAAACAATGCCGCAAACCATACTTCTGAGAAATTGTTCAACCAAAAGTTATTGCCGTTTAAAGTTTTAAAAAATTTAATTTTAACAGTTATAACTTTTAGTAAAATAGTGTATTAAAAATTCAGTTTGCAGCATTATTTTTGGTGAAAAATACCTTTTTAACTATATGCCAGTGTAACTACAAGCTACAACTTTGCACTCCACGCCACGCTACGCTCCAGCTACGCTTTATCTCCACTGCCAAGCGTAGTTTGCCTCACATTCTCAAAAACCTCTTTTAATAACCAACCGTAAATCTTTTATAAATATTAATTTTTTTACACCAGCAATGACCAAGTGCCATCTGTAAAATCTGTTCTTCTAATCCCCAGCAGTGTGCACCCCACTGGCACCATCAGGCTATCAACTATTATAGCTCTAATACATATATACAGTACAACATGCATTAGAGCTGATGAAATAGTGTCAGTTACTATCAAACTGCACTCAGTACAAACAGATTACTAGAGTGAGTTGATTACAGTGAAAGTAGCAGGACTAATACAGCACACTACCTTTCCAGCAAACAATGGCCATTGTGCTTGTTTATGCCACTCCTTTGCTGATTGATACTAATAACTGTACTTCCACCTATTATGTACAGTACTTCCATAAATTACTATCAATCCTCCATGCCCTATTTCAGCAGTCTTATATAACTATGCTATGTGTAAGTAGTACTGGGCCACTTGGTTTCCTTGCTGCTGTTAGTTCTTTACAAGCTGGTGGTACTGCTTTCAAGTTAAAGTCTGCAATGTTTTAAAATATTTTCCTTGTTTTAGAACGTATTTATGGTTCGATGAGAAAGGGAAGAAGACGCGAGTGGCTGCACCTCAGTACATAGATTACGTTATGACGTTTACACAAAAAACCATAAGTGATGAAACTATATTCCCCACCAAATATGGTAAGTACAAAAAATATGATTTTTAAAAACCAGAAATGTATGTGTACATATTGTAGAGTGTAAAGGGCCCCATACACTACGGTCCCGGACTGCGGTCCCGGCGCGTCTGGTATCAAAACAGTCCAAAACCGCCAGTGTGTGTGCGATTTCAAGCCGAGCCGATCCAAGACAGTCCATTCCGCGCCGGGATCGTGAGGGCCTTCTGCGTGGATCGGCTCGGACTGGACCGTGTGTCAATTTCCAAGTGTGTCGCACTTCACGGTCTGGGACCGGCTCTCTAACTTCCCCTACCTCCTCCTTGGGCACACAGTCTTCGCACTAGCAGTACTTATACGCATACGCCAGAGTAGTTGGATTTCAGCAGTCGTTTTGTCGTTTGTACTATGGCTGACGTTAAAGTAGTAATGAGCCATTAGTTAATTAAGTAGTTCATTGTTTTCTAATTAAGTTTATAGAGGATTAGGGGAGTGTTCCTTGTTTATGGAAAGGTAACAGTGGGGACTATTCAAACCAAATAAAATAAAATAATGAAGGACGAGGCTTGGGAGTTTCTGCCTCAAATTACGAAAGAGAAGCCTACAAGTGCGGACATTAGTAAACAAAGAAAAGAGCAATATTCTGCAACCAATTCTTCGCCCATAAACGTCTTTTCTTCCGCCTCTTCACAAAAACTTCACAATCATCAAGCACTATCACTACCACCGCAACTTGCATCGACGAACTCATCTTTCCAACTGATTAGCAACGGGATGAAGTGAGCGGAGTCACAAGCAGGGACCGTGGAAAGTAATACAAGTGTGTGGTGAAAACCTTTCAGTCCCGGGACCGGCGAGCCAGGACCGCGGTCCGGGACCGTAGTGTATGGGGCCCTTAATGGTTTAGAGTTTTCAGCATACAGCAGTCCTGGGAAAAGTAAACATTTTGATCTACGGTTTAAAGTGGGAATTTCGTCCAAAAACCAAGGGAAGAGTGTAAAGACTGCTGCACTCACTGTGATATCTGTAGTGGACATTAGAAGGAGTCTAGAATATATAGTGGCTGTGATTATATCTAAAAATTATTGCTAATGATAATGTAATGTGACTATGAGTAACGCTAAATGAAGGTCTAGGTTGAGTAGTAGAGAGGACTTTGTAGAGAGAACTTTGCCTTGTTAAACAAGACAAACTATACCTTTTTTTTAATGATAACAAAAGTTGAGACTTTGTCACAGAAGCTAATACGATTGTACAGATTGTCAGAGACGGTGATGAAAGTTGTGATTTCATGACAGAAACTAACCTAAGTATTGAGTTTGTTGGGAACACTAATGAATGTGATTTTGTTGGGGATGTTAACGGGAGTTCAGAGATTGTTGTTAATGGTAATTATAAAAGTCATGAATTTATCGCGGAGGTTAACGAAAGTGAACAGATTATCGGAAACGGTATTGCAGGTTGTGATTTTGTCACAGATGCTAATGGGGTGCTAGCGACAGTGAGGAACAGTAATGAAAGTTTTGATTACCATAACATCACAGATTCAACGGAAGTCTAAATATCGTGGGGTGTGGTAAAGAAAGTTGTGATTTTGTCCCTGTTAATGGGCATCTAGAGATCGTATACCCAAATCACTAACTTATCCATGCCAAAGATTGACATGTGTATATAAAATAACTTTGTTTGTGAACTCAAACACAACTTAATGCCTAATAGTATTGTCCCACAAAGCCAAGAAATTAGCTACATTTCTGCGGGAAATTTAAGGAGTTTTGTTTTTCCTAAAGTCTGAACAGATACCCTCAAGTTGATATTTTGTTGTTGTACTATCATTTGGCATATGTTCTATCATTAACGGTTCTCATATTTTTCCATTTATTTAAGATAATATTCACAGCCACACATAAAGCCCTAAATAAGTTAAATCATAGTTCAATAATGTATAAGACTTATCCACCTTATAGGTAGGTCAAAGAACTTCTTTAAACTGAACAAACTAAAACAAGTAATAACTGAGTAGTAATTAACTAAACTTTAAGAAAATATGTATGGTTCTGTCCAATAACTACATTAGGAACAATCCCAACACCCAATATAGTAGTAATATATAAAATCTATAGTTAAGGAGATCAAAAGTTATTTGAAAGAGAACAGGGTTTAAAGCACTTAAAGTTGAGTTTGTCTGATGAGCATCACTTACAGTATATCCAAATAGTTGTGATATGACGGTTCAATACACTGGCAGTCCCATTACATTATACACCTGTTACCAATAACTGCTACTCCTTAACTGTAACACTGAACATTTCAACCTACTTAAGTGCAAAATACTGGCATGAAGGTATGTTTGAGTATGACAAGTTTAAGAGACAACAAATTCATGAGCACCCAGAAATGTTTGATTTCTTTGAACCGTTTGATAAAGCTTATACTTATGTATAAAGTTTTGCCAGATGACTCAGGAGGTGTTGGGAAGGAAAACAACTGCAAATTGAACCTTTGCATCTACAACGTGTCCTTCTCTTTGGCGAGAGAAATGAATAGCTCTATTTTCAATAGAAATTTGCTAAAAAGGGCTATAGTCAAAAAATTTAAATGAGTGAAGCAAGTGGATGAACAAAATTGTACGCTTTAAAGGGAAATTGCTGTCAGGATGTAAACAAATTGTAACTATTAACAAAACTGACAGTTGCAACCAAGGTTATTTGTTTGTGCAGTAAAGTATTTATTTATTTAAGTACGTAGTGATACAATACACAAAGACTTATATACGTAGTTGCCTGACAGGATGTTGATAAATATACATTATTACCGCAATACTGTTTTATTAGGCATACCAGGAAAGGAGGCACTCATCTTTTGTAAATGTGTAGAATTTCAATTTACTTTTTCAACTATTCCTAGCAAAATTATATGAACAAACCCTGAAACAAACAAGAAGTTAACAATAACCTTTTTTGGGGTAATGAGTTTTTTTAGAAATCCAATATTTAACCTTATATATTAATAAATACTAAAACTACCTGTTTATGTGTTATAAACTAATGGATGTGATTGTGGTATTGCAGCTAACGAATTCCCTAGTAGTTTCGAGTCGATTGTGAGGAAGATCCTGCGGCTGCTGTTCCACGTGTTGGCGCACCTGTATCACTGTCACTTTCGAGAGGTTGTGTTGTTGAATCTGCACGCACACCTCAACTGTGTGTTTGCACACCTCACGCTCTTCAATGCTCGTTTCCAGCTTATTGAGGTAACTATACAACCGATGTACTAATTTATAGTTTGTAGTGATTGTAGGTGACATTTATGACACACCATTAAGCTTAAGAAAATAACTGTCTCCTCATTGGGCTATGTGTTTGCCAACAGCTATGCACTACTGTAAATCTTAATAGGGTTTGGGAAAGGGGTTTTTGCCCTTCCCATCACATGTTTAAAAAAGCTTCTCAAACTCGGGAATAGACATGCGTCAAAATTTGTTTAAGAGAAAAGAAGCTATACAATGCAATATGTGTTCATAATTTGGATTGCTGTTCAGGTTGGACTATGTAGTTCTGTTGGTCAGGAATTCTTTCTCGGAGTAGAAGGGTCTCTCTTGAAGCCAAAAGGTCAGTTTTCTCTTGAGGTATTGCGGGTCTTGGTCTTTTAGATGTTCAGGAAGATGGTTTCATTTTGAAGAGGCTAAGATGGTGAGGTGGCAGGGAGAAGTCTAAAATGAAGAGGCTAAAATGGTGAGGTGGCTGGGAGAAGTCTGTAGCATATCTAGTGTTGTGCTGGTGTAAATTGTGATGTATTGGTTACTGGGTGCTGACTGCAGAATCCGGAAAGAACCCGATAGTTCTGTAAACTCACAGCAGATATCCTTAAATCTTGTCTAACTGTGCAGGCCACATTTCTTGATTCTTATTCACTTGATACTTTGAGCTATTCCACTGGAAACGTATCAAAGCCGTGGTCGTCATTGGGTTGCGATTACTCTTCAAGGAACTCTTTTGGAAGGAACGTTAAGTTCCTTGAAGATATCTCTGCAGGAGTCCCGGCATCTCATTTTACAAATAGTCCTTGAGGCTCGCTTTTGCAGTTCTCCAGAAAGGAACACTATGATAGGCTCCAGTTCTATATATGTGGAGTTTAAGTCTGCAATGATCATTTAGAACTCTCACAACCATGCTAGTTTGTCTCTGCTAGGCGTGATAGGCTCCAGTTCTATATATGTAGAGTTTAAGTCTGCAGTGATCATTTAGAGCTCTCACAACCATGCTAGTTTGTCTCTGCTAGGCGTGATAGGCTCCAGTTTGATATATGTGGAGTTTAAGTCTGCAGTGATGATTTAGAACTCTCACAACCATGCTAGTTTGTCTCTGCTAAGTTGCAGGGGTGAGGAATACTAATCTGTTAGGCGGTGACCATGAACATGCCGCCATCTACCTACATGACTGACTCTACTGGCTGAAGAGTTGATGTCATGTTAGAGTGTGTTCCTCGGCACTCCACAGAATGGCTGAGATTTTGATTTCTATACCCAAGAGTCATCTTAAATGTTGTTTACGGAGTCTGTTATGGTCTGGCTACTTGATCGTACCAGAAAGTATTTTTAGTAGGTTA
Organism: Matsumurasca onukii; assembly: GCA_018831715.1. Lineage (NCBI taxonomy): Eukaryota > Metazoa > Arthropoda > Insecta > Hemiptera > Cicadellidae > Matsumurasca > Matsumurasca onukii. Next base: position 39,893,418 of record CM032060.1, on the reverse strand, counting down.
ATGAATTCATTTGGGGAGGGGTAATTTTGTACTTTTCAAGTGTAATTTCACAATTTAAAGTTCTAAAACATGAATTTTTCAACTATTTTTGAATTTGAGGAACTTCAATAGTTTTAACACCTTGAGGACGGCTCTAGTCAACTCTAATGGCTCGGGTAATAACTCCTTTGATACAATCCATTTCTCGCTCCTCACCCGCCTCGAAATACCCTTGCACCTCCATAGGCATTGGTAGAGAGTGAGAAATTGCACAAGGGATAACTTCTGCTTGTGTCCCTCAACCTAATTCACACTCTGAACTAACAGCACAGCTCCACTCCTATTCAACTTTGTAAATGAGTGGTCTATTGTGTCCAGAGTCGGGGCGCTGCCCTTTGGGGTGTCCGTAGAGTCATACACCAACCAAAAATCTCTCATAATCGCTCTCCTTTATCACACCTGTTGAGCACTTCATCCCTTGAAAATAGTTACCCAAGGATTTAGGCGTGACATCGTCAGAAGGTTCTGGTCCCCCTCCTCACACCCTGGATTGATTTCTTTTCTATTTCATCACCGTCAATCTTGGGTGCTGTCAATCTCAGACTACTTTAGAGACCTGTAAAGAGAGACACTGCCCAAATTCCTCGTTATTAAATCGTTCTTAGCTAACCAGTTTGACGCACAACTAGTCTTAATGACTATGTAATAAAGATATTTGACTATTGACTAGCTACCTCAGCCTTGGGAGTTCGCTTATTACCCCTACCGGTTCGGTTGACCGGCTCAAGAAGGCGGGGAGACCGATATCCACCACCTGAGGAGAGACGACCTGTATGTTGACAGAGCTCTGTGAGAAGGGTAAGATCAGCTGCTCTTCAACCTTGCCCTCTCAACCAACCAACAAAGTGCTTGCTTGTTAATTTTCACGGGGAAAGTTATAAGCACATTAGTATGTTTAGTGCCCGAAATTGTGAATTCAAAAACCCCAATCAGAACTATTTCACCTGCGCAATAGTTCCTAGACACCCTCTAAACCGTAAAAAGGGCCTCACCAGTAGGGCATTTCTTTCCTCCAATTTCCGCAGCCTCCAGTTGTTATACGTTCGGTTGAAAGTTTTCACATTCTGGGCCAGTCTCTTACGTTGAGGGCACTCATCACTTTTGTGGTCAACTTTACTCTTGGGGAAGAAACATGCAACAACTCGGGCAGTAGTTGAACAGATCTTATTTGAAACAGCAATAGCTCAGTTGGGCTGCAGATTGAAAAAGATACTGGGTGGAACGAAATCTCAAGAGTCGGGTGGTAGCACTAGTAGCACCTCGGATGAATGTTTCCTTCGAGAGTATGGCTGTCATCGCCACAATACTTGAGTAAAATCAACATAAGAGTAAAACAGATTTTGGACCACAACCCGAGAATAAAACAGCTCTCAAAGTTTGTTGGGAGCGTAGGCCCCCAAAACATATTGCAGGATTAAAATAGTACTTTGAAACAATTGTGGGTGTACACTACTATAATTCTTGAGTTGTCTAAGGCTTTTGACAGTACAAGATCTATACATGTATGCTTAAAGTATTGTTAATTTCTTTGCTTTAGTATGGTATTTCCACTGGACAATGACTTATTTTCAACATGTTGTGGTTAATACCACCAGTTTTGGTTTTGCAATTTTTGAAGTTATCATTTAAAAAGTAATTACTTTTGCACTGGGACACCATGTTTTATGTATGTAATAAATATAATATATATTTAATATTTATATTTAATATAATAAATATATTAATATTTTAATATAATATTTTACTTGACAGCAAATCTCTTGATACTTTCTACATCTCTTATCCATTTACAGCCAGTACTACTCTGCAAACTGGGACAAGAAGAACCGCTAAAAATGTTGTTGTCTTGTAGGTATTAGTCTCTGTGTCTGTGAGTCAAGTGACGCTGTTAGATTGCAATGCCCAGTTACCATGCAGTTTGTCTCTGTGGCCCAGTCTGTGGCTAACCCAGTTAGATCTCTCACAACCATGCTAGTTTGTCTCTGCTAGGTGTAGGCTCCAGTTCTATATATGTTTAAGTCTGGTGACATTTACTCTCACAACCATGCTAGTTTGTCTCTGCTAGGCGTGATAGGCTCCAGTTTGATATATGTGGAGTTTTAAGTCTGCAGTGATGATTTAGAACTCTCACAACCATGCTAGTTTGTCTCTGCTAAGTTGCAGGGTGAGGAATACTAATCTGTTGGCGGTGACCATGAACATGCGCCATCTACCTACATGACTGACTCTACTGGCTGAAGAGTTGATGTCATGTTAGAGTGTGTTCTCGGCACTCCACAGAATGGCTGAGATTTTGATTTCTATACCCAAGAGTCATCTTAAATGTTGTTCGGGTCTGTTATGGTCTGGCTACTTGATCCTACCAGAAAGTATTTTTAGTAGGTTAATGAATTCATTTGGGGGGAGAGGGTAAGTACTTTCAAGTGTAATTTCACAATTTAAAGTTCTAAAACATGAATTTTTCAACTATTTTTGAATTTGAGGAACTTCAATAGTTTTTAACACCTTGAGGGCGGCTCTAGTCAACTCTAATGGCTCGGGTAATAACTCCTTTGATACAATCCATTTCTGGCTCCTCACCCGCCTCGAAATACCCTTGCACCTCCATAGGCATTGGTAGAGAGTGAGAAGTGCACAGGGATAACTTCTGCTTGTGTCCCTCAACCTAATTCACACTCTGAACTAACAGCACAGCTCCACTCCTATCAACTTTGTAAATGAGTGGTCTATTGTGTCCAGAGTGAGCTGCTGCCCTTGGGGTGTCCGTGAGAGTCATCACCAACCAAAAATCTCTCATAATCGCTCTCCTTTATCACCCTGTTGAGCACTTCATCCCTTGAAAATAGTTACCCAAGGATTTAGTGACATCGTCAGAAGGTTCTGGTCCCCTCCTCACACCCTGGATTGATTTCTTTTCTATTTCATCACCGTCAATCTTGGGTGCTGTCAATCTCAGACTACTTTAGAGACCTGTAAGAGAGACACTGCCCAAATTCCTCGTTATTAAATCGTTCTTAGCTAACCAGTTTGACGCATAACTAGTCTTAATGACTATGTAATAAAGATATTTGACTATTGACTAGCTCTCAGCCTTGGGGTTCCTTATACCCCTACGGTTGTTGACCCGGCTCAAGAAGCGGGAGACCGATCCCACACCTGAGGAGAGCGACCTGTATGTTGACAGAGCTCTGTGAGAAGGGTAAGATCAGCTGCTCTTCAACTTGCCCTCTCAACCAACCAACAAAGTGCTTGCTTGTTAATTTTCTGGGGAAAGTTATAAGCACATTAGTATGTTTAGTGCCGAAATTGTGAATTCAAAACCCCAATCAGAACTATTTCACCTGCGCAATAGTTCCTAGACACCCTCTAAACCGTAAAAAGGGCCTCACCAGTAGGGCATTTCTTTCCTCAATTTCCGCAGCCTCCAGTTGTTATACGTTAGGTTGAAAGTTTTCACATTCTGGGCCAGTCTCTTACGTTGAGGGCACTCATCACTTTTGTGGTCAACTTTACTCTTGGGAAAGCATGCAACAACTCGGGCAGTAGTTGAACAGATCACATTTGAAACAGCAATAGCTCAGTTGGGCTGCAGATTGAAAATACTGGGTGGGCAGATCTCAAGAGTCGGGTGGTAGCACTACTAGCACCTCGGATGAATGTTTCCTTGAGAGTATGGCTGTCATCATACAATACTTGAGTAAAATCAACAGTAAAAACAGATTTTGGACCACAACCGAGAATAAAACAGCTCTCAAAGTTTGTTGGGAGCGTAGGCCCCCAAAACATATTGCAGGATTAAAATAGTACTTTGAAACAATTGTGGGTGTACACTACTATAATTCTTGAGTTGTCTAAGGCTTTTTGACAGTACAAGATCAAATTTGAGGCTATGTCACCAGAGTTATTTGTATTTTAAGTTCACGTTGTTACAGGTGAGAAATATTTTAATATTGCCAGGATAACCTTAGTTGGGAGTGATTTTAGTCGTTTATTGTCTATCTCTTCAGTACACAGTCTGGCGATGAGGGCTACCCCTCATCTATCGATCTAGGTAGGACAATTTCGCAAATAGGAATAATAACTTATTTGCGAAAATATACCATCACCAAATTTTGGCCGTTACAGAGGAAAAGCCTTTTTGTGGATGTCCTTTAACTGCTCGGACTGATAAAAGTTTCCCGGAAATCTGTCAGATAGTGTGAGAAGACCGTCAATGGACCATTCGAAATTTTAACTGAAGATTTTGGAATTACAAGTGTTGCTGCTAAGTTCATGGCTCAAATTCTTGATTGAAGATTACAAGGAGCAACAAGTTGAGGTGTACCAAAAATGAAATGCCAACTTCAGCCATGTTATGAAAAATAAAATCAAACTTCAGCCAAATTTCATGTCTAAAATTATAACTGGTGTTTAATTATGGTGTTATGGATATGCACCTGAAACTGAACAACAATCAAGCCAATGGAAGATACCACAGTCGCTTGGACCAAAAAAGCTTGGTAAGTGAAATAAAAAATCATGCTCATTAGTTTGTTTTTGACATCACAGAGATAGACCATACATAATTTGTTCCAAAAGGACAAACTGTTAATCAAAAGTTGCATTTAGGGGCCTTGAGAAGAAAAGCATTCGCGCAAAATGACCTGAATTGTGGCGATCTGAAGCTGGCCACGAGAAAAAGCCTGGCCACGCAGCCATCTCAGTGTGCCAGTTTTTGGCCAATACCAAAATGACCCTTACCCAAACCCCATCCTCGTCAGATCTCTGGCTCCAGGTGAATTTGTTCTGTTCCCCAGAATGAAGAAAGACATGAAAGGTCACAGTGAACAGGGGGCATTGAAAAAGTACAACAGGCAAATGAGGATGGAGCTTGTAGCCATTAAGGTTAAAGCCAGCTACAAACTTTCAGAGTTTTCTTAGAGCTAAACCCCGTCGCAAGCAGGGAGAGGGAAGAGCGAAGGGCTTTTTAAAGGATGCTAATTTTGCCCTGACATTTGCTCAAGCCAGATCGGCATTGCTCATTTTGCGTGATCGGATGGATTGGACGTAAAAGGCCCTGAGAGGCACAAAAGGGAGAAGGGAGCACACTCTATAGCCGTATGGCTGTCCAACTGTGTGTGTATCCAAACTATCCCATCTATTTTAATGAATACACATATACGGTATAAATTTCTAACACAGGCTTTTCATACAATCTTCAAGTATTTAAAACAATTAAAAAATAGCTCAAACAAACGACTACAAAAATTTAAATGCTCAGTCCCATTGTAGGTTTTCTGGTATTTTTTACTATGATATGGCTATTTCTATGTTTTAAATAATTGTTTATAGCAAAATGTTTTTTTTAAAAAAAAAAAAAAACGAGTGCTCAGGGCAACTAGGATACGGTACACACTGTCCTACCCAATCAAGACCTTGTCACAAGCAGGGAGAAGGGGGCACTTCGATCTTTTGGCCGGGACCCCCTCAAGAGCGCTCTTCTCCCTGCTTGCTGCGTTGCCTGATGGACCCCTTGGACCATACACACTATCGAACAATCTCCCTTCAACCTCCCTTCTCCTTACTCCCGTCGGGGTTTGATTCGGGGGAAGGTCCAATAGTGTATAGCCGGCTTAAGGAGTACAAGAGTTCTTCAACCTTTCAGCTCTCTTGTCAGCTGTGAGCTGACATGGTTGTTTTTGTAGGCTTTTACTAAAGTGTATAAAAAATAAATTTTTCAAAAAGGGTTCAAAAGTTTTTTTTAAATAGTGTTTATTAGTTTAGTAGTGTATATTTTTACAAACCAGATGTTGTTGACTGTAAAAAAATGGTTGCCATGGAAATAAGTGAGAACCGTTAGGGTTAAAGAATGGGAGCACTGAGTGGACCAGTGCATTGCACTAAGCAGAGGGTATATTGAAGGTTTATATGTAAATTTGTAAAAGATAATAATAAACATGGGTTTTATAATGAATGGTTTTTTATTTTTGAACCTCTTCATATTTGATCAAACTATTCTTGTGGTCACCCTGGTAACTCTTAAGTAGGACAAACTTGTAATTATATAACGAGATACTATGCATCACTATTTTCTGTTTCAACATGGATCTTTACAGTTTTTAGGAAACAAACATTTGAAATGAGTTAAACACCAGTTTTATTATTATTAAACCTTCATAGTTAGACATTAATAGTTTAGTTATCTATATGAAAATTAAAACTAGATCCCTGTCATTTGAATTAAAAAGATATATAGGATCACTGTTTTCTCATATTTTGTCCACTGTGCTTGTTTTAGTGGAGGTAAAGATAGTATTGGTGAAGAATAATGGTGAGCAAGTCTGTGTAAAATTGTCATGGGTGATCTATCTTATCAGAAAATTAAAAATGCTTGTAACTCCAGATTTTCTTCTCAAAGTATACTACGGATTATTCCATTGTCACATCAACTACACATAGTAGTTAGTTATGTTTATATTAAACTAAATAGTTAATATTAATTAGCATACACATATATATGACCTACACCATCATCTTGTGAGGACATGCTCCGTGTCGTGATCGTGTCTTCATAATGCAAAAGACAGCCATCAGACTAATAACCTCCAGTGAGCGATTAGCACATTGCAGGCCACTGTTTCAACATCTGAAGGTTCTCACTGTCTACTCTCAGTATATTCTCAACTGTATTCTGCCTCTCAAGACTAATACTCTACTTTCAGAACTAACTCGAGACAAGATTCACAATCACAACACCAGGGGCAGGAAGAACCTGGACTTACCACAGTGTAGGCTGAGCAAAGTGAAGAATAGTTACCCAGTTCTGGCTTACAGAATGTTCAACAGGCTGCCGATAGAAGTGAGAAATCTTAACCTCAACCAGCTAAAAGCTAGGCTATCATCTTGGTTGGAGAAGAGGAGTTTCTACTCGCTGCAGGAGTTCTTTGAGGAACCAGTCGAAGATATTTAGTCTTTGTAACGTCTTACCTGCCGCCTAGAACTTGCCTGTTATGTAAATAGTATATATATTATTTGTGTTTTGTTTAAACTATAAATTGACAATTTCTATCCAGACTTCTTGGCCAAAGAATGCTGCTTGGTAATAAGGTATTAAATGAATGGGTTTTCTTACAGGCAAGGGAAACTGAGATCCTTAACGACCTAGTGATAGCCCTGAAGATCCTGGAGCCAGAGAGTGGCGCCCCAGCTGACGGAGTGGAACAGCTGATCACGACCAACATCAGCTCGGCGCCCATCCTACCAGAGAACACGGCGCTGCTACTCGCTAATCAAGAGGTCATCGCCCAGATCTCCCACTAGCCACACATTTCTCAATTCCTAGTTTATTTGTTGGCTTTTATTTTTAATAATAAACCTCCAGCAAAAATTTTAAAGGTTTTATCAACTGGCTTTAATTTATTTGCGTTAGTTTTTATATAGTGGATACTTCTAACACATCCTTTAGGGATACCATGTTGCTTGTAGGCACTTGTCAAGTTTTACCTATTCCCGTAGTATGAGGTAGAGGTACTTTAGCACTAAATATGCTATTTATTAAAAAAAATTAGTACTGCTGTGTTTTACTTCAATTAAAACTTGGCAATATTGGTTTTATTAATACTTATTAGCATAAATATCAAGGTAATGGTGGTTAGAAAACCAATTTACTCAATGCAATTTATTACACCTCCTCCTTACCTGCAGCAGATCTTTAGAGATGGTATATTGAGAAACGTGTACCAAAAAGTAGTTTAAATTGGTTAGAAAAGTCCATGGTTTAGCCCATGATGCTTCACACATAACCAAGTTGTAATTTTATCCATATACAGTACTTTTAAAAGACAACTAACACTTTAAAACTTGATTTTTCAAAGTTGAAATTGTTAGGTTTAGTCTTTTACCCAAATTAAAAAACAGTGCTTTGTTTGGTTAAAAGTACTTATGAGTACAGTATGAAAGTATCTGCTACCAAAAATGCCATAAAAATACTATTCCCATTATATTTCATGATAACATATCTTAACATAATCTAGCACAGGGTACCTAAATTCCATAGTCCAGTTTACTAATAACTTGCGTAATATGATTTGCCTACTAACAAGTGAGAAAGATTGAGACAATAAGTAGCCAGTCGCCTTATTTATTGAAAGAAGAAGGGTTTCCGATATAAAGTGCTGTAATATTTGTTAACACTTTTAATAATTGACTCAAAACACCCATTTACACACAAAGGGAAATCACTGTTTTGTAGTGCTCAGTGAAGTATGTAACTCAATTGTTTTAACAATTGGTCAAAATTGTGAAAGCAAATATGTTTTTTATTCTGAAGAACTCTTGAAATTTGTTGCTTAATTTTAAACAAAGTTGATAAGGCCTTGAAATATTTGCTGAGGAAATTTGATGTGATTTAACGTTTTTTATTGTTAACAGTTTATATTTGTACATTTTAAACTAACCGTAAGAAACAACTTTATTTTTCCTAGTCCAATTTTGTGGATAACTGTTTTATGGACTTATGTACATGATGTAAAATAAAACTCCAGGACTACTAAAATATTTCCACATAAAACAATTACTGAAAATTTTGTTTCATAAATGATATTTATTAATTTAATGTTTAAATTTGATTACTTGACTAACTGAAAAAGCATTTACTTGATATCTTCCAGTGAGAAGGCTGATAGCTAAAACACTTGAGTTGAAATCGCTCACATGACATGTCAATTGCAAAATCACCTCAAGAGCAAATATCTGAGATTGGATGTATAGAGCCACATGGTAATCGAGACAGAGTTACTGTTAATATTCCATGCTGGTTGTTTCAGTGTCTACAATTAAATTCAGTTTATCATTTTATAACCGTTAAACAACATTATTGCTTCTTGTAACACGTACAATTACGAAACTGTTGCTAAGTCTAGAGTGGATACCGGGCTTTAAGGTTCCTTACGCTACCTCAGCACACTTATTCATTCTAATCCTTGGCTGGTGGTCCAGAAAAAGGTCGGTTTAGGTCATTGTCTTCTTTAAAAGGTTGTTTCACTTCTATCGGTTAGCTTCTCACTTGTTCTTCATATAGTTCATAGATACCAAAGATTTCAAGGTATCCACTCTACACTTTTTTTTGTCATTAACTCTTTTATTTATTAACTCTACATCTGTTATACACATGTGTGAAGGCTTAGTTTAAAGTTGTACTTAAAGTTAGTGGATTGCGTGCCTACGTTTGAACGCCTTTTGCACGATTACTGATGTTAAAAATGTTAACTATAAATAGATAGATATATTATTTATAATGGATAGTATATAAATATAATACTTGTTACATTAGTGGTATCACGTTGTAGGAGGGGACACACCTTTGATTTCAGCTCAGTTGAATTCTTAACCTTGTTACCTTGTTAAAGCTGTTAGGTAACTATAGATTTCGTGTCTGGTATTTCATCTTCAAATGTCTTCAAATTTTTAGTCGTAAAATTGATACATTTCTAACCATACAGATTTTAACACTCGTCAATTATTACAAAACTTGTTGAAAGACAAGGCTACTTAACAAACTAGTTAAGTCTACAAAACTGTAAAGAATTTGTTAAACAATCACTCACGACTTAAACTGAGTAACCTTTCATGGATATTTCTTAATTCATTGCCTGTTTTCTGTTATTATGACTGAGGTTAGGTGGCATTGAAACGTAAAACAGCTTATCTATGTTCCAACTTCCAAGTGTTCAAAACAGTTGCTATGCTCACTGGCTCTAAATACTATCAGGCCCTTTCTCATGGTTTATTTAAATGTTTGAGATTTTAATTCTTGGAGTCACGTCGAATTGCAAATACAACTCAAACTACTATTTAAAACATAGTTGTCAGTTGTCTCTCTTAAGCCGTACTTTGAATATTAAATTGCGGGCACAATGAGTTTTGGTTGATTTGACTAGAACATCAATAGGGGTTTTAGCTCATTTAATATCTGATCCCTCTGCATTATTAGAGTTGAAAAGTTCTTACAAACTGATAATACTTTGAAATGTCAAATAGTCAGCTGTCAGTTGGCTTTCAAGAAGGCATAACCTTTGCTGTTTATTGAAAACTAAAAATCAAGTTAAATAAGCCTTTTTGTTTAGTCTTGTTTGACACTCCTCAGTTACAAATTGTATCTTGTGGCAGTACAGTAGGAGTTGGTTCAAAAACCCGAATTTATGAAAATATTTATCAAGCAATATAACATTCACCTATTTCATGTTATTTGTTAAAATAATTATTATATTGTAAATTGTAAGGTTTCATCTTCAACACAGTTCTCAAGGCTTGTTAAGAATTCAACTGAGTGATATCCAAGGAGTGTCTAGGCAGGATCCTCAATTAGTCAATTTCCAAACACCTGTAGGTACTTGAGCTGTTTGATCTTAGTTCCCGAGCGAAACATGTGATCATTAGGTTGTTTGTGTGAATCCTTTGTTTTATCGTTGATGGTTTATTTTTGAAATAATTGTTCCAATATTGTTTAAATCATTGTTTTTGAGTTGTAACCATTTGCTATATTTTGTACATTCCACCCCTTTTTTATAAGGTTTGTTTTTTGCTTTTTTTAGTGTTTTTATGTAGTTTTTCTTAGTCACCACTCAAAAAAGCTGTTTAAGCCAATATTTTCAACTTTCAAACATATTAAGTGACACTGTACACCGTGTCCCGTAAATAAGTTGCCTGTTTCAGTTTGAAACCAGTAATTTACGTTTAATCTCTGAAATGTTTATCCATTTCAAGTTTCTACAAGATTTGTTAAATCCAAATTTGTATTTTTCAAAACATTTAAATTTATTAATTCTTTTGACATAATTAAGTTTTGAAAATAATGTAGGAAATGTTTAATTAAAAATTAACAACTTACTTACATGAATGACTCTACTATAAAACTAGGGGGTTTCTAAAATTGGCTGAAAGCTAAACATAATATTTAGTTGAGTGTTTTCAAAACCGGTTTGCTTATGACCTTCTCTTTTACTATTGGTTTAAAATACAAATTATGTATTCTACATAGTAAGTTTTCACTAGACTCAGCAAAAGTTGTACTTACTAAACACTTATCTAAAAACGTTGTTATGTACTGATGTTGACCTGTAGAAATAGTGTACATATGTATAGAAAACTGGATCTGTGAACTTCTGCCTGACCAAGTTTGTTCAAGTCCCTCCATTAAAGCTTGCAAGTCTGTAGGATCAGAAATTCTTAATAGAATCGGTTTTAAGAGCCTTTTTATCGAGTTTTCGGTTCTTCCCTACCGCCAACTCTTGTGGTGTGTGTGTGATTTCCTGCTGTAAAGGAGTTTCTTGTTTTTTTGTGTTATGTAATATTTATTATTATCATCATCCGTGGTTTCTACAGTTTAAAGTACTGATACAACTTAAGGCCTTAACAATACATCACAGAGTGTAGATGCAACCAAAATTTAAGTTTGACACGGTGAATCTGGAGGATTACACTGTGAGGAACTGAACTGAGTACAATGAGATATTTCCATTTAGCATGATATACTAATGAAGTATACTGAGACAGCCTTTATCAGATTTGTTACAGCAATGCTGAAGAGACAAGAAAGACATAATTATGTTTACATTCTAAATGCTACTGGTATAGAAATGGAAACATTTCTAAAAAGCTTGACGTTTACTTATGTTAGTTAAAGAATTCAAACTTTCAACAAGAATATATAATTCTATATAGCTAAGCATCAAAAGTTAATTCCCAATAAATTTGTTCACTTTTTTGGATTGTCAAAATGTCTTAAGTTTCAGGACCAAGACATTAGATAAGACAATTGAATACATAATGCACATCATGAGAACATGGCCAAACTTTACACAGTGAGTCTATACGAGTAGGGGTTTTTTCCAGTTCTGAGTCAAGTAAAGTTTTAAAGTAAACTCGTGAGTAAAATCGTACTTGACTCTATATACTTGGTAATTGAGCTACACTCACAACCTCTCCTAGTATTCAAGCACATTTTGAAAGTATGTGCGAATTCTTAACCTGTCAAACTGGGAGTTGAGCTGAAACTGTGAACTCTGCTGATGGGAGTTTTCTCCAAGTTTTCCAGCATCCGCTGTCTGATTGCCAACACATAGCCTAGCCCTTACGCTTCCACTTCATCTTGACAATAGAATTGAAATCATTGTAAATGTTAGGCACTTAATCAATTTTATGTAAACATCATTGCTAGCTGTATTAATTTCATTGTCCCCATCTAGCAGAGCGTAGTCGGCCTCTGCACTTATCGTCGCTGTCGAGCAGCCAATTTTCAATGCGATTCTCTTCATTAGTTGTCACTTTTTACAATTAAAACACAATTATAAAATTAAAACATAAATTTACTAAATAATAAAATAAAATAATAAATAACACTATTTATAACATATCATAATACGAACTAGCAAACCAAATATAGTATAACCTGAAATCAATAATGAAAACACTGACAACTGTTTGAAGTTTGAAGGATTAAAAAAATTGGCTGTAAGTATGGAGCAGCTGACAGGCAGCAACACTTGTCAAACCCTAGGTAGCAAAGTAGAGGCCATCACAAGCCTACTCGTCTAACCAGTATGACAGGTTGAATCCGGCCCTTGAATTTTTAATTCAATGGTTTAACAATCTTAAGAACTACTCTATTTTTTAAAAAGTTTTATCTAATTTTTGTACAAATCTAGCTTTTTAAAAGCAATTTCATAATTATTAATTTTATTTATTATTTCAAATGGATGCTTACGTGTGGTGGAATCAGAACCTCAAACCTGGTCAGTTGGAACTTGTATGTTTGTGAAAGTGTACATACTGTACAAACTGTCGAGGTGTCAATGTACAGCCGTAGGCATATTTTTATTGTATTGTGATTTTAGGCTTAAGAGTAACTATCTTTACCTGGTGACTTAGGGGTTTCGTTCGTGATATTCTAAGTTTTGTCGTTACCAAACATAGCTTGTAGTTTAGAATATTGAGAGGCTTCGTGTCTTGCCTCTCTCGCCGCTGTTTTCATTTTGTTTCTTTAGTTTAAGGTTTTAATTTTTAACAAATTAGCCTAGCAAAGTTACTTATCAACGAAGATAACTAACTTTTTTGTTCTATTAATTTAGCTCTACTCTATGATACTATTGGTTTTATTGCCTAATTTTGCAGTTTCTTGATGATGGTGGAAATTCTTAGCACAGCCTGAATTATTTGGCACAAGTAATTTTTAGAGTACAAGATAGGCTCTGTCTCACCTAAATATGTATATAGAACTCAATGCGAAGAAAAATGAGCTATTTTCCTGTTCATCGATAGAGTATTATTGAAAATAAAAATATGATGAATTATTGTTTATTGTATTTTTCAATAATTGTTTCCCATCACTCTCCTACTCTCAATCACTATAAACTATTTACAAATACTTATTCATAGTGAAGTCGTTTCTCGAATTCATTTCAACCAAGTTTTGCAGTTTTATCCAGAGGACTGTATACTGTACAAGAGTTAATACAGCTGTAGTTCTTGGACGTCAAGAGTTTCATAAGAAAATGTATAGGATTGTAAATAATAAATATTGTATTTGCCTGTATGAGCCATGCACCAACAGCTTGTTCAACTGACTATCATTCACTAGTATGAGTAATAGCTGTCCCGTCCTAGGTTGTATACCAGTTTCATCCATTCACTTATTATTTTCTTACTGATCCGGTACACTTAAAAGTCCGAGATTTCTCACTTTAAAAATAGTTCCAAAAGAATCAGAAGGAAAGCACGAGGAAAGCACAAGTTGTGAACTGCTGCTTTGCAATTGCTTGCTCATTGGTTAGTTATGAAAATTATAACTACCTGTGATGATTTGGAATGAATTTTATCAGGATATAGTTGTGTATGTCCAAGACACATAGTCCCATAACAAAACTGTTATATGGGATGGACTGCTTCCTTAGGAGGGCACCTGATAGAGTGGCCGTGGAACCCACTCTGGGCTTAAATAACATGGAGTAAAAATTGCAAACGATGTTTTTAACTGGCTTACGTACTTAAATAAAAGATTTATTTCAATAGAAGCATATAAAGCTATTGAGGCTGCAGCATATAAAATCTAAAACTTGTACATTCACCAAACGTTAAGTTATTTATTATGTTTATTAAAACTTGATCTTCACATAAGAACATGGAACTTGAATAATTGTAACAAATATTTTGTTTCACAATGAAGTTTTACTTTTTTGATTTAATACGCTGCAGCATTTAGAGCTCTATGCTTCTATTAAAACACTTTTTCCGTTTTGGCAATTTAATCTACTTAAGACATTGTTTGCAAATTTTCCCATGTTAAGTTCACTATCCCAGTTAGAGGGTGCTCGGGCTCTATCCGGCAGCCTCTTAAGAAACAAATAAAAGAACTAGCGACATTGACTAAGAAACGACTGAAATCAATGACAAACTTGGATTCACTGACCACATTACCCAGTGTTGGGTACTGCTTAAGTAGCGTACTACTTAAGCGTCCTACTTTTTTAATAATTTATGAAGCAGCCTATTTTTTTTATAAGTTTATGTGCAATTATCCAGTGTGAACTCCTTTTGGTACTGAATTAGTCAAAAATGAAACCAGGCCTAAAAAGCAGCTTGCATGAGTGAATCGACTTTCCTTTGCAATTTGTTACTCTTGTTCGCTCCGTTCACAGCCTCACTTTGTCACTCTGCCGTTCTATGCCACGGGCGTTAAGAGGCTATGGTAGCTCACAGCCTAAACCGACCTCAGCAACCTGCAGATGTGACCACAGACTTACATGTTCTTATACTGCAAGTTTTATCACATATCGTAAAGGTTAAACTAATTTTAAATTTTATTGAAATCAGATTAAATTTTATTGAATCAGCTGTTGTAGAGAAAAATTACTTTTTCGGCCGTCATTTTAAAACGACTCAATGCATTTTCATAATTTTTGGTGGATTGGTGGATACCTTAAAAATACATATTTATTTCAAATTTCATCAAATCTCATGAAATGTACTGATTTAAACCACTTTTTACAAAAATTCCCTCCCAAAGGGTACTTCCAGTAGCTTGATTTTGCTGGCTAAGGAATTTAACCAAGATATTTACAAAAAGGACGTTTGTACCAAATTTCATAAAAATTAGACAAAAATGTGACTTGTAGAGAGTACACACATTTATAAAGTCTTGTAAAAATGCTTCTGGCGGTCAGGATTGGTACTCATTTCATGGTCCAGGATCTGGGTCTTACAAATTTTGGCCGTGGCAGAAATGCCAAACATGCATGAAGAGACAATGAGAACAACACGCGGTTGTAGGCTAGCACTAAAGTCAGCAAAATAACGTGGCTGCCATCTCACTCAAGTTATAAAGCTTATTTGGAAATCAGCTTGAAAATATTGTGAAAGTAGCTATCTACTTTTTCTTAGTAGTTTTATGTTAGCTTGCTACTTTTCCTAGTAGCTTTATGCTAGCTTGCTACTTTTTTCCATGATTAGTTTTAGCAAGCTAACTTTTGAGGAAAGTAAGCAGTAGTTTTTTTATAAGAAAGCTACTTTTTGAGTTTACCTAACACTGACCACAACCTCTTATGTAAAGCAACACTAATAAAAAAGACATAATGTACTTGGCACAAAGCATTATTTCATCTAATAAACACAGACCTCTACTCCTGAGCTTATCATTTCATACATTATCAAAACAGTCTACGTACGTCTGGAAATTCATTGTGATTTTTCCAGAACCAAGGGGAGTGGGTAAAGCCCCTTTTACACTAAACAAACAGGTCTTCTGTTTATTTTTGACTTACTTGTAGCAGTAGCTATTTGTGAATTGATAGGGAGTTCCATAGAATTCTGTATTTATTTCTGATTTGATGAAACTTGGAAAAACAGTTTTCCGCCTCCATTTTAATCTGGCTGAGCAGATTTTGTCGGTTTTCAATACATATTTTGGTAACATGAAAGTGTATGCAGAGTTTCATCAACATCGGATCTTAAGTACAGCTTTTATATTATAAAACCCAGGCTTTCTAAGACAGCCAGGGCATTACTAGGCCAATTAGAAGTACAAACAACTACATATTGTATATTGGCTTTTAAAAATTAAAACTAAAAGTAGCTTTTGTTATGAAATAGTAGTTTTTGTTCCATTTCACCTAATGAGACCTACGCTTAGATGGTTCCTTTGTTGGTGAGTGCTAGGTAGTGTGGTGGCTTACTTTTTTAACGTAGAAAGGACTCGCAGGATTAATTCAAAACTGTTCTGTTCTCAATATAGTGTAACCATTTCATACAAATATACCCACCCGATGTTCCGCTCTTGAAGAGTTTAGGTGAGCAGTAACCCTTTTATTGTTGGTTTTAAAAATAATTTTTGGACAAAATAACTTAAATAGGCAGAAGAAATAAAACCACCACACTATAATATAGGTAAACTGGGTGATTGGCACTTTGTCTTTTTGTGACAAAATGTTTTGGGTGAAAACAATATAAATGTGACCAAACAACGCATAAGAGAAAAGACCAACTACTAAAATTTACTTTTAAATCAACTACAAACTAAACTAATGAGTATTGCCCATTAAAAAAAAGCATTAGACAAGGATTTTTAAGATAATTTTTAGAAATAAATTTTTAGGGTGAGCCAAATTTGTATATCTGATTTAAAATTTTACCGAGGGTACAAGGTACAAAGATAAGTTTTATTTGTAAGTCTTTGATGGAATCTATTTCTTAGTTCTTATTTCAGTCAATTTCATGTAGATATCATACTATAGACAATTAGACATAATTTCATACTATAGATATCATCTTCAAAATAGCTCAATTCTGTCTATTCCTTAAACAATCCTCTTCCTTTTCCAGAACATTTTAAATACAATTATGTAAAACTTCACTATGCTATATCGTTCAAGAATGAGAGGGATTACAGGAGGTTCAGGCTAGGTCTCAAAGAATGCCTACTGCAGTCTCCGGGAATTCGCAGGCGCTCAAATTACTGTAGTTATTTAAAACTGTACATAGTTATGACCACAGTTTTAATCATGGATACTACTCTTGTTAATCAATATACATTTTAAAATAAGAATGGTTTTCTTTGATATGGCCAATACAAATATTTTTGATAATTTGCTGAATAAAACTTTAACTTTCCAAGTATCTGGGGAAATAAGAGAAGTAAGAACCAGGATCTTCTAAAACCATTTTACGTACATAAATATCGAAGCCAGTTTTACTTCTCATGGGTCTTGGAGTTAAATCAAAGTATCGCTATTGCAGTTGATTATCTAATTCTTTTGTTCCTCCGCTTCTTTTCAAAAACATAACATCCTCTTTTATCCATGTTCCTTCTCACTTCATCTACCCATGTCCTCCTCGCCTTTCTTATGGTTTTATTTTTTTCAGTCTTCTCTAGTACGTGTCTTTCATTCTATAGGCATGTCCCAACCATCCAGTTCTGTAATTGTCTATTTTTTCAGTTTCTTAAAAGCAATCTTGAGGTTTAAATTGTTAAATTTTTAAATGAAATGAAATAAGTTTATTCATCCATAATTTACAAGGTTGAACGAGTACAGTTTTGGCTTGAAAGTTCTTGGCCATCGTTTCCAGTAGGTACCGATGGCTGATTTGCTGCATTTTATACCATATATACATTGTTGTCCGTTGCACAATAGATATCACTTACTAGGTATAGTTTAGTTTACCCCCACAATTTCATAAATGAATTTTATTAGATTACATAACTGTTCAGCATGTTCTCACCTTGATCAAAATTCTATCCAAACCATCAAACTACTATCGTGCATTAATTGGTGTAACATTTAAAACCAGTCTTGCCTTATTTGGTATACTGGCCAAATAACTCAACTAACTCCAACAGGCAGTCTGAACTGTAATAGAAAACCTCCTCACTTGTACCAATTTAGTAGAAATACAGTTTGGGCAAAATAAAAAATAAACATCACACAAACTAAGTCAGGTTCCTTCTCGATCAGTTGCATCTTATACACATTCTGTCAGCTGCACAGAGATTTTATTTTTATCAGTTTGTCAAGTTTGGATTGTTCACACGTCTTCATGATTATTTATTTCCCGTTCGGGCTTAGTTTTGTTGAAATTTTGTTAACTGCAAGTTAGTGAAGTTTTTTGATATGAGCTAAAGTTTTACTTCCGAGGCACAACCGAGGATGGGCGAGGTTAAGACACTTATGGGACTCTGGGTGAACGAACTGTTTGCCATGGTACAAAAGATAAATACATTGATACACTTAAGTTTTTTTAATATAATGCAACGCATAGTAAACAATATGTTTCAACTCAATGGTCTGATTTATATTGTATATGAGAACAGCTCTTACATGTACGTATTGAGATTAAAAACACAATTTTTAAAAGATCGGGCTTAAAAGTTTAATATTTTAAAACTAAAACTTCTGTCACTGATTTTCGCAGACGGTTTCTCGTGTTTAAAGTTTACAAGGCTTATCTAGGAAAAAATACAGCTGATTTAGTTGTTTGCGCTCATTACATTATAGTTTATGGATAAATAAATATTAAGTTTAAATTTTATACACAATTTATTATTGGCCTAACCGTGTTACCATTGGCTTTACACAATAATCGATAAAAGTATTTTATCATTGTGCATTTACAAAACGAAACATAAGTGTTTTAGGTTAATAACACTTTATCAAAGTCAGTGTGCAAAAACATGTTTTGTGTTTACATTTTAAGGAAATGGAGATGATACAGAATCAGTGAAATGGGAAGTAAATTACACTGTAAGAATGTATAATAGACTTAAGCCACTGGTAAAGACTAAGGCAAAGGACTAAAAAAGTCTAGGTATTTCCTAAAATAATCTTTTCTTTCTTCATCTAGGTATGAAATAGCCAACTTTATTTTGCAGTTACTATTTACTTTGTTACATATTTCAGATTAAGGTAAGCTAGCAGGCTCTGTAATACAGTCTGTTTACATAGTAAGGAGCCTTAAACAGCAAATACAGTTTTGTTACATATCTATTGACAACAAGGTCATACAAATGTATTGGGAAACAATGAAGCTTTAGGGAAACTCTGGCTGATAACAGACAATTTTCCACTTTATTATCTTGATGTTTGCCACGGTTTCCACCGTTACTTTGTTGGTTCTTAATCGACTTTTTACCTTGGTTTCAAGAGATATAGGTAATAATATTCGTTACAAAACGGTATTCTGTACATTTTATCGTAAAACTCACAGTTTATTCGCTATTTAAGGGTTAACGCCAAAAAAATTTAAAATACCATAAAATAGCCACCGTTTTAAAATGATAAGTTAGATCTTGCTGGTAATTTCTTCCATAAATGTTCTTACTTTGATACAAATGTATGTTAAGTTTGAGTCAAATCCGATAAATGGTGCAGAAGATAATAAATAATTAGTGACAAATATAATACGGTGAATATCTGGTTAACTGAGCGTTTGTGGACAATTTTTATTTTAATTTTCTTTTATTTTGACCCATATAACCTTTTCCTAGAATCTGGTACTTTACCTATGAGACACCCTGTATACCGCTACAGTAAGCTGCTGAGTGACAGTGTAATTCACAATGGACTGGACTCTGATCTAACTGATAAGATACCAGTTTTGTTAATTCTTAGTATAAGGCCCAACCACATTACTGGAGGAGTGGTTGGTACACATTCCAAATTGGAATCGTATTGTTGTTCTGTTTTTGTTTGTTGGAATAAACTCATTAGGCCTATTACATTATTTCATTAGTATATACTCGTAGTTTCCCATTACGTAAATATACCCCTTCTTGTATATTGGGATTACTTTAGCTTGTTTGCTAAGTTTAGGAATAACCCTTCCCCTTCCAGTATATTTTAGTAAACATACGAATTCAACATTAAATATTTAAAAGAAACTAGTTTTATTCATAAAACCAAAGAAACCTCGAGGTAAGGGTTGGCTGTTTATAATATTTAGGACTGCGTTGCAGCAAGTGAGTAGTTTTGAAACAATATCACGACTAACAAGTTAACTTTCGAAGGCAGATTTCTCTCTAGTTGGCACATCGGATGAGATAAATCAATATCGACACTAACAGCTGTAGATGAGGCCCGGGGAGCTAGCTGTGAGATGTGTTTTGGTGTGGAGCCAGTTCTGTTGACTTGACTCGAACTAGTTTCGTCATTCACCCAAGTCGATTGTTGGCCTAAACTGGAATTTAGTTCAAGGTGAACCTGCTTCCATCGCCGTTACTGAATCCTCTTCATTAATCAGGTTGATATATTTTAATGTTATGTCACCGTGCATATGAAATCAAGCCTCTAGCCGCTACGTTCTAGAGGTCCCGTCTGACTCCACACACGCAACAAGTAGTTAAATTTAGGACGATTGGGAACGCACTTAGAAATTTAGGAAAATTACTATTTCTTTTAAAACCTGGACAAACGATATATGTTATATTGTGTATTCATTTATACAGACACTTTGAAAAGTAACAAAAATCGCACTAACGTGATACAGTATTAACACATTTCTAGTTGCTAATGCACCCCTAAAACAACCGAAATGAAAATTAGTGGTTAACTTGAGCAGTCAACATTTCGAATGTTGGAACAAGTTGGAAAAAATTACAAGTTCTAACAGTTGGAAGAAATTGGACATAAGTATGAAAAATAACCTTAAAGCACGTTGTGCAAACCAGAGCTCACATAATTGCCTATCGATGGTAGAAACAATACTCTGATTTATGCGAGTAAGAAGTTGTTCCGTGAGTAATTGATACAAATGTTGGATATCGGAAGAGTGAAGTCGTTAATTAAGACGAATGCCTGGCAAGCTGCCCGTGTTGGGTTGATGGGGCCCTTGAGAGTGACTGCCATGTTACATACAGATTAGCCGAACACAGTTGGCTATACAGCAGGCACAGCTTCATGGCATCATATAGCTGTATCGAAACTTTTATACTTTATTTTCTTTTCAAAATGTAGAATAAGTAAATGGTTTGTTTTAAGCTGTTTTTTGTTAATAGGTCTCTTTTATGGAATGACATCCATTAAAATTGACAAAATGGAATAGTTTATTCAGAAGAAGTCCTTGCAGTTTCGGTACTATGTATGTTAGTTCAAGTTTTAATGTAAACAGCGTTAGAACTATAGCCCCGAACCAATTTATAATATTGAAATTAAACAAAAATTTATATACAAGACGATTTCTTCACATTTTGTTAACTACTTAAAGACAATGATGGTAAGTTTCGTATTTTTAAAACCTTACAAAATGGTGGGCTAACGCGTTATTAAAAACCTTGTTTGTTTTGACCTCGATACCATGGTTCGGAAGTCTGGCCTATTGCCTATGGCCTAATCTGGGGAACAGTCAGCCCTATCTTTTATAACAAAACTACACCTTTTCATTTATGAAAACATTAATCAAACTCACTATTCATTCCATAGTCAACTTAAAATACTCTTTAGGAGTGGTCGTTGTTTCAAATCAAATTATTAAAGTAGGTTTAACCCAAGGTTAGTATAGATGTAACCCTATTTACTAACCTTGGGTTTAACCATAGAATAAGCATAACAGTACTGGTTTAACAATAATTTAAAAGAGTGCTGCATTTTATTATACAGTACTACGTTAAAGAGTTGTATTTCGAGTTCGGTGAAATATTTAGTGGACAGTCTGATTTAGAATGTCGAAATGATATAAGTTTTATAAAATCTTGATCAAGCATGATATAAGTTTTTTGGCATGCACAATTTTTCTATAAACTACACATCAACTAAACAGGTGTCTTCGAAATTATAAGAAATCTATAAAATAGAAACATTTTGAATTGACTTCTAAATCGGATACAGATGTTCAACCAACCGATCTATAGACTGTTCTCAGTGATAGGAAGGAATATAGAAACGAACGAGACTTGGTTGTTATCTAAAGTTCACAGACTGGAGCTGGCTGGGGTTTATGTGTAAAGAGTAAACTGTTGTTACTGCCGCAGGGACGTAAATATCTCTCTAGTCGACCTTGAACGCATTTGCAACGCTTGAAGTTATATTGTGAAGCCAAGAATAAATAGTTATAAATAACAATAAAATATTCCATATACATTTTAATTTTAAATTTTATTAACTACTTAAAGACAATGATGGTAAGTTTCGTATTTTTAAAACCTTACAAAATGGTGGGCTAACGCGTTATTAAAAACCTTGTTTGTTTTGACCTCGATACCATGGTTCGGAAGTCTGGCCTATTGCCTATGGCCTAATCTGGGGAACAGTCAGCCCTATCTTTTATAACAAAACTACACCTTTTCATTTATGAAAACATTAATCAAACTCACTATTCATTCCATAGTCAACTTAAAATACTCTTTAGGAGTGGTCGTCGTTTCAAATCCAATTATTAAAATAGGTTTAACAATAATTTAAAAGAGTGTAATTTATTATACTAACTTAAAGAGTTGTATTTCGCGTTCGGTGAAATATTTAGTGGACAGTCTGATTTAGAATGTCGAAATGATATAAGTTTGTAATCAGATCAAGCATGATATAAGTTTTTTGGCATGCACAATTTTTCTATAAATAACACATCAACTAAACTACACATGTCTTCGAAATTCTAAGAAATGTATGAAATAGAAACATTTTGAATTGACTACTTCTAATTCCGATACAGATGTTCAACCAAACGGTCTATATACTGTTCTCAGTGATAGGAAAGAATATAGAAACGAACGAGACTTGGTTGTTATCTAAAGTTCACAGACTGGAGCTGGCTGGGGTTTATGTGTAAAGAGTAAACTGTTGTTACTGCCGCAGGGACGTAAATATCTCTCTAGTCGACCTTGAATGCATCCGCAACGCTTGAAGTTATATTGTGAAGCCATGAATAAATGGTTATGAATACAAATTAAAATTTTAATCTTCCATAAATTTTAATTTTGTAGTTTATCTCTGACACTATTGTATTATTTGTTACACATAATCTCCACATGTAAATATTATGTATTTGTTTAGTAATAAATAGGTTTAAAACATCAAGTAGTAAGGTATATCATGTTGCATATAATTGTAAAGATAATTTTAATATTAACATTTTGTGTACTAAACATTATTTTGTATCTTTATTTGTTCAAGGGCTATAACGAAATACGGTACACAACCTAGATTTTGACTGTATTTTAGCAGTTTATACGGTCGTTTGACCTGCTTGGTATCTAAATTAAGAGCAAAATTCTAATATAGTAGTTTTCCTTAGTAAAAAGCTCAAAAAATGACAAAAAACAAACTGAAATAAGAATATAGCCTAATAATTGAAACAAAGAAAAACCAGTTGTCATAGTTAAGTTATTGCGCACTTTATCTGCTGTGTTATATCAGCCGAGTCTGTGTCACTGGTGATTTTGACATTTCAACGTTCAACGCCACGCTGTAGTTCCTTCTGAAAATAGTTAACTTGTAAAGGTGGGTGCATAACTGAAAATGAAAGATTCTACTCTTAAAAACAAACTACCAGGCAGGTCTGTCTGTTCGTACCGAGGAGACAATTCGTAGAGTAAGACAATATGTGCTGTAAAGTCAGAAAAAATCAACGAGAAAACTGTATGTAGCTTGACATATTTTCAGGACCAGTTTAACATCTAAACTCTAGCTGTCATCCATACAAGCTATTGCATGCACAGAAAATCAACATCTAGATGGTGCGAAGATTCTTTCCGGGCTGTGTCATCTCCCGATACGGCGATGTCGCTTGGCATGCACGGTCCCCGCTTTAATCCATGTCCTTTTGCCTGAGGAGCTATCTGAAAACCAAGGTTTACGCATGAAACCCCAAACCATTCGTGATCTAAAGAACAGCTTAATTGATGGAATCTCTGCAGTACCAATGTCCATGATTCATCTCGTGTTCTCAAATATTCAAAAAGATTGGGCATCGATGGAGATCATTTGAGATGCATTATTTTTCAAACATAAAAATGGTATGTAATAGTATGTTAAATAGCTGTAGTAATGAAGTTATATTGTAACTGTTGAAAAAGCAATTTTATTAAAAAGGTCCCTTTACACAATTAAAAGGGATAATATTATCTAATAATGAATAATTTTTACAGGTTATACTATGGGATTTACATAATATGAGTTGTTTCAAAGAAAATAACCTGTGTACGAGTATATAATCTTGTCAATAGTGAGAGTTAGTAAAAAGAAGAAACGGACTTTCCCCGCCACTTCTGGAGAAAAACTACTCCTAACGTTTCGGGCAGTTAAAAACTCCACCCGTCTTCAGAGGACTACACTAATATAGAAACTTAAGATCTAACCTAAGACTTTACCAAACAATAATTTAAAAATACCGCTACATGTTAAGAAATTAATAGCTTGTCAAAATTCAAATTAGAATGAGAAACAAGTAAAATAAGGAAGCGTTAATAAGGAATAAAGTACATGCTAGTACGTATAACATAAAACAAATAGGTAAAAAAACACAGAAGTGTGGCAGGTAAATAATTCGGAAAAATAATTGGAAAGATCTCATTCTGACTTGGACTGAAGAACATCGCACTACGGGAGTGGATATTTTTAAAGTGGCTTTGTTACGTATTTTTCTTGACCTTTTCAATGCATTTTTATTTAGTTGTAATTATGGATTTGACTTTATGTCACAACTCACAACGAAAACAATTGTTTCAATTAAAAACTGTCTGTAGTGAAATAACTGAATGGTTTGAGTAGAACAATTTATAAAACCTTTTTAGGATAGAACGGGTCGTTCGTCTTGTGGTTTGCACAAGAATGCAGTAGCTTCTTATCGATAAAGTTTTTAACAGAGGTTTGGATTAAATGAAATGGACTCAATATTTAACTGCAGCATGAAGAGTCAAGTGTCGTCCTGGAATGTAGGTCTAACTTATCTCAAGCATCTCTCAGCTGAAAGTAATCTGAAATGAAATTACTTTTTTCAATTAAGTTTTACTTGCCAATTAATCTTATTGGAATTCAAGAGCGTCAGTCTTTCGTTAGTTATAAAGAACTCGATCAAGTCTGAGTAATTTGATTTTATCTTCTGGGAAAAGTTAATAAAAGATTCATCAACTGACAACTTGATAAAGAAGGTCTTGGAGATTTACTATTCCTTCTTTCACTTGCAAGGTATATTGTGTTTTCATCATGAATAGACGTCGCAAAGAGTAAAGCGCAGTCTCTTGCTAAACTCCTCCGTCTAATTTGTTCCAATCGAGTCAACTTACAGTTTAAACCCAATTATTTTTCCAAATCGTTTCCAATAAACTCCCTTAGGTACATGTGTTAACGAACCAACACATAGTTAGTTTTTAGTTGCATTACGTTATAGAAAATATTCAAATATATGTAAAAAGAATGACTCATATCAACAACTGACCGTGGGGGTTTCGTGTTAAACGTCAACCATGCCTAAACCAACAGCTTAGGCAAAACTTGAAACTTAATACAAAAGTAGTTCTTTTTGGTCTAGTCTATAAATCAATTTAAACTTTACAACTTAAAGAAAGTTTAAACATATTGAGTTTAACTTTATGCGTTATTGTGGGAATGAGTAGTCGCATCTGAAATCTGACGTGTTTGATTATATTATCATTTCTTATTATACAAAATCTTATAATTATTGTTATGTAAACAAGTTGTAAAATTTAACAAACCGGAACAACTTAGTTTAACTGGATATCTATCATAATAGAAAACGTCAGCTTTTTGAAAAAAGATGCCTGAGTATTTTCTGGCAACTAAAAGTGTAAAGAAAACCCAACCAGTTCAAGTAGTAAGGACTTGAGAACCATCTTAATTGAAGAAAATGAACCGATGAAAGAACTGATGCAGAAAATGACACAATTGACATTATTAAAAATATAAGAAGCCCATTGCTAAGTAATGAAGAGCAAGAAAACAGTAATTTACAAGTTGTCCAACAGAAAAATGAAATGAAGCTTTGATTATTTTCTTTCGGATCTCAGACGCCTTGTTGCAATCTTGGAATTGAGAGAATTAAGTTTGTGAAACTTAAAAAGTATTTAATTTACAAGATAAAAAAAGATACAAACCCGTTAGTGTGGAATCAAATCATTTACACTTTTTGTACATAGTTTCCGTGTTGTAACATACACACAGCATAATTTATGGTCAAGTGGGTATGAAAGCAGACAGATGGACAAAAGAATAGTACAAACACGTTGAAAATTGCATTAATTTTAATTACAGCTCCCTGATACGGTTGACTTAAATAACATCGTAACAAATAACTACATACATATTAGAATTACTACAACTTTTTTAGGTCTTGTTAAACGTTTGTTAAATTTTTTTGAATTACGTTTCTGTTTCTGTAACAATGATTGATATATTACAATTGAATTATAACAGTCAAGATACAACAACTATTGAATTAAGATTATATCGAATATTTTATAGTCATCGTTACTTGTTGACTAGATACAAGATTAGTATGGAACCTTAGACTAGATAAACACTAAAATTGGTGTTCGAACCTAAAGCAAAGTTTAGGTACATTGTAGGAACGTCATAAATGAACTTCTTCAGTCCCGAACTGTATACAGTCCAGGTAACAAAATTATTAAAACATGTGTAATTTTCATTCTATCCTACAACGGACAGGATATATATATATATAATGTAGATTTTCTCTAAACAGGGGTTTCTTTTTTATTTACATTTGCTCAGTTAGTATTTATTTGTTAAAACGCTAAATTCGTTTATTATGAATGATTGTTCCATGTAAAAATAGATGAAATTTGATAAGTTATTAATACTACAACAACAACAATATAAACTTATATATATATATAGAGAGAGAGCACATCCCATTTCAAATCAAATAATATGACCACGATGAAGTCTTCCTATGCAGAACACCTTTTGGATTCGAATCATTCCTTTACAAACTTAGAAAACAAAATGAAGATAATTGAATTTGAGAGAGGAGAAGCCATGGACTGCAAGGAAGACCTTCATCTATTTAAATAAGAAAATATATGAATGTGGGTTACTCAACAACACTCATTTGAACTACAAAGAACCTAATTTTTGATTACATTTGCAAAGTTGAAAAATGTTTAAAATATATTATATAACACCATTCCAAATTATTTTTCCAAAACTATTCTCAACAATTTGTTCCATATGATTAATTCATTTTTGTAATTTGCCATATTTTGTTTATAAATATTGAAAACTATTTTCTTTGTTTACACCACCCGACGATGAGGTAATCCTACGAAACCGGTCGTGGAAATAAATGTGTTTGCAAGGATACTTAGTTATTTGTTTTACTTTCATCATATATTTTATATCTTCATATATCTTTTACGAGACATATATATATATCTTCATTGAACAGAAATGACAGACTCGTCTTTGAAAATATGACACTCTTATTCAGATATATAGGGTTTTTCAAACGAAACCCATTTTCAAACTGTAGTAGGTCACTCTTTAAAATATATCTTCATGGTTTATATCTAGTTTGTTGCTTCAATGTCTATACAAGCTATGGTTTCTGAAACTGACCGCTACGTACAAATAAATGTGACGGTGGTTTTGTTTCAATACAATCAGATGAGATGGTTTCCTAGAAAAGTGGACTAAAGTTAGCGGTGAAAGCTAGTTGGTTTTGTCTGGGCGACACATTTTGTTTTATGCTGAAAAAGTCTAAAACTTTCCATTACTACATACGTAAATTAACTTTGACAGCTAAAAGCTACATGTCAAAGTTGTTTTGTCTACATCTATTTTAAATATTTTATTTAGTCCACCCCGTCACGTTACGTTCACAGCTACAATACTTGGCCGTAATTGTGGTGAGCGCACTTTTCCTAAACCATGGCTTTAGCTTATCTGTATTTTGCAGTAATATTGTGGGGTTTACCTTGTTTAATGTTATTGTAAACAAACGCAATTATGGTTTTATTTATTTTCAAAAAACCTTACTTAAGGTATAGAACATAAACATAACAAACATACGTTGAAAACAGATATAAACAATACCTGATTAAAACGTCCAAGTTGTAAAAACATTCATTAACAACCAGTTCTTCAATTTGTTTCAAAATAAATTTTGTCTTCAAAGGCAAATCTTGAATTGGTTTTGGAGGTCTTAATGCTTTCTCCCGAACACAGGGGTTTTTCAAATTGCTTCAAATTGTGTTGTTCACTTGAATGGAATTTTAGTCTTGTGTATGGTTAGATGTCACTTAGACTATTAAATTTTGATTTTCAAGGTAAAGAATTGTTTCATAAATATATATAAACTTGGGACTGTAAATTACTCTGTTTGAAACTGAGGCTACTCTGCACGGTTGTCTTTTATTTTATGTTTTAAATATATTTCATTGCTCGTTTTTGTAATAAGAAAATTTAAAGAAGGGTTTAGCAGAGATCAAAGAATGTATATTGTTGAAGAATGCCTAAGAAGAAGTTACAATTTTCTATGAGGTAAGAGGCGTTTGAGGTTTGTGGAAGTGTAAGAAAGCAATTTGCTTTAGTGGTTTCAAAATTGTTATATATATATATATTAGGGAAACTTCCAAACTAACCCTTAACATCTTCCAAAGTATCTTCATTCTGCACAATCAGCCTTCTGTTCCGTTATGTTTTCTGTTCTCTTCACACAGCCATTATTAACAATTTGTTTAACAAGTTTCTAATGAATGCTAGATTGGTCTAGAATACTCATACCATACCTGCAAAGTTAAACTAAAACGCCTCTTTCTACAAATAAAATGACCTTGTTCTTCAACAATAAACACTCTCTAATCTTTGTTTGTCTAATCTTGAGATTGTTTCCCAATAACATAAAATTAGGAGACAAAACCCGCAATATTACTACAACAATACAGAGCAACTAATATATATTGATGCGAACTAACTAGTGATATAAACCTATGAATATTATATTGCCTGTAAAGAGAGACCTACTACAGTTTGAAAATTGGGCTGCGTTAAAAAAAAGGAAAACACCCGTACGTTTGCAGCAAAAACCTTTTGCTTTATTAACCACTGCTTTTGAGACATGAAATTAATGTAAACCAAAAAACTTAAGTAAAGAGCTGTTTCTTTTAAGCGATGTGAACCAGGCTAGAGTTAGAAATATTGTTTTCGTCACTATGCTCTAAAAACATCGTTTGAAATAGATTATTCCTTGAGTAAGTTACAAATTAATACTGTAATGTCAAGTCATGGGTTTAATGTTGGTGGTGTTATCACTACCTTATTTTTGCGTCGTAAACCATTTATTGCGAGAAGAGTTTTTTTTAGATTTGAAACACTTTGAATGGAGTTCAAAACACAATGTACCCTTTGAAAATTTCGATGTCACTCTGAGAGCCTTTGCCTTAGCCTCTCTTCCTTTGATAACTAAAAGAGATCAAAGCAACCTCAGAAAGGACGCTTCCAAACTCAGACTCTATTATACGTTTTAATTTCGTTATAGGCTTGGGTTCAAATGTGGAACCTAATTAGTCAAATTAATCTTTCACTATTTTATTTTCATTGTTTTGGTAACGAAGTCAGCGTTGTAACATTTAAACATCTACATCTTCAATACTGGTGTTATTAAGCAGGGTTGGTGGGAACACATATTTTAACTTATAGCGTTTCAGGCCATGGGAACGTAGTACGTTATTTATTTATAATAGTATTGGGATCTCGTTCTACTTCTAGAATGGATAACATGTTTGTCAAGCTTCTAACCAAAATTACGACATTGGATACCGGTTAATCATCCAACATATAATTTATGAAACCCATGAATCTGTATTTTAGTAAAAAGCAGATGTTTTGATGTCTGAAACCTTTTATTTCAGACATTCACTAATGATTGCGACAGCTTTAGGGGATCTTCCTGCGCGGTCTAATGGTATCATCAGTATCTTATTTTTGCGTTGTTAACATTGATTGCGAGGGGAATATAGAGATTAAAAACACTTTAAAACACAATGTCACTGTCCCAGCTAGTTCAGCCAGTCAATGTACCTCGCTAGCTCATGACGTGTTAACACTTTGCTATCCACGTCTCGTAGACTGGTGATTGTGACAGCTCTAGAGGGTCTTGCTGTGCACTCTGATGCCATGACGTCACTGTCATGCTAGCTGGTTCAGCTCGCCCATGTTCATAGCTCGCTGACGTGTGAACTCTGTGCCGTCCACATCTCGTAGACTGGTGATTGTGACAGCTCTAGAGGGTCTTGCTGCGCACTCTGATGCCATGACGTCACTGTCACAGCTGGTTCAGCTCGCCCATGTACCTCGCTAGCTCATGACGTGTGAACTCTGTGCCGTCCACATCTCGTAGACTGGTGATTGTGACAGCTCTAGAGGGTCTTGCTGTGCACTCTGATGCCATGACGTCACTGTCACAGCTGGTTCAGCTCGCCCATGTACCTCGCTAGCTCATGACGTGTGAACTCTGTGCCGTCCACATCTCGTAGACTGGTGATTGTGACAGCTCTAGAGGGTCTTGCTGCGCACTCTGATGACATGACGTCACTGTCACAGCTGGTTCAGCTCGCCCATGTACCTTGCTAGCTCATGACGTGTGAACTCTGTGCCGTCCACATCTCGTAGACTGGTGATTGTGACAGCTCTAGAGGGTCTTGCTGCGCACTCTGATGACATGACGTCACTGTCACAGCTGGTTCAGCTCGCCCATGTACCTCGCTAGCTCATGACGTGTGAACTCTGTGCCGTCCACATCTCGGACTGATTGTGACAGCTCTAGAGGGTCTTGCTGCGCACTCTGATGACATGACGTCACTGTCACAGCTGGTTCAGCTCGCCCATGTACCTCGCTAGCTCATGACGTGTGCCGTCCACCACATCTCAGACTGGTGATTGTGACAGCTCTAGAGGGTCTTGCTGCGCACTCTGATGCCATGACGTCACTGTCACAGTTGGTTCAGC
Organism: Matsumurasca onukii; assembly: GCA_018831715.1. Lineage (NCBI taxonomy): Eukaryota > Metazoa > Arthropoda > Insecta > Hemiptera > Cicadellidae > Matsumurasca > Matsumurasca onukii. The sequence continues at coordinate 39,862,441 of CM032060.1, read as the reverse complement.
TCGCCCATGTACCTCGCTAGCTCATGACGTGTGAACTCTGTGCCGTCCACGTCGGACTGGTGATTGTGACAGCTCTAGGGGTCTTGCTGCGCACTCTGATGCCATGACGTCACTGTCACAGCTGCGAAAGCGTATTCTGGAACAATACAGGAAATAGGTTGATTGACCGCTGACTTACTGACCCTATAGGTATTGCTACACTTTTTATTAAGTTTATTTACAAAAGTAAATAATTTACAGTAGAAATACATTTACAAAGCACTAAAATAAGCTTCATTTGATTCATCGTAGCTTGACGTATTTGATTTTGCAACTAAAACTTTATAAAAGGCGGGTTTATTTGCGACTATTCTGAAAGTTGCACGAATAACAGCTGTCAAGTTACAAACGATCCGTGGCGGATTGGTATCGCGTGCGACTCTGGAGTTCATCACTCCGGTGGCGCGGGTTCGATCCCCGCAGTCACCACTTACAATTTGTAATGTGACTGATACGGTGACGTTAAGGAAAGGTCGAGGTTGAGTAGTAGAGAGGACTTTTTTAGTTCTAACTTCGCCTCGTTAAACAAGACAAACTTGTAATACTTTGTGGACACACAAAGTAAGACTTAAATGTACGAGAACGAGCATGTGATGCACACCCACACAGTTTTGATGTAATAGTTTGTAACCTTTAGGTTGGAAATTACCTTAAAGGCCTGCCTGAACTTGTTGGACATGGTGTGGTAGAGCAAGGGGTTGACCGTGGTGGAGAGGAAGTACAGGACACCAGACACGTAAGTGAGTGCTGTGTATATGACGACGAGTGCTTTGCTGGGCTGCTCTGTGCTCTTGCCATACACAGCCAGCAGTCTCTGACAGTGAAACGGAGCCCAGCAGATGAAGAACGCCACAACCACCGCAACTGAGACACACGAATATTGAATAGTACAACGACTGAGATACAGATATGACATAATACATCGGAGGACAAGAGTCATACAGAATTTACCATATCTGTGACAAGAGGCAAATCCTGAAGCTGATTGTAAAACTCACCAATTTGTTTGGTTCTAAAATAAGGTATTTAATATATTCCATGTTGTAAACTTAGTCATAGGGTGTACATGGACTTAATCATAGGGATATTAAAGTAAAATAAATACAATATTACAAAATAAATATTATCTCATTTCGTGTTCATCAGTCATTGTACTCAGGGTGCTTTAAACTAATTAAATCAGATTATTTCTAATAATCTGAACAGCTTGGAATACCATAGAACACATGATTTTTACACTTAAGATTTGTGGTCTGGTTTATACCTCATTCAACGTGATGTTGTACAGACAATATAAGATACTGTATTCAATGTTGTATTTAGAGTTTTAAATTAAAATGATAACTTTTGTTTTTAGTTCACACGAGTATGGAGTACTGTTATAAAGTGTAGTTGATCTTAATTACGACAAATATTTTATACCATCACTACGTCCTAAAGTACTACTTTGGCCCGAGGTAGAGTTAACGTCCGAGGCACAGCCGAGCATGCTAAATGACCAAGGGTCAAAAATGCACTTTTGGAACGAGAGATGAACGATACTTTTTGTTATAATGCAAGAAATAACAAGAAAAAATATCAATCAACGTTTTAATCGGAGAAACTGAAAGTAAACATCGTTTTGATCCCAACAGTCTGAATTGTATTGTTTTGAAGAAACAGCTGTTACACTGATTTACTTAAGTCAGTATTAAATTTCAAAACAATTAAAACAAACTCATTGAACCAGCTGCTGTCAATTCCACAAAAAGATCATCAAAACATTCCTTTTTTACCTGTGTTTAAAAGTGTCAGTTAAACATATTTTATGTCTTAAAGCAGCTGTTTTAGAGCAAAATGACAAAAATAATGTTTAAACTTTACACTACAATGACAAGGTTATCCAATGACACGAATTTACTCAAGAGCAATGTGAGACTGCTGTTATATCAATCATAATACTATTAATTGCAATAAAAATAAAAGCCCTAGCTAATCTAAAGCTCAGTTAAAAGTAATAAAAATTTTGTACATCTATTTTTCTTATTCGGCTTTGATCTTCACAAATAAAAAATCACTTTTATTTGTCGTAGTGACTATTAAAAAAGTAGAGCGAGGGGAGATTTGGAAAGTATTTGGTGCGGGATGAAAAAGGCTGTGGGCTTAGAACAGGGCTTATAACACGTTTCAATTACAAGGAGAACCGTGGCAGGAGAGAGAGGATAACACCAGCATCACAAACTTGACAACTTTCCACATTTGCATGACGTATCAGACGGCTACATTTTAAACTCAATGACAATATCTTGCAGATTGTACGAATAGAATACGTACAAAGCACAATAACTAATGAGAGCTTTGTTAACACGGCGTATTACAAAGTGAGAGGGAAATGGTGTTGGATCAGTAATAAAGCACGTTTCATTATAGGCTACATAACGCCTCGCTCACGCGTTATTATGATTTCGAGGTATTACGGGGTAATATACCCACACCTCTCCTACGGAGTGGCTCTGTGGGGTGGTTGCGCAATATCACATCTTTCCAGCTTTTTCATTCTTCAAAAAAAGCAATTCGAACCATTGCAAAAATTCAATGGAGAGAGTCGTGCAGACCAGCGTTGAAAAGTCTCAATATGTTGACACTTCCCTGACTCTACATTCTTGAGACATGCGTTTTCTTAAAACCAAATGCGATCCCATAAGAGGTGTAGACATACACTCTTATGAAACTAGAGGCAGGGAAAACTACCGGACTGGGCGACACAGAACGGGTGGTTTACGAGCGTTCGCTTCTCAGGCAGGAGTCCGTTTTGTCAACAAATTACGAAATTCGATCAAATTTGCTCCAACGCCACATGCGTTCAAATCTCGTCTGAAAGCATTTTTGGCCGCGAATACTTTTTATAGTTCAGACGAGTTCTTGGCACACCAATGGGAGACCTAGTGAGAAATGGGTACCGGCCTACGGATGCTTAAGTGGGAGAATTCTAATGAATGAGCCAGTATGACTGTAAAAATGGTATGTATGAATAAGTTCTCAATGTAAGTATGAGTGAAAAATTTGAGCCTTTTGAAAATATTTAAACCTTGACGATTTTAATGCAAGAACGGTTTTAGACACGATATCACGTAGAAGTCTTCAGTGATGTTCAGAGGTAATGGTTATTCCCTTTTTGGCGTAGACGTACAATTTTTCAAATGACCTTTTAAAATAACCCACAACAAGATTTTCACTGAAAATGGAGTTAGCATTCGTTATGTGTATCTCTGTGTTATCTTCTAATTTTAAATTAAACATACTTTATAGGTATATTTTTAAGCTATTATAAAGGGTGTCCCGGAACTCTCTGGAACATTCATATGAATTGGTATCTTAGATTGAGACAAACAAATTTCACAATATTGGTCTACAGTGCCTAGTTTTTTTGTCTGTCTGTATGTGCTTTTACAAATTATTTTATAACTCAAAATTTATTTAAGATAGAAACAGAAAACTTTGTATGAATGTGTACCTTAGAATGATGACAAACATTTCATATCTGTATTTAAATACATTTTAAAATTGATAACGTTGAACTTTTTGAAACCCGTTATGGCTATAAAAAATTATTAAGACAAGTAAAAAGTGAAAGATTATCACCATTATCGTCAAATTATCGTAAAACAAAACAACACCATGTTTACTATAATCAAATATATAATAAGTGATGAACGATACTTTTTGAACGATAACTTGTAACGATTTCCGCAACTCAATGCAATTTCCATAATACCACAACACATTTGTACTGTATAAAAATGATTAAAAACACATATGAGACATTGCGTATTATCGATCAGCTGTTTTCTGTTTACTTAATCAAAATGGCAGTTTTGCTATTAGATCATTAATACCACTTTTGAACCCCCAAATGGTACTTCCGATAGCCTAATTTTGCTGTTTAACGAACTTGACCGAGATCCGAGATATTAAAAATAAAGGGGTATTATAATGGGAAGTTATATGAATATAACAATCAAATACCATTGGAAACAATATTTTGTATATAGAAATTTTTCGTTGAGATATAGAAATCATTGTGAAATTTGTTTGTCTCAATCTAAGGAAAGATTTTATATGAATTTGTTAAAGAGAGTACCGGGACACTCTGTAGGATGATACTAATTAGTATTTGTAGGTAATTCAATTTAACATCTTTACTTTATTTTTCTATTAACGTTTGCTATTCATGTGAATTAGTAGCTTTTAATTACGATAAATGACTATATTTGATAAAAACACAGTTGTGTTCACTTAACTTTTGTAAAATTAAAACAATGTTTAAAAACATAATTATATCTAGATTTCGACAGCAATCCTCTTCAGATAAACATACTCGTAACAATGAAAATATTGGATTTGAAATATTTTGCAATATTTTTATTGTAGTGTTTATTTAAAGAAAATTTCTGTACAAAATCAATATATTATTATAAATTTAAAAGTTGTTTTCATTTGACAAAAGAAGGCGTGTAGCTACAATGAGTGTTCTAAACATTAATGAACATATCGACGGAAAAATACGATTGTTGTTAGTCGATATCTCGTTTGTTCACGACACATGGGTCTGCTAGCTTGTATGATCATGATATATTACTATACATACTACACAAAAGGAGTACGGTAAAGCTGCAATCAGATATGTATTAGGATGGTATGTTCAATAAACTGCTATCTCAATGTTCTAGGAAACTGTTCATGTGCTTTGGAGAACTCATCTTCATGGCATCCACTACCTTACATCAACGCTTAACAGGTTCTAACCACATCAACATTCACTTGGAACCAGTTTCATACAAATTATGTTCTATATACAGGGTGTTTCAAACTTCTCATAGACTATTTTAAGCTATTGTTCCTGGGATTCAATGAAGCCAGTAAATGATGGTTGTTGTGTTCCAAGCTTTTTAACTAAATTGTAAGCCATTACATTATTTCTGTTTTGTATATTTTAACAGAACGATGATTAGACGTAAAATCTTGAAATTTTGTGAACGTCATTATCCCAGAAAGAACTAATAAGAACAATAAACCTTTTTCAACGGCTGAAAGGAAAATGGTGGTCGTTAATATCTTTGAACAAAAATAACTTAAAAAATATAAATTGTAGTGGGATTAATAAAAACAATCACATTAAATTAGTAAAAGTAAATTCTTAAATAAGGGAGGCTTATGGAAAACATGGTTCGAACCGTGGACAAAAGGATGTTAAACAGGTTTAGCTGGAAAATATTCTTTTAAAGTGAGGCATAAAACACGAAGACGTGCAAAATTTGAAATTTGACTTTTCCTTTTATTACATTTAGTAAACAAAGTTATTGGTGCACATGTTTGTTTACGAGTTATCGCTGTTTACAGATTTCAAACACTATTTGTTTCCAGTAGTTGAAAGTTATTATTGTTGTATTTGTCTTGTTAGTACGAGACATCTCGTATAAAGACGTATGTAAGTTCCAAATTAAAACGTCAAACAGGGTTTCAAATGATAATAAAACATGGAAACAAAAATAATGGCAGCTGTAAACATTGTAATGGGGAATTGTACAAAATGAATATAACCTTCTGGCCTCATTCAGTTCCGGGAAAACAAAACATTAAAATACTCGTTGGAAGGTTTACACTATTCAAAGGTAAAACATTAAGGGACTAGTAAGCTGAAAGTGTATTTAAGGAAAATATTTTAAAGAATGTTAAACATACAAATGTGTTAGCTTCTAAATTAATAATTTAGAGAAAGTAAAGTCAATTCTTTTTAAGACATTGTAGGTGGACCTGCCAGTAAAAGGAAAATTGTTTTGATGTTTGTTTATGCCAGGGTTAGAGAAATTTAGAGCATGCAATAAATAAAGAAGGTAAAATCCAACTTAACAAACTAAGTTCAAGAAATACTAACTTTTTATCGATTCTCCGGTTTGAGTTAAACTTGAAACCTCTACAATTTCAACTGAGTTTTGAAACAAGAATCTGACAAGCACTAATTTGATATTCTTATAGTAATTGTTTCGGTAAAAATAAATCAAAATCTAGTAAATACGCCTGAAGGTAACCCAAAAAGCCTCACTAAAGGTTAAATAAAAGGCATTTCAGTTTTGAAATTCAGATTGTCAATTAAGCCTGGGGACGTTTTAATAACTTTTGACGCACATAATAAAGTCACCAAATTTTACAGACCTTTGTAGGGACTACTTTCCTTTATACATAGTTGTTGGCCCGATGGCTCCAGTGGGGTGTGCTCCGCTGGGGGTTAGTAGAAAGGATTTTGTCGATAGCTATAGAACGTTGCATATCATTGAAAAGGTATTTTTCAAAACAAACAATGCAGCAAATAACACTTTTGAAAAAGTGTTCAATCAAAAGCTATTGCCGTTAAATGTTTCAAACATTAAAAGTTTTAACGGCAATAAGTTATTATTGAATAGTTTATTAAAAGCTCAGTTTGCAGCATTGATTTGAGTAAAAATAACCTTTTAACAATAATTAAAGCCTCACAACTTCCGTTTAAATTGCAAAAATCGTAAACAAACAACTCAAAAGCTACGGCAAGTTCCATATCGATAAAATAGTATATTTCATCACTAGGTCCTAAAGTGACACTTTTTGACACAAAGTCAGTTACCGTAAGGCGCAGCCGGTGTAAATGACAGATGGTCAAAAAGACATTTTGAAAAAATGATGAACGATATTTTATGTGATACAAATAATAATGAGAAATAAATATCAATAAAATGTTTTAATATTATAAACAATTAATTAAGTAAACATTGTTTTGAGCTCAGCAGTTTGAATTATAATGTTTTGAAGAAACAGCGGTTACACTGATTTACTATAAGTCAGTGTTAAATTTCAAAACAATCAAAACAAACTCGTTGAACCAGCTGATGTCCATGCCACAAAAAATACTTTATTTACCTGGGTGTAAAAGTGACACCTTAGCACTGTAAATATATGTGTCTAAAGCAGCTGTTTTCAGAGCAGAATGACAAAAACTGAATTTGTAATAACCTACTCTATCAAAAGTTATTGCCGTTAAAACTTTTAATTTTTGAAACTTTAAACGGCAATTACCTTTGATTGTACAATTTTTCAGAACTGCGGTTTGCGGCATTGTTTGTGTTGAAAAAATACCTGTTAACGATGTACAATATCCTATAGCCATCTGCAAAATCCGTTCTACCTAACCCCAGCAGGGTTTTCAACTAAATAATTAAACTGAAATAACTTTAAAACGGTAAATTCTAGAGCAACCATAGTTTTTTGATAGATTGAAAAGGTAAAATTCTATTCTATACAGGGTTAGTTTTGTATTCATTTATGGTTATCTTATAGGCAAATCAAAGCTTTGAATAGCCACCATTTTGAAACGGACTGTCCGATCTAGCTGGTTACCGAACGTAACCTAGAGATTTACAAAAGGAACATTAGTACTAAATTTCATGTGAATCGGACCAAAAATGCGACCTATGTAAAGTTATAAATATTTATAAAGTTTTGCTATTTGACACAGGCAATGGGAAGCAAAAAACTGCGAACCGCACCTCCTTTCTCTCTGGCAAGAGAAATGTTAGTCTATTTTCAAAGAAAATTCACTAATAAATTAATACGAACTCTTTTTTGTGAGAATCATAACAGCTCAGTACCTTAGTATTTACTTGTTTTGTAGTGTTGGGCGTTATTCTAGAACTCTGTACTCTGCCCTTTCCGTAAGCATGATTTTTATTTGGAGTATTATCCAAAACTATATATGTATTGTAGGTACACATTATTATGCTATTGTAAATTGAAGAAATAATATAATATTTTTAACTAATCTAACTAATTGTTTTATGTGAATATTTTGTAATACGATTGTACAGTGCCACTTTCAGTACTTATAAAACAATATTTTATCACCTTCGTTTAATTTTGTTTGAATATTTATTTGCGAGCGATATTTTGTAAGAGAAATACAAGAAAAGTGTCAAGAACTGAACGTACGAGTTCAGGCGCAGTTATACAGCTCATATTGGCAGCTCATTTATCCAGCCGTCATCACACGTCAGTGACTGCAAACTACAATTCATCCCAACAAGCTTACTCAATATTGCTCTGTTTATCACAACCATTTCAACCCTCCAGCTTTAGATTACTTTTCAAACTGTTCAGCTTGTCAGATTGATCTCACGCGTACGTTTCATAACATTGCGAGTTCCTAGTTCATTCATGTAGTTAATATTAGTGCATGTTGGTGGATACTTCCTACAACCCCTGATGTCCAACTATTTCAGAAACTAATTGTACTACTATTAGTAAAATTAATTTACAGACTGTACAGTGTTTGGCAAAAGTATAAAACACAAAAAGTATAAAGTATAACCTCCAAAAATATTGAAACTATTGAAAATTTATAAATAAACGTTGTGTTTGGGAACATTTATACGTTTATTTACCCATATTTTTAATTTTTAAGAGACGCGCGCTGAAGGAAGTCATTAGGCCTACAATTTGAAATGTAAGCCTATGTTGAGTGAAACCTAATTCGAAAGGGGTTATTAATGAAACACAACACAGCTGGTTAAAAGTTTTGATTTTTTCAACAAGTTTATTTTGAGCGAATAGGTAATTGATTTAGATTTTCGTAAGTGTTTGTTTAAGTGATGACAGTTTCCCACTGTTGAAGACTATCATTTCAGTTGTAGTAAACCACTGACGTCATGTGGCGATATTTTGTTGTACGAACTAAGCTCTTCAATTTGATGTGTAATTTGATTTAAGGCCTTTCATAATCTGATATTCGATAAACCCGAGTGGAGACCGTTATTGGAAAGGCTTGGATTGAATTGTCAAATTAAAGAGTTTGAAGTGTGTTGTTGTCGATGGGAGAATTTCTGAGTTTGAAATATTATTGCGGGCGTTTTCCATCGTATTCTTATTTTCAATAAAACGTCCAAAATAAATTTCAAACTCATAAACTTATTAATGTTTATTAGTAGTTTTTATACAGTTTGGCTTTTGTTTCGTCTAAGGCGTTTTTTTAAAAAGGTCTAATAGTGTAACGGTTATTGTACTACACTTCACTTTAAAGTGATAATAACTTTCAAATCAGGATGGCTAATTAATTTGAGTATAACTTGAGTGTTAGATCTGGTTGATTGAGAGGTCTTCCTTGTCTTGATTGACAGATCTTCCCCAATAGCTCCCAATCCTCAAAGGTTACAGTTTAAACGTCAGGTCAGCTGTGCACAGAGGAACTAGTAAGTACAGAAGGGGACTTAAACACACGCTAGATAGAGTGATGACTCACCCAGCATGCGCACGACGTGGTTCTGATGCCGATTGTTGGCACGGTCTGAAGATGCCGTGGAAGGTCGCTTGAGCAGCCGGGAGCGCCGCAACTTCAACCCTATCAGCACGTACAGGATGGTGATCACTGTCATCGGCACCACGAAGAACACGAACGTGGAGATGTGGAACGAGTGCTCGATGAACTCGTACTTGAGAGTGCATTGCTCGGTGTCGGGATCACGGTGCCGTTTTCCTCCTTGAACGGCACCACGCCAAACTGTATGGCCTGAAAGTTTTACATATTATGTCAGTTGTTTTCTCAAAATTTTCAATTTCAAAAACTAACTATTTAATAAGAAGGCAAAAGTATAATTCAATACCTTGTTTGGTTATAATCTTAGTATTTGCTTTCTTTAAATGTTTAAACTGCTAAATGGGAGCTTTAAATACATCTATTTTGAACCGCTTACAATGTTGACGTCCCATATGGGCATATAATAATTGTTCTTTGTGATACTCGCATATTGGCTGTACAAAAGGCAACGCAACCTTCAATGTCCTCTACAAGTCGTGTACCAACACGTTAGAGGAGAAAGAGGATTCAGATTAGAGTGAAAATACAGAACTTTAAGTGCCAAAACATAGCCGACGTGTAGCGCTACTTTACCAAACTTTAAGCGCTACCGTGAACCCTGGCGCATTTCCAATGCCTGGAAAGGGGAATAATTTACACCCAAATGGGGATTTGAGTTATAAAAACTGTGTTTCCGATCCGACACGAATACCTTGATATCTACATGTATGTCAACTAAACCAACATTTATACAAAATCAACTAAATCCAAGCCTAATTTTAAATTTCCATTTTAAATATTCCAATAATAAATTTGTATTTGCCTGAGGCCTTTCTAACACAACGAAAACTAAAACATCTAAAGTCTGATGTGCCTCTAAAGTCCTAAAGATGAATACATTGTGTTAGAAGGGCCTCAGGCAAATACAAATTTATGATTGTAAAATGTGCGGTTAATTACTTAAATTTATATCATTTCCAATAAGACTGAGCTCCATAAATAAGCAACGCTTTTTCCACCACAATCTTTGTCTGGGCTAACGGACTGTGTTGATTTTATATGCACATGTTGGTTTAGATATCTTGAATGTTTGCATCACTTTTCATTGAAATCTGATCATAAATACTGTTTTTATCACGCAACCTAATGTTCGGGAAACGACCAGAAGGGCGCTTTAGAGCCGATTTTGCTGGTTTAACTTAATCTAGAGATTTACCAAAGGAAAATTTATACATTTCGTGAAAATCGGACAAAAAATTCCCTTTAAAGTATAAACTTTTCTCTTAAAGAAATAAATAGTAAACAATTTTATTTATTATGGAAATTGGCCAATAACACTTAACTTTAACCATCTAAGTAGGTTAGTCTAGTAATTTTCCTTTTACTATTACAGAAAGTAACATAAGTAAATATAACATAATTTTAGCTGTCAAAATTTAAAAATTAAATAGCGTTATAAGAATACAGTAGTGCTACTGAAGTCGTGAAAATCTTTTAACATGGGAAAATGGAACCTAATTAAACATAGTTATTTATATTGGTAAATTAAATATTTATACTTTTAAATAACAGAAAGCCTAACAAGCTAAGTTTATAGATATTACATGTATGGTTTTGCTACATTTTTGATAACCATAAAAATAAAAACTAGAACAACAGGAAACTTTAAACTATGTGAACACTTCCTTTAAAACAAGAAGTGGAAGATGGAATTTTGCAAAGTTTAGGCAAACGGAAGCTAATGAGACCGCCGAGTTGACATGCCTTCAGAAGCAGTAATAAGTCTTCTGAGCAGGGACAATATATCTGGGACAACAGCTTAAGTCTAATAAGATGCTATAATTAAATGGCTTCCAAGTACAAAGGGGAAAACCTCTTGCTCAGTAATCATCGTAGAGCTGCTCTGGCTTAATCCAATTCACTCTAAGTCTTGGATTAGTCGTATAAACTATCGTGCAGAAAGTAGTGACGGTTAAGTTGAATGTATTGCATTCCAAAATAACAATGAGTAGAAAGGGTCTAAGTATCTACGAGCTTTCAAACAGAATACTATTAAAAACCTTTGTATGTCTCAAAATCGTATTTAGTTGAAGCCTATTGGACTACTACATGCGTTTTAGTTATAGTTTTGACTCATATGTTCGAAGGCAATCTATGAAAATGAGAGCCCTTTAACGATATTTAAGCCTTTACCTTTAAACATAGGGGCTGGAATTAAACATAAAATCATATTATTCAAGATCATTCCTTAAACTAAGATTTTACGTATTCACAAGATATTCTTCGCTACTGCATGAAAACCTACCCCGTGTGTCAACTATGTATACCGGACGCACCTTGTTCTCCTCCAAATTTCTTTAGTCTGAAAAACGCAGGGATTTTATGCCACGCGACAAATAAAACGAACAAAAACAAGCACGTGTACAAATAAACAAGAGTGGGATACAGGATGACAGGTAGTTTCCTGGTCTGGATGTTAAACAAGTGTGAAATTCCATCTCTACCTCTTAGCTAGCCTAGTTTTCATCTCTGCTCCATATAATTCCCTCAGTCTTCCAGGAACTTCCAGCAGTTTTAATCTAAATTATATAATTTGGATATTTATTTTCCTGTAAACCCTGCAAGGCCACACGCGGTATCCCCACCTCCACCGCGACCTCCTACCCCAATTCTTCACTATGATTCTATTTCGCCTTTTTTCAATACTCAATACAGCCCACTGTTGTTGTTTCTACGCTAGAGTAATATACACGTGTTGAATCACCTGAGGAACAGCGAGACACAGAGCAAGGGCCCAGATAGCAATGATGTACTTGACTGCTCTGCTCAGGTTACTATATGAAGTGTAGGTGAGGAAAGGATGACAGATGGCCACGTATCTCTCCACTGTGAACGCTGTGATGGTCAACACGGTGGCGTTGGCAGATGTCTCTTGAGCGAACCCGGTCAGACGACAGAAAAACTCTCCAAACACGTAGGGATACCTGTACATTTGAAGGGAAATAAGTGGAAGTAATACATTGAGTCTTATAATATCTATCAGCAAGTTGTATTAGTATTGCATTTACAAGTTTTGCCTTATTAGAAATATTGTATACTACGCAAGATCCCATGTATTTTCACTCTCATATACCGTATTACTTGAACGAATTAGTTTTATGTTGGAGATTATGTAAAAGCTGACATTGGCTGCCAATTAGGGTGAAAAGGCATGGGTCATCTAGTCAAATTGTCCTAGGATATTTTTATTCGTTAACAACCTTTTAGTTCTAGGACACTAAAATAAGCGTTTACATGTACTTAACTGAAGTTGTAATTAACAGTATAATTTGTACGAGTATTGAGCTCTGACGAAAGTTTGCACCACTGCGCTCTATAAGGAATGTTTAGGCTAGTTTTGTCGATCGAATGCTGATTTTTGACGATTTAAATATATCTTGGACTGGATTTATCCTTTGTCCAACCTTCATATAAAATAAACGAATACGGTTGTTTAAGCACATCGGAATAAGGGCAGTAATACTAACTTGGACTGTCTATTTGTATTTGTCTACAAGTAGAACCTCGCAGTATGATTGAGAAGTTTGATTACTTCGACGTATCATTTCAAGTGCAAAGTTGAGAAGCATTCATAGCGTTCACATTACAACTTTGACTAAACTGTATGTGTATAGTTTTGAGGTTAAGTGGAAGAAACGACTCAATATAGTTCTAACTTCGCCTCGTTGTCAATTCGTTTCATCTCGTTGGATAAACCTAAATGGTATTGAGTAAGGTACGGTACGCCTGTAAAACATGACGGGTACGTTGTCATCACTGCAATGCCTTTTGAAACCACAATATAAGATAGCAATAACCCATAATGAAACATTATCGCTGAAACATTATTACATGCTGTTAACAGAATATTTAGCCAATTGTCATAGGAAGTGGAGCTTTTTCTTTTCAATTTATAGTGTTAGTTTGAAAGTTCGTAAAAGTGGCGGAGAGCAATTTAGTAAAAAGAAGAAACCAACTTTTCCAACTAGTTCTGGAGAAGAACTACTCCTGTTGGAGTTAGTTAAATTATAAATTAACATGCTCAAATCACGTAAGTACTTAATGTTAGGATAAGTACTTAATGTTACTTTAAGAACTGGACAACTTGTAGTATAGCTTAAAAATTTACAAAAAAATGAATTGCCTGTAAAATTACTAATGGCCAATTAAGTTTTATTTGATTTTAATACACAAGCTGACTTATAAGGTTGTACAAATGTTAGAAAAAGGAAGACGTGTTGGATTAAAGAAAGTATACATGTATAAATAGGCTGTTTAATCTAATCGTGTTAGTTTAGTTTCGTATATTTTAAACCATATTTTAGTAAAACCAAAGAAAGCTAGAATATTGGTGAATAATAAAACCTGTTGTAAAAAAAAAAAATAGAAACATGTATGTATTTTTAACTTTAGATACACGTTTCTATTATTTGGTTTTCGAGAATTAAAATATACTGTAGAGCTTAAAATCTTATAAGTGCTTTCTTTGTGAAAGAGAACAAAATTTGAATATTAAAAGAGCTTGAGCTATTCCGGTTGAGTTTATAACGGCGAAGCCTATTCATATTCAAAACCTTTTGAACCGACCAATACAAGAATTCTGAATGTAGCTAGCTATATACATTGTTTCTTTAGATATTATGTTATTGTTATTTCAACCATCCTACTTGACACTAGCTAGGTCACATCTGTTTATAGTTGCATACTAAGTATGGTAAGCACGGTTGACACACATGCCCGGCATCCAACTAATTGCAATCCGCCAATTTATTCCGCTCACGTTTTTCAAATGATCCGCCTGACTAGTTTATACATATGCAGATCAACTCATGTCCAGGCATAGATATACGGGCTGCACACACTGACCAGATACTAGATTGTGACGTTCTTTACTCTGCAAACACTTGCAATATTCACATAGTAAATCAAATAATCTAAATAATTCTGCATGATTATCAGCTGAAGAAATAGCCTACTGTAACAATATTAGATTATTTGATTAATCGATTTGAACTTTTCACCTCATTGGTTTCACAAGTGAAATTTAACAATTAAAGTCAGAAATAACAATAAAAGTAGTGTTTCAACGACATGTTTCAAAAAACGAAAGCCATTATTTCTACACAATGAGGAAAATGGCCAATTCATTTTAAAATGTGGGCAAATACTTCGGCTAATAAAGCAACAAGAACAATTATTTTTTAAACATGTATTAATCAGATTAAAAATGTTTTTGTGTTGGTATAAAAAATACAATAAGTACAACAGGAAACTATAAGCCACTTCAGAATTTGAACATAAATGATTTAATGCCTCCATGACTAAAGTTTCATCATTAGGAGGCATGAAGGAGGATTTAGGTATGAATAAGCGTGACCAAGTATACGAACAAAGCTCTACAAAACAATAAAAATATGGGGAAAATATTTATAGGTTAATAACAAACAAGGCTAATAAAATTTCACAGGCCGAACTCAGGTTTGAGTAAACTGGTGTTATCTGGTGTGAAACACGAGAGAGAGAGAGAGAGAGAGAGAGAGAGAGAGAGAGAGAGAGAGAGCGTGCCACTGTGGTGAACACATTCTCCAAGATGGATGACAACCCTTTCCTCGCTGCCGCTATTCAATGTATACTTTGTGCATTTGCTAATGACATCCTGGTGTATAGCAAAATGGCCAACTCACATTCACAAGTAGCAGTATCATTACTTATTCAGTGCAACTTATAAGTCAGCTAGCTTGATAGGTAATTTAGCTGTGTATTTTATTGATATAAAACAATAAAATATCTGATGCACAAGTTAATTTCGTTAGCAAAGGGAAAGTGAGTTCACCGTTCATCCAACCCAAACATTGAAATTGAATCTTGACGACCAAATCAAACATTGACCGGCTCTGTAAATCATGTTACACGAGTTCAGTAAGGGATACGTTGTTAAAACAGACACATAAATAATACGTTTAAATGTCTGTTTTATTCGTTAAAGTTAAAAATCTACAAACAGTTGACAACGTTAAGCCAATCTCCATTCTTCTTTATATTTGCCAAATATCATAGACAATAAAAAAACAGTAGACAGTAGAAAAATTGTATTATTTGTTGGACATTTAGTTCAGTTAATGAGCAACAATTTGGAATCTAAAGAGAAAAGCTACCATTGATTGCTATTTTGAATGAAATATTTAATCAGTTGTGTTTAATACGTAAAGGCGCAATGTATTTACCATCGGTCTGACGAAGTTGAAGAGGTTCCTTAGGGTCAATATAACTTGACTGGAAAATATTAGGTCTAGTATTCTTCATTTTACCTGTGGCCGCGGCGATTAGCGTAAGCCACAATCAACTTGAAATCAAGTTGTTTATTAAATTTGACAATGGCACATCAGAAACGATTCGAAACCACCAAAAAGATGATAATAATATAAAGACATTTTCAAGCCAAATTTGAATGCTAACCTAGGGAGAATAAAAACAAGGCCGACACGAAGCTAAGCGCCAAAGCGCCGCTTGCACGAGTGAATAAATAAATAAATAAATACTATCGCATCACGTAAATTGTCCAAGATTTTTCAATAAATTACACGATTATGCTCGATCCATTCCATTAAAAATATTCAAAAATAAATTGATGGCTTGGCTCTTTATAAACCCGTTTTATAGCATTCACAAGTTTTAGAACAAAATATAGAAACACATTTTAGCTTACTTTGATTTATATTTAATATGCTGTATGATTTATCTAATCTATTGACTATTATTTGTATATTGTAATGTGCGGCAACATTTTTATAATTATTGTGACAATACCTATTTCTTGTACAACTTGATCAATGATAATAAAGTTATGAGTTCTGATATCATAAATATGTATTAATGTAACTTTTTATAATAGCAACCTTGAAATTCTTTGTAGAAAATATGAAAACACTATTTACCAATGCAATTAATCACCAGCATTAATAAACCGCTAAATATTCTATCCATAATGGACAATTTTCAAGATTATCTTTATTACACGTCTGGTAAAATAGTAGATTTTGTTAAGTATAACACATCTCAACATTAAAGTAAATGACTCTGATTACATGAAATCAATTGATGAATCCACTGTTTAGCCTTTAGTAAGGTTTTACTGAAACTATGAGTATGATAATAACTGAGAAAATATGAGACACTACTTCAAAACCTTTTAGCAATGATATAAACAATGTCTTTAGCTTTCTATGTAGGTCTATTTAGTTTATTACTTACTTATTTGTTCGTTTTTAATTCTTGATCGATGTACCTTTGTTATACATGCAATTATTAGGCAGTAAAACCTGTGTAGGTTATATTTATCTAATAATTCGCTATAGCGCAATATTTATAACTAATAACAATATTTAAATAGTTTTAATGGACTTTATTTTTTGCTAGTTTAGACTAAGAATAGTTTATTTATTATAAACTGACTCATATTTTGTTCTTCAGACTATGAAAGGTTAATTCCCTAGGCGTCTGGACTGAATTCTTAGCATAGTAACATAAGTCACCTAACAAGTCCCCGTAGGAGTGCTTTATTATTTTTGTCGAGCAATAGTTTTAAATAAGTTTTTGTGTTGAAACTTGTAAATCAAGATGGGTTTGTATACAAATGTTGGGTTAGCCTAGATTAAGACGTTAACTGTCAGTAGAATTGCCAGTTTAAGCGGCGCTTCCACAATATTGTTATCTCCAAGTCCTGGCTGAATGTTATAATTACAACAGCTGCTTGTAACAGGGACGAAAGCTCAGCTCCATTATAACGTACATTAGCCTCGTTCACACGGCACAATATTGCTCTTCCATCTAACTGTTGTAAGACAACAGTTTTCAGGAAATAAGTCAAAAGTCTCGCTAAATTACTCGTATGTAACCCTATAGTGACTTAGGTTAGGTTGTTAGTACAAGCACTTTAACGTGTTAAGTTGGAGCAAATTGGAATTATATGCGACTAAACGTAAAATGTGTGTTTCTCTTCAATCCCATACAGGTCTTAAAGTGGTTTGATCCAACATTGTGTCTGTAACATACCTCCTACGTAGGAGGAGATTAGTTAGAACCCTAATTATATTGTCTTTGAAAGTCAGCTAGTGGAATTATATTATATGAATGAAACACATGATATCTGAGTATGAGAGGTAATGTAACATTTAAAGCTTTGTACCGGTTTTGTTGTAGACAAGATGCATGTGCTCATAGCCTCATCTAGGTAAAGGTGTTGAACTTCTTACTCAACCACTAGTAAAACCTTAGTAAAATCCTGTAGTCGCACATTATTGCATTAACCAGTGAAAACCACTTTATGCACAATATAGGCTGATTGTATGTTGAATTAATAATTTTAGTAATTTCTATTGTGGTTTAGTAATGATTCTCTTAGTGGCTGAGTAAGAAGCTCAGAAAATAATGATGTAACAGGACCTGACCTCAGAGTAATCCATTCACAGTACGCTTACCTTTACCAGACCTTACAACCACATAGGTTACTCTCTTGGGAGTAGTTAAGCGTCTTACACATGAGCACGAGTTAACCCGATACTTCACTTAGTTACCGACTCAGATAAACTACTAATTCATTTTGGATATGACAAATAATGAAGGATAGTAAGCCTGT
Organism: Matsumurasca onukii; assembly: GCA_018831715.1. Classification (NCBI taxonomy): domain Eukaryota; kingdom Metazoa; phylum Arthropoda; class Insecta; order Hemiptera; family Cicadellidae; genus Matsumurasca; species Matsumurasca onukii. The sequence continues at coordinate 39,844,373 of CM032060.1, read as the reverse complement.
TTAAACCTAAAAGTGTTTAAAATGTAACATATTTACTGTGTTAGATAATACTTAATTTAGCTGAAATATAAAAACAAATAAAAGCAAACAAATTGCAAGTACGGAATAATATAACATTACTGGTATATCCAACACGATTTCACAATCATTCTCACTGATCTCATCAGACCGTGTGGTTGTTGTATATTTTTCTTATTACAGAGGGGACGAGGGGGGCACACACACTATTATTTTGAAATTCCTTATTGGTGGTTCGATATTGTTTTTGGTTCAAATGGTTCCATAATTTCAGGTATAGATAATACAAAGAATAACTAAGTGTCAGGACACTACTGCTAGTATGTCAACTAAGTTTTAGTGCGATGTCACAGTAGTTTTGAACTTCTAGTTTAAACCCATCTACAAACAATCATATTTAGTTATTTGAACGAACAATACACAGTTCAACTCGATTTCAACCTCACATATAAAAGAATAGAACCAAAATTCTTGAAATGTAACGCAGAAAAGTACAGAAATAAACTGATAACAAATCTTAACTTACTTTACAAACTTTCTGAAACTTTTCAAAGTTTCGTAACTTTTTGTAACCAATGAAAAAGGTGAACACATATCAGCTGAATATAAGTTGCCAAAACTGGTGAAAGTGCGTTACAAGTCAAATCTGTGTGCAACTCCCAATAGATAATACAATAGTTAGTAAAAAACAAAGAAATATAGTAGTTTTTAGAATGCTTGTAGCCTAATAGTATAGATTAAAGCGATGCCATGATTTCTACAAACACAGCAATATGCTTAATGCTAATAATGCTTAATCAGCAGCTAGGTTACCCTAAGCTACCTTATGTTCAATTTACTTTCCAAAGATCATGAATATCCAGATTCTGACAAGGATTTTGTAGATCATATCTCTATAAACTGGTGTTTTAACCCATTCCTTAAGTTTGAATAGTCAAATATTTTCAAACGTACTTTAGCTCGTGAAAGAGGGCATACTTTTGTTCCTTGTCCGTGTTCAGAGGTCCTGCCCCGCCACCACGGTAAATTTGAAAATTCTAATGAGAACCTCTACCATGTGACCCATAATTTTAAAGGCCACAAAAATTCAAAACCAGCGATACCATCAAAAATATTTAACGCTCTTTTTATGATTGGCTGCCTGAAACGGGTAGAGATAAAACCATTATTTTGGGGAAAGGGGACGGAACCCCCGATCACGAACAAAGTACTTTACTATCCCGTAATAAGATGTGCTGAAACGCATTTGAAAATATTCAACCGTTCAAAAATTAAGATTGGTTGAAACTTCCTATTTACTGAACGAGTAGTTTTGAAGACTTTGCAATATTTGAACCCTTATTCAGTTTAGTCACATTATACAATATTATAAAGTTTTCAGTCTTAAAAAGCAGCCGAATAGAGTGACAACAGATCAAACTCTGAATACCCTTATATTGTTGGCCAAAATTTGCAAACAACGATCTAAACAAATTAATTTACTTAAATATTGAAATCTGGAAGGAAGCATATAAACACTAACACTTTTACTCTCGTCTATAAATGAATTTTGTATTTCATAAATTATAATTAATTTTTATATAAGAACGTAGTTCTCGAAATTCCGTAATTAATAATAACTAATTAATTTATAATTAATAACATTTCATAACCAAATTAAATTTTTCTGTTTTATATGCAGCAGTACTAATGGCTCTATGCTCCCAGAGAAAAACTGTCCAAGTTTTAGTTCACTAAGCTGCTTAAAACATCGGATTAAAATTTGTCCATGTAAAATTTTATATCCCATCTTAACGCCTCTAAGGATCCATCGGGACATCTTTTAAAGTGTTAAACAAACAGCTAGGCACTTTTACCATTATGATGTGGATAAATATTATCACCATCATTAGAGTCTGATAGACTCGTACTCGTGACACCCATTAGTTAGTATGTTGAGACCCTGAACATTAAACTTGTACAGCTGAATCATCACGAAGTATTGCAACGGAAAATCTTTAAGCAATAACTAAGTAATTGAATTCTTAAGCAGTGAACGTAAACCGAAGACATTAATTTTAGTGAGAGTTTCATTAGCAGAAGTAAACGCATTGAATATGTAGATGTCAGTGAGACCCGCGCTTTGATTACGTTAACAGCCAACCCTCCCTCCATTAACAGCCAACTTTACATTAGATATAATATTGCAGAATCTGCCACCTTACATCACGGGCTTGTGATTTAGCTTCTGACTATAAGAACCACTAAAGGTTGACCAATACAGTTCAAGTTGGGTATAATAAGTTCTAGCTGATAGACAATTAGATAATAATAAGAGATGATTGAAAATGTACAAACAAGTATTAAAAGTAAAAATTGTAACTAAAAAATATTTTGATAAAAACATCAAACAAAAATGTATACTTTTGATTTTGGTTTTAACTACCACAGTTGACTGGTTGTGAAAATTGTCTTCCGCACGTTAAATGTTGTACAATATTAAAAAAATATGTTTGCATTCAAATGTGTACATTCAAATACTCAAACAGCTTTTTGCAGAAAAACACTTTAGAAACTGAAAGCTCTAAAATGTTTTGAAATTGTTGTATGAAAAGCTTGTAGACTTGTTATGGACGTAAGTATCTTGAAAATCAATTTTTGTTCACTATGATGTAATAGTTTAGTCTTATACAACTCGTAGTTTAGTTAAATGTAAGTGACAGGAGTTATTACGGCTGAATACATTCCACTCCGGTCAGCTCTGTCAGAGCCACGAGATATCTACTACTTCCATTGACGCGAGAGTGATTAAGTCTAAAATGGAATCAGGGTTATCTGTTTACGCCGTATATTGCAGTCACCATGTTCATCGGTTATAGCCACAGCACCTAATCATGAAAGGTAATCACACCACAACACTACAGTCACTGAGTAAATATGTTGTCGCTTGCTTTATCCCTAAATAGCCACAACATTAACTTTACTCAAGGCAACATGACATAGCTTGTTTTCTAATTTACAATAACTAATGTGTTGACAAACGAACTTAATCTAAACAAATTAACAAAATAACATTGAAACTATATTGGAAATGTGATAAAATCCATGGAACCGGGACAGGCCTAATTGTATTGTAATTACTACGAGTGTATTTTTACATTTAATGTTAGTTTGAAAGCCACGCATGAATTTACCCACATTCTAAAATGACTGACCAGTTAAATAGTACTAGGATTTTAGAGTAAAACACCTAAAATTTTACTAGTGTGTATGTGTTCAGGTAATTTATTACAAATTTTAGTACAGTTGCCAAGTAAGTTGGTAAAATAGCATATAGAAGTAATTTTTAGTTGATTTGCATACATTGTATTGTTAATATGAATGTTTGCTCCAATTTCTAAATCATATTCAGCTAAACAAAAGGCAATAGTTTCAAAATGTGCACACAAGGTAGCGTTGATGAACGTACTCAATATACCAGTTTTATAATAATCAGATACGTTTCGGAGAACCAAATCTGCCAGATGCAATTTTTGCATAGGCTACTCACTGTCTATTTTAGAACTCCATGTCACACATTTGTCTATATGGATTACGAGAATTTAAAAAAATCCCCAAGTTTCAAAGGTATTATCATTTATTATAACTAGTGGGCTATGATAATTGTTGGGATATTCTAGTAGTATTTATTACACAGCCGTCTTTGTAGAAAAATAATTTTACGGTATGAGCTTAAGTTTTACATTCTTAATGTAAGAGTGTTCATGAGAAGTTATACTCGTATTGTCCTTCTCGGATAATATCTTAAATATTTGTGTCTTGTGTTTGAATGATTTTGAACGAATTAACTTTGAAGAATGGGTCATAAGTAATATTCTTTCGCATATTTATAGTCTATGGATTTGTTAACTATTTGTTACTACAATATATAACTGTGATAACTATTAGTAGGATATTTGTTTATAAGTTTATTTAAATTTATTGTTTGTTCATATTATTTATTTATTTACAATCTTAATGTTTTGGTATTAATTTTAAATCACATATGTATTGATATGTAAAAAATATTGTTTAATGCATTTAATTAGTTTGTTAAAAATATCTATATAATTATATATTTAGTATTTAAACACGTGTACCACCAACCTAAAGACTGGTAAACATAAGTAAACTATACTGTAACAATGTTGTACATGATATAGCCCTATGGGCAAAATCAATAAAGAGTTTGAATTTAATACTCTTTGTCAATCTTTCTTCGTTATGTTGCTGTTTTCAGTCACTAACAACATGGAACACTACTTTCCATTGATAAATTGCTCTAGTTATCCCTTAACAGTATGAGCTTAGTTTTAATCTATTAGATTATTTGAAACTAAAACCAATTGAAAAAATCATTAAACATTGTTGACCTCTTAAAGTTGCCCAACACTATTTAAATATATTATTATCACAAATAGTGAAAAAGTTAATTTTTAGGATACAAAAACATATGGTAACTTAGTCGTACCTGGACCAGATGTAATACATCTCCGGAGGCAGGCCGACAACTAGCAGCAGCAGATCTGACACAGCTAAGCTGAACAAGTAGTAGTTAGTAGGCGTATGCATGTGTTTGTTGCGAGCTATCACTACACAAGTACTCACATTGCCTACTAACCCACTCACTAGGATCAGTGCGTACATACACGTCATTGGCACCACTACGTACAGTGCATCCCGCTTCACCATCAGGTCACTTCCCCCACCACCACTGTACGTCATGTTGTCTTCCCCTTCCTCCTCGTCGTAGTCTAGCAGCAGGTAGTCAGGTGCGGTGAAGTTCATGGCCGGCTCACGTTGCTTCTCCTCAGGGGTTTACACGTACAGCCTGGTGAGTTGTCTCTTCGAATGTATTGGTGCAATGGTCCTTATATCCTCAATGCTCATTTAATCTGAAACAATTAAAAGAGGCTTTTACAAATAGTATGACAATGTCTATACTTACGAGAAGAAGTTTAAAACGAGTTTTGAAGAAAATAAGTAATGAATGAAGATCACACCTATGTTCTACCTACACAGCAAAAAAGGAGAGGAAATAAATTACAAGGATGTTCAGCTGTTAGGAGAAGGTCAAGCAGACAAGTGAGTGAAAGAAGCCAGGGACTTATTTGTATTGTTCGTTAGTGAAGTTGGTGTTAACCGCTCTTCTCCTCCACCCTACTAAGCTTCATCTCGTCCTCCTCCCCTTGCCTTCTCTGACCTCAAGAAAAACAATTTATCAATCCTCCCTAAACTAACTTTCCTTCTCCTCTGCTATCTTCAGAAGTAAACTTACTAGAAACATACCGAAATAAGAATGGAAGCTTGTTGGTTGAATTAAAGTATGAATTAGATTTGGTCAGTTAGCAGCTATTGTTCTAGAGGTAAAGTTATTACTAAATATGTTTGGAAACTAAAAGGAATCCTAAAGCCTAAAGCAGTTCCAGCATTGTTGATCTACAGACAAATATGGCCACGCCAGCTCTCTTGACATCAAACAACCAAAAACACATTAGTCTCTTTCACATGAATGCAACGTCCAAACCTCTTCTCCAGTTCCTTTATAGGAGCATTATTTGTAGATACATCTTTGTTTCAGTTTATCAATAGTGATATAATGAGATAAAATGTTTGAGTTTTAGACGGAATCGGTGACGAAAGTATACCACGAGTTTAAGTAAGAGTTTTTAATTTCCTTCGTGACAGTATACCGTAGTATTCAATTGATACATATAATACAAGTTGTCTTGAATACTTTTTGGAAATACTTCACTGGAATAACAGTCTGTACCAACTACTAATGTTACAGAATTGAAGTACATGAAACAGCGAATTTAGTCTATAACTTCAACTAGAATATTTCTTGGCAATGCTCTATGATTATTAACAATCGATTAAAATTACTAATAAAATAAAATTAGTCAATTAGACACCCTTTTTAATATATAAACGCTTGTTAGCACACATGTTTAAGTTCAATACAATTTGGCTTTCCTCAAATACTTTGAAAGTTCATCAAATTATTGCACTTTTTTGTAAGTTTATTGGCAGCTTATTGTAATACAATTAGCCTCTAAGTTGACAGCTCGAAGAACACGAAAGGTTTGCTTTGGAGTAATAGTACTCACGATATTGCTTCACGCTATTTGAGAACTTTGAGTACTATTTGAGCACGCTATTTGAGTTACTATTTGAGTAAGTGTTGAACCGATACACTGTGTAATTGAACAAGTATGTTGTACTTTAGTCAGCACTACAAGAATTCTCTGACTAAGGACATGCACACGTTTGGATGTATACAGTTCTTGGTATTAAATAACTGTTTGTAGATGTAAACTAAACAGATGTAGATGTAATTAGTAAATGAATATGGGTAAATAGTAAATAAGGAACGATATAGTGGAACCAATAGAAAATGTGTAGTTACGAATTAATACAGAAACAGCTTTTAGTAAACAGGCAACTTTGTACTTCAAATAGCTGAATATTTCAAACCTTTTCTATAACAAGTAAGGTAGATTAGAGTACTGCTAATAGTTTATTTAAGCTTTAAGGTCAGAAAAAGCTTTTCAGTTTAGTATTGAAAGTGTCCAATTTGAAGTAAAGTTTAGCCAAGGTCGACTAGACAGAGCTCACGCCATTAACTTAACCACATTCAGCACTAAGTGAAAAGTTAAGAGCTTCTTCATCGCCCTTCATCTGCACCAAGACTCATTGGTCAACATTATTTGAAAACGAAACTACATTTTCCGAATAACATGTACATACAGTATATTTAATCGAAAACTTATATACTTGTAGAGGAATTCAGATCAAAATCTTTTGAATAAACATATGACATTGGTTTATAGAGTATGCAGCAAAATAACAAATCGAAAATGTACCCTTTAAAAGAAAAAAAATCAACGAACTTGCTATGCATCTAAGAGCAAAGTGAACTTTACAATATACAAGATCAAGCTGTTTTACATCTAACATATTTATTTGTACGAGTAAAATATTCATTTACATTAGATCTTGAAAATACAACATTCGTTGTGTCATTGGCTTACAACCTAAACCCACATTATCCTCTCTTCTCGTAAATCAAGACAGTGAAACAAGTTTAAGTGTATATTAGGAATTTGAAAAGTTGAATTATCTACTGAATATAAACATGAACATAGAACATTTAAGCCTACTGACAACTACAAGGCTACTTGATATTGCAGTATTGTTACAGCAGGATGATGTTTCGCTGAGAGTAGCCACAGTTGTCACAGTCTGACTTGAATACAAAGACAACCATCAGTCACTTGTACAATGGTACAATACCAAAGTCTGAACACGCTGACTTCATTTGTACAATGCTCACCGGCATCACAGCTGTTATGAGCTTGCAAGAATCGCTTTACTTACAGCAGCACACCGGCTCATTTGGGTTTATAAAGGGGTCGAATAAATAACTTTCTTTTCATTATCTCTTTGGGTTGTTTTAAAGGCAGAGAACATTTTAGGGGTACAGTTTTACTACATTCAAGGCGTCAGTAGACTTATGTTTTTCCCATTTCAATTGTTGTGGGTTTAGTTCCCGCAGCGTGTGCAATGTTTTATCGTGCACACTTACGTGTGTTTCAGGACGGGTAGAGGGGTGGCAGCTTGAGAGCTCAGCAACGATTTTGCAGCACATCTGTTTTGCAGCGTTTATAACAAGAATTGTCCATTTCTGTCTTCAAAATATATATGGTTGGAAAGACAGTTATATACAGATTTGTACACGCTGATAAGTCGTCATGGGAGTGGGTCTTTCGTATAAAAGACTGAAAATAGTATTTTACTATAGACATTTAAATGCACAAATACCTTATCATACCCAGCCCAGCACTTTCCTCAATGTTGCTGCAGTCTGTTCAAAAGTAATGAACAAAATATGGACTCGAAAAATATGATACACAGTCTGCTTAAAAGACGCCAGAAAGTTTTCCTGTGGCAATACTCATATGTTTGTTCAAAACAATGTTTATTCCTCAGCCGACCAATCTTCGTAGAAGTTAAATCCTTACTACGTAAACACGTTTGCAGATTCAGTGCAGACAAGGCTCATAGTTGAAACTTTGGTTGTAGTCTTTAAGAACTCATTAACGTAGTCATATTTGTTTACACCTTTAAAGCTTGCAGCGGAGCAGTCGTCATTAATTCGTAGTACAATTTTATCGAATTGTTTGTGGAAAGAACAACAGCGTTGTTTGACAACAATTATTGCCAAACGAGCTCCTCGTATTTCCCTTCTTTCACCAAACGTATTGTTTCATTACACCTGGTTCATCTCGTGAGAGCATGGAATGGAATGGAATGGAACAGAACAGAACGGAACGGAATGGAATGGAATGAATGAAATTAAATTAAATGGAATGACATGACATGAAATGAGTCTTTATTTTTGTGGCGAAGTTAGGACTTTAGAGTCCTCTCTTCCACTTAACCACCATTAATTATATACAATAATTTACAATATATTACAACATTTAGGTCTAATGAACTTAAAATTTTAAAAATATAAACAATGTATAGTTTTAAAATGAAACCATTGCCAAAATATAATAAAATCTAAATTTTCTAGATATAAACAATAAGATTACAATATACTTTAAACTCTACTTCTACATTCACACCACGTTCACACATTTGCCAAACTACGCTCGCCACCAAAGCGTCACCTATCAGCCCTAAAACCCTTGTGTCAACCAACTCTTAACCTCCACCCCAAAACGGGCCCGACTTTTGATAATTTTGATTTTGTTTGGAAGCGCATCCCACAACCTGCATGTGGTAAAGACAAATGATTTATTGAACACTGTAGATCTGTGGGTAGGAATTGATACACATTAAGGATTGATAAGTTAACACTATTTTAACAATTATTTTAAACATTTCTGTAAAATTTAAGTTTATCAAGTTGGTTATCAAATCTTTCATAATTTAAAACGTTGATGTATCAGTCGTTCTGAATACGTCGTTCTTTTCCATCTTTATTCGCCAGGCTGTATGCGTATAAGGGATATGAACAAATTTTTCCAAACAGTTTCGTTTCATTTCCAAGTGGTTCAAATATTTTTAAATGCCTCTAAGCATTTCCACCGTTCTTGAATAGCCTCTCAAGACACATTGTTTGAGTAAGCTAAGTTGTCGATAGGAACGGTTCATACATCAAAGTTGCTATCTGGAATTGATCTTAGGATTAAAATTCAACGCGACGTATTTGCCATCAGTCTTTCCTTGGCAAAAACGATATCGCGTTGTCACTTAACATACGCATCTTGTCATCGAATGATAAATGAAATCATTACGTGTGCAACATTAACCTCGGCACTATCTTTTGAAATATTTTAAGGCGATAAAACCTTTTAAAAATTTTATTGTTTCATTAACAAGTTGTTTTGGTATAAGTATATGTAGTACAATATAAAACATAGCATATGAACCCAATACGAAGCAACTTGCTATGCAAAACTAACTAAATTAGAAATAATATCAATGCTATAAGAACCAAGAGCTCCTAAGAGTACGCGATGTGTGGATTAGCCATTATATAAAGAATGGAACTGCTTGTAATTGTTTCATGTGCAAGTCTATTAAATCTAATGACCATTGCAAGTTATGTAAATATGGGAAATCATTATAGGCTTGGTGTAAGAAACTAGTCAGAGGTAATCGAGCAATTTAATTTGACCTTGGTTACAATGGAAAACATTTGTTTATTTGTTTGAATGTTCATAATAGGCCCTAGGTAGTGCTGTATTTATCTCTTTCACTAAGATGTTGAAATGTTTTATCTATGTCTCCACAGGACACTTTGTCGACTCAACCAGTGCATATCCTATTTTCTGACAATTTAATTAAACAAGAGGCAACACTTTGTAAGGATGAAATAATCTTGAAAATTTGAATTGTAAAGTTACACAACCACAAAGAGCAGACTGAAACGCAAAGGTCAATAGCTGAAACAAAATGTGATAATATGAGAGTTCAGAATCCTAAAGTTAAAGTGGTCGAAAGGGTTAGTGTGGCTGAAGAGTTCAAAACTTGTTTCAAATTCAAACTTTGGTTACAACTTGGACCTAAATATACAGCAAGATGACTTGGTACAGCGCAGATGTTTGCAAATCTGGAGTTATGTACTAATCACTATTGGATATGTGTACTATAATGTCTAAATCCGTTATGGGTACGGGTACGGTATATATTATATACAAATAGTTAAATGTCCAGGATGCTTGTTAGTTACAAGAGAACTTATTTGTCTTGTATAATTACTGGCACATGGTGACCAGGTGTCTTGTTTGCATAGTGGCTAACCACTATCGGGCTTACATCCAAGCTAGTTAAAACACAGCACACACGTTGATGAAACTTGTTTATACAAAACATACATTTTTATAGTGAACCTACGATGCTTTAAGATCACGTTGAATATCAAATTATTGAACTACAAGACAACGATGTATGGCTTTTAATTTAATTTCGTTTTGAAAACTATCGTACGAGCACATTCATTGCGCTCATAGAACCTTTGTTGACCGCGATTCTGAACTATTTAAATTAATCAGTATGCTACAGAGAAAAAAAGTGGTCCCTACAAAATGGTAGAGACACAGCAGGCAGCAGAACACCTTTCACATACACTAACAGACTGGTAAAATTGTATACATCATAAGTATAATTGTATGAACGTGTAGGATTTACTAAGTATAGTTTTATGAACCCGACTAAATCTATTAACACGTTTTAATAGATGATAGTTAAAGAATTCCTTTTTAACGAATTTTTTGGCAAAACTTTATATATGTATGCATATATATGTTTAATGAAACTTAAAAAACGCAAATGTAAAAATATAATATTAGTGTTTTGTCTAATTTAAAGCAGAAAATGAACACCTTTTTATTTTATTGGAAATTTGCAAAGACCACTGTAGAGCTTGTGACTATGTGTCGGCTATGTTTTTATTTTACAATGTCTTCAAAATTTTATAAGACACACACGTTTTAAATTGGAACATGCGTATGACAATTGTGCTAAAACATTTATTACATCCTTGATAATTTTATTATTTGACTTTTAAAAATATTTGCCTCACAACCTTAAATTACGCTATAATTTGTTGATATTTTGTCCTGGATAAGTGTGGTTATCTTTGTTTTGCCAAAGTGCATTGCAACATTACAAAAATCAAACAAAATGATTACGTATAATAATGCAGCTCATAAGCTCATGTACTTATACGCTCAATTTGAGTTGTTATGAAGACAAAGCTTGCAGAAGAGGCAAGGTTTACTGAGGAACTATATATGTTGATCTGACACTTTGATACTGGTATGCAAATCTGCGAGTTCAGTGAAGCGAAGAAGCAATAATCGGGGGAGGAAAGGAAACTCCAAACTCACTCCGAGGTGCAGCAAATGTCAACCTCCATAAACCAGAGAGAGAAACGTGCTGTCTACCTTAGCTAGTCTACATTGTACACAACGTTTGTAATAACTATGAGTACATTTCCCATGCAATATTGGGCTGTTGTAACCAACTATGATGGGGTCAAACCAGTAAAATGTCAACAACTTTTAAAATGGTGTACAAATATTTGTTGTATTTGCCTCTTATTGGCGTCGTGGTCGCTTAAGTTTCGTCGTAGCCTTAATGTAAAGCATAAGTTCTGATTTTGATGTTTTGAAATGTGTTTTAACGGAAACAATCAAGCAACCTCGAGCAATTCTTAAGTACTGATCTCGTAAGTTGGCCATTTACATTTATAAAGGTAAATATGTTTTGTTAAAACAGCTTTAGTTGTTAAGAAAAGTTTAATTAATTTTTAATCACTTTTCTCTTTTACGAGTATATTGATTATACTAAACCAAACGATGTGTTAAATTCATTAATAGCAATGCAATTAACTTACATTTCCTTGATCCAGACCTTTGTCAATTAAACTCAAAAGGCATATCATTGAGACAAAGTGACGGAGCACTGAGTAGATGCAACTGCAGAGCTTACATGTAAACTTACTTCGACCTTGTCACCTGTTATCAAGCACAGTCCTCAATGAGATTGTTTGAGCGTTGATGTAATCAGTTCAATCATTTTGAACCGTTAAATAGTATAATGATGCGATAGATACGGTGTTTTTTAACTTTTTACTTGAAATCAGAAGTAAAGACATCTCATAGAGTATTACGTTACTATTATGAATAATCTCTTTAACACTACATACCGGTACCAGGGCTACCAATAACTTCAGGAATAAGCAATTGTGTTAGGCTATGGAAATAATAAAAGGTGTCTATTTGAAAATGATATGTACTATGTAATAAGTGAGATATTTGAGAAAACTATTCGAAAACCTTGAATTAAAATTTTTTGTAAGAAAAGGCGTTTTGAAATGGTCATGATGATTTGATGAAATGAAATGAGTTTCTACACGCTTACGGTTTGCTTATGATTTATCTAAGAGGGTTAAGATAAGAACGTAGCCGACACATAGACACAAGCGCTACTGTAAATCCTCGCGAACTTCCAATACAATAAAAAGGTTTCACTTATCTTTTTAAATTATTTAAATTATTAGACAAACTCTGTTATACATACACTATAAGTTTTTTTCATAATTTATTTTTAAGTTTCGTCCTATATTTACTCTGTGCATTGGTACGAATTGAATTAAACAGATGTTGTAAATCAATTTAGTTTTATTTGTTTTGAAATTAGAAAGTTCAATCGACGAACCCACTACTATAATGTTACTATAATGTTAAATATTACTTGTTATAATTTCTGTTTATAATATGTTTTTGTATTGATCTAGAATAAAACCATTGTAAAACTAGACCAACACAAAGCTGAATGCTAAAGCGCCGCTTGCATGAGTGAATCGAATTTCCTTTGCAATTCGTTATTCTTATTTGCTCCGATCATAGCCTCGATTTGGCATTCGGCCGTACTATTACCACGGGCGTCAAGAGTCTGTTCGCCATAGACTTCTTTACATAATTATGCTTTTTAGCATTACTTGCGTGTAAGTAACCTAAACACGTAGTTTAAAACACCGATAAAGCATTTAAAAGAACCCTGTAATCAAAAATATATTTTTTAAATAAACCCACCTTTGAAATGCGTTTATGTGTTTGTTGCATTTTGAAGATGCATCACTTAGTCTAAATAGGGTAATGAGTTAGTTTGTTTTGAAATTATTGAGTACCCCTTAGTTGTCAGCAAAAATGACAAAAAATACTTTTCGTGGTGATCAGTTTAAGCGACAGAAGATAGCTTAGAAGACGTTTGTACCTTACGGCAGAATCAAACAGCGCTTATTAATGTTTGCATGTAGGCTACTTGTCAAACGGTCCCTTTGTGAACGTAGTTGTTTTGCAGCATATTCACATTTCTTGGCAGTAACTCATATTCCAAAAAGGGCCGCCTTAGCTTCATAGAATGAAATGTTTTCTGAGCGGCACAAGATTGAACAGGCAACCACAAACAAGATTGCCTTCAACCAACGTTATGACAGTGAATGCCATCTGTCTTCTCACTATTTCATGTTTCATTTCTTTCAAACACATTCACATCAAATATTCACCCACGTTTTACACCCACGATTTTGGCCAGATTTTGTACATTTGGATTAAGATATTTTGGAACTGGCAGTTTATATTATTATTTAATACCATATTTTCAGCTCATTCAATAAGGTTTAACACTCGATTATTGTGGAATTGAAATCATTCAAAATTTATTTATTTTGAGTTTAATAATAACATGAAAACATAAACTGAACTTTAAGTGTATGTCTCCATATTATTTGTCTCATGAAAAAGGTATCGTGAATCACTCGTACCAACAGTTTATTTTGTATACTCACTCATTTAAGGACTTTGAACATTATACTTGAGCTCGTGTCAAAAATTTGTATGTTTGGTGGTTTTCAAGAAATGTCCTGTAGCGACCTTTTCCTAATGAGATCCTTAAAGAAAAACGAGTCGTGATATAACTCGCTAGCCAAACCTACCAGGTTGATTTACACGGTGTTTTCTTATTTAATTCCAACCAAAAACACAGCTATTCCTAAAATAAATTGTAACTTTAGCCTGTATCAACTGGCTCACGTCAGGGCCTAGTGGTGAAGTATTGCTGTTTGTAACCTGTGCAGATAACCGGGCCCTTGAGTACAGTAAGAGGTCAAGATTCCAAAATTGAACTGATAGCTTCTTAGATATCCAGATGTGAACCTTCAGCCTCCTCCTCCTCCATGGGAAGGCTAGGTTGATTTATCGAGTTCTGAGAGAAATATTTCCTGAGGGACATTTGAGAACTACTCATCTGCACAGAGTGGTCAATGTTTTACACTAATTTGGACCAACAGGAGGAGTGTTTGCTTAAATCTTCTTCAACGTATTTATTTAATAGATATGTACAATATGTTCCATGTATTAAAACTCAACAAGATACGAAAATAAACAAAATACTTCAAAACAAAAAAGTACAAAAGCGTCATGTTCTTAATACGTATTTTAACGTATTTTTTAAATTTAAAACAAATGTGTTTGAAAAGAGGAAGCATTAAACCCTTCTCAACACATTTAAAGTGCTCTACAGTAACACTGTATTGAAATAGTGTAAAGAACAAAACACGTTGTTTTGTACCTAGAAAGTTTGCATTAAAACACTAGTTTCAGACTGAACCTTTCGTGGTTGGAAAATAAAAAAAAACTTTACTAATTTTGAAAATTAAACTAAAAATATTCATTATAAAGTTCATATTCTATGTTCTAATGAACATTTAAACAAATAAAATAAATGTAAGCTGTACCGGTTGGAAAAATCAGTTGCAGAGAAGTTAAAGGATGCTAACTCGTTATGATGTTTAACGTTGTTTTTCAATTTGCCGAGTCTTTTTACTTTTCTTTGTTTCGACGTTTGAGGGCAGAAACATCTTCATTAATGTACAATTTCATTTTTAATATATCTACTGACTTTTATAGCAGTGTTGGAAATATTTATTTTTAAAGTACGATTCTTAAAAAACTACCTTCTGTTTGTCACTTTTACTTTTTCTTGTAATTTAAGTCCGAGGAAGAGAAATTACAGGACAAATAATTTATCATACTTGTAATTTCTCAACTGAAATTCAAAATAATTGTGAAATCAGTTGATGGGCAACTACTGTCGTAATTTGATATCTGTTTCAGGATAATAATTTGAACCACGACGTAGGGATACTAATATTTGAAACAAAAGTGTAAGAATTAAAACACTTAGTACCCTGGACATTTTATTATCTCACGACCGGTTTCGAGCTGAACTCATCTTCGGGTGATGCAAATGACCTGATTTTTGATATCTGTTATATGTCTGGCTTCTACTAGGTTTGAATTTCAGATACATACTACCTTGAGAGTGAATCCTGCTTCTAATGAATTGACGTTGTGTTCAACAGCATGAGCTGACAGAGGTCGATTGGAAATGTCGTAGCGATGGTTTGTATTCCGGAATCTGAGGAATGTGTGTTTTTAGTACAACAGAAAATCTAAAAATACTTTATTTATTAATTTTGTTTATTATTTTAATTTATTACAGTTACTTTATGTACTTTATTTATACTACTTATATTTCAGAATTCCCAAATCTACATATGAAGAAGTTTTGGAACATCTTTGCAGTATTTAAGGTTTATTCTAAAAATGATTTCTACCAAATTACCCAAATGCAAAGTATACTACAGTACAAAAATGTACTTTCAAGTTTGATTTGTAGCAATCCTATAGACTGGGAGATTACTTGTTCAAGATTAAATTGTTAAATGTTTGTTCAATGGACTCCGATGTTGCATAAATTAAAACTACGAAGAAACCAAATGAACCCCAATTGAAGAAGGAAAGCTGTTCAGCGTCTTTATTGAAGAGGTTGAAAACCAGGTTACACAATGGAACGGTTGCTGGGGATTATTGAGGTTTTGGTTCTTGGTTGTATTCTAAATTGCCTGGGTTATATTGTTGTTGTAAATGAAGCTAAGTCATCTTGATATCAGTTCTTGAATCAATAGTCATCTTGAATAATAGGCTAAAGTTGATTTCATGGAGCCCCCTGTAAGAGGGAGTTGTAACAACATCTTTGAAACTAATAAAGATACGATTATAACACTGTTTGGACAATTTAGCATATTCAAAGTAGGGTTCATGGTTTGTAAACATTTGAATGTATTAAACAATACTGCAGCGCTATACGTTGCCTATTTAGGCCCGTATTGTTTATTTATTTCGTCTTAGTAAACCAAAACAGAACACCGAAAGTAACTTCGGCACCATGTGTGTCTGCGTCACGTTTGTTCGCTTATAACTTCTGAACCACTATCCAGATATCAATGAAACGTTTTACGTTTTTTAAGGGCGTTGCGTAGTCACACTTATATTCTAGAAAGCAATCATACACGGTTTAAAAATAATTTAACGGCGGCTTTGAAGCGGCTCTTGAGAGTGTGGTTTCTGCTTGAAGAGATTAATCATGTTTTCACCTACAATTTCAGCCAGATTTGATCAAACCCAGTTACACGTCATAAAAGCATTACGTAGTTACACTTTTGAGATAGTCGAAAGCTACCATACTTGATTTAAAAACAAAATGACGGCATTTTAAAGTGTGTGGTTTTAGAATGGAAGGACCACTTATGTTCACTTTTAGCTGCAAAACGGCTAGCCAGATACGTAGGAGGACCTTTTCATGTTATTTCAGTATAACGTAGTTACACCTAGCTTGTAAAAACCAGTACAACCGTAAAAAAATGGTGGTTGCAAAGGTGTTTGGTACGGGTTTCCATGTTCTTAGTTTCGCTCACAAATGCAGAACGGCAACGGCTGAGCAGATATGCGTTTACGAGTAGGTTATTGCATAGGTTAAAAACGAACACTCTGAACCAATATATGGTGCCAGTCTTAAGTGTGCTTTTCTGGTGTCTGGTTTATTCTCCAAACCAACATCTTGAATTAATTTATGTTTTTAATTACTTGTCAATTAAGTAACATCTTGTGTACTTATACCCTTTCGAAACTCAAATAAAGAATCGTTTCCTAGTGAAGAAGCACACAATCACTCAAGAAAAACAAAGAGCAGAAACTTGGAGAAGATCACGTACTTTCCGTAACAGAGGGTTCCGACCCTTAAGTCGTAATCCTTCCAGACACTTCACAATACCACAATACACCTCAAATAATATTCTCTCCGAGCCTTTAAAACTGAACATATGACATCCCTTAATACACATTTTTTAATGATGCATTGAAAGATAATTTTGATTTCTGTGGTCAGAAGCCACGGGGTTACGGTAAGGTTTACGGAAAGTTCTCAAAAGAAAGTCCACCGAAATTCTGTTTGAAAGAAAAAAAAACAAGTTCTCAAATACCCAATGAGGCAGGTAAGTTGTTAATCTGACATATGAACATAGTCGACACGTAGCTACACGCGCTACGGTGAATCTTAGCAATTTTCCAATAAAACAAAACAAACGTTTCATCCATCTATAATGAATTAGACGACATTCTTTCATACCATATTAGTATTTTTACAATTGTGTTTTAAAGATTTGCCTATTGTTAGGTCTATTAGTTGTATTGGTTTTGAAATGAGACAGTTGTTTACTTTCTGTATCCTAAAAAGCCTAGGTTTGTAAATTAATCTTTTATTAAATACACAGTGTTATTTACCGTGATTGACAAAATTTAATTTCTGCCCAGTGCTCTGAATGCCACAGTGAAGGAATTCTGACTAAACAATTGAACTGAAATAACTTGAAAACGGTAGGTTTTAGAGCAACGGGAGTTGTTTTGTTCGATTGAAAAGCAAAGCTTGACTATACAGGGCATTGCATTCATTTATGTGCTAAAACTTTGTAGATACAAAACAACTTCAAATGGCCACCATCGGACGATCCGATTTAGCTGGTTAACGAACTTAACCTAGATAATTGAGAAAGGAACGTTTGTATCAAATGAAGATAGATAAAAATGCGACCTATAGTATATATATATTAACAAAATATAAAAAGAATTTTGAATACCCTGGTTTGAATTTTGTACACTACTACAGTTTCAGGCATTAGCCCATTTTCAAGTGTGTATAAAAGTGTAACGTTACACTTTTCCTATATTCATATGACTACTCTAAAGGTCGCATTTCTTATCCATCTTCATTTGATACAGACGTTCATTTCGCAATTATCTAGGTTAAGGTCGTTAACCAGCTGGATCGGATTGTGTAACGTTACACTTTTTCTACACACTTGAAAATGATCTAATGCCTGAAACTACAGTAGTGTACACAAATTAAAACACAGGGTGCTTCAAAGTTTCTTTTATATTTTGTTATTGCAATAAGTAGCCCTTCTTGTCAACTTCTTACAAATATACATATAATATATATTCATAAGAAAAAACACTTCAAGAACAATACAAACACCTTTATATTTCGTTTCAAGTAGTTTTTAAAAAGGTACAAAAATTAAATGAACAAGAAAAGAAAAATGGTGTTTAAGTTTGTACAAAACTGAAATAATATATAAATGTATATAAAGTTTTGCCGTTCAACTCAAGAGGTGTTGAGAAACTCAAAACTGCAAACCGCACCTTTCTACGACGTTTCCTTCTCTTTGGCGAGAGACATGAATAGCTCAACTCGTATTTCCTATGGGTATTCGCCATAAGTCATTATAAAGGTAATAATAAAATGTTTAAAGGTCCATAGCTCTCACTTTGTAGGTTATGATTTTTAAACCTGGGGCAGTTATTGGGCCAAATTGTATATACTAGGTACAGTTCCTCTGATGAACACTACAGATAAAATCTAAAACCATTACATTTTCGTTTACTAAAAACCCTCAAAAAACCGTATACGTTTTAAATGTTTATTTTATTGCTAGTGTTTTTGTTAAATACAATAAAGCTCTCTAAGAATAACGGCACAAGAAAGCCAGAAGATATCAGATGTCGTTTCGTGACTTTGTTAATAACTAATGCCCGGCAATTCAGTGCAGCTATAGCTCCCAATCTTCTTCTCCCAACATACTTGAGCTTGTAATTTATTGGCCTGAACCGTATACGGACAGAAAGCCACTTTAAAACTAAGTTATCGATCAAATACAAGTGAAAATACAAGGGACAAAGTGATAAAAGAAAGTCAAACGTCAATTCTTGTCAACGTTCAAAGTGATCTTATCGATTGCTTTTTGTTTTCTTGTCTTGTACAAACCTGTTTCCTTTAAGAACTCCACGTTTTACACTATTCCTCTTATATAATCATGATTATAAAATAATTTTAATACATTATAAATACGTTTGTGAGGTTTAAGGTTTGTTTGTTCAACTCTAAGTTTAGTTTGGTTTATTGGAGGTCGTACAAAATCAAATTAACGTCGTGCAAACGCAAAAACATCCTAGAGTATAGCACTTTTGCATTGGTATTGAGCTTAAATATGCAACCTTAATTATTATTAATTCTTTGGGACGCAAGGTATGTACGATATATATGAGATATGTAAACGCAGTCCAGAAATATTGAGTGAAAGCGTAAATTATTCCTAGGGAAAGCTTATTATAAACCTTAACCCATGAGAAATGTGTGTGACTTGACCATAAAGCCATTGATGCTGAGAAAAAGAGATTATTCAAATAGTCTAAAACCCATTCTTTATATTTACAATGTGAAGTTTGTACTAAAGAGTGGTCAAGGAATGATATTTCTGAGTTGTAACTTAGGAACAACTAAAAACTACGGTTATAGAACTTTTGTCTAGCTAACTCGATAAATGGGTACTTAAACAGTGTTAGGGCAATTTAGAACCACGGCGAAGTCGACCACGTAGCGATATTTTACAGCGATAAAAAGCAACTTTATCTACGTTTGTAACGAGGGTTTCTTTTACTAGTGTTCACAATTTACCTTTGTAAAATCAGTTAAGAGTCATTCACTATACGTATGAACATATTAAAGGTGACTGAAGTATCAATTTACCTTTCCTCGTTCTTTTTCATTGAATTAAATTTTGCTTTTCATACCTGATCTGTAGCTCTAATAACAACATGTGGCGTATTTTAGGTTTCTCTTTTTTATCCCTGAGGCACACTCTTTTAGTGACAGCCTTGTTGTAAAAATTTAACGCTTGTCCTAAAAGTTTTCTGTAACGCATTAAACTTTGCTTCAACAGTTTTATACAGTTACGTCAGTTGTACTAAAAGCCTCACTCGTACACGTACATTCATAACAGTACAGTGTACACCACTCAGCTATATTGAATAGCATGGACGCCTAACTTAAGTGGCTGGTTGTTGAGGTTTAGATGATCATAATGGAAAGAATGTATTGAAAACCCTTAAATTATATGGTTACAATCCTCATGCAAGGTTTAAGATTTTACTCTTATGGTTAAAAAGGAAACCCCGTATTGAATTCTTATTTTGTTGACTTGCTCGCTAAACTGATGCTTATACGCATATATATTCAGTGCTAATAGCCACGGTAAATAAGAATATAAACTACAGTCAGAGCTAACAACCTACATTTTAACAGCTACAGTAAGATAATAAAAAGGGACAACAGTAAAGTTGGTAAACCCAGTTTTAAGGATAGATCATAAGTAGCTTAGGTACTTGGGAACAAAAGATTTTGTTCGGTAAGAGATCAGCTGTAAATTTTATTTTTATACTTCGCTACTTTTATAACCACGATTGTTAAACTTGTTGATACCTTTGACCTAAAAGTACTTAAGAGACAAGACTACACTTCAGCTATGATACTCGAAGAAGACACTAGAACATCATATGTTTTATTATAAAACTACGAACATAATTGCTTTGTCTTACTGGCCTAGTTACTTGTGCAAACAAACTTACTCACATTAATCAAAGGTTTGTTTTGTCTCATGACAATATCTAATCATTATAAATAAACATTGCATGTCTCAGTGCATGTTTGTTATAACTGAAATACCAGTTACAACATCGAGCTTTAGTTGTGTAACGAAGCAATCTAGCAATAATTGGTTGTTAATCAGGGTAACAAGGGAAGTACATATTAATTGCTGACTACCAAAACATGAAACTTGCGAGACCCTTAATACATTATTGTGATTTTTACTTACAGTACAACAATCTAGAACAAATTTATCTTGGAATATCACACACTTTTATAAGTTGGTAGCTTCCACCTAGTCATTTAAAATCGAATAGTGAAAGGAGTATAGATAATAGTCGTGATACTAAATACTGAGTATCATACGTGTTTCCGTTTGAACTTGCAGACTGTACAATGCAGATAGTTACTGGTAAATAGAACAAGAAAGTTATCAACAAAGACAACAGTGAACAAGCAGTGCAATACCTCAACAAAGATACATTTAACGTATGAACAATTAAATGTTTTTGGTTTTTGTTGCTAGTAAAGTTTACAACAAGGTTAAAAGTTATACAATTTTACCAAACTATTGTGACCAATTATTTTTTTCATGGACGATGAAACATCACTTTTAATACTAAAATACAAACAAAGACCTTTGATAAATTAACTCAATTAATTAAAATTCTCTCTCCCCGAGTTTTTAAACTATGTTTCATTAGAAAAGCAAATTAGATAACTAAGAAATTCACCTTCGTTTACTCCAGACAGGCATCGCCTAGGTTTATTTTATTTACATTTTTAGGATAAGTACAGTATTATTACACCCTGTAACCTCTGCGGTATATCATTTCTGAAGTCAGTCTGGCATTGTGTTGATATTGATTGTTAGTTTGTGGAAAATATACTTGAATAAAGGAGTTAAAAGTATTCAAAACACTAATAAATAGTAAATATGATAATTTATTGTTATTATTAAAATCTTCATTAACTTCTCAATATACTTTCGTCTTGTAAGTGTTGGTGTTTAGACTCTGACTACGTCATAGAACCAATAATATCTGCAAAACCAGGCCGACACGCAGCTAAGCGCTAAAGCGTTGCTTGCATGAGTGAATGCGAATTTCCTTCGCAATTTGTTACAATTGCAGTTCCTATTCGCTCCGTTCAAAGCCTCGATTTGGCATTCCGCCGTTCTATTGCCACGGGCGTTATGCGGCTTTAGGTAAATATGACATAGTATTAAATTCTGATGTTTGTAATATTTCCAGCTTGCTGATTTAAAGTCGCGAATTGACAGTCACATATTCGGACGAACATTAAGATTTAAGTACTTCTCTAAATTTTCAGGCATAAATAGGTGGGCCGGAAGGTGTAGTGGTCAGCATAATCACCCGGCAAGTGAGAGAACCGGGTTCGAGTCCTGGTTTGGCCCATACATCTCTTCAGATTTCTTTAGTTATAAATATACACAAGTGTCGTATGTACATGTGTAATCAAGTTGTTGAAAAAATGCTCAAAACAGGTTCTAGGGGTCAGGATTGGTGCTCATTTGATGGTTCCGGGCCTTGGTCTTACCACGCTGACGACATGACTGAGATATTCATACCGTCAACGTGGTAAGATCCAGGCTAAATATCATTCGATAATAAACTTGATGATAATATATTAGTACCGAAACTGGTAGATGGATAGTTCCATTACAGATTGTTCGAAGAGGTAAAATTTATAAATTTAGAAGAGTATTAATCAAAGCATAGTTTTAATAATAAACCAGAGATTATATTAAACCCTTTAACCTCAATGAGAAGGAAGTAAGCTCTCCTGCAGAAGGAGGTGACCTTGATCGACACGATAACAGAGCAGTGGCAACAATGCTCACCATCTACTCTACTCGTAGAGGGGAATTTTAGGTTCTCTACTCTACGCAACCACTATTTTCTTTACCATCATTATTTATTACAATAATCAAGGAAAATAAATTTAATTTATATTATGAATTTAATAAATTTATTTGAACTAAATAACATAAATGTTTATAAAAATAATTAAAAAATGTCCAAACCCATTTATTTGTCTTTTATTAGCCAAATCATTCCGATAAGACAAACTCTTCTTCTAAATGTATTTGAGTAGTAATTGAAATTCTTTTACAACTAGCAACTTAGTGTTTTACCCGTTGAAACAAAACCAACTATTTTTAACTGTTTATCTTTAATATTTTATCTACGTTACATTTATTTATTGGTCCGTATTAAAATCCAATAGTTCATATCCAGCCTGGAAGGTTTGGGCATCGCGTCACCTATGGCAAGCTCGTAGGCCGTAAGGTTACAAGGACTTTCACTACCTAGCGGCCCTTCACTGCTACCCTCAGCTAAATCGTATATTAAAGCTGCATGGAGATTCTGAGGACAACCACCACGTTGCCAACACACAAAGAATATACTCGTACATTTTGTATTATAACTAATAACTCTGATTACAAATCCTACAGTCAATATAGCAGTTTGAATATATTCGCTAGATTTTGTTCCTTAAGCTATGGTTTCCTAGAAAAAAGTTCACCGCTATATTACGGCCGTAATGTTAGCGGTGAACGTAACGGTGACGGTGGACGCAACACACTATTTAAACAGATGTTGACAACAATAACCTTTGACATGTTGTTTATTTTAGTTGTCAAAGTTTATTTACGTATTTAGTAATGGACAAGCTAGACTTTTGTTGACAAAACAAATGTTGTCATCTGGCGAGAAAAACTTTAACTAATTTTCACTGCTACTTTACGTCTACCGTTTTCTAGGAAACCACTCTCATCTGATTGTATTGAAAACAAAACTCACCGTCATATTACGGCCGTAATGTAGCGGTCACAGCTTTCTAGGAAACCATAGATTAACGAACAAAATAATTTGTTTTGTAGCCACAGCTGTAATGAAACAACGAAATTAAAAGAAACACCTGATAGAGGTCTTTATTTTGACGTCAATTCATAGCTTTAAGATATTGTAAATTCAAAATTTCCGATTTAAATGAAATGTTCAAATAAAACTATTTAACGTCATGCTTCAAAATCATGTATGCTAATGGAAGAATCTATAATTTTAAGTGCCTTTGTCAATTGCTGACAGTTAAACTAAAAAGTTCTAATTTAGTCCATGTGAATTTAGTAACGTAACGTTAGTTTTGCAGATTTTTCATGCAAACATACGTTGACCATGTCAATTTTTTATCAAGTGGAAGACTTTGAATTTGTAATCAAACGTGATTAGCACAGAAGTTAACCCGTGTTCGCAATCCAGCTTGTTTGGAGGTTTAATTATTTTGTCCTAAAGATTTAACGAGTTTGCTGCATCAGTTAAACTACGAGTATAACACATCTGTGATTTTGCTAAATTTATAGAAATTAACTAATCACATGAAATTAAAATAGTGTCCGTTACATCCGCTGGATAAAGCTGAAATAATAACATAATAAATAGTTTCAAGCTACTATGACCATGGGTTTCCATTAACTAGCCAATACCAAGTTTTAGATCATATCTCAATCTATCTATCACGTGTAACCACTTGGTCTATATTGCTGGCAATTAATTCTTTTCATTCTCAACATTTCTTTTATTTAGTTGTTGTTTAAATCTGAACGTGTAATGATTAAATGTTAATGATGCAGGTTACGTTGACTTTGTCACCTGTCATCAAGCAAATTATGTTGTCAATCTACAAATCTGTATTGTTGTGATTAGCTACAAATATTCTACTACCATCCAGTTGTGTTTTAGTTGTGATACGACAAAGTGTTCATAATTGATTTCTTTCCCAACTTCAATTAGTTTGCAAGAGACAACGATATCTCTGTGTACTTACTGAGATTTTGGGGTTGAGCAATACTAATAGAGACATCATTGTTGTGAATATTTTCTGAAATATATATAAGTTCTCTTATTAATCTACCTGAAGGTTTTTATAAACTATTTAAAGAAGACTTTAGGTGGAGTTCATAAAGATCACTCTGTACTTAAACTCCGTTCCTCAAAAGATTAAAGCAGCCTCTTCCTGCGTTTTTAAATGTAACAGTCCCTAGTGGAAACCAAGATACACACAGGAGGTTTTCGACACCAGTAGTAGATCTTCATCTACATATCAAACGGCTAGCTGGAAAACCAATACCGAGGCTCGTACTTTTCGAAAAAAATTTGACATATAACTGGCAGTATTTAAAGGTCTTGATTGTACACTAACAAATATATTAGTAAACTGATTAATAATACATTTTTAAAAGTCGAAGAAGTAATCTATAGTGGACTTGTCTCTATGTTTAAAACTATTTACAAGACAAAACGCACACAATTTAAAACCCTCATTTGATTTCAATGAAGGTATGAACCTTCCTCTGTGAATAGCCTGTTAAAGGAAAGGTTTAAAGTAGTTTTGGACATTCAACTCCATGTGTGTAGTGTAGACTAATTAAGTTAGATTTAGTGGGAATTAAAGTGATCTTCATGCATTCCACTCTTGATGTAAGGAACTTAAACCCAGTAGAAAGGAAGACTGTAGGGTAAGTGTTATTATAGTCGTAAACTTGATTTTGTGTGAGGAACATATTGTGATAACAGGGTGAGTTTTAAATGTCCCCCCAGAAAAGAAAGATTTTTAAAACCCTTTGGGGAATGTTTTTATAGGACTCTTGTTTGTTTTTACGAACTTTGCGTCACCCACCCCACCCAAAAACCATGGGGGGACGGCCTTCTAAAAATTTTTAATGGCATCTCTTTTGTGGCACTTTAAAAGAAAGGGAATTTTCATACAAATTCAATGACGCAAAGAAAGAATTTTGATATCTACTCTTTTTTGTAATACTCACTAAAATATTGTAAGAAACCAGCTTTTTTTTAAAATGACAAATTTGTCTTGACAATGTTTTGAGGAAAACATCACAACCTTATAAAATAATCCCATAACGTATGTTCATGACAATTTCGTCATACAAATCTTTTTTAATGCGATATTTAGCTTTTAAATGCTGATTTCATGCTATCTTTGAGTGGGTATTACAAAAGAACGAGCAAAGTTACAAAATATTTCTTTGCATCGTTGACTTTGTAAACAATTTCCTTTCTTTTGAGGTACCAAAAAGGAGTGGTTGCCATTTGAAAATTTTGGGGGCCCTCCCCGGTTTTTGGGTGGGGACTGGATGACGACAAGTACGTCAAAACAAACTTCAGAACACTATAAAAACATTTCCCAAAGGGGTTTAAATTCTTTTTCCTTTTTCAAAGGCTAAGGTCGGAGGGGGGACATTTAAAACTCACTCTGTGTACAAACTATCCACATTCAGTGCGTATGAAAATATCTTTCAATAAAACTTTAATCATTTGTAATGGTGATGTCTAAACATACCTTTAACTCTTTTTGTTACAGTAGGTGGTTGATGCTTAATTACTTGAATTCTCCATTGATGACCTGCATTGTCGAATATATTGCGTCGTAACTATTTACACTACATTTCTACTTATACAATTTTATACGTTGGTGGAGGCTTGGTTACAAATGAGTGGTATTCACTATTTGGTTTGCCAAACATATGACCTAAAAGTACGATTAGTACTGTAAAAATTATAATGTAGGTCAAGCTAAGTGTTTTGTACTTATCAAGGACGTATCTCGGATTGCGAGAAACGCCGTTTCAGCTGCATAGGATGAAATGTTTTCTGAGCGGCACAAGATTGAACAGGCAACCACAAACAAGATTGCCCTCAACCAACGTTATGACAGTGAATGCCATCTGTCTTCTCACTATTTCATGTTTCATTTCTTTCAAACACATTCACATACTAATAAGAGTATTCTGTTAAGAGTTTGACAGCTGTGAACAGTTTGTGTCGAATTTGTACCTAAGCTTATTGCACATTCCCAAACCGGTTATACAGTTTAAATTATTTTTATTAAAAAAATCAAGATTCTTATACATTTAGTTATACGCTAATTTTCGTTGTTATTCCTTATAATGCTTTTCCTTTTAAACACTTCTATTACCCAACGTAATTATAAATAGTGTATAGTTTCCGTAGTAATAATATTTAAAATGTACATGGAGATAATTGGTTTATGTTAGACAGCGTTTTAATCTTTCCAAAGAACGCAGAAGGATAAGCAATAAAAATATTCTTTTCTTCTTTAAATAATCATAGTGAGCCTATATCGTGTAAATATGCATCTTTAACCTTATAAACCAAATTGCAAATTTAAGTTGAAAACAGACAATTTGTAGTGGTGTAGTAGCAGCACTACGAAGAAATCTAATGAACCTCAATGGAACAAGGAAAACCGTGCTTAGCGTTCTTATTGGGGAAGTTAAAACGGGTTACACAATGGAACAATTGCTTAGGGATTATTGAGGTTTCGATTGTCTGATGTCATTCGAATTGAGAGAGGTTTATTGATGTTTCAGAGACAGCTACCTGGATTATGAAACTGTTAGTTTATTCAGCGAGACTTCTTTTGATTAACTGAACATATACAACACAGTTGCCTAAACCAAACCGAGACTATGGTTAAATACTTTGAACGTATAAGTAGCAAGGTCAAGGGTTTGCGAAAAACGTGTGTTAATTTTTAATATTGCAAAACAGAAAGCACAGAAGTGCACAGCTCATGAATGTCCACAGTAAGTTTAAAAAACATAATTTTCTGTACTGCGTCCCAGAATCATATTTGATCGAAACTTAATTTTGCTTTGATGTAGGCCTACTGGACAATGTAATAGACATGATAGAACACGATGTTTTTAGTACAACTTCCATAATTTAATATAACTTTATTCAAAAACAGAATACCTACTTTCCAAACTTGGGTCTGCTAAAAAATAATTATAAAACAATTAATAATTAAAAATAATTAAAAGTAATATAAAACAATAATACCGGTACGTAAAAGTAAATGATATACATTTAGAATTAGTTTCTTTTTATATACATTATTCCTGAGAATGAACACAATTTCAAAGACGTGATAGTAATTTCTTCAGTCGTAGACTTTGAAATTTTAAATTTTGGAAATAACTAGTATTCATGGTTTAATGATTAAAGACTGCTCATAGCTTAACGCTATATTTCAGTTTTAGAGGTCGAGAATAGTTGCCCATTTCAGTCATTCGACTCTTAAAACGTTTATAAATAATGACCGCAAGTCAATGTACACGGGCCATCTGTCTGTTACGAAGTTATCTAAGCAAAAAATCTTAAGAAACGCAGAACTTTAGAGCAATTACTTTTCTAGCGAGAGAGTTTGTTAAAACAATAACGTTCGCTGGGGTGAAAGAAATCAAGAAGCTAACAGATGTCGATTTGTGACTCCGTTAATACTGTTCTAATGCACAGCAATTCAGTACAGTTACAGCTCCATTCCTTCTTCTAACCGTCGGCTTTGCTTGTTTATTGTTGGCTTTAATGGTCTACAGCCTTTACCGATTTTGTAACATGCTTAAGCTGATAATACTTATTTGTTAAGAGGCCTATTGTGTGGTCCTTCAATAGCTTATAAACTTAATAACCATAATGAACGACAATAATTTGAATTCCCTGAGAATATCTAGAAAAGTTAATCAAAGAGTTTCTTTGTTAGTTTTAAAAAGTAAGTTCGTTTCTAAACAGAATTCTATAAGGGGTTTTATCAAGCCGTGAACCTAGGGCCGTATAAGTTACGTGATCATCGTAGGAGTTGATATCAGAATCATTGTTCTAGAAGTTGTTTTCAAATCCATAAAATCATTAAAATGGGCATCATTAAAATACTATTATATTAAACAACATTGACGTGCATTAATTCCCAAGATAATAGGAATCTTAAAATAGTTCCAAAATAGTTAAAAGACATTTTAGGTGGCAAAACAACTTGTCATACGAAACTTGTCCATGACAAAATTGTCATATTAGTAAAGATGAGGTTGGTTTCTAAAAGAAACAAGTTTTTACAAGGCAAGGTAAGACAAGCAAAAGCAATCGGATAGATCAATTGGAGAGTTGTCAAGAAATGACGTTTGACTTTCTTTCAGTACTTCATCCACTTGTATTTTCATTTTGATCGATAGGTTGGTAGAAATAGTTAGATTCTCATTTGTTCAATACAGGGTCTGTATTGCTTGTGTTTCTATTATTTTATTTAGTAACATGGTAAAATTTAACTCAATATATTATCTAGTGTTAAAAATGTGTGTATTCAAGTTTAGTAGTAAATTTGAGTGGTGTTAAATGTTTCTACTGCCTAATAGGCTAGTCAACTAAGACCATAAAAGGACAGTTAGCGGAAAGTACAGGTCAGCCCTAATTCCTTTTAATCTGTATGTTTTCGAGGTCACTGAACACGAGGTTTGTGGTTTGCTGACAGATACTTCGGCCGGAACATTATTTTATTTAGCAATGAATTTAACAGTGAACATCTTGTCACCTTTTTAGTTCTTGACCTAAATCTTGGTAAGCGTGCAATTTAGCGAAAGAACCACTCTATACTAAATGAAAGGGATGAAATTGCAAGTTTTATATTTAACATTTCTTTCTACGGCCAATATTTACGCCACTAGAGTACATTGATGAAGCTGCAGAATTATCAACTATCGTATCGAAAATCTTGCTTTCCTTTTACCGGCTTTCATGGAAACAAGCCGTGTTACAACAGATATTTGAGTACTCGTATAAACTCATGAAACATCTTGAACATGGTAATGTTATCACTACTTTCCAAAACAGTAATAATGGTGGCTTGCTTCAATGGAATTTTACCAGGCAGATGCGCTTGCTTGAATTGAGATAGTAACGAGATGCTGATGAGGGCACGTTACTAGTCAGAAAAAGAGCTTTTAGCAAATCGTTGCGAGTAGTTGCTTTATGGTAATCGTTGGAAGGGATTTGTCCCAAATAATTATTTAACAAGACGTAAAGGAGCAGTTCTTGTCAAATACAAGTTGTAAAATTAAACACTGTATTGAGCAAACAACATCAATTTATCATTGTTTATACTATTACGTCATTTTTCTTGATTTGCGATCCTAAAGACATAGCTGTATTATACGTATAGTATACAAATATGACACATTAACAATTTTTTTGTAACACAGCTTGTTTCCATGCTACGAAAAGAAAAGCAAGATTTTGGTGTATTTTCGATAGTTGATAATTTTGCAGCTTCATAAATGTACTCTAGTTGCAGGTATTGGCCATAGAGAGAAAACAAAATGTAAAATTTAAAACTTGCGGGCAATTTCATTTAGTATAAGGTGGCTTGCTAAGCTGCATACCTAACGATTAAGGTAAAACAAATCTCACTGTTTTTACTAAATAAATCAACGTTTAGCTAAAATATCTGTTAGCAAACCTCAAATTCGTGTTCTGCGACCTCGAAAACATACAGAATAAAGGAAATAGGACTGTACCTAAACTTTCTAACTTTCCTAATTTGACTAGCCTATATATGTTTAGTTTGTTGAACTAAGATCTAAGAGTTTATTATGTCTGCAGGTATCTTTTCGGAGTTATACGAAGTTTCCGTTGCTTATGATTCCACTATCGACAAATTACAAAACAGCTAACAACACATTACAATACAATTGGAACAACTATAGAAGCTTTGACGCTGTCGAATCAAAGCTCTAGTCGAATCGATAAATACAGTACAGAATGTTAAAAACGTAAAAGGTAGGATCACTTCTCAATTCAGATGCAGTTCGAAATATGGCACAAATGTACCGCGTCAGTTAAGTGGTAATACACTGGCAATCAATTGAGTGTAAACGGTTTTTGATTAGACCTGGTAATTACATCACAAACCTTACGTTTGGTTTTATTCAATACCTTGCAAAGTTTAATATTTCTTTGAATTACATTTCCCACACTTCTATAAACTATAACCATCCTTCAGCCTATTAAGGTTTTTGAATGTAAGAGTTAATATTATATATTTAATCAAACTGATAAAGTCTGTACTTAATTCAGTAATGCGATAATATATTTGGTGTTGTCACACCTTGTGGCTTTCAATAAACACCTTTCACAGTAAGCACAATGAAATCCAAAGGCCCTTTTCAGTTCACAGATTGGGTTTGGTATTGGATACTCCCTCTCTCTGTCATGGAAACATTATAAACACCATATTATTTATTTAAGTATTCTCATTCGTCCCTCTTCTGGTCTGTTTTAATAATATTTATAAAAGTATGTTTACGAATGCGAACCTTTTACCGGGTAGCCACGATAAAGTGTCCTAAACGGATTACAGGAGTACAATTAGAGCTAGAAAGATGAAAAAACTTGTTTCTCAAGAAACCGAACATGCGGATTTCAAGAAAAATATTTTTAAAGTTCCCAGTATACAGGGTGTGTCAATACTAAAACTCACAGGGTCAAAACTCGAGATTTTTAAATGCAAAGGTGGGTCATATTGTACATAATTTTAAACAAAAGAACATTTAGAGCATTTTGACGAAAAATATTTTTAATATGTTGCCCCGTTACCAAACTAGTAATATAAACGTGAATCGCGTAAACTTTTACGGTCGCCCTGTCGTTAAATTATCAGTTCGATTACAAATATGGTGTTTACGCATTGTTTCTCAGAATTTGACGAGCTTATCAACGGTATGTCGTACAACCATGTTTTTGAAACATTTCTAATCTCAAAATGGATGTAAACATTGAAGTTGTTTTATCATGAATAAGTCACAAACATTAAATAGTAAGGTATATCTTGTTGCATATCATTGTAAAGATAATTTTAATATAAATATTTTTTGTACTGAACACAGTTTTGTATCTTTATTCGTTTAAGAGCTATAACAAAACAACAATTTTAACCTTGATTTTGCCGGTATTTTAGTAGTGTATACGGTCGTTTTACCTGCTTGGTACCAAAGTTAATAGCAACAATTCTAATAAAGTAGTTCTTCTTGGTAAAAGCTCATAAAATGACCAAAACAAACATAATTAAGAATATAACAATATTTTATTTGTATTATTTCGCAAAAACAAGTTGCGAAAGAAAAACCAGTTGTCATGGTTATGTTATTGTAACTTTTCAATATTTTATCTACAATGTTATTTCAGCTGATTTATTTGTCCAGCTTTGTATTGTGTAATTCAAAATGGTTTAATACTGTATTCATAAATGTGACCATGAGTAGGCCTATGCATTGCAATTGTCACGTAGCAATGTAAAGAAATTTAAATTGCAACATTACAACAGATAGAAAAATTAATCTGCTGATATAACACAGCAGATAACATATTACAAAGTGCGCAATAACATAACCATGTTAACTGGTTTTCTTTCGCAAGTCTGTTTTAAAAATATTGTTATATTTTAAATTATGTTTGTTTTTGGTCATTTTATAGAGCTACCAAGAAGAACTACTATTATAATTGTTTCTATTAATTTTGGTACCAAGCAGGTAAAATATTATTCACTACTAAAATACCGGCAAAATCGAGTTAAAAGTGGTTTTTTTATAATAACCAAACAAATAAAATTACAATTGTATTAAAATTAAAAAATGTTCATATTAAAATTATCTTTACAATGATATGCAACAAGATATACCTTACTGTTTTAGTTTCTGACTTATTCATGATAAAACAGTTTCAATGTTTACAACCATTTTGAGGTTATAAATGTTTCAAAAACATGGTTTGACATATCGTTGAAAAGCTCATCAAATTCTGAGAAACAATACGTAATTACCATATATGTAATCGAATTGCTAATTTGACTGGGGCGACTCATAAAAGCTTTCGCGACTCACGTTTATAGCTCTAGTTTGGTAGCGGGGCAACATCAAAAAAATTGTTTCGTCAAAATGTCGAAGAATTCTATTCCGATTAAAAATTATGTACAGTATGGCCCACCTTACATAACGTTATTTTTAGAAATATAGATCTATGTGACAATTAGTATCAGAACCATACAACTACTGGGATGAGCATTTGAGTGAACTGTGGCTAAACGCAATACATCTAAATAAATATCAAGCTAATAATTACACGTAACTATGAGTATTTGTGAAACCAGAGAGAAAGATAGCGATTAATACACGAAAAGGAAAGATGGCCAAAAAGATAAAAACTGCCTCCTAGAATAAATTCAGAATCTTTGAAGTTAATTGAAATTTGAGTTCTTAGTTACTTGTTGTCTTTAACAAGTACCTGAGGAGGAATCATATTACTTTAGTTCACAGTAGAACAAGAGGGATTCAGTAATAAAACACTTCGCTAAGGTGGCTCGGTGAATGGGTACTTAAACGGTGTTAGAGCACTTTAGATCTACAGTAAAGATAACCATGTCGCAGTATATTATAGCAATAAAAAGGTAAAAGACCAAGACAAGAAGTGTTTGATTAATAGTTGGTCAAGGAAAAGGAAGTATAAAGAGGAGAGTAGGCTGAACTGAGAAAGCTCGTTCCGAAAGTTTGAAGCAAGTTTGAACACAAAGAAAAGTCAGATTGGTTAACTTACGTTACGTAGTTTGACTGGCCTTATACGTGAATAATAATAATGCAACTTTATCTGCGTATGTAACATCAAGGGAGGTCTACTTACCTAGTTATTTCGGAATCGTGAATATCAACAACGATTGCTTTTTGGATTTCCCGTTATTGTACCCTTCAAGGTTCACGTTTAGAGAATCATTGGTCTCAAGACTTGTTATATCAAACAATTTGTTATATCCACGTATTTCCGCAAATATAAATTTTAACTTGTTACCGAAATTGAAACTTAATAATCTCCAACTTGATACTTTACTTTGATTTGAGACACTGACCACTCCTAGAGAGTGTTTTAAGGTGAATATGGGATGAAGGGTGAGTATGTTGAGTGTTTTTGATGGGTGATGGAGTGTAGTCTTGTTGCAAACCTACAGTGATAAAGTCAAAAACCTTGGATTGATTATTAACAAAAACTCACTTGGAATCGACACGCATTATGGAACAACGTTGACATTGATATCAGAACAATAGATGATTGTGCCCTAATTTCTCCTTTTGTTAAAACCAATAATAACGTTTAAATATTTTAATAAAAATGCGCACATTTTCCATACTCTATTACACAATCAGTTTCATACTCGTATTAAATTACTTAAATTATTGGATAGTATGAAACTCAAAACTGATTAACCTTACTTTGATACACTAAACCGCTGTATTAAGTTTTAACGAAAGAAATACCTTTTGTAATTACACTTAATTTTCACAACCTAATTAAAAAGAAAACTCTTTGTAAGTTAATGTGCATCAATGTTTGGGCTGAGATTGTTTTGGGTGTTGATTTATGCAATTCTTGATAGTTAAAATGACAGGGAAAGCTTAAACATACAAAAGAAGAATAAGAAGTCGCTATAGCAAGATAATAAAACTAAACAATGCAAAAGAACCTAAGGACCTGAGATTTAAAAAAGGTTCTCTAGAAGCAAGGTATTGCATAAGCAAACAACAAATACAGGAAGGGAGTAGAGATACAGTAAGCTGTGCAATGATATTGTTTATTTTCTTTACTGTGCTAAACAAAGATTGTGAAAACTTGTTGGTATATTTGACTCAGAGATATTTAAAATACAATACTTCACCTTGCGGTACTTAGGAGATTTCAGGGGGAAGAAGACTCTAAAACTTAATACTAGTTTTATTATATAACTTCTACAACGAACGTTTTGTGACTTATTTTATAAGGTACTTTAGTTGTGTGGTGTACCTTTACAGTTTTAACTTAAGATTATTTAGTTAAACATTTCATTAAAAACAGATATACGAGTATATTAGTGTGCACCATTTCAATTTTCTTTCTAGTGTTTGTTCAAACATAGTACGATTTAATATCAAATATATTTCTAACTTCGAGCATATTGTTACGTTTGTATGGTACTTAAGATCTATGGTTTGAGTAATTGTTTTCAACAATAAATAATAAGTAAATTATTGTCTGCAGATGGTAGTTGAAGATGGCAGAATTCTAAATACTCTCCGATCTGGCTAAGAATCACCTTTAAATTGAAAATGTAGAGTTTTCAAACAGAAATTACACTTCGATAAATTGAGAAGTCTTTAATAGTTTAATGTTGTTTCTCAATGTCGAACAAAAAGTAAAATATTCAATACATAAAATATATCGTAAGTCTACATTAATCAATGTAAAGTTTTAGGCCAACTATTCAGCCACACAGTCATTGGTTTAGTATTAAGTTAGTGTTCTCAAAGCATATTTCCCGCTAATGTCGAATAGTTACTATTTAGCTGTGAAATTAGGTCATTCTTATTCTGAGTGAATATTTGAATCCCTCGCTCAAGATTGTGTAGATATAATTATACTCAGCGAGCATTTTATTTTTCACAGGTCATTGAAAAGTTATATTAGTTTTGAAATGTTTATTATGTTATAATTAAACTTGTGTTCTTTTAATTTTGTTATTATTTACTTTCATTATTATGTTCTTGATTCAAATAGTTTCGGAAAAAACTTGTCGGAAAACGAGTTTGATCCGTTAATCGTTTTGCTGTCAATCAAAATAGAGAGTCGACACCAAAATGATTGAAAACTGATTTGACTCGCACACTCACAAAACGGTGTTAAAGCGGTAAAACTTACTGGTATATAACAGAATTAAAATACTTTTACATATGTTTGCAATAAATAAATGGTTTGACTGGACGTTTTAAATCTGTTAAGGTTAGTTTACGGTTTGTTTTAAAATTAACGTTATATATTTGAAAACTATTGTGATGAGTATTTATAAATGTTGATAACTTTTGCACAGGACGTTCTGTCACCGTATTTGGCAATTTACTGTGTATCATTTTCTATAAGGAGTACATAATTAACCCATCAAGCTGCAACCAACATAACTTTATGCACTAGATATTTTGAAGTAAATAAACTCGAAGTAAATAGAAATATACACCCAAATGGAGATAAGATGGATGCAATTCAATGCTTAACGCACGGTGAAATTACACCATCAACTTGCGGCGAGTGTATTTTACAGCAGCAACGGATACGTTTTATTGGTTCTACTCTTGACAGTTCAGTTAAACACACACCAATATCGAGGCGAAATGTCAAATAAAACAAAACAATTTTCTGTAGAAATATAATATTTACAGTTAAATGTTTGGTTGGAAAGTTTGTACGCAAAGTTAATAACTAGCAACAAGACCTCTGTGCAGAAATTACTCCGCCTTTAAAACATCAAAGGAGTAAGTTGATAATGGTTCTGTAACAAGCGACCGGTAAAAACGTCATCCGCTTTCTTCTGTGCTTCCTTTCCTTTGCCAGCCTTCCCGCACATCTTGCATAATGCGCTTAGTGGAACACACTGTGTGGTACGCGCATAAGCGACTGTACTGAAGGGTTAGTCGTTTTAGAATATAGAAGGAAATCTAGCTGGGTAATATTTTCTAAAAGACACCAATTATATTAAAGGAAAGAAAGTTACAGTGAGAACGAGCAAAACGCAACTAATAAGAGGCAATGTGTTTTTGCTCTTTAAAAATTTGGGATGTAAAAGATTAATAAAATATCAACATATTACGATTGTTAGGTTGCTATTTCTTAGAATTTGCTATCATATATTAATACCGCATTTCGAAAGAATAAATAAGGTAAGTTTAGACTTATACTTTATACATTGCTTGACTACTATCTAAACAGGCCAATGTACTAGTGATTCACTAAGGGTTAAACCATATTAAACAAAAGGTTTCAGTATTGCAACATGTTTTCCCACACAAATGCGATGGCGTCGTATAATGTTTAAAGTATGGGTGCAGTGATAACTTTTCACGATGGCCACTCCCCGTGATTAGGAAGTCACGTTAAGCCGTTGGTCCATCCCATTGGTTGTTGGGAATTAATTAACAACCCAATCTGGGAAACAGTCGGCCCTAGTTTGTAACAAGACTTCACCTCATCATCCATCTAAACACTCATCACACTCAACCTTCATTCCATATTCACCTTAAAATACCCTCTAAGAGTGGTGAGTAAAACCTTAGGCAACGACAACCTCTTGACCATATTATGAAAGGTTGAATAATATTATGAAAACAATTGAGTTTCCCAACAAAAACGTCATTTAATACAAACGTTTTTTCATTTCCAGTTTTGATATTCAATACGATGTATAAGCCTACAAATATCTACACCATTTATAACTCGTTAAAATATTAACAAAATATTAAACTACATAAAAAATAAAACATATTATAAATATGGAACCAAGATAAAGGAGGAAAGAAGAAGAAACACGAACAGTATTTCAATTTAAATCGCAACGAGTTGTATGAATACCTACAGCGTTGCGGCAGTTGGCATTATCCACCATTCTTGTGAAGGCTCTCATAACTCCTCTCTCTGGGAGACATTCAACAATAATGCTGCTTGTGTTCGTTTTGGCTTTTTTTGTCACAAGTTGGACTCAAGTACTTAATAATCTGGAGCTGTTCGTGCAGCTATTTTGTTTTGGTATTTAACGACGGCTTATTAAAGCAAAAGAACCGTAATTCGTAACTATGAAGAGGAAACCGAGGGAAAACAGTATGACTTTTAACGATACGTTGAAATACTAAAGCTGAGGGTCGTTGGAAATAACTTCGGTATTTAATTATGTAGTGAAGCTTCAAAGCCGAGGGAGGGATGAAAATGGTTTATAATAATATGATAAAATACCGAGACCGATGGCCGAGGTTCAGAAAACAATTTGTAACTATGGGGTAAAATACCAAGCCCAAAGGTCGAGGAAAATCATCACTCCTAATAATGGGGTAAATTACCGACATCAAAGGACAAGGAAGTTGAATGTGGATACGTAATAACGTGAGAAAGGTCCAAGAAAAAGAACAGTAATTCATAGTTTGAACACCGAGTCAGAAGACTCATAAGAAACAACAATGACATGTAAACACAATCAGTACCGAGGCAAAAGGCCGAGGTGTAGGTTTCCACATCCTTTCAATCAGAGTATTAATAATTTACTGTTGAAAGATTAATAGTGGTTTCATCAGTCATCTGATGAATAGTGCATAAATATAGAACCTGAACACGCTGGGGGGATTGAATAACTTTGTTATGGTTTTATTTTAACGAGTTTTACCTCAAATCCGTTTATAGTATCACAGTTATTATTTCGGTCATTTCCAAATGAAGCATTCTTTAAGTGGCATGAAACACAAACAGTGATATTCATTGCAGAGTTTGTATGTCTGTGTTCATGAGTAAACTGAAGGTAGTTAGTTTGCAGTTTTCCACAATAGTGCAGGAACAACAGTGACTGATGAACAATGCAATGCCTCACACATGCATTCATTTAAGTTCCAAATTGCTCAATGCTACTTTTTAACAACTCAACGCTTCGTTACCAAATTCTCAAAAGTCCGTATGGTATTCTTATATTTTCACCACGGGTATATGAAAATGCAACTTGTTCACTAACAAAAACACTACCACTGCTTTGGTTGGTAAAGAATACGTTTTAAAATACATGAGATATAAAGGCATTTTAAATCTAAGTAGTTCCACCTTAGTAATTTTCAGAAAGGCTAAAAACTCAGTCCAAAAAACCAAAGCTAGGCTAAAAAGCTAAAACCAAACCGACTGTAAATTAATCTTGAGTGCACGTTAAGTTTATACAATGAACAAATGTGATACTTTCGAAAATTAATTCAAATGTGCTTTGTATTACCTTGAGCTTGCTCAGTAACTTCTAACATGTATTTCGCTGTACAAATTGAATAAAAAGTATAAAAACCTCGAAACTACCTGACAGAGTTAGCTCTCCGGGAAATAACTTGACCTTGATCCACGTGATAACGGATCAATGATAACAGTGCTCGTCACTAGATCAGGTCTTCAAGATCTCCACTGTCTCTAGATCCCACCAACTATTCTATTTATTGTAGACAGACGGTCAAAATATTCTTGATTACAAATACAAAAAGTCTTATGTTATGCTATCAGATTTATCATTAATATGAAACTAACAACAGTGTTGGAATAAACACAATCGGACACAATCTGTCTACCACCGTATAAGAGTATTAAGTGAACGCAACATTCATGTAGGTATCTCTCGTTACTTTCACAAGTTATTCATAGAAATAAACAATATTTAGTAGAGCCCAGATGAATTAAAACAAAATATGCTAAACGCTTTTTGACGACGAAGAATTAAATGTACCGATAAGTAGGGCTTGAATTCGTATACTTGTATGGTGGAATACAAAAAGCTAAAGTTAGTGGCATGTAAGTAAAGTTTTCTTTGCAATATCAAAGACTGCAAACAGAACAGTGTTGTGGTCAAAGGAACGCCCACTCACATGAATACAACACTTTATAGTGGGTTGTGTCGGTGCAGACTCTAGAAGCAATATCCCAGAGTGTGCAGGGAGACTCTGTATAAACATTTACTTGCAGCTTCAATCAATCTAAGCACGGTTCTTCATTAGTGCTGAAAAATCCAAATTAATGTAATACGGAAAAGAGCGATGGACTAACAGTACAGCTATTAAAATGGGTAAAATAAGAGAACACAATATATCAAGGCTGAAACTATGGTTAAATTACTTGATGACCACAGTCCCACAATAGAAGAATTATTCAAGACTCGTTGAGTCCCTAACCGTAAAATTGTTGGTCAATCGAGTACTCAATTTATTAAGTTCCAGAAAAGGTTAATTACTGTATATGTTTTTTCTCATGTTGAGTCGATTCACTCAACTTTCATAGAGATAAAACGACTAAAAGAAGAAATATAAAACTCAATGGATCTTGATTCCCACTGGCTGAAGAACTAATAACCAAAGTGTAAAACTTGAATTTTATTTTAACTTTTTTAGTTGTTTTGGTAAATTTTGGTTTGAATGATGTTTTGTATAAGTAAATACAAGTAATCGATCTATATGTTGTTCAAATAATGTAATCCACCTATTGAAGGAAAATCCCAACAAATTAACAGTGTAATAAATACTTGGGACAACTACCTTACACAAAATATTGATCTTTGTCCGTTCATATTATTTTTTAACGCAGCTTGAAATAGTTTTAAAATATCTACCCAAAAACTTATAAAATAGTATCAAGACAACACTTAAAAAGTATATACTCCTTAACACCCGTAACAGTGATAGTTTTAAAGTGTTGAACAATAATTTCATGACTTTAAGATCACGTAATTTATTGTTCGTTGCTGTATATTATCACGTTTCAAAACTAACTGTTGGATTAAACTTACATTTATCACTGAGACCACCTAATTCAAATACCTGTCTATAAAGTAGTTTGAAAAGTTTAGTTACCTCATAAATTAATACATATATTTACTTTACATCAATTTGATTACCTTGAAACTGTGATTAAGACTGTTAAACGCCCTAACTTTACTCAGCTTCAAACGAAAACTGCATTGCAGTGATTTGATTTCCCCAATTAGTTCTGAGCTTGAAGACCAGTTCTAACTAGGTTTTCCCTGAAAAGATAAGTTAACTTTGTAATTCACTAGTTTTCGGGTTTACCATTACAAAGGTACTTCAAACTAACTACTCGTAATAACTAACTTAAGAACTACATTTTAGTGGACAAGTGGCGGATTGGTATTGCGCGCGACTCCAGAGCTAATCACCTCGGTTCTATCCCCGCAGGCACCACTAATTATATTTTTACGGTAGCGCTAGGTAATGGTCGAGGTTGAGAGGTAGAAAAAGCCTTGTAGTCCTAACTTTGTCTCACTAAACAAGACAAACTTGACCTTTTTACAATTGCCCAGTAACAAATTTCATATTTATAAACTGTTAAAAAATCTGATTCGTTCAATTGTGCGTAGGTACGGCTTCTAACTGCCGACACGAGGTGTTGCTGTATTGGCTTCATTTACAGTTCTGATAAATCTGACTCAAGTTCGGTCTAACGTCAATTGTAGCCATTAAATATGGCACTGGCGTGCTGTGTTTTGTCGCTGTTGATTAAATCAGAGTCGTAGAGACACTTTTCACACGTTGATCAGACAACAATTACTATAACTTGCGTTGTAAACAGTCCACGGATGTTCAATAGTAAGGTTCACATCTTAATATGTAAAAACGGATCCAGATTTTGTTGGTAGTGGTGCAACTCAATAACGGCTTTACATATTTAATTCATTAGTTTTTAAAAGTGTTTTAATTTTTTGTAGAAGAAAGACTTTTCTTACGGGAAGAAAAAATAAGCAAAATCCACGGAAAATTGAAAACTACAGACAACGTTGATGATTTCATTTTGCACATCTTACACATGTTTATTTAGTACACAAAGCAAGTGCTGATAAATATTAAATAACTTTAGTAAACATATGTTTTGTTCACAAGACGAATTCTGTCGGGTTTGTTAGTAATCATATAACTTTTACAAAGAGTCCTAGTATCAGCTGCTAAACAACCCCTATAGGTGACTGAGCCAAAATGGGTTTAACAATATGCCTGTATAAGCTTTAGTCCGTCACTCTTCTAAGGTAGGCGAACAAACCCTAATAATCTAATCAAAATATAAAAAAAACACCACGGTAATATGAAAATAGACAGTAAAAATACTACTACGCAACAGGAAGCAGATACAGGTGACAAAGGTTTTGTTTGTCTA
The DNA here is from genome assembly GCA_018831715.1 of Matsumurasca onukii. Taxonomy (NCBI): domain Eukaryota; kingdom Metazoa; phylum Arthropoda; class Insecta; order Hemiptera; family Cicadellidae; genus Matsumurasca; species Matsumurasca onukii. The sequence goes on along the minus strand of CM032060.1, from coordinate 39,802,806 downwards.
CACTCTACACCAACTAGCGAGGCTGCATGGTTGCCACCGTTATTGAATTAACACATAGTATATTGAAATATTTGAATAATTCATTGTGAATCAAGCGAAACTAGATATCTTTTAGCATCCAAAGCTAGCAAGTTCTTGATTTTAAGAGAGCACTTGAAATAAAAGCGTCAAGCCACCGACCTTATGGGTTCTGATGAAGGTAAATTTTATAAGAACATTCCATTGTAAACTTAAAGAGAATTGGAGTATTTGAAATAAAAATCTACACGGCATAAAAAAATAAAATAAAAATATTTGATATAATTAAATATTTTATGAATCTATTAATTAAAGTATTGCACAAACTTGGGTTCGAACAGCAAGCTTACATGAGATATGGGATAAACAAAATAAAATATTTTATTCTGATAGTAGTAGATTTTATAGTTTTGTTCTAATATTTCATAGAAAAGCATGGTATGTAATGAGTAAAACAAGTGCAAGCCAAACTAGATCTAGTTTCAAAGTTCATTTAGACTGTCTAAATCATAAAATATTTATTTTCCAGAAAAATCTATTAAGTTTTGAAAAAGGAAAATTAGATAACACTTAAAAAACTAAGTATTTAAACATTAAAGAACATTTTCATACAGATAGACAACGTTTGTGGTTCGAATCGATTCTTTACTATAGTATTAACTATTATTAAGTTATAAAATTGTAATATAATACTCGTAATATATACGTAAAATAGGGTCTGCCTTCAAAATACTTTTAGGCTATATACTGTATATTGCCAAATGCTTAGGGCCTACTGGATATTTTAGTTAACTAACTTATAAGAGTTTTTATTAAGCGATGTAGTTTGACATCTAAACCTAACGCTGATAACCTTACAAAATGAAATAGGTATATTTGAAATTCAAATTAAGTCGCTATAACCTAGGGCTGAAATACAATTGATACGTTTTCCTGTTGAGGTCCTCTAAAATTGGTATTGGTGGAATGTAAATAGGCTTACTTAGAAATATATTTTAGAACACTTTTGATAAAAGTACTTACGGGTTAGATATTGGTCAAGTCACATTTCAAAGATACTGAGCACTGTATGAAAGCAGCGGGTAGATGTGACATCGAGAGCGGCGCGCTATAGACTGGCGGCCACTCAGCACGAGTTTGGGGGGGGGGAGGTTGTCCTGATGGGGGGAGGGGGACTGGCCTTGTCATCTGGTATAAACTGACAGTTTAATACGGGTAATCTTTGGATTTAAATACTTATATGGCTGCCATGTTACATACAGTTTTTGTTAATACAATACATGATTATGATGCATCATAGAGGGGACCTTTTTAGGACTGCGCAGCGTAGAACCTCCCTATATGAAACGTTGCTTTAGTTTCCATCCCAGAGTTAAGTTAGTTTCACCTGAAGAGCTACCTTATATTTAGTCTGATTATATTTACAGGAATTCATGACAAAAGTTGCATACATTAAAAAAACAATTTTAACTACGTTTTTTGGGGGAAAATGTACTTTTGTGTAGAAGGTTACATGCATATTTTTACATGCGTACCCTCTACAGATTGCGTTTTTAACTGATTTCATACGAATTGCTTTTGTAAATATCTCAGCCAAGAAAACTGGAACTATCAAAAGTTCTCTTTTTGGCGTTTTAAAAAAAGTGGTTTAAATGATTTTAAAACGGTGAATTTCCTCAAATTGTAATGAAACTTGAAATAAACATGTATTTTTAAGTTGTCCGTCAATTTATCGAAAGTTATTCCATCTAGCCCTTTCAAAATGGCGGCCAAAACAGATAATTGTCAAAGAGTTCTTAGTTCTTAAACATTCTAATATTTAAGCAAGCTTTTAGGACACGTAATAAGGACAATGTTAGATTTTTAGGTTTTGGAACAGGGGTTGTTTCAAAAGTATATAGGCTACGTTACTTATTGTTATTAATAATCTTCCGAAATTGTCAGTCGTAGGGGCAACAAATTTACAAAAATTACGCTGTAGAAGCAGCTGTTGCCTGATTATTTATCAATATATGTATTTTGTAGTTCTCCATTCCGTTAGCCACAGCCCTTGCCGTTACCATGGATGTTTTTTCTTAGACTGACTGGGTGAGTTACACTGGATTGTAAGATGAATGGTTTACACTAATTGCAACAGCTGACTCAATGCGTCTCATCATTGAACTGTTCCACATTGTAGCCCGGTCATTACTCATGGTGATTTACCACTCTACATGCAGTGTCAAATCATCAGTTTAGTCTCTGATACTCGATATTCTCTTACGAGTGCAGTAATCTGCTAGAAACAACTTTATACTGACAGTTTTGTACTTATACCGAGGGTAAATATTTGAATGGTATATGTTACTACCGCATAACCTTATGATAATCACAGTATGATTAGGTAAATATAAGGTAAAATATCTTTGGTTTTAGATTTTGTATTTGGTGAAATGACCCAGTAAAACCACGATTTTCCTAGGCTACTGCTCATGTTATCAAGGCTACACTAATTACTCATTACTAGCACTCATCCTTCACCACATATTTGCCTTAAAATACCTTCATGAGTGTTTTCGGCATCTCAAACAGTGATTTAGTGATTTACACAAGTATTTATGGTATTCTTCAGGGTTTATAGATAAAGCATGGTTTTAATCTTGATTTATATTTAAAATGCTTTTCTTGAAACAAAAGAAAATAGCTGAAAAGTAGTCCTGATACATTTGTTCAACTTGTATGATTTAAGAATTAGTAATAGAATGATAACTGTATTTAGTAATTATAGGAATATTCAAATTAATATTTTCTCAAGGTTATCTTGGACCCCCAGTTTCAGTTCAGTAACCCGTGACGAACTTTGGCTAAGACTTCACAATTTATTGGTTCGGATATTTAAAATTCTTGTATAAAAAGCAGTAAAATATATACACACCTTGGTAGACATTAATTCAACGGAGTAGAATCAATGTTTTATCATAGGTGTAAGAAGGGGCTTTACCTGGTAAACGGGCGAACTTGAAAGTAACTCTTTTATATAACAATTTATTGTCAATATATACAATAAAAAATTGTTTATACAAAAAACATCAAAATTATATATATAAATATTTAATAAACCCTACTACTACTTTAAGACTGTAATATAAGCTAAGTTTTACGAATAGTTATGCTACAATAATTTGGCTGACAGTAAAATCCCGTAAAATGAATTTAGAAGCAAGTAATGTTTAGTTTTTGTTTTAAATTTATTTAAATCCATATCCTTAACGTGGATTGTTAATTAGTTATATAATTGCCTACCAGCTTCCATAGGAACCCTATCACACATTTAAAGTCTGTGGTCAGTTGGCCGAAGTGACTGGTTTCGACCGAAATTCTACGGTATGAGTAATGAGGTTTGGTAATATATAATTACTCTATGGTAAAGGACTTTTGCAAACTAAATGTTGAAGTATTTGAACAGGTTTAAAATGTATGTATGGAACCAATTCATCCGGTTTGTTTCCGATCGGATATGTATATGAAAAACAAGAGATATAAATATCTTTCGGCAAAAACATTTTCAATTAAACCCAATTCCTTACAAAACAAAAATGTGTTGAAGCTTTTGATGAGAAGAAGGGAATTAATAGTGACTTTGACGTTATTGCCTGTCTGATGAACTTATATGCAATTAAATAAGATTTTATTAAATTCCTTTCTTTTGATCAACAAGTGAAGCCTTTAGGGAAGGAATATTTTCACAAAGTTGTTTATTGAACTATAAATAACACAGTCTGTGTTCAATAGAAAAATGCCATAAGCAGTCTCTTAAAATGTTGTTAATTTTCAACAGAATCACTGTACTGAAAAGGACTTCATTTAATTACTATTTTCTTTTAGCGTCATATTTACAAATTTTACTCCAGATAAGATTGACGGTTTATGTATAAAACGTCTAAACCTGATAAAAATAATACTAAGGGCAACTTCTGACTTTTTACGGCCTTCCTTTTTACGGAACCCTGCATTTGTACACGTTGTTTTCCTAAACCCCGATTAACCAGGACATATACACCACTAATTGAGCTTAATGTTTTCAGTTGCACTTACCTCTAAGTAATCAATACCATTTCACCTGACAAAGCTGATGTGAAATGATGGCTGGCACGAATTTACTAAAAAAAGGACGGACATTAGAACCTCTACATAGCCTACCACTCGCTTGCCTGACGTACGTTTTCAGCACTTTTTACGTTTATTGGCATAATTCATAATTGTTTGATTTTTATTTGAAATATATAAAGTTTAAGACCAAAAAGGATTGATTCCCTGTTTGAAGAAGCTTATATCCTGTAAGCTGTATCCTGTCTTGGGAGCACAATACAGATCAAACTGAAAGTTAGTATAAATCTATAACCAACTGATTCTCTTTCCATTTTTTAACCCAATGTTATATTTGTACACGCACGAGTGAGTACAAACTCATGTAGCCTAATTTATACATAATACGAACTAATCCACACACGAGCATGTTATCAGAATGTACAAAGCTTAAATCCACAGGTTTTGCAAATTACAACTGACTTTCTTTCATTAAATCCAAGTCAAAAGTTTTGATTTATACAATTTTGTTGTTAGCAGCTCAAATGAGCCTTCTACAATGTATACAATATTTAAAACTGCAGCTGTATATAACTTTACATTTTACGTAACCTTGTCTTTTTAACGTATTTGTTACCTTAAAACTGCATAACTATTTTAAAGTATTTCTAGAACACTTTAGGTCATCTTTGGATATTTGGGAAGTTTTTAAATTGTCAAATGTGTGAACGTGGTTTTTCACGAACTTATCTTAAAATGCAATTAAAATATAAAGACAATCGGACACATTAAGTTATATATGCCAGTTAAAATGAACGCAGATCCAATACATGACGTCAGCAAAGTCAGCATGTCGTGTGTAAAAACTGAGCCCAGGCCAACTTATAACTAGGAGACGCTGGAGAAGGGTAGGTCACACACTAAGAAGACCACATAGCTGCATACAAGGCAGAATCCGCAGGGAGGCAGGGAACGAGGCAGACCTAGAAACACACGGAGGAGAACAGCAGAGAAAGAGCTGGCGAATAGAGGGATGTCATCGAGGCAGTCCAAAGCGCTTTCGTCAGAGAGAGGTGAGTGGCGCAACTTCGTTGAGGCTCTATATTCCACTTAGGAATCAACGAGATTAAGTCAAGTCAAGAGCCCAGGCCAGATCTGTATAAGAAGAGCAATATCTGCGTAATGCCAAGTTACCGCAAAAACATAAGTCTATACTGCGACAAGTAGGTGTCATGAGCGTTTAGGTAACTCACTTAGGTAGGAGAAACTATCGTCACTTATTCAATAAACTAAAACATATTAGGCAAAGTTTTTCACAACTATGTAACAAATATTTGTAGTTGTATTACAATAACACCAAAATTTTGTAAACATCTATACTGGGACTTGTTTAAAAATAAATCTCCTTAACTTAAAAGAGCTTGATCCTAGTAGGTAAAGATATTTATTTAGTTACAAAGAACTTTTTAACTCCAAATCAATTTTCCGGTTCTTTGACCAAACTAATTTAAATAGAACTCGTGTGTTGTACAAACCGATGGTAGTAAAAAGCTGCTGTTGAATTCACAAGTCTTACAAACACAAAGAAACAAATCACCTGTTCTTTATATTCCTGAAAATGTAAGGGAATTGCTTACCTTTTCACACCGTCATTTAGCCCGGAGTTCCTTTTCACTCGTGTATCCTATTCTTTTAATTCTTATTTTGGTTTGGTCACTATAGGTATATCATTCTGTATACAACTAGTTTCTTTTACCAGGCTTATCTACCAGCCTTTTTATTTTAAAACTTGTTAACTTTTTAGTTTAAGAGCTCTTAATGAGAACCTGTTAAAAATCAGGTCTATAGAAAAATAGATTAAAAGCCCTAGAAAGATGTGTTGATATTTACCACAGACCAAACATAACATTAATGCTTTAATTAATTTGAGGCTGGGCGCAAAACTCGGGCAACGTTACAATAACGGAATTATTCTCAACACGATAATGGAAGTTTACAGACACTTTAAAAGGTTATGTGTGAAACTTGACTCAAATAAAATATGTCATAGCTCGAATGTAACAACAAAGTTTCAGTTTGGTTGGTTTGAACAGTGGATATACAAACATGACCTCGGCTCTCATCCGTCCTTTCAACTTCACAACCAAGACACGAGGCTTCCTCTTTCAACATATACAGCACTTGTTAATAACTATGCCATATACTGTAGTAATTTTAAATAATAGGTAAACGCTTTATATATGTATATAAACATTTAATTTTTGAGCGAGGGTCCTTTTTTACGTAGAACTCGGACGCACAAAAACTTCAAGGTACGGTTGGCTAATCGAGAGACCTTCTTCCCATACACGTTGTTGAAATACTTCAACCCTTTGTCAAGGATGTACAATCATGTCAGAGGGTCAAATACACTCTATACAAAAAACATTAAAATTAATATTTTTCACGTTATAACTTGATTATAGTATAAATCGATTTGGAACCCTTATTGTATTTTACCTTGAATTACCAAACCTGCCACAGATTTGTTGAATTGAACTCATTTTATTATTAATACTCAAACATTTTAAATTACAAAACAAAAATTACGTCTTATACGTTAGAGACAGCGCTACGGTTACAATGATGGTCCCCTATTTTGCTAATTTCTACATTAATCTAATTGTAGTGTCCTTCAGAACAAAAATCTATTAGATAGTTTTAAATGGTGGCCAAAACTGTTTTCGCTAATGTTACCGCAAAATAGCGGAATAAGTTTGATTTTAACGAATATTTTCATGAACATTTACTTTCTTAATATGTATTACAACTTACAGTAAAAGGGTAAATTGTGAGCGTAGGAAACAGCCTTTTTTCGCCAGCAATATTACTGGACGAAAAGCTGAACATTAAAACTGAAGTGAGGCTGTGACTGCAGTGAATTAAAGAAACAATTAGCGAATTTGTGTAACAAATTGCAAGGCAATTTCGTCCCACTCACACTAGCGGCGCTTTAGTACTCAGCTACATGCCATTCCGGTTTTATGTTTGTTCTGCTGAGAAGCTTAAACAGGCAAAACCTACTTTACCAGGGTAAGAAAGAATAAAATAAAAACCTAATAGTTTTATTACTATCGTGGTGTTGTGAGAGTGCGAGCTGTTACGACCACAACACATAAATATATATATTATTGCTTGACATTACATTAACCATTGACGATTTGATACATAATCATTTTCCACATTCTAACATCAAAACAAGGTAACATCTAAGTTGTCAGATAAATGTATACCTCAAATAAAATGTAAACCCTCCCATCTGTATTTACATGCCAGAAGAAGATATTTGGCTCGGGTGAAGGTAATTCCGTCAAACATGTAAAGCTTTGTTTGCCAGATTTTACTCTCTGTAAAAGAATGAGGAGATTGACAACCTAAATATCAAATCTATATTAATGGTAAGGTGACTATTTATACAGTGTTGATAGATTATAGCACAATGAGTTTTAATGGAAGCTAAAATAGAATCAGCCTTGAATTAACAATTTTTGGAAAAATGATTAATCTATAAATAATTTTGAAACTCTGGACAAATTATTGTAATGGAATATTTTCATCTAAGAATGAGATATTTACGCCTTCGTGTGTTCAAAAATACTTTTAATTATCGAATATAGTGTCATAATGGGTGCAGATTCGTTACCTTGGATTTAAAACACTCACTTAACTTGCTTGACTGAGAGGGAACAAAAATATTAACATTCAAAATTATATATATATCAATCACATATTTATTGACTCAACTTTAACTGCTGGGCTCTGCAGCAGTCCTGCCGCTTAAGGCAGATCTCGTGCCACTGTCCCAGCTCCGCCTACTGATGAGGGCACCGGTTACAAAAGGCTCAGCACCCTTCATTACTCTCAACGGCGATGAATGAGGGTACCCATTGAGAAAATATCATATTGTGGTAACTTGTTGAGCTTCCCTAGATATGTGAAGCTATGTTCCTTTTGTAGTGCCATTTTTGGTTCTTTTATTGAAATTTTAGACGTATTTTGTATTTGAAATATTAAAGTCGTTTAAATTGTATTGTCATATTAACTCGGGCATACACGTTATGCATTCTCAGATCTTGTGTTATATTTTATTTCATAAATTAGGTCCAAGTACTTTTAAACACGACTGTTTGAATTTAAGCTTGATGACATCAAGGCACACAACTCATAAACGTTTCCATTTGTTGAGTGTAATGGGCCTGAGTACAAAACACTATTGCCATTGTATAGCAAATACCTGCAATGATAAAATACGTCCATGAAACCGCGACACTGCGCGACATGTCATCATCTAATACGTAATACTTAGCTCGGTTATTGAAATACACGTATTTTCCGAGACTTCCGAAAACCAAGAAGTATACTTGTACTGTACTGTGGTGATGTACATATCGATTGGTTGGTAACTTGTCAATGTGTCTTGGGTCAACACTGCAACTCTGCTCAGATCTGCAACACTGCTTGAGATGCCAGGCACACACACATGTTTACGCACCCTCAGATCACGTGCAGCACAACTTTCTTCAGTTCGTGTTTCCATAAAACTCATGTTTGCCAATCACCTACAACTTTCAGAATGGTATCATTTCTCAGTGTTTAAGCTGCGCAGTTTGAGCAAAAAATGACGATATAGTCTGACCGATGACTACTGAACCTTGTGTTAACTTTAAACAGGCATCTTTTAGTGACCTTACCTGGGGTTTGCAATAAAATAAATATTTCTCCCGTGCATTGATTTGTGTATGAACTATAACCAAAAGTGTGCCAACAAGACTATTTAGGTTGATGCCACATTTTGATACATTTTCTTTTTTAATGGGTGTTCTATAACCTAAAACTAAAGGGGTTTCAATTTTTATTTCGACTGTTTTCCCCTTCTTTTAGACAGATCAAATAAGGGATTCAAATAATCTACAGATTCTTTTAGAAAGCTCTGAAAATGTTCTGCTTTTACGATTGAAATGGCACAAAAACATATTGAATTATAATATAAAAGTGTCAAAATCACAGTAACACTGATTACAGCGGTGGCGAGTGTCGTACTGCAAACCATCGTCACGTTGTAACGGCCTACATACGAATATGTGAGCTTTGCGTGGCTATTTCCCGCTAGATAGGTTAACTATTACTCTGTACGTGTTAATAATTACGAGGTAATCAGAAATTCGAAACAGTGTTTATAAATCCTACATTAGTAGGATAAAACCATTAAAGAATTTATGGCAATAAGTGTTTAAATTTAACTTTGTATTACAGTAGTTGTACTTTTATAGTTAGTGAGTATATTAGTTGTTTCTTACCAGCAGTAGTAGGTTTTATGTGTTCTGTATTAACGCTTTTGTTGTTGTCAACACAATAACCTTTATTATCTTAGGCATTTTTAGGCTACGTCTGCTAGTAATAACATTTATAAATTTTAAAATTCAAGATATTTCGATTCCGAAAATGTCTGGTATCTTTATAAGTCAAAGTATTTTCGGTTTTGAAATATATTGAATTTTAAAATTTATTACTAGCAAACATAACCTAAAAAATGGCTACTAATAATGATCATCCGTCTGAACAAACCTTCAAATTTCAACAAAACCCTTGATGTAAACTGAAAAAATAAAATAAACATGAAATTTTTACTTAAAAGTTTTGAATATGAAAATACGCTTAAGTAATAAAGCTATAAAGCAAGAAAGCTTAAATAACATGTTTAAGACCTTAAGACACTTATGATACAAACAAATAGTCATCTCATGAAAGCAGCGTTTTCTTGTCCGCCACCCCTTGTATTATGTATAGATGTGATATGTTTTGTAAATTATATCCACCCGAAAAATGGTTTTATACGCCCGTTCACTGCATTGATTAGTCAAACTACATAATGATTTTTGCGCAATCTTACGTAAACTGTTGTGCAACACACGCTATTACTGTGCGCACTTAACAGTCTGCATCATCTTTTGCATTTTATTCACAACATCATGAGTTGTAATGGGTCGCTTTGCTTTCGTTTGTCACTGTGCGGTTCAGAATTTACCATGATCATTAAACACCTTTTTAAAATACATTGAAGTTACTAATGAACCTAATATTTGTGACCACTCTACAGGTCGCATTTTTGGTCTGATTCACAATGAAATTTGATAAAAATGTCCCTTTTGCTAATTCCTAGGTTAAGTTCGTTAATCAGCTAGATCGGGCAAACCGTTTCAAAATGATGGCTGTTCAAAGTTTTGATTTTGCCTACAAAGTTTTAGTTTGACCATAAATGAATATAGAATTCACCTTGTACAGTCGAATTGTACTTTTTCAATCGTTCAAAGCTACTCTGGTTGCTCTAGAACCTACCGTTTAAAAGTTATTTCAGTTTAATAATTTAGTCGGAGTTTCATCACTTTGACATTCAGAGCACTGGGCAGAAATTAATTTAGTATTTATACAATACCCAACTAATTTCTTAACTGGTTGAATAAATTTACTAAACTAGGTTGCCTCAAATACAGAAATTAAAAAACCTTTTTATTTCAAAACAAATAAAGTTATTAACAGGTGTTGTTTGTTTTCTATGCGAGTACAAAACCTTGGAGTTAATAATATAAACATATAATAATGAACAATAAAACAAATCTTAAAAATGAAATTGTAAAAAGCTATTAATAGTGTATAAAAGAGTTTTTTCTAATTAAAAATAGATAAATTAAAACTTTTCGGTTTTATTGGAAATTAGCTGAGATTCACAGTAGCGCTTGTGGCTATGTTTTAGTATTAGAAGATGACACATATTTTGTTTGTATCGGCAGCTGATTGATCAGACATAATTAAATTAGTTAAATATAAGGAGCTTAAATCATAACTCCCACCAAACATAACATGCAGGAAAAATCTATCAATGTTAGTATGAACCAAGCCTGTACTTAATCGAGTAAAGTACTTACCGCAACATGGTTTACTTATTTCAACTTCCAGGAAAGTACTGCACTTTCCACTTATATCAAAACACTTCCTTTTGTGCAATATCGTGAGTTTATATTGTGTGTAGGTTTTATTCATTCTTAGTGAGACCCACTCCCACTACTGATTTAATATGGACGTTCAGACGTTTAATGTTACTAATCTGTTTAGAGCCTTTTTTAATACATAAAAGGAGTTATTAGACTACACGCTATATTATACGAGTAGTTCAATGTTCCTAATTTTGAGAAGAAAAGGTTAGCTTCACTATGTAATTTTATAAACTATTCAATAGAGTTATTTGGAGCAAAAGAATACTAGTGTATATGTTCATTAATCGCGCCCCCTCTAAAGGTCACTTCGGGTGATGCATTTAGCTTATTAACTTTACAAAAGATTTACACAAGAAACATCTGTACTCAGTTTCATGAAAAGCGGAGAGAATAGAGTAACAGAGAAATAGAGATGTGTTGAATCAATGATGAGCACTCATCACACATTGTACTTGATGCAATGTAACCACAATGCAAGTTTGTTTCCAAATGTCATAATGTGTGTATTCTCTAAGGACAAGCTGACTGTGTTTACAGGAACAGGACAGAACTTTCTCTCCCAGAGGAACAAAACTTGAAAGTTTTCCTTTTTAGGAAGAGGAAAAGCTTTCAACATGAAAACAAATTTGGTTGGTGAGGTTTTTATTTAAATATTTACAATGGTTACCCAACATGTAAAAAGCTTTCCCAGTAAATAGTTTAAATACACAGTTGAAAACACAAAAAGTTTTACTTTAGCTCTGTTAAAATAAATATACAGTATATTTTGAGTTGTAAACTATTTGAAGATAGACAATCAAAATAGACATAACAACAAAGTTAAAACTAATCATTTTCTTTGTCATTGTACTCTATTCTAATGAAAAATATAAACAAGATGTCTGGATATATGAGAATATAAAAGGATAAAGACATTGCGAAGTGATTTGCAATAAACAGACATTTGCATTCACCTAGTGCTGGAGCGAGGGAGGGGATGAAACAACGCGGTAAACATTCACAACACGCACTCCATGGCATGCCCTCCCATCCCATCTGCTACAGTCGGCGGGTAAGTAATGTTTTTCACTTAGAATATAGTAATACTTAATTTTTCAGTACTTATCACAAGATAAATTTTTTTCTAAACCAATAAGACTTCAAAGTATCATAGAAGTACTGTATTATTTTGCACCTAATTAACCTGTTAGTAACGTCGTTTGTTTTCAAACTATTTACAATTTATTTTCAACATGCATCAAAAAGAAAATAAAGCTGCCAAAGCAAAAAGCGCCACTTTCTTGACTTTACTTAAGGACTTCAAAAACCTTTAAAGTGGCAATGCCGTATTTATTTAATTGTAAATTATGCAACCTTTTATATGAGTATTACTTGTAGTTATTTTATACTTACAAAAATAAATCTTTTTGTTTTTAACACGTCAGAAGAATAAATACTGAGATAATGGTATAGCCGGAAAAGTCTATTATGTACATTTTACACTGATTTCTACCACTAACATGTACTTTCGATATCATATATACTTATAACGAAACTGTATATTTCAGTGTTGAAGCAACTATTATATACTAAAGGTATATTTTATCTAAGCTATGTACACCACTAATACTCATATACAGAAATCAAGTCAGTTTTAGCTTTCCACTGGATGGCTTTTAGAAAAGAATCAACGTAAATCTACAGTGTTTTCAAAAAGACGTTTAGCAACTTTAAAACCAACAAACTTGAGAGGAAACTCTTAACACTTTGTTAAGTAGATTATTCTGTTTACAAACTTGTTAAAGAAGTGTAGCCAATCTAACTACTTTAATATTTGTTTAATAGTTGCAAAATAAATATATATTTTGCTTTAGGGAGTTTTGAATTTGACTATCTAAGATAAAAGTGTCGAGCTTATTTTAGTTTGTCTAATTAAAGTAGAAACAAATATGGTTATAATTTGCAACAACAGAACCTTAAACAAAGTTACTGACAAAAGAGAAATGAAGTTAAATCCTAATTACTCTATTTGAAAAATTGTAAAATAATGAAAAGATAAAGAAGTCATGTGATAATGATAAATTATGTTTAATTGAAAAAAGGTTAGTAAAGTTGCAGTTATGTTTTGATAGTACACAACTAAAACACTGAACCAGTTTATAGAAGGTTTAAAAAAGTCACGGAACATTTTATTATAATCTAAAATGTCAGAGCAAAGAAGCAACTGTTTTCAGAAACTCAACATAATCGTAAAACACTTTGGACATCCAAACCCCATTCCCTTGTCTTCTTGAAGTTTATTTCCACATTAGTTTTATCATAGACTCCTTGAATGGTTTTCTTTATTTTCACCACAAAAATGTTTGATTGCATCTTATTGGATATTATGGACCGAAACATTGCCGTATTTGCTTCTTTTGACAGAACCTTTTTTCTAAGATAGCGCTTTATTGCACTTATTTTATCTTCATTCCAATTAAACCTTTTAATTCAAATAAATATTGCGCGGTTGTCTTTCGTTTGTATTACATTAAGGAACATGCGTAATTTTTAGTCAGGTTCTACTATGTCCCTTATACATTAGTATCACGCAAAGGTAAAGTTCTAGTACCGTAGTAAGAAGAAACATACTTACGTGTTTTTAAAACAATATACATGTGATATACTACTTTAGGTTTGAGAAAACAACAACCCAGCCATCAAATAGAGATTTGGAGGGTCGGAATCAGTTGAAGGACGGGAAATTGCTTTAACTTAGAACTGAACCAAACTCAAATGGAGTTGAGGCTTGAGGTCATGTACTGTCACATTGTAGTTTCTGTTTCCCGCAACTTTGATCAAGCAAACACATCAGACAGACATTTTCAATTTCTTATTTTAAATACATGGATTGTGTAAAGTATAAACAATACAACTGTAATTGATTAATCAATAGTTTGTCATAGGTTTTGAACAAGAAAATCTATGTTTGTGATTTAGAATTTAATCGCGAAATGGCGTGTTCTTCTTGTTTACTAAAAACGATGGAACATTTCCAAAATAATATTTTAATGTCAGAAATTGTAATTGTCAGGAAGATACTTTAAACAAAGATGAGGATTCTCATATACACAACACTTATAAACCGTTTCATTATATTGAAAAACTATGAAAACTATTTCACATATCAAAACGTGAACATAATATTGGAACAATTGTAAACAGCTTATTGAGCAGGAACAACGCAATGAGCTGCATTTACAAGATAGACTAAATATACGCCATCGTGGGTTAGTATTTTTTAAATTTTAACTAATAATAGTAAATCTGCCAACTTCATCTGTTGTTAAGTTTACAAATACATTTGCTCCTGTGTTTCGCGCTTTATAGATATTCGTATTTTTCTCGTAACCACTAATTTAAACATTTTAATATCTCCTACACTTTTACGTGTTAAATACTAATGATATACCAATCCTTTCCACGTGCTTTGATTATGTACTCATTTCAGTACATTCAAATATTCAGTGTATTGAGCACAATGCCACCACAAAGTTGATTTATACAACACTGTGAGTGTCTAGGAACTCATTAGTTGACTCAGAGGTTGAAAGGATTGACTGCTGAAAGTGGATTTGAAATGTGAGTGCTTTAGCCGCTCGTGCCTGCACGTGTGTCAATCCTGCAGTGTTTTCACCCGTCAATAACCTTTGATATGAAATACCTTTACCTTGACATTAACAGCCATGTGCCTATTTTCACTGAGGTAACAGCGTGCAAATTTAATACTCGTATAAAACAATCTGTAAAATAACTGGGCTTTAGATATTTTACTTTGTTCTATATTATTATCAGGGCGTTAGTTGAAACAGGCTTTAGGATGAATAAGAAAGTTGTGAGATCAATCAATATGTCCCTTAATCAAACCTTTAAACAGGTTTTGTTAGAAACTATTCTGTTCTACCCAAAATATACGGTTTGAGATCTATTGATTTATTCAACCACTTTAAGATAAATGATAATCAATTAAACTGTGTAGTCAATGAAGATACTTTATTTTAATCAATTACTTATGACATCTCCTACAGCTATAAATAATATTACTGAAGAAGAGTTTATAACTTCATCCATATAGACAATTATTGACAACTATTTCAACATACGTGACTTAAATTTGTTAACTTTAGCTAGGTGTATGATTGTCTTACCAACTTGTAGGCACATTATCGTAGAATATGAAGTATAGGAAAATATATACATAGTATTCTGTTTCGACAATTGGGCAATCGTCCCTCATACAAGTATACATTTGTTTTGGTTTAGTATTGAATTACGTGTAAGACGATGGCCTAATTGTCGAAAATCCATGTATGAGCCTGAGCATAGATTACTAACGTCAATACACCTATCTGCTAAAACCTATACAAATTTATTCAAAAGTAACACAGTATAGACACACCACTTAAAAGGTAGTATATTTACATCCAAATACAAAATTGCGTTCAATATGAGTTATGAGTAAAATATGAACTAGCCAACATTACAGCCTAAATATATTCTTCTCGGTAGGACTACTTCGTGGGCTTAGCTTGCAACATTGTTATTGCGCAATCGATATGTATTTGAATAAGTTATTGAAAATAGGAAGCAAAACAAAACCGTGTGCTGAGAGTTAAGGAAACCAACATCTCTTAGGCTTAAACCCAAGGTGTACAAAAGTATGATGGTGTACAGGTACTCTAAAAACTTATCGGTTAGAGTTTTCGGGTTTTCTATTAGTTTCTTCCAAAACACAATTTCAGTTTCACAGTTTGATACGCATTCTGGTTGAATTATAGTTATCAACTTTTTTGATCACAAAGAGGTCAAAAAAGAACGAGAAACTAAGCTGTCAGACTATTTTTGTAAATCAATCTAGGGAATGGTTTTGTTGTCAGAACTGATGTCTAGAGATGCTTGATGACAAATCATCAATCACAACGCTTGTTATTGAGCCAGTGCGTCCCAGATGACTGGTCACTGATATCACAACAACGGATGACAACCAGTTAGTGGAATATTGTACATTGCTTTAAATATTTACACGCATGATGTCGTTTCAGTCCTGTTGTATTCAATCACTGAAATTTTGTAAGGAAGTGTATGTATAGTTTATTTTATACTTAAAAGGGGGAAAAAGGAAAAAATGAGAAGAACAGAAAATATAATATATATTTCGTTTATAACACAATGTTTCAAGATATGAGACGAAAATAATGAAACTTGTTTACAAAAACCGGCATGTAGTGTATTTGAAACTATTACTTATGACATCTCCTACAATTATAATAATTTTATTAAAGAAGAGTTTATAACTTCATCCATTTAGACACTCATTGAATATATCAAAACTACTATCTATACATTGAGTGAATTATAACTATTTAAAGCATAGTGGTGAATGATTGGCTTACCAACTTGTAGGCACATTATCGTAGAATATAAAGTATAGGAAAATATATATAGTATTCTGTTTCGACAATTGGGCAATCGTCCTCATGCAAGTATACATTTGTTTTGGTTTAGTATTGAATTACGTGTAAGACGATGGCCTAATTGTCGAAAATCCATGTATGAGCCTGAGCATAGATTACTAACGTCAATACACCTATCTGCTAAAACCTATACAAATTTATTCAAAAGTAACACAGTAGACACACCACTAAAATTGGTATATTTACATCCAAATACAAAATTGCGTTCAATATGAGTTATGAGTAAAATATAACTAGCCAACATTACAGCCAAATATATTCTTCTCGGTAGGACTACTTGTGCAACTTGCAACATTGTTATTGCGCAATCGATGTATTTGAATAAGTTATTGAAAATAGGAAGCAAAACAAAACCGTGTGCTGAGAGTTAAAACCAACATCTCTTAGGCTTAAACCCAAGGTGTACAAAAGTATGATGGTGTACAGGTACTCTAAAACTTATCGGTTAGAGTTTTCGGGTTTTCTATTAGTTTCTTCAAAACACAATTTCAGTTTCACAGTTTTATACGCATTCTGGTTAAATTATAGCTATCAACTTTTTGATCACAAAGAGGTCAAAAAGAACGAAAACTAAGCTGTCAGACTATTTTTGTAAATCAATCTAGGGAATGGTTTTGTTGTCAGAACTGATGTCTAGAGATGCTTGATGACAAATCATCAATCACAACGCTTGTTATTGAGCCAGTGCGTCCCAGATGACTGGTCACTGATATCACAACAACGGATGACAACCAGTTAGTGGAATATTGTACATTGCTTTAAATCTCGTATTTACACGCATGATGTCGTTTCAGTGCTGTTGTATTCAAGCACTGAAATTTTGTAAGAAGTGTATGTATAGTTTATTCTATACTTAAAAGGAAAACTGAGAAGAACACAAAATATACTATATATTTCGTTTATAACACACTGTTTCAAGATATGAGACGAAAATAATGAAACTTGTTTACAAAAAATCGGCATGTAGTGTATTTGAACTATTAAAACACTATTAACAACTCTAAACAAACAATTATTAATTGAAACTTGCAATCATGAATTCAAAGTCTGTGGATTGAACACTGTTTCATTTGTTCTTAAGGTTTCAATATATATTTCATAAAAAAATTGGAATATGGAAAATCCTCCTCTCAAATTTTGTACTTGAAACAAAAAAATGCTCTTATAATTTAACTAAAAAATGTTGTATTGCCGTATGAATAAATAATAAATAAATAGGCCTATGAAGAGTTTTAAATCTAACCTGAAGTAAAGCTATACATAAATGTCAGTGATTACGTGAAAGTTTACAGCAGAGTCTAGGCAGTTAACGTTTACGCCTGGATAAAGAACAGAGAGAACGGTACTTTGTGGACTCGAGAGTGGACATGAATAAATGTATAGTTTAGAAGAGCGTAAATTACCTGGCGTGAGAGAAAGAGGCTGTAACATATCCCGGGTGAATCATCAATCTACCCTCATACCCCGCACCGGCTCACCTCTGTCTTACGTTATATCACGCCGGGTGAGCTCTTCACTTAGGGCAAGTATCTCATGCGTCAAGTGCTTCAGATAAACACTCTCAACCTTAACTGCTTTTGTAAACTAAATTAGTAAACTTCCTTGTCCTGAATTGCTTTTATGTGAACTGAAGTTTACAGTGAACACTTCGATTGATTTTATTCACACATTTTTGAAACTGTTTGGCAAGAATTATTGTAGTCTAAAACTGTACTCAAGTTTTCGTAGCTAAACACGATGGTCTACGTTACCCTTTTAATTTTTTAAAATGTTACTGCCTTTAAAGTTTAAACCAACGAAATGTCTCTCATGAGGTTCTTTTACCTAAATATATAGTCTTTATATGGACAAAGCATGTTTAAAAAATATATAGAACGATACCTCCATGACAATTTTGAAACAAATAAATACAGTATAACCTTAAAATTAGCTTCACCTCCGTATAAGCAATGTTCCGCCTTTTACAGTTAGGATTCAAGAATCTTAATTCCCACTGTCACGAAGAGCTGCCACCAAAGTTTCATCCTTAAACCTATTTTTCATTTAGTTTAATAATTTTGACTAAACTAATACAAAACTTGTTTTACATATGATAATGTACAATTGACATTATACAAACTTAGCTACTATCGAATCTTGATGTTAAATGAAAATAGACAGTAAGGTTTTGACTTTCATATCAATTAGTTCATTCACAGAACAAGAGGAAAACTTGACTAAATACATATCATATTTAACTGAAGGATTTATAGCTGCATTAGTAAACAAACAAAAAGGATTAACACAGTTTGCAAACTCTTGTAAACATAAAAGCTTAGATTTCCTAAAACAAACTTAAACATTGTTTGCATTATTCATTACTGGGAACCGGCGAGTGGATCTTATTTTGTATTGTTCCAATTCGGAGCGTTTACACAAGCTACTTTAGTTTAAATTAACAATGTTTAAGATACTCTAATTTAACAAAAGGCGTATAAGTGTATATTATAAAAATCAGTACATCTGATCCAGCAGGAAAACATCGCGCAGTACCAACACGACAACATTGGAAGTTGAGGCAAATAAGTGGCAACTTTGATCTTCTTGGGAGAAGAATGAACAAGGAACTTGCATTGCAGGTAATATAGCACCTGTGTATGTGCAATGTGCATGCATTATGTATATAGAGCACTCACCGCTTCACGGCTTTGCAGGAAAAACTGCACAGTAAAACTCGTACCAACTCACACTCATCTTGGGAGAGTATTTTATGATCAAGCCAAATTGTGAATTAATATAGTTTAAGATTTTCCAAGCATTACATTTTAGTAATACAGTTATATTTTAGGTCTTGAATACAGTTTTTCAGTAATGAAAATAAAGGATTGAGATTGTTAGTAGCAATATATGTAAACAGTATAAATGGTGAAAAGTTTATAACTAATATACCACAAATGTTTTGTTCGTTAAAAGTATTGTTATTTTTAATTTGAAAAATCAGTTATACGTACAGTAAACAATATGCCCAGCATCTCAACTACCATATCACAAAAAATATCGTGTATTAATAATACCATATCAGAGTTCTTATTGTCGTATAGAAATAATGAAACTAAATAAACAAAATAATCAATTAGGAAACACATATTTTACTCGGATGCAAAGTTTAACGACTTAAAATTACCTCTTGAAATAAACAGTAATACGAAACAAGCATAAAGAACAAAACAATGGCTAGATGATTCATATCTTTAGTGATTTTTAATAGATTGGCAACGATCAGTGGTCAACATTATTTAGTAATTTTGGTATTTTCTACGAGTATATTCTCTTAGTACTTACGAGTATATCCGCCTGTCACTCACCTTATAAACATAGGCCTAACGAAAATGGCGTAGTTGTGGGTAGAAGTTTAGTTTGGTTACGTTTTCTTTGCTTTGTTTTTGCTTGTTTCAACCTATTTCGTCCAAACTTCACGCTATCCGGTTAGAAGTTTTATTTTTTTTATGTATATTAATTTCGTTCTAAATCTTTCTTTGTTTAGTAGAGTATTCAAAATATCTCTAGATTAAAGCGTTTAATAGTTCCTTATTTTGATGGGGTGGATAGTTTGAATCATTACTTGTTTACCTTTCAGAGTAAGTTTTCTTTCTGCATAAACCAAATTCTGCATAATTTTTGACTTATAGTTAGTATAACGAGAACGTATAAAAAACTAGTTTTCCATTTACAGAACTATTTTATGTTAGAGCTTTGATGTGTTTCGTCAGTTTTGAAGTAAAAGCGTTACGGGACTTTTTGGTTTTATCTATTTTGTAATCTATACGAAGTGGAATTACTGTTCACAAAATATGTTGAGAGTAACAGATTCGAAAGTAGGAGGACCTGCCTGGGTTGAACCCACAGAGCAGGTATAAAATTTCTTTTAATCCTCCTTGGTTGAACCCAAGTATTACTTGCTTATTATGAAATGACCGTCTATTTGTCGATTAAAACCTGAAACAGTTTTTTCATTTAAATAATTATAACTCGTTTTTTATTATTAACTAATTATATGTTTAAGAAATAGTTTCATTACAAAATGTACTTAGCCTTACGAATAAACTCGCATTATGTTCTTCTGTTATTATGTTTAGAATTCGTTGGACAGTGGGGGTATTCAGCTCCAGACTGAAATCGATTGCTTGTTCCGAGCAAGTGCTGCTACTGACTCCCAGCGGAGATTTCTAGAGCTCAGATAATGTTTGTTAGATACAGTATTCAGTTGAGCTTAAAGTCTTCATCTCATAGTTGATATCCTACTTTACTTGAACGGCTTGTATTCTATTAAACCCTATTTAAAACCCCAGATATCTATCATTAAATATGTTAGGCCAACATATAGGATTATAAATGGTTTAAAAGTAAAGTTTTTATACAGGTTGGATTAGACTCTTTAACTAAACCGCTGCCGTAATTTTTCCTTTTAACCGTATTTTTCTTGTGAGTGTGTGAATATATTATATGTACTTTTATAACTAACAAAAATTAAACTGTTAACAAAGTTCACACCTGATTTAGCCACTGGTACTCAGGAAAAATCATGCAACAAAGGAATAATGGGCTTGATAAAAAACAATACATGTATTGTCTTTGGCTTGATGCAACACCAGCGAAGGGTAAATCGTGTTACTATAACTTAACATTATACGATTTTGTAATACATTTTACGCATGTTTTCAGTCACGTGTTGCACTGTAGCTAGGTCATTTTAAAATATACACTCAAGGACAAAATTATGGAACCAAATGATTATCTTTCATTTCATTGCCCCTTTTTCGTTTGAAATTGGAATTTTCTTTAGCAAAGCTAGGCTACGTAAATATTAAAACCCAACTAAACTATTACAACACACTCAAAATTATACAGGGTGTTAAACAAAAAAGGGGCGATGAAATGAAAGAAACCCATTTGGTTCCATAATTTTGTTCATGAGTGTATCTTCAACATTTTGGTGTTGGTAGTATTGTTTGAAAGGTTTTCCCGTGCTTAAGTTACAATTCTTTCAAATTAAAATAACTATTGGTTGTAAGATTTCGGAGACCAAAATAATAAAAAAAGGAAATGGTGTCAAGGTGTTAGACAAGCGTTGAGGAGTCACGTTTGTTGATGGTTTTGTCGACGTTTCAAAAGGCTTTTAAGAGTCTTTCTAATATTTGCATACTTTTGTTCATTGAAAGCTAACATGCATTTTACACGTGGTATAAGAGCTACACACAACTAAATATTATTGCCCACTAAATATTAATCTGTGATGTCTTTCTTCTGAAAGAAAACCAATAATGATTGATTTTAAGAACAACCGTTTTGCAAAGTATGTTCTACATTTTGTGTATGTTCTCTTAGTTTCTCCAGTTGACGGTAGATGGCAGCGCTTACCCGCGTTGGCATCGAAATGCTGGGTCCAAACAGAACAGTAAAGTGCGAGGTACAGTAATATCGAAATAGGAGTACTGTTATCCATGTTTATTGGTAAAATTCTAACCCCATTAACCTTTTTCACTCTATAATTTTAAACGCATATTTTAACGATTGATCCATTTGAAACAAAATCTGAAGTGTACAATCAATTACATAAGAATAAGAAATCGTTTAACAAATAATGCAAACTTACAATTTGTATAAACCTTCTTTAGGTATTAACAGTACCAAGTATTTATGTTTCTGAAACTGAACTGTATATTATAAATGAGGACCTATTAATTCAAAATTAAACCCATATATTATAACACAAGACCAAAATTTGTTTCAAGTCAACATCATAACTGTAAATATTTTGAGAAAACTCCGGTTTATATGGACAGAAAGCTTTTTAATAAACTGTCTAAAACCAGATGTGGCAATTCAAAATAGAAACCTTTTCAAAACAAAATTGAAAATTGGTTAACTGAAAAATGTTTTTACAATTTGGTAATTTAAACTTCAAGAAGAAAAATTTTTTAGCAATAAGTATTGTTTATGTACATGTTATACCTTGAAATAAAGTTTTAAACACAATTAAATAAAATAAACAAGGTTGTAATAGCCTAGTAGAGTAGGATTAAAATGTAATTAACAGCCTACATATGAAAAGTACCACTTACATATGTACACTGCAGGCTACAGAGCGAGCCACTTGCGTTCAATATCTTCAATAGCTGTTAATTTATATACTTGGCAAAGCTATTTAGCTTTCCGCTGTTTTGCTATTTTTCAGTTAAGTATTGAAATGGTTATTTTGTAGAAGTTCGTATTTACATGTAAACATCATAACATGTTCTAGCTTTATTAATCAAACCGAAAATAAATAGTGGATAAACCAACGTGGTCTTCGGACACATGGTCAGCTTTTAATAATAGGCTTGGCTTTGGTGAGTTTTGCAATCCTTACACAAATTAACTATGTGGTTCTTAGGAAGACTTTTGCTACGAGTATATCAGTTCTTTCTTACTCAAAATTAACACTAAATATATGATTATACACTGGTTGGATCGTTTGAATCCCAAAGTTAAGGGACAAATTTGAAAGGTATTTACCAATAAAACAATATAAACTAAAACAAGTCCGACACGCAGCTATATAAGCACTAAAGCGCCCTTGGCATGAGTGAGTCAAATTTCATTTGAAATTTGTTTACCTTAATTTGTTACCTAAATTTGCCTCAGTTTTATGTTCTGTTATAACGAGTGTAACGAGGCTGTCTGCTGGGCTCACAGCCTCACTCCGGCCTTCGGCTACAAAATTTAGACTGTATTAATTTTGTATTTTATATTCGTCTTAGACGTACGGTGTTTTACTGGAAGTTATACATATCATGAAAGGAAAACACATTTTAAATTTAAATCAAATCTGACTACTCATTCCGTTGTTATAGCAAAAATCACTTTTTTGACTGTCATATTAAAACTGTTTGATGGATTTTCATAGTTTTTGTATATTGTTGTATAACAACAAAATACATATTTAATTAAAGTTTCATGAAAATCGGACAGCATTAATTATTGTTTTTAGATTATTACAACCCCTTTTTTGGTGAAAAGTCTCCCCCAAAAGGGGTTCCTGTAGTCCGATTTTGCTGGTTAACGAACTCGATTAAGATATTTACAAGAGGAACTTTTGTAAAAGGTTCGGAGAAAATTGGATAAAAATGCGACCTGTAGAGAAGATGCACATACTGTATAGACATATGTATATTAGTTAGAAAAAATGCTCAAAACGTGTTCTGGGGTCTGGATCGGTGCTCATTTCATGGTCCCGAGCCTGGATCGTTCAATGGTGACGGCATGAATATCTCATTTTCCGGAGAAAATTCGATAATAATTAATTACATGAAACCTTTGTCCCTGTACATTTTTGTCCCATGACATCTTGTAGTTGCTCTGCTCCGCGCCGGGGGGTTTGCCCTCAATTATTGTTTTAACTCAACTCAACAGTTGATAACGTTGGTTGCTAAAATTATTTGTATATTAAAATGTTTAAATATGATAGGACTTTAGAAAATAACTATTAGTAAAAGTTGTGAAAATACAGAACATAGAATCCTGGTTTACTATATTTTGCGACAGTTTTGATTGCAGCGAGTACAACAAACCATTACTCGCCGAGAAGATTACGTAACAGTCGAACCCATCACAAAGTATGCAGAGAGTCTTTAAGCCAGGGTGCTACGTTATGTCATTTCTTACACTATAAAATTAAATTAACCCTGAGTATGTGTGTTATCAGCAATAACTATCGAAATAAATCAACCCTTTTTATTAAAATAAATACTCAAATAACTCAATAGTTTGTCTTTAAAGTGTTTTAAAATTTAGTATAATGATAGAGATTGTCGTTTGGACATGTACTTGGGATTTGTACATATACTTTATACATGATACAGCATCATACAAATATTACTTAAGTTTGATAGTGTTCACTGATTGTTGTTATATTGCTGTGTTTGTGAACTTATTCTAACCATTATCACCTCAACAAACTACTATACATAGAAATAGCTATTGATTTCTATCGACGTATAGAACAAAACAGAAAGCAGTTTTGAGTTTCCTAAAACAAACTAAATTGAATGGCAAACTTTATATACGTTTTTCGTTGTTGATGTATTTAAACAATCCAAAAAGTTCCAGAATACATATCAGGATACAGTTTTAAAGTTCTTTTAGTAAAAGCTAAATAACTGTGTTCAAATACATCAGTCTACCATGAGTATTTAGATAAGTTAAGTAATGCATTTTGTAGAAAAACTTCCCTCCAAAAGTTGTAATACACCAGTACAACCTAACCTAAAATAAAGAAAGTACAAGTAAAGAAAGTTGGTGCAGCTATATTTAATTTAGCACTAAATACAGTACGTCGGCAAAGGCTCATTTAAAAAATGGATCCCATAATAATGATATGTTATAGTTTCTTACAAAAATTCTTTTACTCTAGAAGACAAACATTTTTTTGTTATTCATGATGACCACTGTTTGCATCTTTGTACAAGTAAAGTATAGTTGTAACGTGAGTTGGTCTCTTTCCACTCGGGAATGACATTCGTTTAGTCGAAACATGTTGTGGTAATACACAATATTTGTTGGCAATTTTAGAAGTTTTTATTTAAAATAAGTAAACATTTTTTACCTCTGCTCTAAAAGCATATGATAAGTAATGGGAAGAGAACATAGACCTCAATACAGACGCGACTTTGGTTCAAAGAACACTTTATGAACAGAAAACGTAAAAGAAACAGCCATTTTACTTCTTTACATTTCTGTTCAATGGCAGAAATGTTTACACCAATTTAACGACTCTGATACTTTCCAATGTTTCAAATATTTCAAAGAATAAAGTAAAGTTGTGTTTATAAAATGTCAATAAAACACTTTGAATTTGTTTGTAGTGTATACCAATTTCCAACATTGACCCAGCAACAAGTCACAAAAGGTTATGTCTTGTGTTTCCAAGACAAAATTAACTAAAGATAAACAACTTTTGTTATATTTCAAAGCTTCTTCCGATAGCTGTCTAAAATATAATACATATATTTAGTTTTTATACACTATTTGGTCAGTAGTTTATTTTATAAATTCCACTTTTTTACTGAAGCAGTTGTAAGTAATACTTAATTAATACCGTAACAAATTGGAGTTTTGGGTGAAAACAAAATGTGTCGTCTTTTAGACCACTATGTAGAGAAGCTAAATACATCGAACACGCGCCACCCGAGTCATGAGCTCCAGAGTCGTGCGTAATACCAATCCACCATGAGTCCACTAAAATATAACACTATCATCTTAATAATGGAGTTAAAAACGAGTACTAAGTACAATTGGGTTGCCCAGTTGATTGTTATACAATGAAAGTACTGGTAAATTGTGTTCATTGGAAATAAAACTGAGATATCGTTTAAACTTATTGAATTGCAATAATGTTTCTGCTGCAAAGATTTTACAAATGAGTTTTTTATATAACCTTGGGATTATGTTCTATATGGTTTAAAGGAATAAAGTCATCAAATTTGTGTATTTGCTACGGGAGGCTTAACAAACACTTTGATGAATATTACTTTTAAATTCACATATTCATCGGAATAACGTGTTTTACTGAGGGCAAATGTTTTATTGAGGGAAAAAGTACGAAAAATGCTTACAGTTCAAAGTTATAAGTTTTAAGACAACTAGGGAAAATCTCATTTTCTATGACAGGTGTAAAGAGGATTTAGCATAAAATAATACAGAATTATTCAACTGTTTATAAATACGAGATTGATCTAATTTCAACTTTTAAAGAGACTGAAATTTGATACACTCAGCTGTTTTCAGGTTTTGATCAATCCTCCCGAAGCCTCGTTAGAGAATTTCCAAAGACAATAGAACGTGAACATTATGGAAAATATATTATTTTTTTTAACATATACATACAATAGTAAAATACACTACCTATAGAAGATTTGCTATAAAACCAATTTAAGCCACAGTTCTAGATATTGATATGTATTCCTCCTTAAATATTAGTCTAAGCTAGTACTTATAGAGTTTATTATACGTGAGTAATGTCACAGAGGTACTTGTAATGTGTTTAACTCTTCTAAAAGTCACTTATCCGAGCTACTCCCCTCTTTTGGCCAAACTAACTCTAAATTTCGTATAAGTTCTCTTACTTTTGATCCTGACTGCACTCACTTCTTCTTCTTTAAGAGTAACAACAAATAGACTTCTTTAACACACTAATGTTATAGGAACAAAAATGTTTCCATACATAATATCTTTTAGATGCTTCAAAGCTGATCTCTTTCAATGATGCCTGGAAGCAGACTATGTGTTAGTCTTTCCGTTGTTGCTGCATCCTATTATAACTGCCATTGGGTTAGGGTCCTGTTTTTATTTCGGTCTTCGCGTAGGGCCCAGTCCCTGATCTGGATGCATTCTTTGATTTTCAGGTTTATCGGTGGGTTATTTGTTATGACACAGAGTGCCTGGAGATGTTTTGTATGATCTCGTAGTAGCGATTAGTGCTTGTCTTGGTTCCTCACTATCGATGATTGAAATGAGTCGGTGTCCCCATGCCAGTGCTGAGTACGTGATAATTGGCACAAAGATTGATTTATAGAGGAGGTTCATGTTTACCGCTTTTACGCCGTAGCGTGTTTTAATATCCGGTCAATTTTTCAAAGAGCGTTCTTACTTTAACTCCCTAATTTTAACATGGGGGAGAAATGTCAAGCCTGAGTCTAGCATGATCCCCAAGTATTAGTACTTCCTTACGTTTTACATCCTTGCCCGTTGATAGTTAATGACAGGCGGTCTGGCATCCATGTTGCCTTTGAGTGTAATGCATTTGGTTTTGCTTATGGAGATTGCCCATTCAATTAGTAATTAGTGTTTATTTAGTAATCTGATTCCCCTTGGCCACTATCTTTCTGTGTGTTCTCGCTTGGACTAAAAATGGACGGTACCATAATCGAAATAGGGTGTCCACCTTAGGATGGTTTTAATGCCGTTTTATTTGGCTGTTAGAAGCTCATTGTAAGTTTATCGATGAAGAATACCCTTTATAGAAAATAATCACATAGTGCTGTTTCAGGTCTTCAAAGAGACCACCGTATCAAAGTAACAAAGTTTCAACATGCCAGTGTTATACAATTTGTCTTTTACCGCAATATACATTGGATTTTATCTGTGGGCAACCTCAAATGGTGTCTTTATGGAAACTGTGTATAATAATAACATAAGCCAGTGCTTCCTTGAGAGCCCTTTTTACTTCTGTTTAGACTAGGCATAACTGGATCAATGTAAAGTTTTTTTAAATATTCTGTAATAAGAAGATCTAAGTTAAGTAGCTTTTTAAAATCCTTTCAGATCTCATTTATTTTTAAAATAACATTTTCAGATGTAAAGCTTGCATACTGTGTAAACAAATGTACCGTTTTAACTAAATTCAAATCAATAACAGTTTTTATAATTGATTTATTTTAATTAATTTAATGATTTAATATTAAGGAGTTATGCGTGGACAAACGATTATTTTGCCACTGTTAAGAATTTAAATTTGCTCGAGATAAAACATATGGGCAAGGTATTAACAATGCCCAGCTGCTGTAAATGTAAACATCAACAAATAATAACAATAACAGTGTATAAGTTTGTGTGTTGCGGAGCAGTACGGGTCATCTAGTTCCTATATATTTAAATAATAGTTATTTAAATGTTTTTACAGCCATTTACAAAACGGCGTTGTCGGGCTCTGCCTGCCTTGCGATCCGAGAGGCTTTGGTACAGTCTTTACTAAAAGAGTATGGAATTTGAAAGTCACAAATTAAATAAATTTTTAATAAAAACAACTCTAAAGTTTATTTTTGTGGGTTTAAGTCTAGATCACTTGTGTGAACCTATAAAGGTAAGTAGATAGGTAAAAGGATACTACCGATTAATAGACACAAATAAAGGTTTCCGAGGATTTTGCCCTTTGAATTGGCTACTCAACGCCTTAATAGGTTTTGATATTGGTAGCAGTTATAGAGAAGTTTCAACCTCGTCTGTCTGGTTGCAGCCGCCACCATTGTGTAGTTGTGTTACATTTTGCAACAAATTGCAACTAAGGGGCTTAGCAGCCTGGCGTGGGTGGACGCCACTTAACGGTGCCATTAATACTAATACCACTAATATGCTACTAACAATAATTTAATATAATATATAATAGAAAAAGGAAACAAATAACAATATTTCCAGAATTACCAGTAGGAACTGTGTTTTTGCTTTACCTGCGCTACCATGTTGCAGTAATTGGGTATAGGCAGTAACGAAGCAGCACAGTTGGCCTGGATAGGACAACAAGTGCGCACAGTGACCTGTTGCACGTGCAGCACTGGGCGACGCTACAGGTGACGCGCATGTGCAGTGACGTCGCGACGTCCCGCGCCCGTCAGTCGCTAGGTGGTTGCTGACGTGCGCGCACGTGTCTCAGCTGTCCTCCTCTCAACCGGCTCCTGGATACATCCACTTGTGCACAGGTAACCAACATTGCACGCTCTAATCTACTATTAACTAATATATGTTGCAATCAACGATAAATAATCTTTTCAAAACGTGTTTTTATTGAAAATAAATAATTTCAGCCTCAGGAAACTGATTAATTTTGATAAAATGTATGCGGAAAAACAATTTAATTGAAATTGTGAAAAATGGTAGTTCTAACTATTATACAGCTTTAGAAAATAGCGGACCCGTGGCGGGTTGGAATCGCGCGCGACTCCGGAGCTGATCTATCCGCTGGCGCGGGTTCGATCCCCGCAGTCACCACTTACATTTGTAATGGGACTATACGGTAACGCTAGGTAAAGTTATACTTTGTAGTCCTAGCTTAGCCTCGTTAAACAAAACAAACTTGACCTCTTTGGACATGGTTAGAATGCATACAAATTTCAATATATTCGACAAATATATTTAACTTATGACTTAGGGTCTTTAGTCTTTGATAAATGTCTAGCTGATATAGATAGACTTCTAAATAACCTTTTTTAATCCAATGCATTCTGTTAGCGCTCTAAGAGAATGAATACATTTGTATTTCTACCTATAAATTGTAAATTGTTGTAACTATGTTCTTAATTAAATTTTGATCGCTTTAATTAGTTTAATTAATATTGACACGTTATATTAACATACGAGTATTGTAATAATTCAACATTGATATGTTCAATATTGTTGAACGTGAATTGTTAATAGGCTATTGTTGAAAATTGAGTATTATTACAAGAAGATGAGATGCTACCAAATAATTATGCAATGATCATCATCCCGCCAACACTAACATTAAAAATAAAGCAAGATATTTACCGTAATGATTTCACCATAACCGTATCGTAATAATGTACATAATAACTATGTATTTGCTCATTATTTAAAATTCAGCAGTGAAAATAAGGAATTTTAACTGTAATCTTCCTTTTTTTTTGGTGTTCTATTCCACAGTCATAAAATATTAAAATACTGATACAGTCCTTGCAAGTACAGATCAAGCAGACCGAACACAAATCAAAACGCCAAGATTTTGTACGCGGGTTTGCCATATACACAAAGAAAATAGATTTGTATTTATTGTTCATTAGGGAATTCAAACACGTCTTTAGTTATTGTAAACTTGAATCTATTACGGGTTTATAAACAATGGACTAAAAAGAGCAACAAGATGTATACATCATGTTTCAGATTTAGGCTGAATCTTGTCCAGTTTAAATTTAATCTAAGTGATTGTTGAACAGTTATAAAAGATCGAGACAAATTTGAATTTAAAACACTTTCACCATCGGAATAATTTCTATTCCGATTGAGGTTTTTATAATATTGCCATTATTATGGTAACAATGATAAAGATACCTGCATTTTCAGAAGTAAAATATGTTTAAGTTGAATTTTAGTTAAATGCATACCCAACTGGGACTAGTTTATAAGTTGAAATGTCCTTATTGTAAGACATCTTGAAATCTATTTAGATATACAAAACCTATAATAAAATTAATCTTGTTATAGAATGCAACTCAAGTGGAAAGTATAATTTTATGTATTAATTTTAAAAGAGGCCATATTTATCATTCAATTATTACTTTATCTATAATACAAGGTTGCTATTATATCTCTGACCTTAAAGCTTCTTGTTTTTAATTTCACCATGCCAAAACGACTCAGAAGGGGTTTATGTAATAATAATATTCAAACTTGCTATAGGTGTAGACCTTACCATGAAAGTACAAAATCAACGGCTACCCTAAAAGTATGACATAAAGTAGACTAGTATAGTTAATAAAAAGGGATTGCCTTAAAAAGAACATAGAGCCCCTGCTTCTGGTATAACACGGATGCACGCCCATACAAACATTTGAACACAAAATAGTTTAAAGAGGTAAATTATAGTTATAATATTGCGAAAATCATGTAACATTGAAAACACATAGTTAGGTTGCCGTTGCGAGACGCGATTGTTATAAGGATCTATTTTTCATGACTTTGAGAAGGCCAATACATTTATTTAGACTTCTCAGGCCATATAATTGTTTTATTTCATTGAAACCAAACTGGCCAACACTGATCAGAAAACAACTACTTCAAGCTTCATGTTTCAACCCAAGAAATGTTCTGTTTATATAATACAAATATAATGAACATTTTCTAGCTTGCTGAACAAACCAAACTCGTGCGCTTTGTAAACTCTTAATTTTCCTATACCTTGTCAAACCTTTTCACCATAGAAGTAACCACAATAATTTCAAAATATAAACACACGCAACGTGGAAAAAGATGCTTTACGAATTTTAACACCTAAATGCTGAGAAAATAAGTTACAAACCGCAATACTGTCACAGAAGGAAGTTGTATGAAAGTTTAATGTAATATGTTGATGGAGCGCATGCACCACCACAACATCGAGATAACATCTTCCAGTGTAACATATACCGGAAACCGTCATACATGCGGATACACACGACAAACCCGTTCAATACAATAACTAGCCTGACTGGGAAGAAGATCAACCTCTCGGCCAAGTGGCCAGTGGCACGCCCGTTCAACACACTGGAATAGCTCGAAGAACAAATAAACCAAATGTTATACAAACCAAGCCGACACGCAGCTAAGCGCTAAAGCGCCACTGGCATGAGTGAAGCGAATTTACTTTGCAATTTGTTAGGCCAATTCACTGGAACGGCCTTCGACCTCAGCTCATCTTGAAAACCCCTCTTTTGGCCGCCATTTTGAAACTACAAGATGGATTTGTATGACTTTTGGTATATATTGGTTGGTAACTAAAAAATACATTATTTTATAAAATTGCATCAAAACCGGAAGAAAATTACCAATATCAACAGTTTCAAAAAGCGCTTTTCGAAGCGACTTTTCAAATGCATTTTTAGATCTCAAATAAATACATTTTAACATACAAATTGGCTTCCTATCGCATTAACGGAATATGTATCGGACCTTCGAAATTTAAAATGGCTGTATATGACTCGTTTTGTACAACTATTGAGTAGATTCATTTTATAATAGAATAGAAATCCTAGGTTTGATAACGTAGACTTTAAACTTGAATGGTATCATGTAGAAATAGTAATATTAACATATTTATATACAACATGAAGAGTACATTTATATTTTATCTGATGAAGAGTATTGAAAATACTCAAAATATAATAAGTTCTTCTCTTTGAAAATTGAGTTATAATTTAGCAGACGATTTGCCAAATAAAATTCTAATATTTATATACATTTCTCTTCGTAAATATTTACAAGCCGGAGATAGTTACCATAGTTTAGTCGAAACTTATTGTCAAGTTTGTATTAAAACAGTTTGTTCCAGTGGGGTTTTCCTAAAAGTGTTCTACCATTTCTATATTTATTTCTTTTTACGAACTTGTCTGACAGTACGAGTATTTTACAAATACGAACGCTAGTGATTTACAGTCCATTGTAGTAGTCAGTATACTTGAATCAACAGGTAATCGTTGAGTCCACTTCGTTTAGAAGCAGAATGTTTAACGAACTGTACAACGAGTTCTGTTTAGTGTACAATTTCAACAAAGCTATCGACAGAGGAGTTCCAAATATAAACTGTCAGTTTGAATTTGCTTTGAAAGTAACAACTATTCCTAAAGCAAACAAAAATTGAGAGTTTGAACGAAATGCATCAGTTTTTCTTCTGTTCTGACACGGAGCCAAACCCATATTTTTATGAGTTACTAGCTACCCTACCAGTGCTTCGCTATGGGACAAGAACTAAGTATAGCGATAAAAACTATTATTTTTAAAAACTCTGAGACAAAATAATGCTGCCCGAGCATTCGGATAATTTTATTGCAAATGAAATCCGAAATTTTGGGACTTGCAAAAATCTAATAAAAATAAATTCCTCTTCATATCTGATTTAGAAATAACCTAAATGACGTTAAGACTTTTTCCCTATGTATTTATTTTGGGTATTTGTTCGTACCTTAAACCCTTTTTAAACACCCCTGATAATTAAGATTTTTCCAAATCCTTTCTTAGTGCGCCTAGAGCCTAAAAGGAATGTGTGTCCAAATTTACAAGACAATCCGCCAAGTAGTTTGGGCTGTGGGCTGATGAGTGAGTCACTAAGTGGTATTTGGCTTTATTATATATACATAAATATAAAATATGTATTTTGTGTTCTATTTAAGTCGAACGACAACTTTGTTTTTAATATATATGGAAACACTACTCTTCACTTTTTATATATATAGAAGATTAAACTTACATAGCAAAACTTTGTTCAAATCGCACTAAACATAATTTCTGTGACAAAACTAAGACCAACGGTTTGAAGTTTGCATCGTCGGATCAAGACTGTGAACAATGGTTTCAAGCGTAAATAAATTATAAACATACGTTTTCGCAAGAGCAAGTTTCGTAAGAGGTATAAGACTATATTACAGGTAAACGTACAAACATACCAGTAGTGTTTTGCGTAAAACAAACAAGTTCAGATTAACACTACCTTTATTTGTTAAAAAAATTATGAAAAGACTACTATGACACCACTTTGTTACTTTTTTATACTAACACTGAAATGTTGCTACGATGTCGAGCGTAGTGTGCAGCCTTAGCCAAGTTGCAACGCCAGCTATTCAATAGTGTCAATGTTGCCAGCATTACAGAGGTGCATGACACAACTTTAGTGTTACTGATCCTTTACTTAGAAGTAAGATTGATTTATAATGAACAAATAATGTTCGGTATACGGTTTCGTTGCTAGATCAGTTTAAAATTAATTTGTCGAAAATTCAACTGTGGGCTCACAGTTACAGCGTAATTATTAACCACTTATATAAACTTTAGTCCTATCGGTCAATCCACCACATAGAAGGTGATACCAACGGCCGCACATTCCATCGCATAGTACAAAGCACAGTCATTAGGCACCGTTGCGTCAAAACACGCAGTTCAAACTTTCTTTTCTCTTCCATGTCAGTTTTTTTTCGTTGAACACGGTTGTAATTCGACTTCATAGTTAAAGTCGATTGTCAAGTCGATCGTTCAGGCCTAATAATACAATGTCAATGACTAACCTATAAATCACGCTGTCATATTTCACTGCTGGATTTTGAAACAAAAAATAAAATGTTTAGCAAACCTTGTCAAATGATAGACTTCACAACTTCTTTAAATAAGGTGAAAATTAAATATTTCCACAAATATATCTTTTATAATGTTAAAATAGATTTGACAACACACCATGCTGTCATCTCAATCAGATTCCACAGAGAAAAAAAAACAAAAGTTATTTAACACAGATCAAAGTTATTTAAACTAGAGAAAAAGTGGTGAAAACAGGATATTGTCTGTAGCTTTTATGTTTAGGATTTTAGTTATTTAGATTTTGAATAATGTTCAACCAAAACCGAAATAACAAGTAAAATATACCTCTTTCTCATATCATCCTTTGAATATTACAAACAACCGTAAACTCTTCTGACTAAAAAGATAAAAACCGATTGTGATTGATGTGGGTCATAAAGCATGAGCTGAAAGGAGTCATTAGGCTCATTACATGAATTCATAATGGTTTTAACGAGAACCTTTGCCCGCTCCCTCTCACCCTCTACAGTTCTGCCATGTTGAGGATAAGAAATAATGAACGAGGAGACGTTAAGAAGACGTATCGTCTGCTTTCTTCAGATCCTGCCACTAATGAAGTCTTATCCCTTGGCATTAAAATTAATCCTAGAAAAATATTCCAGCCATAACCCTCATCATTTATAACTTTTAGTTTTAAAATTTAAATCAAACACATTTGAACTAAAAGCTCAAATATCGCATATTAATTTGTTTTAGAGAGATATTGCATTATTTATTCAGCAATGGTTGTTTGAAATAATAGACGGGTTGAAACTGCACGAACACTTATGGTTCAAATTGCTCAATAAGCTAGTATACATACTCGCACTAGTGTTGTTTTTATAATAGGATGAATCAAATTATGTTTTAATTTCATTTGTTTCAATGGCGTTGGCATGCCAACATGACTGTCAGCAGTAAGAATCAAATGACCTGAATCAGTTGAAGGCTATTTGGTCGTAGAGCGTTAAAGAGATAGTACAAAACATAACACGAAGAAATTTAGCGGCATAACACACAATATACCTTCAACCTAACTTCACAATTTACCTAACGCGCATCATTAT
The DNA here is from genome assembly GCA_018831715.1 of Matsumurasca onukii. NCBI lineage: Eukaryota > Metazoa > Arthropoda > Insecta > Hemiptera > Cicadellidae > Matsumurasca > Matsumurasca onukii. The sequence goes on along the minus strand of CM032060.1, from coordinate 39,767,526 downwards.
TTTTACCTTTTATAGTGTCATATTATGATACACAGTTTTGGAAAAAACGCTTGTTTGCTAAAACATAATGAGGTGTGAGCGTTGCCGGTTTCTACAGCTATTGATCCACCGACCCATGTGGGCCTGACCCAGAGACAAAGGGTGAAGCCAGGCATGCTAAGGTGGTTTGGAGCGGACTTGTAGTTTGCTGATTAACCCGAATTATACGTACTTTATAATTACTCGTATATTTTATAAACCCGTTAGTTACATACACTCAATTCAATGCAACTGGAACAATAAAATAAATAAACCGGGCTGACACGCAGCTAAGCGCTAAAGTGCCACTGGTATGAGTGAATCGAAGTTCCTTTCTTTTTGGTTACTCTAGTTCGTTCCGCTCACAGTTGTTCGTTTCGCTTCCGCCTTCGGCCTCATGACTAGTGGGGTTCTTTTACTGTCGATTTTACCACATAACATGAAAGGAAAACTCATTTGAAATTTTAATAAAATCGGACTATTTATTCCGCTGTTACAGTGAAAAATCACCTTTTTGGTCGTCATTTTGAGACGGCTGGATGGATTTTCATCATTTTGTAGTATATCGATGTTTAACAACAAAATACATATGTATTTCAAATGTCATAAAATCGGTGAAGTTTACTGATTTTAGATAATTAAAACCACTTTGTTGGCGAAATGTCCCTACTTCTCTCCCGAAAGGTTCCCGTAGTCTGACTTTGCTGGTTATCGAACTTGACCGAGACATTTACAAAATTAACAATTGTACCATATTTTGTAAAGATCCGACAAAAATGTGACCTATAGAGATGATAACATCTTAAACCGTGACGATGGCTACAGCGCCTGCCACCTACGCAGAAGCCACAGGATCCCATATACCAGCGGCGCCAGCCCAACATCAGACCACGTGTGACTCTTCACCAAAGACTGTCGACTTCTCCATTCAAGACTTGTCTCAGTTTCCACATTTTAAAAAACACCAATCCAACCTCTCGGAACACCGTAAATAAATAGTTCTCGTGACGAATCTAATAAAATAACACACTTTAAAAAATATTACATCAGAATGCACAAATCAAATTAGATTAACTTGATCTAATTGATCAACAAATTAGATGAACTTTCTCTCCTCGGCTCTGAAGCTAAGCCTCATATGTTACTAATATCCGAACACGGGTTCTCAGCTGAGTCTATCAGTTTTTTTAAAATTGAAGGGTCGAATTGGCATCATTTTTTCAGTCGGGATCTTTATAAGGAGGGGGGTTGAGTATTTGTGCAGCCACAGTTAACATTTAAGACGCTAAGTTTAAATTTAAGCTGCGATCTTGATTTTGAGGCAGAGGGTATTGAGGTTGTCACGGTTGCTGAAGCTTGCTGTAATTTGTCTTACAGGTCGCCTAACGGGCCAGAGTGATTCTTCGATAAATTTGAGACTCTCCTTTCCTCTTGTGGGCAGATTTAATCAGTTTGTAATCATGGGCGATTTTAAACATTAACGTACTCAAACCCAACGATATTTTAACAATGAGATTTCGATTTATTCTTTCGTCATTTGTCTAAAATGGTCTATTGACTCTCCCACTGAGTTACTGCGACGTCGAGTACTGCGATTGATAATGTAATTAAGCATCGCAAACCACCACGTATCCGTCTTAAAAACTACATTGTCAGACCATTACGCCCAAGAAATTATCATTTTAGACTCACCTGAAAAAAGAACACAAGTAGTAATGTTAAAATAAAAAGGGCTAATAGGCCTGAAAACATGCAAAACCTAACTAGACAGCTTAAAGCAGAAAATTGGTTATTTCTAAATAAATCCATCGCTGAACGATAAATTTAATCAATTTCAGAACAGATTAAACTTTATTTAAACTCTTGTTGCCCTGAGGGGTTTGTAAGGTAAAGAAAACAAGTAAAATGACTTGGGTTACACAGGGAATCCTTGTATCGCGGAATAAGTTAAAATTTTATTCTGAAATATTCAAATCCACTCAAAACGAACAATTTCAGACCTTTATCGCAAATATAAACAGACATACAGAAAAGTTATAAAAGCTTCGAGAGCTTACGATATTAATAAACGACTTGAAAACTCCAAAAACATTTCTAAAACTACGTGGAACATAATTAACGAAACAAAAAGTAGCCCAACAGTTAAAAAAATCGAGCTAGCTGTCGGAGGCGAGTTATTAAAGACCCTAAGCAAGTCGCATCAGCGTTCATAGTTTTTTTCACGTCCGTTTCTACGCCGGATGACGGATTAACCCAAACAAATATTCGAGTTAACGCAATTAATCCTTTAACCTCTTTGGTTCTCTTCCAACGGACCATCACGATTGAGGACATTTTCCAAAATGTCCCTCTAAACGCTCAGAAGATATTAATGGTTCTTCAATATGGTTACTAAAAAATTGTGCGAATCACCTTATCGCCGTTAACAGATATAATTAACTTGTCGTTTTCCTGGCGAAATCCCGAGTGAACTGAAGTTAAGTCGGGTCGTCCCAATATTCAAAAAAGGAAGATCCGACGCAAGCTAATAACTACCGCCCGATTTCGATACTTCCGGCACTGAGTAAAGTATTTGAGAAGCTCTTCCTTAAAAAAAGACTTTAGCGTTTCTGGATAAACATAAAATTTTATCAAGCAATCAATTTGGTTTTCAATCAGGTAAATCAACCATTGATGCAGTTATACAATTAGTAGATTTGATCGTTAACAGTATCGAACAACGAACAAACGCTTAGCGTATTTTGATCTATCCAAAGCGTTTGACTGTGTCAATCACCAAATTCTATTAGACAAGATAGACATGGCATCGTGGCATCTCAAATAAGTGGTTACGGTCCTTCTTGAGTGGTAGGAGTCAAATGGTCCAAGTTGAAAATTCACTTTCAGAAAGAATCGACGTCCAGCTAGGAGTTCCACAAGGATCGATTCTCGGTCCTATTTTGTTCCTCCTCTACGTGAATGACGCAGAATTGTCGGTGACGAACGGAAAATTAATTCAATTCGCGGACGACACAACTGTATGCTGTACAGGGAAAACTATAGAAGAATTGGAAATTCAAACATACCTTAACCTAAACGCTTGCGTTCAAAGTTTTTCCGATCTTAAGCTCAAAACAAATAACTCAAAAACAAATTATATACAATTTAACCTTAGGCCGCAACCGCTAGATAGCGTTAGACCAACGGTAATGTTAGGGGAATCTGTTCTCGAGGAAACAGATTGTACCAAATTTCTTGGTATCTACATAGATCAACGACTGTCTTGGGAGTCTCATGTAAATAAGTTGTGTTCCAGAATCGCTTCAAATTTATTTGCTCTTAACAGGCTTTCTAAATTTTGCTCTGCCGAAGTCCGTCTCACCGCATATTATGGACTTATTCAATCACACCTTAATTACGGGATATGTTTATGGGGGGCTTGTTCTAAATATTTACATAACAGGGTTTTTATACTTCAAAAAAAAAGCAATTAGGAAAATAGCAAATCTAAAGTCTAGAGACTCCTGCAGAGAGGCCTTTGTAGACCTGGGGATACCCACTCTCCCTTGTCTGTACATACTTGAGACTGTCATGTACTGTCTCAATAAGTGCAGACCTACTCAGGGCATGGATCTCCACGGTTATGAGACGAGAGCGAGGGGTTCCTTTAGAATGGCCCAACACCGAACTACCGCAGCTGAACGCTTGCCTTCCTACGCTGGAGTTAAATTTTAAATAAAATACCAGATACATTCAAAAACACAGCAGCAAATTTATCAATTTTAAGGCCCGATTAAAGCGATACCTAATTATGCGCGCTTTTACTCGCTAGATGAGTTTATGGACCATCAGTGGGTCAACTAATTAATTCAATGTGCTTCCGAGAGGTAGTGTGAATGTGTATTGGATATGGATGTGTATTGTAAGTATGAATGCGATTTGGTTGAGTGGGAATAAATTAGTTTAAATTGTTAAAATGTTTTAAATTGTTAAATTGTTTTAAATTGAGTGTTATAACAGTAAATATTATACATTAAAAAATATATATATATAAATATATCATGTATGTTACAATAAGATATTGACGTTTGTATGCAACTTTGTAATGTTGTCTCACAATAAAGAAATATTCTATTCTATTCTATTCTATCATACATACATGTAAAGTGTGAACAAAATGTGACCTATAGAGATGATACATACGTAAAGTGTGACCAAAATGCTCAAAAGGTGTTTTGGGAGTCAGGATCGGTGCTCATTTTATGGTCCCAAGTCTTACCTGCATGAATATCTCATTTTACAAAGGAAATTCGATAACAACATGAGTAAGTAAATAGTCTATTATACTATACGTGTCTATGGAGTATAAACATAGGCGTGTTATATAAATTAATTAAACATTTTCTCCTAATTTAAAACTTATACATACCTGTTATACAGATATGGCATCAAGCATATGAGGATGTGCATATTGCTAGAGCACTAGCAATAGGTTAAAGAATGTAGCCCACACCAGCCAGCAGACTGGGTGTGGTATTGGCAGAGTTGTTGGTTTGTGGTAGGAACCCAAGAACAAAGGGAACCAGTCAGATGTAAAGGCAAGCTAGGATTGCACCTTAATTCAAAACATTTACTTACAATTTGCAGAACTCATTCTCTTATTTGGGCTCAAGAGTGCAGTGAGGTTTTCAATATTCACGGTCATTATACTTGATCAGTGATTAGTCTTAAAGAAGATTGTCACATATTTGTACTCTAACTGTTAAACAACTGTTATCATAGGCAGGAATAAAATTGAAGTATTAAAAGCGATCAAAAGTCTTATATAGTTTAATGTATTGGTGTACATAATTTTGTAAGTAAGGCTGGGGCCTAAATATTACCTTAGGGTCTTGCTATTTTCTCTTAACACATACTTATTGTAAGTAAGTTTGCATAGTAAGTGGGGCCATTCATCTTTACTGCCTAATAGAACGAAACGTCGTGAAACAAAACGTAAAGCAGTTTTGAGCTTACCGACACTTGCCGATCAAATAGCTGAACGTTATACACGAGTATGTACAGTATTTAAATAGTATACAGTATTTGTATGGCCACTATATAGATAGAATTTTATCCTATTTGCACGAAATTCAGTAGAAACGTTCATTTTGCAAATAAAGTTATTAAGTTCCTAAATAATCAAAATCGGTCCTCCAAAAGTGACAGATTTCAAGAGGGGGATGCTTCCCCTCCCAAAATAATGGTTATGTAACGAAAATTGATGATTGAGTTTGTATTTATGAATCTTAGCTTAACTATTCATGTTACTGAACCTAACGTGTACCCGAACTGCTCAACACGTTCAGCCAGACCAAGACATCAAAGAAAACATATTTTGCGCTGTCAATCTAATCTGGCTGAATGGATGTTATTTGTTATCGAATATCCTTTGAAAAATGGTATATTCATGCCGTCAGCACGGTAAGACCCAGACCCGGGACCGTGAAAAAGCACCGATCCTGACCCTCAAAACACGTTTTTAGAACATTTTTTCAAGACTTTATATTTGTATATATGTAGCGTAGCGAATAAGAGTAACAAAATGCAAAGGAAATTCGATTATCTCGTGCAAGCGGCGCTTTAGTGCTTAGCTGCGTGTCGGCCTGGTTTTTTGTTATTGTTATACCGGTTGATGTTGGGTACGGGGGCATAATTGCCAATACTACGTTTCATTGTAATCGGACCAAAAGTGAATTTTAGCAAAAACCCTTACAAGGGTGGGGAAAACCCTTACAACTTAAATCTTCCTACTTCTAATTTAAATTAAACCCACGTCACAGGTGAGTCGATTAAATGCACGTTAGTGCTTTATGTTTTCTGTTTTCTTTTCCTCGTATATTATTTTGTTGTACAAGAGACATTTTGTATATATAGGTAAAATAGATGCATATCTAAGTAGAATATCTATATTTTGGCAGCTCCATAGAGCTTTGAAGTAAAGTAAGGTCTTCAGTCAAATTCCTGATAACATTTGATAATTTATATTGACAACTTTAACTATGTTTTGTGCATTGCTGAAATGTCAACTAAAACTGTACTTATTTAAAGCAATATTGGTTTTATAACTTTTGTTATTAGAAACGATCAATACGTACACATTCATTTTTCTACATGACCTGAGATATGCCAAAAATAATGAGTTTTCTTTTTTTAACTTTACTCGAACATAAACGGTAGTTTTGTCTTATTTTAGGCTTTACCATACAACGGTAATTTTTGGCGTATTACCGGTTATAGAAATTGGTTCTGTGATATTAACCATGGTAAAAGTTCCAAAAAAACTTGATGATACATTTTTGTCTCTACTCCCAGAGTTGTGGTGTTTGTGACAGCAGTGTCAAGAAGTGTGAAATGTTTGCAGGAAGACATTTTGACACCAGTCCTCTTATCTAGAGATGAAATGTCGGCCTTCGGCTACATCCAGGTAGAAAGTGTCATCCAGCTTACTCTGTTGATAAAACATCACTTTTCACTCTAACACAGATTTGTTTATATGTATAAGTTTCAGATGTTATTATTAAAAAAGACTAACTATTCAAAACCTACCATAGTTGAACATTGTTAATTTTTTTGAAATTTTAAATGAATTGAATTAGAGTTAATATGAAAATTGGATTGTTATTATTATCGTGCTGAGAAGCTCAAAATATTAAGAACAGTTACGTATAGATTTATTCCGTGATGAGCATGCAATATTTGCAACAACATTGATTTGTAATGGATGGTTAGTATAAAACATTATAAGTTTGGAGTATTTTTGAATTTGAAATTATTCACAATAGTTTCTCTTTAGTATGAAGAAGTGTGATTTCTTCAAGTAAAATACGAGTATGATTGTTCTATGACACTCCCAGTTTAAGTTAATTCATGAGAGAATCACTTGCTTTGCTTTTCACTAAACCCAATTTACTGTTGGTTATACTGTTTTTAACGATGGATTATGGATATTAAAGGGACACTGGTTTATAAAAATTAAATAAAGAACATAAAAGCTCTTATAGATGAACTCAATTGATGTTCGGGTTGATTCTTAGTTGTACCCATGTAATTCGAGCTAGTTCTTAGAAAGTAAGTGTTGGTAGTTTCATAAAGTAAGACCAGGATAGTGTATGTTTAGAAGTGAATCATTATTCTATTCACAAATGACGCCATTTAAAATACTAGTTAGTTAAAGCCGTTTTCTACGAGAAGCAAATGTTTGTAAAACTGCAATTTCAATTAATTTCAATCAACTTCAATTTTGTGTTCCAAATAACAACGAACTGAACATTGCCATTAGTTTCTGTCAAACACATTTGTTATCTGTTGCGATATCAATCCATTTCAGCAGACCGACAAACTGTTCAAATAAGATAATGCTCTCGTTAACGCATCGAAAGTAATCATCCAGTTTTTAAACAAGTAATTTGATATTTCAATCGTTGATAAAAAAGTATACGTGTTTAATAATAATCAAACCGATGATATAATACGTATATTGGGTACAAATAAATTATATAGGACAAAAATTAGGTATTTCCAAAATTACAAACATGTACGTGAATAGTAGCTGAAATAGATTTTCATAAATGGAAATCGTTTAAGTATGAAACTCGAAAGTAACTTGGACTTGTGCAGGTAGGGGTGCCTGAAAAATGAATTCGTAAAACATCTGCTATCAAGCTCAAAGAAACCAGGACGACACGCAGCTAAGCGCTAAAGAGCCGCTGGCATGAGTGAATCGAATTTCCACTCACAGCTTCACTACAGCCTGAAGAAAGAATCAATAAAAAAAATCTCCCTAACAGCCCCTTTGAGGCTGCCTATCGTGCCCCTCTGGGAGCCTTTGGCCCTCAAATTTGTATGTTCTATTATGAGTGTAACTTGGCTTTTCGCAACGCTCACCGAAACAGTCCCCCCACCCAAAGCCTGTAACACCCGTCATAATAAAATAAAAAACTGAGGCCGAAAGCGAGGCTATGAGCGAAGCGAATTTTAGTAAAAATATAAAGAAAATTCGAATTACTCATGCCAGCAATAAAAGCACCTGAAATAAAATTATAATGGGGAACAAACTGCGTTATACACGTAAGCTTAAATTGGTTGTCACTTTTTTGGTTTTAAATCAGTTATTGCAAGGTATTACTCAATATTTATGTTTCCGACAAAAAGAATTGAAAACCCTACTGTGATGGAGGCAAAGGAAGGCAGTTCGCCTCTACCTACCTCTCTAGGGACCGGCAGTAAACAATATACCGTGCGAAACAATATTTCATGTTCTCTTATAACCTACAGATGTTTATCTTTTATTCATGGCCGTCGCTCTTCATATATATTACTATAGTTACATACAGACGACGTGTGATGTATACATGACTTTGAAATCCCTGGAATGTGTCCTACTAGGCTTCAAATTTACTCGGAGTTGGTAACAAAGTCCTACATTTACATAAAATGACGGCAGATTTGTCACAGCTTCCCATAAAAACGTTGTGTGTAGTATATACTTGAGGAAATTCTTTTATCGATTCTTTGGTCTTTTAAATTCACCAAATTTAACAATTGAATCAATTTATTTATATATCGTCTATACAATTTTTGGAATAATAACCTAAAGCGGTCAACTCTCTGTTGTAGTTAAAACATAGTAACAAAACTGAATTAGTGTTTCCCTACTAGACTCTTCAGAAAGAAAATCCTTGCTTGTCCTAAAACCTCATAAACGAGTATTGCGAGTAAAGTTTCAAGATTCAGAAACGTTTCCAAAATTAGAAATTTAGACACGTGGTTGGCCGTTTTGTAAATAATTCAAGGAGTAGCTCAGAACCTGGAATTTAAAATTAGTGTCAAATTTTACCTCTTATTTAAGTAGTTAGGTAAATACTACTTGCAGCCCAGTGCTAGAAAGTGAGTAACTATACTCGAGTCGTGGCTGCACATTTTAGGCTTGTGTAATATCCGGATTGGAATGTGTTTGGGAACGTTATTAGCCTCAGTTTGTGTTCAATCATTAATAGTTGAACTGCGCAAGCTCACACAAACAGTATATGAGAGAGAAGGTTTAATCACATCCGCTTTTGTCTTTTGTACAACAACCAGATTCTTGTCTACGCAGACACTTGTCATTGTAAAGGTAAAGTTTGTCTTGTTTAACGAGGCGAAGTTAGGACTACAAAGGCCTCTCTACCACTCATCCTCGACCTTTACCTAGCGTCGTCGTATTAGTCACATTACAAATTGTAAGTGGTGACTGCGGGGATCGAACCCGCACCACCGGAGTGATGAGCTCCGGAGTTGCGCGTGATACCAATCCGCCATGGCACTTGACTGTATTTTAATAAATTTAAGTAAATCATAAACGAGAAAATAAGAAATAAATTTGATTTTAATATAATAGAAGTAATCACTCCATTCCAAAAGTACCTAGCTTTTTTAAAATAAATTCTTTTGAAGAACAAAAGAATTTGTTTTTTCCTCACAATTTATTTACCTTGTTTGTGGATCAGTGTGTCAAGGACACCAAATGAATGCTATTTGCCGTAAGTAGTGTGTTAGTATTCTACTTAACTATACAGTATACTATTACGGTTTCCAAGAAACTAGGGGTACGCTCATAGGTGTTTCTTCGCATGTCTGTATAGATGTATTCCGCAGAATTGTACTATTTCGCTCTTGATGATTCAATTAACTTCTAATTTGATACTGGTAGTTTGTACTTTGGTTCAATTTTTACATTCGATGTTGAAAATATACACCTAAGCCCGGATAGACACATATCCTTTGGTCAACATTTTTATTCACTTTCAAGACTGGTTTGAGGAGTAAGAAGTTAAAGAGTGCTATCTGTCCACTGAGTATTATAATTGAAATGCCTTTATAACTAAATGAAAGCTACCTACTTGTATATAAATCAAAGTACAAATCAAAAATACTTTCGAAAACAACAAGGCAATGGAATACAAATGTGTCAAAAAATCAGTTAGTATAGTTTATTATTAACATAATTTGAATACGACTCTTTATTGACCTTCTTGTAATTTAAATATTCTGTAAGTAATGCCAATAATCTCCATTTCAAGACATTATATTACAAGTGTAAGTGCAATAAATGTTCTACCATTTAGTTCTATTGGAATTGTTTTCCTTACAAACGAATAATATTTTGAAACGTCTTGTAATCACGAGATGAAGGGGTGAGCACACACCGGATGTGTTCCTGTGGTTCAATGTCAGACTGAAGACGGCAACTGCTTTGTCATATCTGCTGACAATGAGCCATTACACTCATCCTCTTCTACTCCATTTGTCACAGATTAAATGCTTGTAACCGCCTTTATTGAACAAACCCATAGTAAATCTCAAAAAGATTAACCCTAATAAATTACACTCTATACAGGGTGTCCAGTAAAAGGCGATCAAACTTTACCAGGTTTATCAGCTCAAAATAAACAAAACATTTATCGTTGACTGACGAGTTGTCGGTAACGTTTTCTTACTTAACTGTAAAGCTTACATTAAGTATTACATTGAGTTAACTAAACGTAAGCAAGCCTACCTATTTCCGGTGTCAAGTCAGTTTTGTAAGTCCAATAGTTTTGTAATAATTTAGCCCGAACAGTCACAAACAATACTAATGAGTAAATAAGTATGAATTATTAGTTTTAATCACACAACCAGTTGTATTTGTTCATTCCTAGGTTTGATGGTTGCAAACTAAAACAATATTGGGTGTGTTGGAATGGAAGTAATGTGAAAGGGGTTTGAGGGGGCACAGCCGCAGCGGCTGAACTTCTCCACGTTTACAAGCTTTTGTGGTCGAGGTTGAACACATGCCAATCGACGAGGATCAAACGATGGCAAAAACGCAATCGAAAAACTCGTCCTTTATGCCTCTTGGTTAACGCAAATATTCGGCGCTCGTTTTGCCCGGGGTTGGTTTACATGTTGCTAACCAGTTGCCCGCATTGCTATTGATCTTCGACACCCCCTTTAACAGTTAGTATATAGGCTCCGTTCCTCGAATAGCTTTGGTGGTGGTCACAGTGTAGTAGTAGTGTAGCCTCGCACCAAATCGACCCGGTTCAACTCTCGGCGCTGCTATAATAATTTTTTCAAGATGGTCACTTCCCGTGGTTTAGAAGTCACGCTAAGCCGTCGGTCCATTCCATTGGAATTGTTTATTTCAGAAACAACATTAGTCATTATTGGGCAAAATTGAGTAGGCTATGTTTTTTATTTTTGTCCGATTTGCATGAAATATGGTACACATGTTGTGTTGTAAATATCTCGGTTAGGTTCGTAATCCAGCTTAATCGGACTACTGGAAGCACCTTTTCTTGTGGTTGGGAAGGTCGTGTATAAATAATCCAAAAACAGTAAAATTTGATGAAATTTAAAATAAATATGAGTTTTAATCAACCCATCAACAAGGCAGAAAGTGCTAAATGTTGGAAAGAGTAATAAAAAATATTTCAAACATCAAAACCAATATTTAAAAACTTGTATTTCGGACGAGGCCTTTCAAAGGCAATGACTTCATCGTCAGGTCCGTTCAAAGTTGACAAAAGTAAAGTCATATACTTATTTGAAAACATAAAACAATAATAATCATGTGGTTAAAATAAGTCATACTTAAATGTATATGATTTAAAAATTAAATTTATACCCTACAAATTGTTTTATAAAATCTTTTCTTAATAAAATAGAATTTTGAATAACCGTCTTCATGATTTAAAATTGTTTCTTCAGTTAAATTTCTAAAATATGCTTCCCAAACGTTTAAATGTTTTGTGGAAGAAGAACTTTTAAGTTTTAATTTTGATCTGAAATTAAATGATTAGATTTTATCTGCAACTACTGATTTTCCTGGACAATTAAATTTTATGTGAGCCAAATGTTCTTTATATCTTGTATGGATGTTTCTTTAGTCGCCCTATGTATAATTTATCGCAATCATTGCAGTTGATTTGGTAAATTCCAGAATTTTATTGGGATCAATTTTATCTTTAGGATTTTGTAGGCGTGATTAATTTATTGATGGTTTAAAAAATGTTGATGTATGGGTTTAAAAAGAATTTTGTATGGGTTTGAAAGTGTAGTAAGTGGTGCTCATCCAATGCTTCTTTTGTCTACTGTTGTTGTCAGTGTAATTTTCTGAGATTTTTAATGTTTTTGCTTTTCGAACATGTTTTCAACAATGACATTTTAAAGCCATTGAATACTGCAACGCTTTTAATGTAATTTAGTTACTTTTTAAATATATCTTCTGATAACAGTACGTTGAGAAGTCTATGTATTAAAGTTTGAAAAACAGCTCTTTTTTTTGCTATGTGAAATGAGTCATTAGTAACTCGTATCTGTCTGTGTGAGTCTTTTTCTGTACATATATCGAATTCAATTGGCTTGAATTTCATTACTAATAGGTCTATGGAGAGTTTGGTTTGTTTCTGTTGATAATTGAGATCTTGAACTATTGTGTTATATTTTGCCGTCAGTCAAATACTGCGAAAACATCATCGACATAACGTATCCAAATCCGAGGAAAGTATTGAAAAGAGTTTTTTGCCAAAAGCTCAAAATGACTCATGAACAAATTAGATATAAAAATGATAATGGATTTCCCATCGCAGTTCCGTTTTTGTGTGAAAAGTATGTTGTTAAAAGTAGTTTGAGTTGAGCATAAATTAGTTAAAAGCATGTATTCATTAGCTATTTATCGTTTATACAAATTAAGATCTATATTAAGTCATTTGACACAAAGTACAAATGCTGTTTGTTATATTTCCAGCTTGTTGATTTAAAGTCACTATTCGACATTCACATATTTCGAATAAACATTCACGTTTATGTACTTATTTGAAGGCATTAATAGTTGGGCCGATGGTTAGTGGTGAGCATAACCACCGGCAAGCGGAGACCCGATTCAAGTCCTGGTTCGGTCCAAACATATTTGTCTTCAAATTTATTTAAATAAATTAGCTATTTACGTTTATTAAATTAGATCTATAATTACATTGTAATGATAGTAAACATATTTGAAATACAACCAACCTTGTCAACTATATGTTGTGTAAAAGGAAGCTATTCATTGTATCAACATAAGTTCAAAAGTAAACATCTTTGTTACTGTATGCATTAAGTACAATTTTTGCTAATACTGTATTTTGTTTTTTAATACGACCGTTATGACCGTTTTGCAACGGCAAATTGTCAATGATGTTTCAAGGACGTAAAACTGTGACAAAACTGTTAAACTACCAATTACGACATCACAGAAAGCAAACAAATTAAAGACAGTTCAAAGGTAATTGGTTGATTTTATTTTCTCTTTAGGCTTGTCAATTATTAAAGATTTAAGTTATAATGGTTTGGCTGCAAAACTGAATTATTTCAAAGCATCAATTAGTCCCATTTATTTTGAGCGTATATCTCACGTAAACAAATATGTTATCTACTACGTTTTAATGGCAATTTATTTGTCAATGATTTATGATTTTACCAGCAACCATTATTTTATAACATTAATTAAAAAAACATGACTTTTTTATTTTAACACCTTGTTCGATCGTTGTAATAATAAAGAATATTCTCTCAGATCTCTTTTTATTATACGTTGCAAAATTATCACACATATAGCATTACTACTGTCTTCTTATCGGCTCTTGAATTCTGAGCGCATATTTATTTTAAGTGAAGGACCTACAACTCAATAATTAGTTTTATAATTTACCACTTTTTGACAATTTACCTGTCATGCAAAGTGTAGTGAGTGTAACATTATTTCCAAACAATGAGTTATACGGAACCAAACGACATTGAAGCAGTCAAGTGAAATAAACGTTAGAGTTTAGCAACAGCACAAAAACAGTCAACAGCGGCGGGTTTGACAAACGAGCGAGTCAGATCTGGATTTACAATTCTCTAAGCCTCGGTCACCCTCCACACAGAGTACGACACTTCCAGTTGGAACAGGTGGGATTTAAAAAACATCAGTAGGTACCGGATGTATGAACTCCGCTGTCTTTACAACAACGTCCCAAAAATGGTTTAAGTTACTGAATTAGGATCAATGTTTCAAAGTTTGTAGCTTATCGTGTTTTATTGATGGCAACATTTAGGTATGTTTCCACCCACATTAGGCTAATTGGTTACCATATCTATATTTAGGGGCGTAAACGCTGTTTTAGTCCAATTTAAGGTAATAGGGTTTCATCTCTGCTTATTGTTTGCATGGACGTTGTAGAGGATCAATTCGTTAATCGATAAACTAAATTAGCTGTGCTTGAGCTTAAATTAGCGAACGTACTTAGATAACAGACATGCTGTGTGCTGTGTAAAAGCACACTGGAGTATTGTTGTACGGTAAAACTGCAATGCAATAAAACGTCGAATTGAAGTTAAATTACAGTGATTTCTTTTCACTATTAACAACAAACCACCACATGAAATAAAGCTATTCCTACGGGAATTCACTAATGACGTGCAAACAGTTAGCAAGAATGTAAATCCTTGGGTAACTATCGGATATTAACGAACAGAGAGTGTAAAATATGGGACTAAATGTGGATGGGAAAATCCAACATATAGTCAGGAAAAATTTGATGACTTATACATTTTGAGAACTTACTTAATCCAGTTGTCTTATACCATTAGGCTAGAATGTTTGTTCCAAAATACCGGAGTCCTGTTGTAGACACTCGGTATTACAACAGCAAACTACTGTTGTAGGTATTGCATCAATAAACTACTTTCATGATCACAAGTTTGCTTTTAGTGATACATTTTAAAATTTAATACATTAATGACCATCTAATACATATGGAGTATTGAAATAAACATACTACGATCCATTGAACTAGTTTGTTGAATTTGAAAAGAGCGTCACACTTAGAAAATATTTAGGAGTAAAAACAAGCTAACGTCTGTATTGGGGATAATTGGATGGTATCCTAAAACAAAATATTATGCTATCAGTCAAATAAATGATTATTTATTGGTTGGAACAAATGAATGAGATGTTTAAGGAGTTAACAGGCGTGAAACATGGCAGTCGCACGCTTCAGGTGCTCTGGGATCTAATTAATCAACTTACACAAGAATAAATCCTATACGGTAAATGCAAGCGTTCCTCAACATCGAGCTATTTGATTTCCAATCAATATTAATTTGTAGATTTACTCTGAACAGGTCGTTATCCATCGGGTTGCCTACATTACCTATACACTCGGATTTACAAGTGAATACTGAATGTACCTATACAAATGAGTTGACCTGCTCAGTTCATTTTTTATTCGCTATTCTGTGCTAGTATAGACGCTTAGAAAAGATAGGCAAATCTTACTATTTACACTAAGAAAAAAATGCCTAATAATAACTAAGAATTTTACCTGTAGTAGTCAACCTCAAGTTTATACACCAAGCACTGTATACGCCATGTTTCGGCTACAATAGATGGGTTTCTAGTATACTGATAACTTCATCGTTCACTAGCAAACCACTGCCAGCTGATATCCCGTATGTACTGTCCTAGAGTATAAAGCTCACAGCTGGCTAGTCGCCAAACCATATGTCACGGACATGGCCTCTTCACTCCAGTCTTATGGAACTATTGACACGCATTCCCTTTACCCACACAACCTCTTGGACATGACGTCTTTATTGTTCTTGGAACAATAACATGTTGTTTTTAGGCTGGCCACGCAATTGGAGTTGAATCAAGCGACCCGAAAAATGTATGGGTATTTGAAGGCAGAGTTATTAGACCACCTTCTTTATATGTGTTTAACACAGAAGCTCTATGGTACGTTGTGAAGCTTTGCAGTTTTAGATCCTAGCTATGAATATTACCTTCTTTGTATTTTAATGATTCTTTTAATTTTGAATTGTATACAGGGTGGACCAAAGAAAACGATACCTTTTGCTTACGCTCTCACACGGTACGACAACTATGAATCATCAGATGACTTTATATGCTCAATAAGTTCTGCGATTTTAGTTGAAATAGCGTTGTGGAGTCCTAAACATCGTGCTTTGCTGTTGAAGTCTTTTTTAAAACACTTATTCTTTGTTAAATCTCAAAGACCCTACTGAACGTCGGTCGACACGGAAATGTTCTTAGCCGTAAAACAATTGCAAACTTGGTAAGTTCAATCAGTAATACAGCTACTACACGAGATACAATTTTTGGAAGTGCTAAGAAAATGTTTATACACCAGAAAATGTTAAGAAGCGCACTACCAGCTGTCTAACGAAAAAGGAGTTTGGCTTGTTCGAGGTTGCCATTAAGGAATGTAGTTTAAAAAAAGACTTGTTTCAAGTAAAGTTGCGTACAATTACCTACCGTTCAGTACGATATTTAGATGTCTAATATTAAACATTATCTATTTATAGCGTTATTAAATTGTATCGTTCACATTGGTCCACCCTGTATATTTTCTTTTAGAAAAAAGCTGTAAATTGCCTAGTTAAAGAGATTCGGAATATATTATGTTGTCACCACTAACAAAAATTAAATTGTCTCTCTTGTCAATAATTAGGTTATTTCCTTATAGGCAGCGGAGGTAACATCTATTGGCATTACAGATAGCCCAGCTTAGCTGAACGCGCGGTAGCTAGTCCTGGCACATCGACGTGGGGTGGAGAGGGAGGGGACTCTTTTTAAAAACATTGGTATTAGAATAATATTGTTTATGTTGCTAACACCAGTCCTGTTCTGTTTTATTTATTTATCTCCATGATAACATGAGAGTTAATGTAAGCAGAACAGCTAGTACACTGGTACGTGGCCGCGCGTACAGCTAGGCTGGGCCATCTGTACTATGTACTCTCAACAAAAGGTTTGATAATCAGTACAGCTTTACCCACACTGAAATTTTTGTTTTGTTTTAAAGTGCTTGGCTTCTTAGCTTTTCATGTCTTTTTCTATGCAGACACAGCTTATAACTCTAACCATAGTTAACAAACCAATCCAGTCAGAACTAAGAGCAAAATTATATTCGAAAAAAGACGCATACAAAAAGTCTTGACAAGCAAGTCAAAACTTAAATACAGTTCTTATCATTTGATAATTTGAACTTAAATTGACTTGTACATTTTATGTCACAAAGATTTACGTTTCCAAGCTAAAGCTGATTGATCAAAGCTTACATGCAGGGAGGGAGGTTCATCTACAGGAACGTAACAGCTGTATTGATTATCCGGCAATTAACGAAGACATGATTTGATTACAACATACTCGTATCTGCATACGACTGTTTCAGCCCCCCTGGCAATACACGGGCTTGTGCTGAATGCCTCGTCTTCACATAACACTGTCAGTTACACATTATAACTAATCAACAGAGTAGGCTTTCACTCCCAAATTGACTGCAGTATTAAGTTAGAACTATATAGGAAGACGCTTGAAAAGCAAAGAACAGCCCTCACAAATATTTGCAAACGTAAGTAGTTGTATTTTGTTAAAACAAATATTTAATTATTGACTAAGCATTAAAGAACCATATAAACGTGCTATGAACACGATACTATTTTACCAATTAATATACTGTTTAGTCATTTTGATAAATAGTATTATTTGAAAGGATATCGTAGCATGAAAATAAGTGCAAAAACCTTAAATCATTCTCAAACCTATACTTGTTCTATAACGCCTTGCTTGCGGTGACATATTGCCTCAACGCCTAAAGTACTAAATACGAAAAAATACGAGTATTAGTTCCATGAATCTAATTTAGTGCTAAAGACAATTTTGCTGGTTTTAACATGTAATATCTGTTTTGATGAAAATACACAGAACCTCATTGCAATAAATCCAGACATAGGAGAAAGGCTTTGATACACACACATTATTGTAGTACACATATATTATGCGTACACCACTGTCCGTCTCCATTCTACAGAATAAAGCTGTATTTAATCGTCTGTTTTCTGCCACCAGTCTCCGAGTCAGGGTCACATTATAATCATACACATTTAAAACAATACACATTTGCCTCATATTCCGTTGCAGAAACATATTCATCATATCTACACTACTGTTTCACTGCATTTTACAGAACAAAGCCATGCCTCAATGGCTGTTTGCTGTCACCAGTCACCAAGAATGAGTCACAACATACTCATACATTCAAAACAATGGAGTACGCCTCACATTCCGTTTGAGAAACACCGAACATATTCAAAACAGATTCATACAAACACAGCATTAGATAGTAAGCCTCATATTTGATTGCAGTAATTTAATTCATTTAAAAATTAACCACCGTTTGCATGAAGGATTACTAACTGCTGAACACAAGGTTCAAGTTTTAAAGTAAAATTACAGCGAATAATTCATGACATGGTGTTTTTATCAGAAAAGTATTGCTGACGATAAATTGAAACCCCTTTGTATTTTTATTCCAATCACGATTACAAGGAGCTTTTTCATAAACTGGGTCAATAGCGAGATACTATAATAACTGTATTAATCCGTATTCGTTTCATGTGATTTTAAATTTGTTGGTGGCTTTTGTACCATTAGGCATGGTTTTATTAGCATTGGCGTTTTTCGGAGGGTATTGGAGATTTGCAGCAGATGAATCGAAAAAGTTGAGACTAGAGAAAACCAACTACAAGGTGAGAAGCCCCGTCATATTCCACAGCCGCGTAAAAACATTGGTGTCCCATTAACATAGCGTGCTGTCGTGGTAGCGTGGTCACCGCTAAATATATTTGTGATACATAATACTGCTATGTTTGGAGGTTTTAAAACTTGCAATTGGAAATTCTTAGTTTTACTACAAAACGTTAGGAAAATGATGAATTGCATACCTACTATCTAAGAAATGCAAACAGCTTTGTTTATGTCCCGGGTGAATAGGTTAAATACATTTTAAAATACGAGAATTAAATACGAGTAAATTTTGTGTATTTTTGTTGTAGTATATATTAGCAATAGATAAATTTCCAACTTTTGCTCAAGAGATGATCAACACTACCCTTACTTCGACGGCTCACTAACCACTGTTGCAGGTTTGAATGTTTACGACTCCATGTACTGGCGAGGCTCCAGGACAGATTGGCACTCCACGTGTTCAAGTGGTTGGTAACCGATATCACCTGAGAATTGTTGTTATATTTACCAATTTCAACACATAATGTCTTTGTTATGATCTAAACGTAGTATTTTTGTATGAAACTTCAAGTCACGTGTTTCGTGTTTTCTTTGTCTAAAAACTGTCACAGGTGGGGACTTGCTAAACTTACTTTACCTTGGTAAAAATATACGACAGTCCATTACAAAAGTGCAGCTATGTCCTCCAGTCAAAATAGACATGTTAAGCTCACCCCATTAACCATTTAACTACACAGTATTTGACTCCCAAGTTTTAGTATGTTTTCTTACCTAACAAATATTTTACTGGAACAATCTAATACAGTACAGTATACTCAGTACAGGCTAATACTCAATTTGTGTACTATTGTTATGGTTTAATACAACTAGTGCACGAACGATCGTAGTATAAAATACGCATTTAGTGTCATCATAGCTAAATAAATTATATACAAATTTTATATCTGATCTACTTAAATGTATCAACTGTATTTGTTTGACACACCAAATGTATGGGTTAAGAACGAAGCTGCACTCCAACAAACCATGAACAAGCTCAATACTAAACAGAACTACTACAGCAAGTAAACTGTATCCCGAGAGGTATAACTTGTACTGCAGCTTGTCTGTAGTTCATGGTAGGAACTGGAACTGACAAAGTGGCCAGGTGTAGGGGCATCATAAGGGATGCAAGTAAATCCCCTCTTTCTCCTCGGGGGCTGCTTATTACGAAACTTTGAAACTACAGCTTCACCAAGATGGAAACTTCCCTTTGACTCCCTTGTGAGTTCGGCACATTTAAGTACTATACTTAAGTTATTTAATGTACGAATAATTACTAATAATGTACAGCAAATTTATGTTCTAAAGTATTTTCAAACAAATAATATATAGTTCAAATCTAATAAACTTGATATTTCAGATAGATCTTAATTTGTATAAACGCTAAAAAGCTAATTTATTACTAAAGAAATTTGAAGACAAAATGTTTGGACCGAACCGAGACTTGAACCCGGGTCTCCCGCTTGCCGGGCGGTTATGCTGACCACTACTCATCCGGCCCAACTATGTTTACCTTCACATTTAGAGAAGTATTTAAATCTGAATGTTTATCCGAAACATGTGACTGTCAAATAGTGACTTTAAATCATCAAGCTGGAAATATTACGAACAGAATTTAAATACTACTTAAATACTACGTTTTGTCTTCAAATTTCTTCAGTAATAAACATGATGTTTCAGTAATGTCTGTTGTAGACGTATCGCGTATGTGCTATAAGATCGTCTCTTTTTCATAAAATACGCTGTTGCTAACCTCAGCACAGGTCTATGTAGGACACAATTACTGCGTCTTCAATGTATTAGATTGCTTTGTTTTTCAACCAAAAGGTTCAGCTAGATGTTTACCTTTCAGCGATTGTATTTGTGTGTTGATAGTTAATTAAAAATTGTTAATAGTCTCTTAAATCGAAGACTACTCTAACATTTTAAAATTTGTTTGTTTGTTTTAGGTTATTTTTGTTTGTACAATTATTTAGGATACAATTTTTATTTCTTCTTAAAACATTAACCACCAACATCAAACATTGTCAAATAATATACAGTAATCAAAACCTGTTTGGACATAGAATTAATATACATACATAAATATTAACGTAATATTTTGAATTAAACAGTTATTCCAGTTTAATAAACGAAGGTAAAACTAAAACTTCCAGATTTTTGTTTGCCGTCTGATTAGGTAGAAAGTTTTATTCATCTTCATATTAAGCCTTCTAAGGAAGTGATGTAATCCATTGAAAAAGTTGAATAGTTTTATTGGTTGCGAATATTTTGTTTCATAGTTTGTATTAAATTGTCAAGGGAAATGTAGCATGCTCGAACAGTTTGACTAGTAAGCAGAAAGTGGGTTTTGTATACCATGAAAGGACTAAACTCATGTTATCTGTAGGCCTTCCGCCTGGCTGCAGCTTCCTCCGCCCCAGCAATAACAAACTTTTCTCACAACAAACATTACCAGTTCCCAAACTTAGGGAAATATAAAACAAGCCACCAGGAAAAGTATTTCTGCCCGACACTTTAGTGCCATAGTGATACATCTAGGTTGCAACTTGCATCACGTATACAGGGTGTTGTTTTTTGTGGTTCACACCATTGGGAAATCGTAAACTATAAGTTTTACAGGAAAGTTTAAACGCGGAACATTACCTAGTTTTGTCTCAGTATTAAAAATATACGAGAAACGTTTTTCAAAATAGCCGCTATTTTCCAACATGGCGGCCAACATTAAAATATTATATGAAAGCTTATATTTTTATGATGATTTTGGATTAGTAGTATAATGTTTAAACCTTTTTATTTGTGAATTTTGTTTTGTTACCTCAAAAGTTTTGGAAAGAATTACGCATTTAAAGTTGCATCAAATGGCATAGAAAATTCACATATATTAAACTGTGGATAGTCATAATCCAGTCTAAATGGTTGGGTTAAACCGTTCAAGAATAAAAACGTCTTAAATCTAGTTTTGAACATCAACTAAAGATCAAATTAAACAATGTCTAACAAATATTTTTCCCATGTATTTTATGTACTTAAATTGATTTTTAACTGGGCCATTTATGTTATTCATGGTAAAACAATAGAATAAAATGGTTAGCCTAAATACGGAAGAGTTCTAAATAATTTTAGTAATGAATTTTCAAAATTTATAGACTCTTAAAATGACCGCCATATTAGAAAATGGCGACCAACTTTAAAACTGCATATGGAAGCCTATTATTCTTTGGTTGTTTTGATTAGTGGCATAATTTTAGGACTTTTTATTCTTGATCTTTCTTTTTATATCTCAAATATTTGGATAAGAAAACTAATAGACATGTTACCAAGTGTAACCTTTGTGTACTGTGTTTTTGGCCACACTGTACAGACAATCTCTAGTAGCTACACTAATACATGTTTCAATCTATATGTCAAAGTTTGGTTGACAACTTACTGTACAGTCTGAACACTTTCATTACAACGACAGTATTCGTTCAAGTGAAACGAATTTCGAATACATAGTACACTATTTTTCCAACTCTTTCCTCTAGAATGTCACTATTTTCATAAAACAGTATAACAATTGTAGATTTAAAAATGTAAAATGCACAAATGTAAACTTTTTTATTTAAGTCAAAAACTTTATTTTCCATTTTAAAGATAATTAGAAATGTACATTTTATTCAAGTGGTCAATCACTAAGAAGCTGTATGATTATATTTACATGTTTGTGATTTTTCAAGTGAGCTATAAATCCATTATTGTCGAATGTAGGTATTTCCTTACATAGGCTATAAAAGAAGAAAAAAGACGTTAATAATAATAAGACGTTAAAATTCACGATCTTAAGAAATTTTGTCCTTGAAAAAATCAGAATATTTAATGCAAAGATCTTGAACTAGACGTAACTAAATACTATTTTCAACCGTGAAGAAACGTGACATGTAACGGAGCTGGGATGAAGATGACCGGGACTGAGGCTGAGGCAATGGTTCCCACCCACACTGTGGTCGCTCCAGTTGACTAATTTCGTCTGGCGAGAGTCCAAAGCAACTTCACTAAACCTCGTAAACCGTTAAAGTAGTGAGAGTGGTTTTGTAATCATCACAGCCAAGCCGGAACCTTACATTTGCCGCAGATCAAAGTACGTTTTGCACAAGGGAACACACAACCAGCTTCTTTCACATTACAAGTTTACAACGCAATTCCGTTGAACTTTATACATACCTGATTTATAAACCAGAATGTATGTAGTAGGTTTTATAACGAACAAACTATTTGTAGAACAACACAAAACTATTATGTAACTTTAGAGCAATACAAATATTTTCTGCGTAATGTATTTGGTTTTGATCACACTCTACTTACAAATATGTAATACAAGTCCATCCAACTTTGATCTTAAATAGATATAGCTGATCTAATCCGAATTATATTTTAATGTTCATTTATGTTCACCTTTGAACACAATCTTCACAACAGTCTTCCACTCTATTAAACCTTTTGTTTGCTATTTAGTCGTAACAAACAATGACAACATCAATTTAGGCCTATATAATTCATTTTCATCATACTCTCATTCATGTACAATTTTTCTTAAGTGAATATTCGTGTTAAGTGAAGAGAAGAATAAAAGTGATGTAGGTTATTTGTAAAAGTTAACTGGTATCGTGCTAAACACAGCGTGTATTCGACTCTACCCCAGACATCCCTCGCTGCAAAGAGAATGAAGTCATGTTTTATTTCAGTCACATTACTATCTTACATTGGAGGATGAGAACAAAAGCTCGCTGTCAGTTTGTTTGATTTTCTGTTTGTCGAAACATGCGAGGAGAACAATGGAACCTTGCCTGGTGTTTAGTTACTTGCTTTCAAGCTATATACGCTTGCCAGTAATTCATATACGATATTAAACAATACTTAAATCTACATGGTAAGTGTTATCACAAAGTGTGTTAACAAAGAAAAAAGATCAAGGTTTTGGCATTGTACGTTTACTGACTTCCACCTTAAAAGTACGTGTATAATGATTATTTGAATCTTCAATATTTCGAATTATATTATTTAAACTATTAATTCATGCCAGTCCCATGTAACAAAATTCCGGGTGTTTATAAATGAATATTGGGGTTTCAATGCTTTATAGTATCTATTACACTTAACTTATAATTGTAAATTATACATAAAATGAACACTCAAACAGTTTTGTTTAATTGCATCGGCGTGCATGTACACGCAACGTTTCCATTGTCGTCCGTTCGAAACCGCTAGTAGCAAAGAATGTACCGAAATGTTGTTACATGTTGATACAGATTTTGTCAGTCGTCTCCAGTGATGTATCGACCTTTCACCTTAGTGGACATATTGACACTCATAATGTGCTGATCTGGGGCTCAGAAAATCCTCACGAGATGGTACAAGTGCGTTGAGAATCCTCTAAGATGAATGTTTCTGTGCTTGAACCTTGTTGCTTCAACTGGCAACTGTAACTGGCTCTTCTAGGCTTGTTAAATTAGAAAAATGGCTCTTCTCTCAGTTGGAAGAATATAAACCAGAATATTTCATTTTCCAGCAAGAAGGTGCCCCACCTCGCTGGCATAACGATTTACGCAATTGGTTGAACAACTCTACTCGACCGCTGGATTGGCCGCAAAGGGCTTTTTAACAAAGCTTGCATGACCTCCACGGTCACCCGATCTAAAGCCATGTGATTTCTGATTTTGATGATTCATCAAAGATCGTGTGTATGTGCCTCCACTACCAGCTGGCCTCCCCGAATTAAGAAACAGGGTTGAAGCATCTGTTTCAACAACTACTCAAGACACACGTTACAATATTTGGGAAGAACTCGAATATAGACTTGAAGTGTCCTGCGGTACAAATGGTTCTCATATTGAATAATTGTTACCTTTCAGGTAAAACTGTTGCTTTTTCATTTGAAACATCATTTATAACTGTATAAGTTTAATGTAATATGTATTATGAAGCGTTGAACCTTCGATGTTCATTTAGAAACACTCGGTAATACAATGGAACCCATATGACAGAAATAACTTTTAAGCACTAATTTCATAACACTGCGGATAAAAAAATGCATTTTATTATATTCAAAAACTAAAATGTTTATTAAACAAACCAAAAATACAAAAGGTATACAAAACACATTGATTACTTAACATGTAGTTTAAATACGGTGGAATAAATCCTTTCAATAGTTTGAGAACTGACGTAAGCCCAACGATACTTGGTAGGAAAGTTTGTGTGTGAACATTATTTTTTACTCGTCCTCGAGTGGTTTACTCCGTAAGACCAAAGAATCACTTAGGTCCAGTGAGGTGAAATCCATACAGCACTCAGCTCACAAGACATGTGTTATTCATGTGGAGCAGCTAACAGCGAGGCTCCCAAGTGTCTGTTATATACCAGTTATGTAAATACTGGCCGACGGACTGGATAAATGGTTAGATAAATGACTCAATGTGGTTTATTTAAATCTGTATCGCGAATATTTCTTTTGAAAACACTGCGTTTCAAAGAATGAAAAGAAATAGAAGACGGTTTCCTGTGGAAGTTCAATCAATATGATTTGAGGAAAGTATTGACCGTTTACATTGTCATTTAAAACGCTCATGTACTTAGGGTACCTAATAATCTTACAGTTATTTAAGAATGTTATGTTTTGTATATCGTTAAGTAATTCAAAAACCTAATAACTACACAAAGGCAGTTCCTTATTTTAAGTGTTTTCTTGGTTAAGAACCCAAAAATTCAAATCGGGTGACGAATCAATTATTGTTCTTTCTTGTCATAATATATAATGTTCTTACTAATGAAGTTTCACTAAGGGTGTTTTCACTGTATAACCAACAGCTTTCTTTAAATACGCTTTTTATATAGAAATATAACAGACCTGAACTTGTAACACACGTTTAGACTTACCTTAGCTGTGATTGAGTGTTTTAATATAAATTCTAAAGAAACTATCGCACCGTTAACGAACCTAACGTAATGAAATGCATCAATAGTTAAACAACAGCGTATGGATGGAAGTCGTTGAACCGTGACGAGGTTTACCTTGCAGCTATCATGGGATAAATGATGAGGGTTGCGTCGTGTTTATAACAAAAGGATGTCACAGAGCCTCATGGGCTATTCACCGCCACATCTCCGACAATGAACAAAAAGCCGGCCCAAAACAATACATCTTGCGAAAAGCCACGCTCTGCCTCCATCCTTTGCATTTGATGCAAAGGTAAATGTATGAAACATTTGACATGTTCTCGTTTAATAATGCTGTCAGTTTTGTGTCCAGGGTATTAAAGCGTCGCTAATAATCATATCCCAACTAACTAATAAAGTAACAAACGACACAGTAAAGTTGATAGAGCTTTCCAAAAGTTCTGTCTGATTTGTATACTTACAAAGTTTTGTCTTCTTTATATCCTTACTAGTATATACAAATCACATGGTGTGTGTCCGTCTGTTCCTCAATCACGCAAATACCACTAGACCAATTGTAATGCAATTTAACAGGGAAGTGGCTCATATGCCTGGCCAACACTTAGGCTATTAACATGTTTGATAATTTTATTATTTTATAAGACCTCATTACATTTGAACATTTATAAACCCAATACTGTAACGTGAAATTCTAGAAAACCCGTAAAAGATATTTAAGTTTTGACAGCCCATGAGAGGTTAAAAAATTTACCCTCTACAAAAATTGTTCTGCAGATTTTTGTCGTATCTTCAACCGTTTGCTCGGAAAACTTGCTTCAGTGTGGAGACACAGGCTCATGATACGCCAGGTATGTTAAATCTGAGGTTGGTATTACGGTTGCAGCCCTGATTCGCCCCAGCCCCGAGACGAAGCACGGGTACTCTCAGCTAGTGAGTTATAAATTTGATGATGACGCTGAAAAAAAGATCAACCGAAAATGTAAATCTTAACTAAAAGAATAAACTAAGTTTTGAAAAATATTAAATATTATATTTGAGAAATGTAAGTATGATGTTTCACCATCAATAAGATGATCTATGACAAATGAACACAAAGTTTCATATTTTAAACAAAATGATCTTATTTTACATTATATGCCTTTGTCCGAATATGAAAACCAGTCGTCCATACATAAAATAGTTTCAATAACTTAAGCAGTTTTTATAATTTTAAGCCTAAAGACAGGTAAAATAAAAAACGCCTAAAAGTTAGAAAGAGTGAAATGCCTCAAACATTTACAACTAATAAAAGAGTCATTCAGTAGGTTAAAATAAAAACAATAACGTAGTTTAACATAGTTTTGTTTGCAAATTATATGTAATAGTCAAAATGCATCACCAATAGTGTACGTAACTCTACACACTGAATTGAAAAAGTTCTCTTGTCACCGAGCCTCAACATACGTGGTGTTGCCCATGCTGACACCAGGTTAGCCCAGCAGTGCTGCCAATACATTTTCACGTCTACTGTGAGCGTATGTTGTTGCGCGGACAGGGAGCTGGGCTCAGTCCGGTGGTGTTGCCCATGCTGACACCAGG
The DNA here is from genome assembly GCA_018831715.1 of Matsumurasca onukii. Lineage (NCBI taxonomy): Eukaryota > Metazoa > Arthropoda > Insecta > Hemiptera > Cicadellidae > Matsumurasca > Matsumurasca onukii. The sequence goes on along the minus strand of CM032060.1, from coordinate 39,740,339 downwards.
TTAGCCCAGCAGTGCTGCCAATACATTTTCACGTCAACTGTGAGCGTATGTTGTTGCGCGGACAGGGAGCTGGGCTCAGTCCGGTGGTGTTGCCCATGCTGACACCAGGTTAGCCCAGCAGTGCTGCCAATACATTTTCACGTCAACTGTGAGCGTATGTTGTTGCGCGGACAGGGGCTGGGCTCAGTCCGGTGGTGTTGCCCATTGACACCAGGTTAGCCCAGCAGTGCTGTAATACATTTTCACGTCTACTGTGAGCGTATGTTGTTGCGCGGACAGGGGCTGGGCTCAGTCCGGTGGTGTGCCATGCTGACACCAGGTTAGCCCAGCAGTGCCAATACATTTTCACGTCTACTGTGAGCGTATGTTGTTGCGCGGACAGGAGCTGGGCTCAGTCCGGTGGTGTTGCCATGCTGACACCAGGTTAGCAGCAGTGCTGCCAATACATTTTCACGTCTACTGTGAGCGTATGTTGTTGCGCGGACAGGGGCTGGGCTCAGTCCGGTGGTGTTGCCCATGCTGACACCAGGTTAGCCCACAGTGCTGCCAATACATTTTCACGTCTACTGTGAGCGTATGTTGTTGCGCGGACAGGGAGCTGGGCTCAGTCCGGTGGTGTTGCCCATGCTGACACCAGGTTAGCCCACAGTGCTGCCAATACATTTCGTCTACTGTGAGCGTATGTTGTTGCGCGGACAGGGCTGGGCTCAGTCCGGTGGTGTTGCCCATGCTGACACAGGTTAGCCAGCAACTGCCAATACATTTTCACGTCAACTGTGAGCGTATGTTGTTGCGCGGACAGGGAGCTGGGCTCAGTCCGGTGGTGTTGCCCATGCTGACACCAGGTTAGCCCAGCAGTGCTGCCAATACATTTTCACGTCTACTGTGAGCGTATGTTGTTGCGCGGACAGGGAGCTGGGCTCAGTCCGGTGGTGTTGCCATGCTGACACCAGGTTAGCCCAGCAGTGCTGCTAATACATTTCACGCTGTAGCGTATGTTGCGCGGACATGGGCTGGGCTCAGTCGGTGGTGTTGCCCATGCTGACACCAGGTTAGCCCAGCAGTGCTGCCAATACATTTTCACGTCTACTGTGAGCGTATGTTGTTGCGCGGACAGGGAGCTGGGCTCAGTCCGGCGCGCAGTGTTGTCAACCCTTGCCGGGAAATGAATAAATAATTCACTCATTTCCCTCGCCAAAGCCCAGCTTGCACTTACTGAACCCCACCTAACTCGTGTTTGTAAAACAACATCACAACTTTATTTTATTTTTAACTAACATTGTCTCATAGCAATCTATACACGGCATCTATACACCATGAAGGGTATGTTAGAATTTACAATTCATACAAATACACCTCAGTGCCTGATATTGCTATCCGCAATAAGATAATGACAATGTGTATAGTCAATTCTACAAACATATGACCTTATGCGCGCTCATACGATACGTGTATAGTATAAGGTTTCATTAAGCCAACAACGAGTTGGTCTATAGCATACAGAAAAAAATAGTACATAGTTCATACATTTATTTTAAAATTTATGTGTAATATTAAATGTATATATTTAAAAGTATGATTTTTTTGGGTACAGGGTAACATTTTACCTAATAACAGTAGTGTATGGTTTCAATTACAAACATAAGACGAAAAAGCAGAAGTGCGATATGTGTATATATATATATATTATAAAACAATACTTAATTTAAACAATAATATATTATAAACAATATTTCGTGAATTTGATTCTTGAAGCGGTTTTGGTTAATATAATCTGTATTCAACTGTTTTACCTTTAACCTATATTAAACCTGTTTTAAACCCACAAGTAAAGCAATCTTCAAAATAACCAATAATTGTTTACCTATTATAATTGATTTACAAAGTAGTAGGCTTTCAACGGTGCTAAACAATCAGAAATACGAGATCGTTTTTACCCTTTGAATCAATGATCTTCTTCTGGAGATATTGGCACTTGATTAATAGAATTTAAAACATAAAGCTAATATACAAAATTTTATTTTTGGGCAAGCGCTTTCAATAGCAAGCTATCATCTTCAGGCTTGAAAGCTGGAAAAAGCTATTGAAAGCTATTTTAGCTTGCCCAAAAATACAATTTTGTATATTGGAATTTTGTTTTAAATTATATTACAAGCCTGAACATGATAGCTTGCTATTGAAAACGCTTGCTCAAAAATAAAATTTTGTATATTGGCTTTTTGTTTTAAATTCTTCAAATCAATGTTTTTGTGATGTATACTTGGGTACATACAACATAGGTGTAGCATGAATATTTCAAAAGACCCCAAACAGCCATAATTGCTTTCCTCAAGAACAATTTAACTTAGAGATGGAAATAACTTGCAAAGTTGAGTTTCTAATTCCCGGAAAGTTCAAAAATACCCAAAGACAAACCCGAGAAGTCATTAAAGAGGAGTCTATTTTTAAAAACGCCTCTAAAGTTAAATACGTTGATATAAATAATATAAATACTGATATAACTTATGATTGAAGACGTAATGATGACTGGAAAATATTACCAGACATGAAAGATGTACTCGTATACCTTGGAAATTCACGTTCCGTCGAATCTTTTAATCTTGAAAAGGGTTACCAGTAGCTGATGGTGTAAATGAAATGTAAAATGTTTCAGGTACGTTCCAGTGCATCTTCATAGCATAACCTATTTTGAAATACGTGAGTATAAAAATCAAACCTGAGCCAATGTGGCATCTCTATACAAATGCATGCAAATAATTAAAGATATTATTTTTACGTAAATGATTTGAATACAATATCTGGAGGGATGTATGGAACAAAGTATCATTGGTTTGGTGACTGGTATTTTAGGTGGATGTCTTAGACTGGTACCTTAACGGTAAACCATAATTTAAAAGCCCTTGGATTATTGTATTTAAGATGTACAATTAAAGCACATTGTAATAAATAAAAATTTGAACTGAAACAAACTAACACTATACATTTTTCTGAAAAGGTTTAATCAAAAGTTACTTGACCTTGTGTACGAGGGCTTTTCTTTTTAAAAGAGAGGGCTCAGAAATAGAGTGGAAGCTCGTTTTCAGATTAATTGAAATAACCGGTTTTAAATCTACGAAATAAAAAGGAAAAAGTAGTCCAAGAAGCGTCCGAGAAAAGAATTCAAATTATTTACAATTTAAAAATATAATTAGCGGACCCGTGGCGGGTTGGAATTGTGAACGACTCCGGAGCTGATCACTCCACTGGCGTGGGTTCGATCCCCGCAGTCATTTACCATTTTACATTTGTAATGTGACTTTATGGTAACGCTAGGTAAAGGTCGAGGTTGAGTGGTAGAGAGGACTTTGTAGTCCTAACTTCACCTCGTTAAACAAGACAAACTTTACCTTTAGATTTTTTATTTTGAAAAGGGCCATAGTGGAATCCCGTTATCTGTTTTAGCCAAGCTGCTTTTAGTTTAAGCTAGCTGGTAAACTTGGAGTTAAACTGTGTTTTCATTTTCCCTATTTCATCTTCCCCCAAAGTTAGTAAAATTTGAAATCCCTCAAAGTTACCTCTTATGCTCAATTCTGATTAGCTTGATGAGCAGGTTCTGTTTCATGCAAGTTGTTTTCGCATGTTTAACTTAAATATTTTACCTCAGCGATGAAACCTAGTTTACCTAGTTTTTCAGTTGTTTACCCTAACTTGTATCGTTTGACAGTGCACAAAGATATCAAAATAACGGTAATGCAATGCTCTACATACTCACATTTAGTGACGTGTTTTATATCCGAGCGTGGAGAGAAACTCAAGAGGCTTGGCCGCGTGGTACATGGTAAATCATAAATGTAAATTGTTTCTATGACCGTTGGTTTTAGGACAGCGGTCATTCGACCAATTGTAGAGAAAACTTAATCTCCTTTTTTGAAAACCTTTATTTAGCACATAGTTTTAACAATACTCTTAAAAGTACCGTGCTACTACATCAGCTAGCTTGAATTTTGAAAACGTATTCAACAACGCTTTACACATACGTTGTTTTGTTATAGTTCAAGATACCTTGGAACAAAATTTTAAGCAAATCGTCCAATTAATTCGACTGAATCTGCGTTACAAATACACAGGCAAAACTCCAAATGGTCCAAATGCTTGAGCTGAATCGGAAATCTTTACAAAAAAATCAATTTAGACCCGAAAACAAGTAAGATGTTTTTACATTTAATTCTACAAACGTAACACGCTTCGTCCTTCTGGAAGACTGAGTGGTTACGTCTTGAGTGAGTTTCGAGGAATTAAAAGACACTTCGCTTTGAAAGGAATTGACAAAAGACAACTTCAAATTCATGTTGTTACCCACAGCTGAGCTCATCCAAGTGGAAAACTGCAACTGTCTGCACCGTAATGAAACATCTCATCTGTCCCTTCTATCGGATATTAAAGTATAGTAGTTTGAATTCAAAACAAAAGTTACAAGTTCACACCCACATGTATTATTTTTATATAATTTGCTTAATTTATGGTTTTGATTTTATACCAGCGGTTTGTACTTGTCAGGGAACAGGAAAGTTGAAAAGAACAAGTTTTTTGTGCAGTTTTTCAGAACGATCAACTTTTATCCAAAACAAATTTTCTTTTATCCACGTACAACTTTTTAAACTTACGCATCTTTGATAGAAACTCATAAAATAAGATCTAATAAAAAGGTGTAAGCTATGAACAGTGACACAGAATCAGCTTCGTTACAGGAGGCAAATTTCAGACGAAGGTCGAAGCGAGGCTATGAGCGTTGCAAATTTTAGTAAAACAGCAAAGGAAATTGGATTTACTAATGCCACGTGTCGACCTGGTTAAAGCTTAAGCGTTTTATTGCACTTTTAACTCACGGAACATTTGTGTGTCTATTAAAGTCCGCTTTATAAGTAACTCAAACTATTGAGTAATGTCTTTAAATTTGTATTTATGATTTAGAGCTTACAACCTGATTAGTGAGCCATTGTTTACAGGTTAGGCTACACGGTGTAACAGTAGACTAACCTTGTCTTGTTACTCGGGGTGGGCTCTTGTCCGTTCAGGCTGACAAATTGTTCTGTCAGACTAAGTGTTGCTTCCTCTCTCACCAGTGTGAATAATCATGCAAGCTAACTTGCCAACACAACTTAAGCTATGTTAGCCTAAGCACGTACGTTGTATACATACATTATTTTTGCTTTGTGTTAAATGATGCTTTGATGATGTGTTAAATGACGTGTTAAGTTATGTCATGCATATAGAGTGGAAGTCAACAGCCGTTTTCACATAACTCAACATCAATCCGTCTCGATGCCCTATATTTTAAAATCTTCTACCAACTCATAGTTTCATAGTGAACTGAGCTGAGGATCGTACCAGCGGAGGTGAATTGGGATTGTACGGGAGGATCAGATTCTAGAGGAAATCGTGCAATACAGAGTTAAAACTGGCAAAAGATCCTCAATAGTATGTGAAGGACACCTAAGGGAAACATGTTGATTTAAAATATTAAATCGCTGTTAAGATGCTACAGATTTAACTGTAAAAGTACATTTGTCAGCTTTGTGGAATTAGTTTTGGTACAACTATCTTGGTATTTGGCATTTATTTAGTTATCCGACTACAGTAATGACGGTTATTTTTGCCTAATATACCAAAAATAACGTATTTTACAGTAAAGTACACTACTCTTCGATTAGCTTGAAATACCTCTTGGAAAGCCTGCAGATTCTACATGTAAATAATGTTCTAAACTCTAGTGCTTTACCATCGGCACACACGAAAAGGTCTATGAAAAAGTCAAATACTCGTACATAGACTGTATTTTCCACAAACAACTATTGCACAAGCACAGCTTACACGGTTCATGTGGGCGGCAGAACCCCAGAACTACATTACGTATTATTGAGTTTCCTGTTAAGAGCACAAATGTAATCAAGGTAAAACCTAGTTTAAAATACTGAGTAGGAATCTATTACTGTGACTAATGAAAAGTGGCGGCAAAATGAATTCACCACATCACTCACTGTGGGACAATCGTGCTTTGGAAACACAGTCCAGGATATCTTTTGTCCTTTTCCAATGCTTTCTTTCCTGATTTATGACGAAGTACTATCTTTTACCTAAGAGAATTGTTAGAGTGCAAATTTAATTAAATATCAACTTTGATGATTCTTCAATATTTTAAATCATTTCACGAACCATACAGATAACTCTAATTGCGTTTTGTAGCACATAACGCTAAGTGTATTACAATTTTGAGAAATGCCTGAAGATTGTAGGATAGCCAATAGTTGGAAATTATAACGATGAATTGAATAGCAATCTCACGTGTTGAACAGGATTTGTAGTTGGCACATTTCAGTTGAGTTGGACACTTTGCAAGTCCATAACGTGACACGACAGTTGCTAACAAGACAGGGCGAGTTCTGCCTCTACTTTCTGCTGAACCACGGCCTGTCAGATCCCGGGGAAATGTTACTTGTAACTTGCTACATTATTTAAATGCACAGTTTAATAGATCAGTTTATGTAAAATCTAATGAGTAGGGGTTAAGTTAGTGTAAAACGAGTTTGAATAAACTAACAATGCATTTCATAATACTCAAAATCCGCAGTTTACCAAATGTTTTAAGGTTTGTATAGTAGAAAGTGGCTTAAAAGACACAGACGCCCCATTTAACCTTTTTTAATCCAATTTGTGGGTTGGAGCTAAGCAAATTACTTTCCAGTTTGTGTTTTGAGATTGTATGCAGAGAGGTTCGGAATTTCTTCATCAATAATATAATATCAACCCATGTAGTTTTATAGTTTTATCCATAGTAACACGAAGAACCAAAACTGGTTCTGGTTTATTAACCGCCAGTTATTAACAATTTAATTGGTTGTTTTAAAAGAAACATTTAATAGAAACTGTAGTCCATATCATCCCTGTCTACTGGTGAGCACATCCAATATATCTGAAGTAAATTCAAAAATTTCGTTTTAAAGATAATACCTAACAGGAGATTTTGGAAATAGTTTTATTGTAATTGAAGTGCAAAATGTTTTTCAACCCAATGAAGTCAAAATATGTAAGAAGGGTACAATTATACAAACACATACATAAGTTATCAATCATGTAACAATACAGATTTTTGAGTCTACCTTGATACAAATTATGAACCTTTGTTAATTTGGTTTTTTTAAAGTCAACTTTGATAACCCTATCCATAATCTAAATAGAACCAAAAATATAACACAAATGCACTTAAACTAAATAATGTAGTGGGCGAGTGATTTTTTTGTTAACCCTAATAGGGTCTCAAAAACTCCTCACCGAAAACGCTACCCTAAGTGGTTTTGTTTCTCAAACACACGTTCAGATATCACCTCTCTCATAATCCAGGCACTTGATGTAACAAATCCCCTGTTATTTGAAAATAAATCATGTCAGCCAAAACTATTCTTCAACCCGCATTTCGAAAAATGTTTTAGATTAATAACGATATTATTTCAATTCTGGCACTTAGCGTATTATTAAGTTGTGGTATTAACACAAATTACACATTGTACAAGTAGTTCTGGATAACAGAATCACTTAGGTCCAGTGAGGTGAAATCCATACAGCACTCAGCTCACAAGACATGTGCATTCATGTGGAGCAGCTAACAGCGAGGCTCCCAAGTGTCTGTTATATACCAGTTATGTAAATGCTGGCCGACGGACTGGATGTGGTTGAAAATAACTCAATGTACATACGTAAATCCACAGGATTACTTCTCGAAGGTAACATGGAAAGTGTTTGGCGAAACGTAGTATTTTGAACGTTGGCTTGGATGTCAAAGTCATTAAATGGAATATTACTTGATTTAGGGAGATATTTTGGAAATCGTTAACAATAGTTAAATCGTGGCACAGTTATACCACCACATTACGGGCTATAGACACCCCAGGAATATACCTGCTTTCTGACAACGTGTTTTTTTTTGCGTATAACGGAATCAATCGATGCCTGTTGCTGTGCTAGTATTTTTTTTACAGCTGGACATTGTGAACGATTTTAGTAGCAAATCTTCAAAATATTCTGTGGTTGATGACACAGTTAGGTTAGGAAAAGTGAAGCTAAACTGGTAAATAAGAGTCCCATTGAGTTAGGCTTTATAATATATAACACAATCGTGCTAAACTTTTAGCATCCACTTACTTTTTGATACAGTGTACATTGTATATAATATACATTTCGGTGAGCACATTACCACTGCAGATCTCCCGACATTTAAACATTTTCATCATATAAGTAAACAAGCCTCAACTAAGTGCTTATAAGAGTGGTGTAAATGCAAGGGTGGTTGTTGTTGCTGTGTATGGTGGTGCTGCAATATGAAGTGGTGAGACATGTATACTGCAACTGTGTAATGTAACTGCAGTGTTGTACTCACAGTTAACAACACAGCAGACAGAACACAGCTGGGACTCAGCAATGCACCTCAGCAGTGCGGGCTCACAACCTGCCAACAATGGCGTTTTTGGCAACATGTGATGGACGTTTAATTACTGTCATTGTAATAATACTGGTTATCAATTATTTTAAAAACAGCAGTCAACTATTATATAAATGAATCGCAAATGTGTTTCTAACCGCATAACTCAACGACGCTGCTGGACCACTTGGCCAAATGCTTTTTTAAAATACCTGATGGAGTCAAGAATGGCTTACGGCGAGAAAACTTTGAATAAATGCTGGGAACCCAGTTAAACAGCACTTTTTTCCCATACAAACGCAGTTCTAACCAAAACGTCAACAATTTGAGCTTTGATATTCGTTGCCAGCTGATATCCCATTTTTATAAAACATATGTACAGTAAAAAACAAAGCAAACGGCCACATTATTAAATGTTTTTTACATGGATTATCTGTCGAGTCACTATTAGGTAATATATTAAAATTACTTGTTTCCAAACGCACTGAAACTATATGTTAACATCAGTTACAATGTCCGATAGTTTTTAGTTCTAAGCCAAAGCATTTTGTTGACAAGCAGAAATATTTAACTGTAAGAAAGTTCATCCCTGTACATGTAAGAGTTATGCTTAGTATCTACAAACATTTATTAGTCGTGTTATCTATTATTACTCTATTATTATCAAGTGAATTAAAACTATGTGTTTAGTGATTCTAAATTAGATTTTTAAGCAGGTCCAATATAACTATATATTTGAGTCCCGTTTGCTTATGAAAACAACCTAATTCAGGTAAAAAACTAATTGACTTTTTTAACTTAACGTCTTGACTACGATAAGCCTCTTATAGGTTCGTTGTTTTCTTATCGACCAAACACAAAAGAGATCTTATTTCAAGCTATCATCAAGCTAAACCCTATTGCAGTACGAGACTACATACTATTCAATTTATCAGCAAATTATGTACAGCTTGAACTAAACTAAATGGACCGAACATAACAGAGGAAAGAGAAAGAAAGGTTGGTACGGGTGTTCTCTGTGCTGAACTTCCGTATCCGGTCGCGGATCACGTGACTTGACTGACACTTCACAGCTGAAACGTGCTCGTCCTATCATGTTGATCCGCAGTCTTCAATATAAATACATTCTCTTTTACAACTTTGATTCTGTATTGTATATGACTTCAAGCGCTCTGTTAAACACATTACCAAGTGGGTGAAAATCCATAGCGGGAAACGCGTACAGTTATTGATAATACGACTGCCTGTTCCGTTGTGTAATAGCTTTTAAATTAATTGAATTTCTTAGGAGATTCCCCCCTAAGATCTTCTATCTATTAACAGTAATTACCATGTATTTACTTCAAATCAAATTAAACTATTTTCAAGGGAGAAAAGCCGTCACAAAGCGTATAAAGATCATGAGTTGGCCATTATATCCTGGCCGATTAATATAGCAATACAATTTACTGCTTCATCATTCTACCATTCTATCATTCTTCTCGTAAAACTTGGTAGCACTGTCTTTCTTTTTTCTTGATCTACTTAAATGCAGGTACACGTGACGTAGGCTGGCAGCCATTTTGTAAACACAGCTGTAAGTGAACTCAGGTGTTCACTACGTTTTCAGTCCAGGTAGTACTTTGACGTGGAATGTAGCCCGGTGAATGTGGTGTGGTTAAGTGTAGGGTACTTCAGTGAGGTGGTGTCTATTTCTGTTCATGAGATCTTCATTTGCTGGAGTTAGAGTCTAAACACTCATAACGTAGTAGGAAGATATCTCTAGTAGAAGTCTTGAGCTCGTATAAGCCGTCTGATTTCTGCTGAGTTAACCTAATTTACTAATCCTTTGCTCTCACAAAATAACTGGCAAGCGATCTTTAGCGTCAGTTTAGCCGTGTGTTGACTAAAAGACACAGCGTTTTTTGAACTACTAAACACCAAATGAAAAGGCGTAGTTAATTCATATATTTTACGCCCGCACGGGATAGGGATCTTCATCATGAAAAGTGCATACACGATAATTTACACCGGCTTTTATACTAAAATGGAAGAAGCACAGATCAAGTAGTGCTGATGCATATAACAACTAAAATATTATGTTTCAATCAAAAATACAATATTTATTTTTAAACTTTGAGAAATATTTTTAAATAACAAAATGAAGTTATACATTTGCAAATAAAAATCATTGTTTTGTTTGTGCAGCATTTTTAATCATGTTTAAAATCTATACCTTGAAAATGTATGTTTTTTATGTGATAGGTAACATTCAAATGCTTCAAACACTTTAAACATTAGAAGTGTAAATGATCGTTATCAAAGTGTGTGTTTCTCACTGTTTAATGGAATGGGGTCACGTTGCCGGCAGGAGGGAGCTCATCTCAAAGACTAGACGTAATTACGCTTTCAGTTTCCACGACCGAGGTGAACGGCCAAAGGGAATCTCTGCTTTCCTCTCTCTTTGTAACATGTAAGAACAATTCTTTAAAACACAAGTGTAGTTTTTAGTTTATATCATGACTTTATATAAATACGAGTTAAATACACATGAACATACGCGCTTGTTGCTATGCTTGCTGAAGTACATATATTTTGGCTCTGAATTTCCTATATATAACCGCACAAACTGTTTTGGAAATGTTATTAAATACATACTTTAACACGGGTTTGTTCCATGGAAACCCAGTTCAGCTTTCTACAAAGTATAGAACCCGGATGACAGTAGGTTTTCACATTTATCAATGTTCGTTATCAGAGTTATATAACTCGCTGAAGAGATGTTTTACTCTCAAACAGGTGCAGGTCACTTCAGCAACCAATATTTTACTACCATGTTTATGAAAGGTCCAGAAAATCGCAGTTACCAGTAAAAATAACATGCCACTGGTCCGTAAAGTTGTAACAACAATTCTTGAGTGAAAACTTGTCTTATTCTAAGGATAAAATATTGCTGACATGAAGCCCCTTGGAAACATGTCAGGGGTGAGTGATTTGCACTAACAAGCAGGGTTAGAAATGAATAAATGATTCGCTCATTTTCCTTACCGCGGCTCAAGACATTATCAATGCGCTTGCCTTAGCACAATCCACAAACTCGGTTCTCATTTCTCATATAACATTCAAGCCACTGAATTTAATGTGACAAATACCGATACAAATCGACGTTAAAGTAATTTTGGTTTTATGTATACACATTGATTAGTGGAAGAAAATAACGTAATACTTGAACAGTGTAAGTAAGTCAGCAGAGGCAAATCTGTTACAGGTACTCTAACTTAATTCACAAATGTTTTTTAGAAAAATAATATGGATTTATAAACAATATACGCTGCAAGAACTGCTTTGAAAATTAAATACTTAATAGTCCTTGGTTAGAACGTTTTGTTATGATTAGTATGGTCAACATTGATTAGCAATCCCATCAGAATGAAATTGGCAATTATTCAATGTTTCATATTCACAGTTACAACTGAATTAACGTTCACGTCAAACCAAAACATGTGACTTACTTATTACAAATTCTCTGTTTTGTTAAATAAGTTATTGAACGTAGTTAAATCTACTAATGCTTATGGTTGCTGTTTAAACCCAGATCGTAATAATAAACTATCAGTTGAGTTTTACAAAATATATTTTTTCTTTGTAGCCTACCAGGCTACTAATGCCAGGCATGCTAGTTCGATTCAAGTAATTTGTCTTAAACTTTACAATAATAGTATCATACATTATTACATTAATAAACAAATTTATTTACACATGTTTCAATACATTTTTCTTTTCATTAACGCTAGGTGACCATTGGGTTACAACTATTCTCTCGTTAATTTTACTATAATGGTCTCTTATTTAAGATAACAACAACAACAAGATTTACTGTCAACTATATTAATACAAACAAGTTTGTTTTATTTGACATAACATAAAAAATTTAAAAATACAATACCACTGGTAATGACTTAGATCTATAGAGAAAAAAACACAAAAGAATTAAAATTAAAATTTAAGCCTCCATGAATTCTCTCAATTTATAAAACGAATTTGATATAAATATTGTTTTAGGTGTGTTTTTAATATTTTAAAATCTTTATTTCGTAAAAGTATCATGGAAGTGACAACTTCCTACCAGCTTCAATTGGTAGTTTGTCAAACATTTGAAGCCGATGGTAAGAGGGCTTGATTAAATTTTGCTTTCTTAAGTCATACACAATCTCAGTACTACGTCACCAAAGGAATATTTAGATCTAAAGAATAATAAAGTTTCTAATATGTATAATGAAGCAAAGGGTAGTATATGTAGAGCTTTGATAGCATCTCGACAGGTGTCCTGTAATTTAGTCTGCATATTTTCTTACTGCCATTTTTTGCAATATAAATACACGTTGAATCTTCCCATCAGAGCAATTGCCCCATAAACATATGCCGTAGGATAAATATGGTTGAATGTGGAAATATGGAATGAAGTTTATATAATGTGTTTTAGCTAAATTCGTATTTAGGTCTAAATCGTTGAAATATTTCGCACAGCTATTAATTTTGGGTAATGGAATATTTCAGTTCATCTAAATCAGTTGCACTACAACTAATAGTTGTGTCATCATAATGCAAGTTGTAGCTATTCAAAGTACTAGACCCATTCAAAGAAAATTGTTACATTCATTAACATATAAAATGAATAAGGTAGGCCCAAGAATAGACCCTTGAGGAACCCCATAGTTCAAATCAACTACATTTGACAGTTCATTTCCATTTGCACATGTTGACTCCTCTTGCTCAAATATGACTTTACCCAATAAAAAGGATTACAATTCCGTATATATGTAAAATATCAAGTAATTTACAATGGTTAACACAGTCAAAAGCTTGATGTCTAAAAAAGACACTCGAATGCTTTTTTTCTCATCTAAATTTGAAACAGTAAACTCATAATTCATTTATTGCTTCAGTTGTGTTTTACCCTCTCTAAATATTGGGTTTTGATAATTTTAAATGTATTTATAAATAAGTTTAATGTCATCAAAAACAACTTTTCAAATACTTTACTAAAAACAGCAGTAAAGATATTGGTCTATAGTTAGCTGTTGATATCTTTTTTACCAATCTTGTCTGTTTAAGAGACTGTGGAAAATTCCATGTTCAAATGAGTTATTTATTAAATATGTTAATGGTTTCAAGAGTTTTGTGAAACACTGTTTTAAAACCCAAACTGATAAACCGTTGATATCAGTTGATCTTTTAGACGGTAATTTGTTTATTACTGCAATAAGTTCTGATTCAGTTACAGGGGTCAAAAACATGGAACATGGATTCACTTGACCCTGTCTTGGAATCACATTTGAGTTTCCTAAGTTTTGAGGGCTACATTTGCAAAAAAATTGTTGAAAATATTAGCAACTTCAAGGAGTTTGAAACCAACTTCCCTTATGCTCAATTTCGATAGGTTTTTTACTTTGATACTTTTATTACCATTTATTATTCTCCGCTGTTCTAGATATATTATCAGATTTCTCTTCGTCTGCTATATCAATGACTTAGCTGTCCTGATAACCCGTTTATATATCCTATTATAGTTTTGTAAAAAATTTTTGAATATTCTACTTGTTGAGGGTTTTACTTATTTGTCTATACATCTTTAGATTTCTTTTGAAGTTAATATTACTTTGGTAATCCGTATTTGTAGTTTCTTTGCTGGAAATTTATTTTTAATCGGAAGTCTCATCCAGACAATCAAGAAATTGTCTTTGAAATGAGTCATAGGCCGTATTAGTATTACTCAAAGTGTACAAAAATCCCAATTTTGTTCATATAGTAAGGATTTAAGTTTAGAAATATTATTTACTTTAAAGTTCTCCTACCTTCTTTTAAAGGTGGATTGTAAGATATATGTTCACGTTTTATTATTACAGTCTGGCCATAATGATCAGATAAATTTGTATCTACAATTTCAATATGGACGTTGGGTGACAAATTAGAGACAACATTGTCAATGGTTGAAACTGCGCGACGCTTCAATGCAAGTGGGGCTTACAGCAGCCTTTTTCACATTTCAAAATAATTTTTACAGTAATAAACTAATTATATTTCAGAACTAAAGGAGTTTTCCAACATGTGTGTAAAGCGGGTTTTGAATTTATGCGTTTTAAATGTATAAAAGGGAGTTGAAAAGCACTAAAACTTGGGACAATTTCAAAGGTTATTTATGGAACTATTGAACAACTTAAGAGGAATCGAGTTTGTACACGTCGGAAAACCCAACCAGTTTCCAAATATATTGTGTTTTTAACAGAATCAAACATTAAGTTTTACTGTTTTTTTAATTTTATTATGATACTGCATGTCTAGAAATTGTCAGTAGTTCTCTCTGTAAACAACTTGTCGTATTGAATAAAAACATATACTTGTTTCTTTGCACCCCCCTTACTAAAGCGGATTTGCGTCTGATATCATGTAGTCTTGATCTCAGAACGGAAAACCAGTCACAACTGTTTACACAAAGCACAATGGGGGCAACTGGACTCAGTCGGGCACGGGGCTGTGTCACCTGAGTCTGGAAATGAATAAATAATTCACTCATTCCCTCACTAAAGCCAGCTTGTAGTTGCTAAAAACCAACTCCACGAGACTTCTCCTTTAGAATGTTATTTAAAACCAAATACACGTACGAGGAATCACGTGTACTAGGTTAATAAGTAGGATCATACCTTGAAATAATAGATAAATCGGTGACTTTTGAAACAGGAACCTCTTTCTTAATAACAATCTCCGTCTTAGATCTTCAAATCCGACCAGGATTTAGTGTTTAGTTACACTTTAAAACTACAAACCCATGTACACCAAAACCTTACCGAAGTTTACAAACAATAATATGTAAAACCATCTTAGAATGTAGAGAATATAAAGAAATAGGTTACTGGCGTGCGTAGGCTACTCGTAAACAGTCCACAAAACACCAGTCTTAGTTTGAAATAAAGGACTAAAACAACGGAATGAAGTCATTTGACTGTTCCTGAACCCAAATCAAAACTTAGACTACATCAACAGTTCTACTTGAATAGTTCCTAGATTATATAATATTTTAAGTCATAGGATTCTAAAGGAAAATTTTCGTTTATTTTCTGTTAGCCTAATAAACTGTTGTTTGACATTGAGTTTATTGAAAAATCTGTTTAGTTTTGTTGTATAGCTTAAGTTCAATACAACTAGCTTTTTGCTTGGGCTGTTTATGTATTTTTTTTGCTATGAGATTATTTTGTTTTAAGTGGATGTACAAGAATGCCATAACAATACTTTTAGTTAGACTATGCACAGTAAATTTTAAATCAATTGTATAATTGACGATTGTTATTTGACGGTTGTTGTTGTAGATTGTTATTTATAAGAATATTGGTTACATGTTAGTCTCGCTATTTTATAGCATAATGTTTGTGTATGTATCTGAAGGAGGTCTCAACTCAGATTTAACTGAGAGACCCCTATTTTTTTTCTCTGTTCGTTGTTGTACATTATTTATGTTTTAGAAAGTGTATAATGTATTGGTATATTATTGTACAATTTGTAGTTGGAAAAATAAAGATATATTATTATTTTAGAATTTCACTGTTAACTACAAGTTTCAGGCAAATAATCAGATAGATGGAAACAACCAGATAAATTAGATCCTTAATTGTGTAGAGACATAATTACAAAATATTTCCCTCTGAACACTGAATTGGATTTGCTGAAATCCAGTTACCAATATGTTCATTGAATTTGCAGCTTAGGGCATATTTTGCGTTGGGACAGGAACTAAATCTTGTTTCAAATATTCCTAACCACAACTCGAATAATAATCATCACACCTAAGTTAAATGAGGTAAAATCTTACTGTCATTGATTTTCAGCTTTCTTTTTTCCCGTGTATTTTACATATCTGCCTAAATAATTTTACTTCTAGGTATGTAGGCCTACTACTGTGTAAGTGCTACGGTATATGTCAGATTGGTGTTATTGCTTATGACAGTAACATGACAGAGTAACTATATAACTATTGTCGTAACAAATAAATGTTGTATAAAACATGACTATCTCACGTTGGGCTTTTATTTAGAGAGATCGTTTACAAAGAAGTATTTGATAAATTTGACAATCATTTTAAATGTTCTCTAATTGTCTCTGATTGTTCTCTAATTATTTTGCATATTAAATTTCAAAAGCAACTAATTGGTGAGCTACACTAATTGATGAAAGAAAGTTAATGTCAATTATTTACTGCATATAATGCTCAGAGATGATATCTCAGTTAATTTCTACTCTTAAAACAACCAGCTTAGTTTCCTCTGAAGATGTTGACAAATGATGCATATGTCTTTCAAGCCAGTGTCAGCCACTTAACTGAGGATTAGTTATCTGTAGACCCGCACAAAGCGCTGGGGTTTGGCTCTGTGTTCCATTTTGAAACAACAGAATAACATATGAGAGGGTAGACAACTCAGTTCAGTTGTGCAATTATTAATTACTAAGCAGTATTGAACAAGTTTTCTGAGCTGACAATGGTGATTAGCTTTGTACTAATTAAAATCCATCTCAGATAAGCATTTTTTCAACCCATCTCTTCATTGCACTATTCCTTAAAAGAAAACATACGAGTGGTTGTTGTCCTGAAAAATGCAATCCACATACCAACTAAAATTGGATTCCTTTCTGCAAGCATTTAAACTTCATACAATCTTGTCAACAGTTCCTCTCTTAATCTTAGAAGCAACCCTTTATGCCAAAACCTTCGGATCTGGATCGGGAGAAAAGAGCGAAAGGAATCTATCAGTATAACCCACTACCTTCAAACAAGTATATTCTACAAAGAACACAGACTGTCCTCCTAAGAGAGGTAACCAATACAATCCGAATCTAATTTCTTAACAGCTTACCAGAAAACCTAAACTAATGATTAGACAACTAATGCTTAATTCAATCGTTTGAATACCAGAACCATTCCGAAACTCAACTACGTAATAACTAAAAGGTGCTACTTCTACAAGGTCTTTTGAATATTGACTCTTGTTAATATACCTGACAGGTTATGTATACAAAGAATTTGACTACGTCAAAGAATTGAACACGGTCGTGAATAGGATGTTTGTATTGAATATTGATGTTTCTTATTATATTCAGTAAAAGGTTTATATTCTCAAAAACTTTACTTTTGCTTAGGGCGTATGCTTTTTCGTCTATAGTGGTTTTTTGGTCTATAATTTGGTGGATACCAAATTGCAGTTTTGAATTTTAAATCATGAGAATAAATAAGTACACGCATTACTTTCTGATGTAAGTACAATCAAAACTAATATTCTTAGCACTTTTAATCGGGTGAACTATATGCCACCCAACTAGTATTATTTGGTTTTTCTATGCTTGGCTGGTGCTTAAGCCAAGTCAACTACTTGCGTAGCAGGAGAAAATCACATAGTCGTGAGGTAAACGGTCGTGAGGTAAATTTACCTCTGTAGATACCCGGACATGAAGAAAAAGGAAAATATTACTTTTCAAATTAATAAAACCACAATTCCTGTGAACATCTAATTTATATAATTCATCCAAACTAAATTAGGCAGAAATGCATACGCATAAATTATTTCCTGCAGGACCTTCAGGCTACAAACAGGGCATTTCAAGATTGTGTATGTAAACATAAATATCTTATTTAAGTTGCAAGTTGAATTAAATTAAAGTACAAGTAATAGTAAACTCCTTAGGTTACGTAATTGTGTTAAGTTTTATGCGGCAAGCAATAACACAACGTTATGTGTACAGCGTATGGCAGCTTATATTACGCTATTAAAGATCGTTAAACTACAAGGTGGTGTAAATCTACTCGGCTGCAGGCTGCAATATCAATTTACGGTTATGTGTTGAAATTAATCGTCTCATCCGTCTGAACAAAGGAGCGGCATTCGTCAGTTTCAAGTTCTAAAGCGTATCAATTACAACAGTACGGTCAAATATACATAGATTATATTACACCGTTGGAACATACAAGTTCATATTTAATGCACCACACGTTACTATAATAAAATGACTTACTGCCGGTAATCGTATTTTACTGACAAACCTACTAGAAATTTAAAAACTTTGAATGGCTCAAGAAAAAATAAATATAAGTATTATATGTGAAATAATTTTGCTTCAGTTTCCACACATTTTAGTGGAGCTACAAACATTGTTGCTTTAGGTTTTGAGCCCCACTCAGCAAATGCCAAAAGAATGCAAGTACCTAAACCCATGAAGTAGTTAAAGAAGGAAACGTTATCTTTTACGTTAAATAAAGGTTTATTTATTAGTTTTAAAAAACACAACAGAGCGATTAACAAACGTATATCTTGCTTATAATTGTTAATACATACCACGCGTCAACCTGGTTAACATCGCCCAGCGACAAGGATCACTTTGGTGGACCCTTTTACAACGGAATTTCAGGAAGCTTCTTATAGCAGTAGCATTGTATTGTATAGGTGATATTGTTTGTTTACTGGTACTATAATACCAGATAGTTATCTAAAACCCTACTTGCATATGTATGGTTGTATGTGCTTAAGAAATAAATGTGTAAGGAAACAGTATTCATTAAAACATGTTGTATGAAGAAACGATTTAAACTATTGAACAGTTTTAATCAAGGATGTTTTAACCAAAGACTCTATCTCCTTATGTCATTTATTTACGTTCTTAGCATACGTTTCTATAATAAAATGACTTACTGCCGGCAATCGTATTTTACTGACAAACCTACTAGAAATTTAAAACTTTGAATGGCTCAAGAAAAATAAATATAAATATTAGTTTGGTATGTGAAATAATTTTGCTTCAGTTTCCACACATTTTTAGTGGAGCTACTAACATTGTTGCTTTAGTTTTGAGCCCCACTCAGCAAATGCCAGCAAAAAGAATGCAAGTACCTAAACCCATGAAGTAGTTAAAGAAGGAAACGTTATCTTTTACGTTAAATAAAGGTTTGTTTATTAGTTTAAAAACACAACAGAGCGATTAACAAACGTATATCTTGCTTATAATTGTTAATACATACCACGCGTCAACCTGGTTAACATCGCCCAGCGACAAGGATCACTTTGGTGGACCCTTTTACAACGGAATTTCAGGAAGCTTCTTATAGCAGTAGCATTGTATTGTATAGGTGATATTGTTTGTTTACTGGTACTATAATACCAGATAGTTATCTAAAACCCTACTTGCATATGTATGGTTGTATGTGCTTAAGAAATAAATGTGTAAGGAAACAGTATTCATTAAAAACATGTTGTATGAAGAAACGATTTAAACTATTGAACAGTTTTAATCAAGGATGTTTTTAACCAAAGACTCTATCTCCTTATGTCATTTATTTACGTTCTTAGCATACGTTTCTGTCATAACTATAACTATTGTATTTTTTTATGTACGATTAAAATCTCGAAGAAAGAGCTTGCGTTTGTGCTGTCACCCGCAGCTGAACTCATCCAAGAGTAAAACTTCAATTTTCTGCCTTCGTAATGAAAAATTCCCCGTTTCTGCCTTTGTTTTCTTTGTTGTAGAACTGTACAAAGGATCATTTTTAGGTTTTCATAGTGTTAAAAACTAACACTAATTTCGTTATTTTAGGAGGAAGGTGCCGTAGAGTATAAAATACTTTGACTATGAAAACTACTATAACTACTATGGGTTATTTGCAAAAGTTATATTACGTTATGTAAAACATATTTTCTATACACCTTACATGGTAAAAAATCAGTCACGAAACTAGTTGTTCATTTGAAAAATGTCAAAAGGTGATTAGTTTAAAAAACTAAAAGCCAGCAGCTAAGATTAGTCTTTCGAATGATTATAATAGGACTCAATGTACAGGGTCATCGAAAAAGGTGTACGGGTTTGAAAGTAAAATAAAATGTCAATATAATTTGTATTTTTATTTTACATCAAGACAGCGAATCTTAAGTTTTTTATGTAGTTAAAAAGTTTCAATGTGAGCTTTGAACGCTTTGCAATGGGGGCCGTTGCACGACACACATCTAGCCGATAGTCAACCTTCCGCCAGGTGTTTTGGAGCATTTCAGGAGTCACCGTTGAAATGGCTACGTTGGTTCTTCTTCTTCTTCTCTTATCTCTTCCCTCAAGTTGGAGAAATTGAAAGGAAAAGGCATTAATGTCATTTTCTAGCAGAATGGAGCTCCATGTCACTACAGTCTAATCGTCCAAGCTCTCAACAACAGATTTCCTGATCATTGGATTGGGAGGAATGGTCCTGTTTTGTGGCCACCTGGGAGTCTTGATTTGACGCCTTTAGATTTATTCTGTTTGGGTTACATTTAAAACTTAGTTTATGCTGAAAATACACGTTATCTTCAGCACCTGAGAAGAAGAATCAACGTAGCCATTTCAACAATCCTAAATCCCAAAACACCACAACAAATATCGACTAGATGCTGTCGTGCAATGGAGGAGCTCACATTGAAACATTTTTAAATACATTAAAAAAATTTAAGACTTTTTGTGTCTTTTGATGTAAAAATCAAAACTCTACCAATTATATATATTTCACTTTCAAATTCCGTACACCTTTTTCGATGACCCTGTATATTATCTAACATATTACATCTGAAATCCTTTTGTACTGCTTTGAAAATAATTTACGTAAAACTGTTAAACATACAGATAATAAGTTTAACTTTGAAATTGAAAAACATGTTCTGCTGATTTACTGTAAATCAATATATTAATATTGAAACGGTCAACTCATGCAGATAAGAAAACTTATAAAAATATTCATACAAAACAGAACTCAAATAAGACGTAAAAACTTGTCCACAAGTTAAAGTAATATTTCACGAGGCAGTGTCAGAAAGTAGCAAGGTCACACTTTTGGGATGTCACATGACAAATGGAAAGAAATACACTACATTATACAACGTGACTGATGGTGCTGCTTTTTACACTTCAACTTCTGTGAACAGCCCAGAAACAAAATATGCACTGTCAAAAGTTAAAAAATCTTATTACTTTTAAAATAACCCCACATTTTTAGTCTAACAAACAAACATGCACGTAGAATATGAACATTACTTACATTATCTTATCTTTATATTAGGTACTGGATTTATTCAATAGTCAATAACAATGCTACTTCTACTTCTTTATAAAAGCATATTCTTGCACAGTCAATTGATTAGTAAGTGTAAAATATTATTAAACGTTATTTGCTAATTCCCATGACAAAGCAGTTCAATACTGTCGTGCTAGCTGGAGAGTTTATGTCAAATTCTGGCAAATTGGAAACAAGAAATATAGTTTGTTAGTGATGACGTGGATCGCCAAATCTGTTAGGGCATTAGTGACTGGTCAGCCACTACGCAACATATTTAAGAGACCAAGTCTTGCTTTATGAGAAACATAAACTTGGGGCAACCTGATACCTGATACTGGGTTCGCAAGATACCAAGCATAGACGTAATTGAAGTTTTAAAGCAACAGCGCAACAATTGTAGTAGTTTATCATTCGTTGCAGACAGTTGGTACTGTGTAACCGAGAGTGGCGTGATGTGATTGGTTGTTAAGCGTACAGGTCAGACTGTCTGGTATTGCTATTTTAAGATTTAGTGGAGTTAGCCCTTCAAAAACAAACATATTATTTAAGGTTGCCTTGAAGAGCTATTTTCACTACTTTGTACGATTTAGTAACGAAAGTACTAAGCAATTCGTGCATAGCTGGTCAACCACTAATACTGTAGCAGACTTGGCGATCCCAGTTTATTTTACATTAATGTAGACAAATTATGTTATCTTTACCTTACTTTCTAAATTATTGAAATTCGTCCTCAGCTCTTGAATCAAACGGTTAATTACTTTGATGACAGCTTTAAAATTATGTTCATGCATATGGTTGGTTATAAGCATACTTTGAAATATAATTCATAATACGGTCAGGTAGTATACCCGTATGGCTTAGTAGTGTGATATACTGATTATTCAGTGCATCTACTAAAAATACTCGTATAGTTAGGCTAGGTGTTGATTTGTGTTCTGAAATCGATATTGACTAAAGAGAGACAACTTGGTTCTCAAGGTTGTCCTTCTGCTTTACATTACTGAGCACTATGTTTAGACTACGCAAATTTAACCTTAATATTATACGTGAGTTTTTTCTGATGAGGGATACGTTATCAATTATTATCAAGCAAAATACAGATGTTGTATTGTTTTCTTGCAAACAAATATAAATTGGCTTTACGTCATACTTCATATCCAATGCCATGGTCGGCTCATGGTAAAACCTAACCATTCGTCTGTCCCCTGCTTAAATTCAAGGTAACTAGTGACGCCTGATTACGGTGACTCTAATAATTTGCGCTTACAGTACTGAGGTGAAAAAGACTCACAATAAATCAGAAAACAAAGGATTGGAAAAGACAAAGGAAATCCCCGACTGTGTTTCCAAAGCACGATTGTGCCGTAGTGAGTGATGTGAATTCATTTTACCGCCATTTTCCAATAGTAGCAGAGGAAAGGTATGACAAAATCGCCAGGTACTTTTCTGAGGCTTTTATACTTTTCTCGCAAACAAAATAAAACTTATATTTTAACCTTTTAGAGTCTTATTCTTGTTGAAATGTAGAAGAATGTAATTGATGACAATTAACGACCTTAAAGTTGAAGACATCAATTAATGCTATTTTACTTTTCAAATAACTATTAAATGTATTCTAGTAAGACTTACGTGATTGGTCATTACAGTAAAGAATATCCAAACGGTACTCATCAGAAATCGTGAGTTTCACTTGCGCTTAAAGAGTAAATTGGGTAAATATTTAAACGTGTCATAATTTAAAATTTTACATAAACCTTCTTTAAAATATACGCCTTGTTATTTCAATACATATAAATGGTAAAGAAATGTTGCTGACTCTTCCGTTCATACGTCTTATAGTGTAGAACTGTTTAAAATAATACGATAATATTCAATGTGTTCATAAAAGGGTGTCACTAACTTTGGGGTAAGGTTTATTGGGTCAAATTAAAGAGAAAACAAGATTGAGTGTTTCTTGAAAAACGCTTTGTTTACCAGATATTTGCCATTTTACTTTTCACTAATCATTTATTAAATAATACCAATCACTGTTATTTAATTACTCATATTATGTGTCAACATATCCTTTCCAATAACAAAACAAACAGTTTTCTCTGACAAGTTTTGTGAGCTTGGTACGGCCAAATTTGTAAAAGTCACAAAGTATAAATTATTATGAATTTGAATCCCCTACGCCCCTTGGCATTGGCTCAGAATTAGTATAAATTTGTACATTTAAGTAAGACCATATGTGGAAAAAGTTATCAGCATAACCTCATCATTTTAAAAAGATGGCTATTTTACGTTATTTTTAGGGCGTTTCTTTACGCTTTATCACAGTTTACAAAAAAAATGATGAGGTTTACATTTAAATGTACAGAATAACGTTTTGCAGCAAATTTCATTACCTATAATTATATTCACACCAAGATCATAAGTATCAATTGTGAAACAACAAAGCTTTAGTGAAACTCTGGCTGAAAACACCTTATTATTTTGCTTTTTGCCACGGTTTCCACTGTAATTTTGTTCATTCTCAATTGATTTGTATGACATCGATGTCATTATATAGGTAACAAAACTGTCTACAAAACATAAATCTGTTTATTTTATTGAAAACCTCGCCGTTTAATCGCTAACTAAGGTGTAGCACCAGAAACACCCTATAAATACTATAAATTAGTCATCATTTTCAAATCTTAAGTTAGAGCATGCTGATAATTTCTTTCATAGAAGGTCTATACATCTATTTTAAATTTGAGCCAAATCGTGTACTACATGGTATGGGTGATGATAAATATTACGTGAAAAAAGTCAAATAGCTGAAAACAAAGCGTTTTTGAATACATCTATTCTTTATTTTCTGTTTATTTCGATCTAATAAACTTTACCCTAAGTTTGTGACACCCTTTATATGGCCTTAAAATCAACATCACAACGCCAGCTACGAAGCTGTTACACAGTATTGTTTTACGTTTACTTTGAGCTAATTTGCGGCCATTTAAAATATAGCTTTTAGGGAATGAAAGAATTTAATTATTCGTTACATTACTAGCCGACTGTTGTATATTACCAATCTTGAGAGATAAAATCGTCTTTTCCAGTAAAACTGACAGGTGTTGGACATCAGAGTAAATATCCGTCGGATATTGGAGAGGAGATCCGCTTCCGTCAGTTTCCTTCCCTAGAACCGAGAAGAAAACAGGAACACATTCCGTAGGAAATATTTTTGAAAACACCTGTGAGGTTGCGTAGGAACATTGTTGTTAGAGCTTAAAATGTATAGAACTAACTTGATGTGTTACCGTAAACATCTTTTTGTTTTGGCGCACGTATTTCGCAATTTGTAATGCAGGTTTTAAAATTGTTGATTGATACTATAAACAGTGAGTTATAAAACCACTAAACAAATTACCACGTTAAATAGGCAGTATGCGATAAAACACAACACGCTTTTAGAAATTTCAACTTGAAGCCCATCTCTGAAAACTGCTTCGTCTGCAAAAGAACCTTTTCATCCAGTTAATGGAAGTTGATGGTTAGATAAGAACGAGTTCTTCTCACAATACAGAAACTTAATTAATCGAGAAACCTTTAATCTTATCACAAATGCGATGTATTTATAATAAAGTAAAAGCCAGGTATTTAAGTTTTATATTTAACTTTTCAAACAAAAGCTTTTGCTGAATTGTTTCGATTTCAAATTCAAAATATGTACTATCCTTACGCGATCTGGTTGATTGAAAACACCTTGTTATGGACACAAGTTTTAGAGTATAGATTAAAGTAAAGTAAAATAAATTATATTACCTAATTTACTCCAAGTACTGCAATTTCTCAAAAAGTAAATACTCGTACTTGAAACAAAATATTTTAGTCTGTAAATTAACAGTCAATACCTTTCTGTTCATACATTGTGATGATACCTTGACCATAATTCGTGAAAACAAATTGTCGTTTTAGATATCAAAACTACTACTAGTTTGTCTTTTTATTTACTCCGAGTGAAAGGAGGCAGTTGAAGAGGGTTTTTTGTTCAATTGAAATAAGAAAAGGTGGGTAGTTATTAGCTTGTGTGTTTGTGTGTGTTGGCCTACTCATGGTTGTTAGTTCGACTTTTTACAACTGTACTTACCATACTACATGAAATGTGTGTACACCAGGCAAGCAAGTATGTGTAGGAGTCAGGCAAGCTTTGTGTTTCCTCGAAAGCCGTAAACTCCTTTGAGAGGATTACTTAGGAAAATCTGTTCGCAGTAAGAAACAAGGCTTTTCTTTTCAACTACTTGCTGAGGAAGGCTTATCCCTTTTATTACCCATAACCCTACAGGGGTTTACTAGCTTGTATACTTACTTACTAGGGGCGTAACGTGTTAAGTTGCAGGGATTTATGTCGGGGGTACTTTAGAGTTACAGTTTGAGAGTACGAGTATAAGAGTTGCTAAGCTCTGGCTATTTAAATATGGTAGCATTAAAACTGTCGAAGAATTGAAAGGTTTGTATTTTATTATATGGTTTTTACGATTATTTGGTGATGGAAGTTGATATACAAAGTATGTACTCGTATATCTATGTACCGTATGTAGCTCATGTGTACTTTACTTTCAGATTCCCTCTTGAACAAATGGGGTCACTTACCGTGCCTTTTGTAGTTGACAAAAAAATTAATATAAGTTGAGCACATTTGATAAATGGCCAATAGCAATAGCACATTTGCTTGACTGTTGCAATATTCTACAACGTAAAATGTTTGATTTATGTCCATATCATCGGCTTCTTTTTATGTTTTAGAATTCAAACATCTTTATTTTTAAAATGAGATACAATCATAATTCTATATTTCTATAACGATGCCATTCTATGTATCCCTATATATAGTATCCCTATCTATATATACGACACACACATGTTAAACGCGTTTTAGTTCGCATGTAGTTTGTAGAATTACCTGAAGAACGATTTTACATATTTTGGCGTTTAGTCTCCCACCCAAATACGACGTTTTTAGTTGCCTAAATAAAATGTGCTGCGTTTAATTGATTTATCCACATAAAATAAGAAATAAAACCAAAACCAACGATTCCATTGACAGTAATTTTCGAAGCTACTGTTTAAAACGGCAGCTTTAAATACGTATGTGTAACCAATGTGTGCTAATACGTTCGTTTCAAGATACAGATAAAACTAATAGCATATTTTGATAACTATATACTCGCGGATAACTACATACTGTTGGATAATACTCGTGGTTTTATTTAGGACGAGTTGTAAACGTTGATACCATTTTTGGGGCACAAGGGTTTGGACGTAATCTCTGCCGGTGTTTCTCTCTCGGCAATTTAGGGTAAAATAATGATGAAAATCTGTGCACATGTTTAGTAGATAAGAATTTAGTACTAATATATTATTTAGTTTGGTTAGAGATAGGTTTTGTTTCGTACAATCAAGGTTTTGTTTCGTACAATCAAAGGTTTTGTTTCGTACATTGAGAGTTAGTCTTAAAGGTTTGCATGCATTGTTAAGGAATTAGGAAGAATATTGGGAAAGCACTATTGTAAAACTACTCTATCAAGCAACTAGTTTTTTCCCCCTTTTAGCTACGTCTTCGTAGTCCGATCAGACTGATAGGGCAGTTTTGGTTATACTACAACTACAGCCTAAATATTTCAAACTGTTTTTGGTTCTCGTTACCTGAACTATAGATCATTAAATGTCCTTAGAAGACCAACTGAATGCTAATAAATGTTTGCAGCCAACCGTCAGTACTGGCGTGGTTTGGGATTAATGCCAAAAGGTACTTCACGAATTTACTGTTGAAAGGTTGTTATTAAAATGACTATATTCTCTACATGTCAAATTTTCAAAAGCATCTGCGATTTATTCCGACAGAATGCGGGCTAAACTTAGCGAACAACGGTCCAATTCGAGTTGGGCTTCTACAAGTAAATTCAATTGCTAGAGCGTGTTTGAACATGTTTAGTGACTCTTTTCCGAGCCACTCGTTCAATAACGTGAGAAAGTTAATATACTTTCGTTGTTATTTCTTTTATGTGTTCGGGAGTAGGTTTGCCCATCCATAATTTTACTCACATAAACGTGGCACTAAAGCTATTAGCCCATGTTACGTCATATTATTTCGGAATTTACACATAAGTAAGTTTGGAAGGTGTGATGAAGCTGTGTTTAAGTGATTGCAATAAGTGTAAAGTCAAACAAAAGGCCAAGAACAAATCTCAGTAAAAAGACCAAGTATTGGAAAACTTTTCACATCAAGCCAGCCCTTCCGCACAGTATTTTTCCAAACTTGTCACCATTTTTCTTTTTCCTAATAAATTTACAGTTCAAATTACAAGACGGAGAAAATTTTAGAATTATATAAAAGTGTGTTTTAGCAAACAATGTACTTAAACCAGTACTTAAACAATGTCCTTAAGACAGTCAAATTGAAATGAAATGAAAAGCGTCTTTATTGGTGGTGAATTTAGGACTTTAAAGTCCTCTCTTTCACTTAACCACAGAGTTAAGTGAAAAAATTGATAGTTCTCAGAGTTCTCCAAATTGAGTCAGAGATGTAATAATCTCTTATGCGTTAGTAGAACTATTTTATTTATTTCTTTATTTTTATTAACCAGTAGGATTGCTTAATGTCAATGTTCTATTTTTATTATAGTGACGTACCAAACTAAAAGATTGCGTCAGTATCATTTAAAGATACACATTTCAGTTGAAATTAAAACGCACCTAACGAAGGAAACCAACCAAAATGGTGGAGGTATAAGGTTTCACAGTTTTCAGGATTTTAATGAGACTTTACTTCCGTAACCTCAGTTGAAACTCTTTGGTCAGGTTTGCGATGTTGCGCACTACTTAATGCGATGTTTAATCCGACCAAACTCAAAATCGCCTCTTTCAAAATTATGCTCTTGAAGCATAACATTGGGAAAATTTAGCTATCAATTTTATTCATGTTTCAGATAGGGCTTTATGACAACGAAGTATCATACGACCTCTACTACTATTTATTAGAGAATTGCCCCACAAATATAAATCAGTTCAATATCACTAACATAGCCCCGTTTAATTGAAAACTTTAAATCATTATCCATTTGGTTATAGATCATATACAAATAAGTTGGTAAAGTCTTAGTTACAATTTTATTGAGAAATACTCGTATGTCATCAAACTAATCTAAACAATACAATTTTTTAGTTTAATCTAGGTTTCTTGGTGCCTTTCAGCGTATTCTTCAGCTTCTATCCTTAGAGCATCTTTACGTCATTCGGCAGTAGGTTGTACAAGTTTTCTTCATATCTTGGATGTGCAGAGGCAACAGGAAATTGGAAGCATGGCAAGTGTTATGTCTTAGCATTGATGCGAACCTTCCTGTCAACAAACATGATTACTTCCTTGATGAACAGATTTAGAAGCGTTAAACTTTCGAGCTTTGGGAATTGGTCTCTAGAGTGTTTTTCTATAACTAGCCCTGACATTATTATGTTAGCTCTTTTTCTTAGTAACAATACTTCCTTAAGTTTGTGTGCTACTGAGACTCCCCATATTATGAGGCAATATTTCTTACTTGACTTAAAAGTGTAAAGTACTCATTGGTTTCATCAATGGTTTTCTAACACATCGAAGTACACAGAAACATTGATTTAGCTCGTTATTGAGAACATCGACATTTATTTCGTTTTGTGTCACCGTCTATTGTTACCCCAAGGAGCTTTCCAGTTCCGACATCTAACAGTGCTGGAACTTCAACGTTTTTATTTAAAAAGTAATTTAACATTCGATTCTATTTACTTTTGCCTTTAACTATATGTGCGACATTCACAAGATATATTGAAAGTAGTACTGAATCATCGTAGACCACACTGCTGCGATTGTAAAAGTTGGTTCCAACCAAAATATGAAAGATGAGTGCATAACGAGTAGGGAACCAGCCTTTATCCGATATAATACTCTGTTGATGAAGTCTACTAAACCAAAAATGAGAAAATGACATTATTAGATGGGAATATCATAAAAGTAAGTCAGGTGCAGAGATAAGCTTAATTCGTGGTTTGCGTGAGAGACCTCATAATCACTGCCTTACTGTCCCTTGTCATTCCTCTCACGTGGTCTTTACGAGAAAGTGAGTCTGTTTTAGTTTTTTCTAATAAGCAAAACAAAACGTCACTTTAGGTCAAACGGATCGAAACATTGATTTATCGTTTTAATTGATGTAAAACAGTATCGTTAGTTAAATGTATTAAAGCGAATGGAAATATGTTTCATTAGCAGAATACAAGGAGGAGGTGTATGTAAATTTACCTGTAGCTTAGGTGTTTCGATGTCTCGATGTCTATCTAGTATCTACTAGTATCTAATATGACCTTTGACCATGTTTGTATCTAAAGTATTTTATACTAGTACTCACGGGTTATGAGTGACATACTCAATTTTCAAAGTTGGAAACTAAGAGCACTCTCTAGTAGAAAAAGTAGTTTTATGGGATGTTTCTATTTATAAAAGTAGCCCCAGTTATCTATCTATGAAAATAAACTACGGTATTTATTTTACGAATTTATTATGAACGACTGGTCGAGCCCAGTCTATTTTTGTTTGTGAAACAAACATTTTCATCATACTCTTATGTTCTTAGGCTCATTTGTCAGAAAATCGTTTAAAACCAAATCTATAAAACGAAGCCTAACTATTTTTATATGTAAATAAAACCCATTTTAAACTACTAAAGTTAATATGAGAAAACATGAAATTGAACTCCATCCCTAGTTTTAATACGGTCAACATGTTACGTAAATATTGGGCGCTTCTTCTTCTATCAATAAACTCTACGAAGAAATTGGTTTGGTGAATTATCATCAATTTTACCTTGAACTGGCTTTTAAAAATTATGCCCAACTTGATCCATAAAGGTCAAATATAACCTGAAGTGAATATTATAGATGACTGCCAAAGCCTTGCAATCTGCTAAGCGCTTATAAAATATGCAGGTGATAAACCTTTCACAACGTGCCATTTACCTTGATATACTATTCAACGCGGTTCATAATAGATAATATTCATCCTTTCAATAATTCCAATTTCCATCAAATTATTTTTCATGGACAAAATGTAAGTGGAGATGCAAAAGACGAAAATTAAGAATGACATGTGAATAGATGAAGCCACATACCTCATCTTGTCCAAACTCCGTCTCTCTAATAAAAATGTACATATATGTGAATAAATCTTGAATAGTTAAACTTGACCTTATCTTAAACAGCTAATTAGTTCATTAAAATTCACCAAATTCGTAACAAAAAATGTATAAATCACTTTTTGAAAACATTGTTATTTGTTCATTTTTGTACTTTCCTGTGCCAATGGGGCTTTGAAGCGTTTATTTTGTTTCAACAGAAGGTAAATGCTGTACAGTGGCGGGCTTTTGTTCTAAATATATTTTACCAAGTACGTTTTTGGTATGTTCAAATCTTTTCTCAAAGCTAATTGTATTATAAATGTATTGCATTATTTGGAAACGCAACATAAGATACATACGTTGAGTAAAAAGACTACGTTCAAAAGCCCATGTTTGCCCATGCATATTTTGTCTACTAAATTTGTACTACAATAAGTAGTAGATAAATCCCACAAAAGGCCCTTAAAATAGGTAACTTAAGTTTTAACTGGTTTAATGCATTAGTTGCTGCACATGTTTAATCAAGTTAATTTAAACCGTAGCAAAAATATTGCGGTAGTCGAAATCTAGCAAAGTCCATGTTTTGTCATATGTTGGATAATCTCTATAGTTTATTCAGTTTACTCTGTGTGCCGAGGATTACACAGGCTTAGAGCCGAGTGCTGCAAACATCAGCTGTTTTCTACCCCACACTTTTACTCCACTCTTGGAGTCATGGACAATTTCAAGCTTTTTTTAATGATTTAAACAATACAGTGGTTAAGTAGAAAATAGAAACGATTTATTATAATTCGCTTCAATACAAATGCATCCTTTCAATTATTTTTAATGAACTACATTGGTTTTCATTTTAATTTACGTTTTATATTTCAACTACTGTATTCGTAAAAGTATATTTTAATAGCTTACAAATGTGTCACGCATAATCGTTAAAAGTAAACAACTAACGTTAAGGTAATAAGAAATTTATAAAATACACTGTTGGTCCTAAAATATATACCTAATTAATTAAACGCAGTATTCTTATACTTAATAAGGAATCTTTTCTTCAAAAGGTTATGGGGAACATAAAAATGAAATATAAGGAATGTGAGAGTGAAGGTAAAATGATTAAGGCCTACACACCGCGCCCAAGGTAATGAAAGCCTTGAGCAACAAGACTTTTCCTTTGTGCTTGGCTTTATTTACATTGTTAGTTCACTTTCCTCTGTACATCTAACAATCTTACTTGGAACATGTTGTTGTTAGTAAAACACAGTTTTAAATAATAAGCTTTCACTAATTTTGGACTAAGTGTTTAACCTAAACAACGCACTGGTTGGTAAAATTCGAATCATAAAACGTTTGTCATTCCTTACATTTAATTTGTACGGAATAGTTGGACATAATATATACTATATTATTATTGGCAACAAATGCACAACGAAAGTTGAAACTCACTATCATCACCGTATAGATACCGCCAATCAGTGCCAGTAATTTATATGAGTCCTAATCTATGATAAAAGTTTCAGAGTTCTTTAAATTATTACCTTTGACACAATTATTATACGCTTTCTTTTATTAAAAACTAGGTATCTGAGTCAACTCACTATTAGAATTGACGAATTACTACATTGAAACTTACTTAAAAGAGGACACAGAAGTAATTGTTCGTCAAACCAAGCAGTATGTTTGAACAATATAGGCTAAGTTGAAAAGAAATATCATATTGTAGGAAAAGGCTACGAAACTTTGGTTTTGTTACAAACTTTTATGTAGTAATCGTTCTAAACCGAGGTAAAAAATATTACTGTACAGGTTTATCATCTATTTGATTTAATAATAATTTGAAGTTGAGGTATAATAATAGGGTTTAGATATACTGTGTTTACAAACAAAATTTAAATTATTCAGCTCTAAGTACTTCTTTAAATTTGAAGGCATAAATAGTTGGGCCGGATGGTGTAGTGGTTAGCATAACCACCCGGCAAGCGGGAGGCCCAGGTTCAAGTCCCGGTTCGGTCCAAACTTTTATGTCTTCAAATTTCTTTAGTAATAGTGTTTACATATTTTTAACACTTAGAACACATTTTGGTAATGGTCAAAAGTGTTATGTTTGTCAGATTTAAGAGTCATTGAACTATAGAAGTCTGAAAATATGTTTGTAGCTAACCACAAAAATTCAATTTAACGCAGCTACTCTCAAAGGCACATGAGTCCGCCAAATTATGACTGTTTGCAGCTAGAGATGGTTTGTTTGCAGGAGAAGTTGCTCTCTTTGTTTGATCTTCTTTGTGTGCGTTTCTGTGTCAGGCTGTTTGCATTTTCCCTACAAGAAATATAACTCGTGTTGAACTTTACACTGTTTATAACAGCTGTAGGCATGAATACAAGTAAGTAACCACCTGTAAGAAAGTGCTAATCATGGTGTTTGAGCCGATATTTGGTGGCAGATGTTATAAGTAATGGTTTTCAGCTGTCAGTTAACTAGCATTTGCAACAAAAGGAAATTTCTGATATTTTCCAAGGAACAAGTACAAAATAACTAGAATGCTGAGATCGATTAATGATAAAAGATCATACGTGGGCAGTCGTTTGGGCATACATGGGGAATCGTATGAGAATATGATTCAACTGTGTCATATTCTATCTAGATTTGCTCTAAGAAGGTGCAACCAGTTTGGAAACGCAATTGCCTTTTTAACTTGTAGACATTTAAGACTAGTGTGAGAGTCGTGAAATGCAAGACTTATAGACACGAGGCGAGGTTTGATATGTTTGCACGCAGTGACTTGAGGTTCACGGGTGAGTGATGACAAGTCTCGAACTCGTGTAAGGCAAGGCTTGTAGACACAAGGCAAGGTTTTATACGAGTATGTTTGCATATGGCGAGTTGAGGTTCACGAGTGAGTGATGACAAGTCTCGAACTCGTGTAAGGCAAGGCTTGTAGACACGAGGCGAGGTTTGATATGTTTGCACGCGGCGAGTTGAGGTTCACGAGTGAGTGATGACAAGTCTCGGACTCGTGTAAGGCAAGGCTTGTAGACACGAGGCGAGGTTTGATATGTTTGCACGCGGCGAGTTGAGGTTCACGAGTGAGTGATGACAAGTCTCGGACTCGTGTAAGGCAAGGCTTGTAGACACGAGGCGAGGTTTGATATGTTTGCACGCGGCGAGTTGAGGTTCACGAGTGAGTGATGACAAGTCTCGGACTCGTGTAAGGCAAGGCTTGTGACACGAGGCGAGGTTTGATATGTTTGCACGCGGCGAGTTGAGGTTCACGAGTGAGTGATGACAAGTCTCGGACTCGTGTAAGGCAAGGCTTGTGACACGAGGCGAGGTTTGATATGTTTGCACGCGGCGAGTTGAGGTTCACGAGTGAGTGATGACA
Organism: Matsumurasca onukii; assembly: GCA_018831715.1. Classification (NCBI taxonomy): domain Eukaryota; kingdom Metazoa; phylum Arthropoda; class Insecta; order Hemiptera; family Cicadellidae; genus Matsumurasca; species Matsumurasca onukii. Next base: position 39,706,262 of record CM032060.1, on the reverse strand, counting down.
AGTCTCGGACTCGTGTAAGGCAAGGCTTGTAGACACGAGGCGAGGTTTGATATGTTTGCACGCGGCGAGTTGAGGTTCACGAGTGAGTGATGACAAGTCTCGGACTTGGGTTTACAAACTTGGCCCCTCGCCAGCCACCACTACTAGTAAACCGTGAAAACTAACTCTTCTACTATACGTTGTAGTTAATGGCTGTACCGCTGTAATAAAATACAAGTACAGTATACACTTTACTTCACAACTGAATTCTTCTTTGACGCCTATATCTTATTGTTTTATTGGTACAGCACACACTCTCTTCTTGAAACAGATGGAAAAGTATTACCCAAACCAAAGTCTAATAGAAAGTAAATTTTATTTAAAATTATTTTAACCCTTTTTAGTTAGATCATGCGTTTTTTGACCAAACCTAAATGTAACCATATCTTCAATTTGATACCCTGAACCTAATTCAACAACAACATGAACACTGTTACTAAGGCTAGAACCACAAGAAATAAAGGCATGTGTAATTGAGCATTCGTTATTAGGGCTTGTCCAGAGCGAATAATGAGAACCTGAGGACTCTCTCAACTCTGAGATGTCTCAGAGCAATTTCTTGTTTACTTGGTTTGTTTCATACAGTTGTTTTGTACTGGTCTCAGTCATGTCGTTGGATGCTTTAAACCATAAACTTTAAAACTGCCCGAAAAATGCTTTTCAATTCAAGTTTTTATGAGATCATTTGTTTTTACTGCGGGAACCTAACCTATGTAGCACCTGTTCCACTAGAATTTACAATTGAATTTAGTAAACAGTTCAAATATTGGTTTTTAAAAATAAGCTATAATCAAAGTATTTTGCTGAAACCGAGTTGTACAAACATTTAAATCCAAGTGAAGTGGCAACCTTGATTACATTTTAAAAGTTTGTTATTTGACTCTAGGAAACTAAGCACCGAGCATGATTCTTTCTGATTGGAAATGTTGCAATGGCTGGTTCATTCCTCTCTAAACATTAAACTTGGCTTTGATTTAATCTTTCTGTTACTTTGCTTGCTGTCGTATATTTTGAATTGTCGTGTTTGGCAAGTTCATTGTCGTAATTCGGTACAGTTCTAGAACAATACCAGCATTAGTTCTAAGGATATATTGTGTATGATTGCGTTTGAATATATGTGTGAGTTTTACTGTAAGAGGTTTTATTTTACTTCGAATTTTGAACAAGTTTTCATCGATTTTAAAGGTTTTGTTTAAACCTTCCCCAGTGATATTGAATAGACATATACAGTATACGCCAAAATATACAGTACTGAAACCTAATCGGCTGTTGTTGCCTTGTGGATCAGCTGTGACAACTTTTGATTGTTGTAACGTCTTCATGACTATTATAAATTTCATGTTTGAGGCCATTTTTGCTGACATGGTCCTAACTACTGCAGAGAAAGCTTTTATCGTAGAGCATTGTTTTTGCTCATACTTAGTTTGACGTGCGAGTGGGCCAGGTTTGTCACACACTGCATTAAACTTTTCCAGAGCATTTTTACAAAACCCGCCTAATAAATTTGAAATGATTAGTGTTTTCACAAGTTTCAAAGAAAGGGTAGGGTTTTGACCCAACGGAAGGGTCGACCAAACAGTATTCAGGTTGCTCAAAACTGGACTATTGAAAATCAAGGGAGAATGTTGCAGCAAGTGTTACAGTCACTGAATAGAAGCCTGAGGCGGACGTCTTTGAAAATGAGTAATTAAATGAATAAGCAACACGTCGTTGAGAGCAGTTTTTAAAATATCGGAAAATATTCGAAAATGTACAGTTAGAATCCACCATAGAGTCCTAACATTATTTTTAACTAAAGTAAAAATAACCAGGTACGTAAGAGGGATGAAACAACCCATCTTCAATAGAATGATACGAAATGTCCAATCAAGGTATGAGTCTTGCCTCAAACTGAACGGAAGTCCTTTTGAACATGTAATGAACTTATTTAAATATACTTAAATTCCTCTTAAGGGTATATCTTGTTACAGCACTGTAAACACAATCTTAAAATTTCAGTATTGTTTATTTTGGCGCATACTGTATTTGATAAAAACATTGTATATATATTATTAAATTATTTACGCCGATAGTAATTCATATTTTTTCCGAAATAAATAAAATGAAACACAAATATATGTTATTTCAAATGTGTATATACAGGGTGATTCAAAAAGAATATCCTACTTCCTACTAGAAGAATGAATTCTGTAACTTTTATAATATGAGTGCTTCATGAGTAGACTAATTTACATATGGTTGAAAAGAAGAAGTTTCAAAGTTTTGTTGACATATACTGAGAAGTAATCTCCGCTTTTAATTACCAACAAAATGGCTGCCCATTTAACACAAGATATTTTGCGTTCTTAAATTCCCAAAAGCCAGTCAGTTCAGGTCAGCGAGAGTTTCGTCGTAGATTTGTGATTTCCTCGTGAATGTCTGTTGTGGGGATGTAAGGGTGAAGGCTTACATACCCTCTCTGACAAAAATCTAGGTGACCTGCGGAACCGTATCAGAGCTGCAGTCAATTTCATAAATCAATATCAACTTCAGATTTACGGGAAAAAGTTCGATTTTCGGCTAGGTTTTTGCCGAACAGTTAGGGGAAGACGGCGAGCATTTATACATGCAATGCAGTCCAAGTTCACTACATAAACGATAGTATGTTGTATCTTTTCTCTGTTCAATTAGGATTATTTGTATTCCACTATTTAGCTTTTACCTATAATAGCCAAGTATTTACCAAACTAGGAATCATTGTAATAAGTAGAACTATATAACCGCCCTAATAAATGATTAAACTTTAATTTCCCAAAGCTATCGTCAATGAAAATAGCCTAGTTTAATAACACACAAATACAGAAAGGAATGACTTTGTCTACACAGTTTGCTAATGAACTCAAACTCCTCACTCATGAAAATTAAACTAACGAAGGTGTGATTATACATACAGTGTTTGCTATTAAAAAAAGAAGGTTTGAAGGTCAAGATGAGACGCGGACAAAGGAGAAGTGAAGAAGAGATGTGACAGAGGAAACAGCTGACACTTCAGACACATCCGGTATAATTATATCTGCCCATTTCATCTCAACTGTTCTATTGAGAATACTCTATTGTCTTAAGAACTCGCTTGGATAAACTAGACGAGTCTCTTTCTTTTATAGAAATCAGTTTTGAATTAGTTACAGTGGTTGATGATTTGCTAAACTAACAACAGTGAACTTCTACAATTCTATTTTTAAATTATTCGTTTCCATTAGTGAAGTGGTATGTTCACTTTTCACACGTCAGGTTTTATCGTTTTAAATTACTAAGGAAAGTAGTCCTTTCAAAGTGCGTATTATTTTTAATGTGTTATGTACATTTTATTTTACAAATATTTTGTAGTTTCTCTTTACGTGTATTAAACAAAAAATTGGACTTATACGGATTAAGGAGCTGCTATCTTATTTCGGGACTTATAAGTGGTTTAAATAATACCAGTAAACCTTTCAAACACGTAATAAATAGTTTGTAAAATTTAGAAATAAACAATGTCATCTTGAGTTCTATCGTATTTCGTTGTCACATTTGTATATTTGTATTTATAAGTAAAAATATACACCAAATTAGCCTATATAAAGTGCCTGAAGTCAAATACCACCATTTCAAGCTTAATCTATTAGACAGTGGTATCTATCTCTAATCTATCTTATAGCTCACACTCACATTATCACGTCCCATTGTTTTGGTATTAACAGTACATAATGTTCTTATCACCAGTTGGGAGATATTCAATACAATCACGTATTGGGATATTTTACACACGTGAGAACTGCTGGAACTCGACCCTTCTAAGTTCAGTCGATGTTGACATTCTTGGCTCAACATTTCAAGGCATCTTCCACCTTTTTCAACCGGGTGCACGCTGTTGCATAATAATATTCGCTGGGTTCTATTGGACTGTAGAACAAATTGTTCCAGTGTCATAATAGGTTAACATTTTAAAACGTTAAACCACTTTAGCTTGGTATCCTACTTATTACATACTGTATTACAATCACAGTTAGTATCGGTATTTATCAGCTGTTTGAACAATGCAGAGTGCTGCATCTGAAGACAGACAGTGAAGGATGGCGTGAACACCGTGTGCTGGAAGTGGGCCAGTGTTGACCACCCAGCGTTGTACTGCTCTACTTAAAGCGGACATAAACCCACCTGTGACCTCAACCACTTACTGTACTGCAGTCTTTTAAACACACGTTTATTGTCTTCCTGCACTAAGAAACCCGAGTAAACTCTCTTATACACTCTGCGGACCTTTGCTACACAAACCTGATCCGTGGGATCAATGCACGTAAAACAAACCATTCGCAGTTTTTGATAAACGTTGTGTGCTAACCTTTGGAATGAATCCCATCAATGATGAATATTATTTCTGTTACAGATTTACTGGAATTGACAATCGTCACTGTTTACTTCTCGATGTAAGCTGCAAGTGGTGCGTGAGCTGAGCGAGAGATGGCGCTGCGGTACACGTACCCTCGCTACCCGCGACACCGGGACCCAGGACCAGGAAGCGACCCTGTGCACGGCTCAGACTCTGACGTGGCAGCCTTGTCCGACCTGGAGGACGACGAGGAGGATGATGAGGACGAGGAGGGTGAGGAAGAGGAGGAGGAGGAACTCCCCTACCCAGGCTTCGTTGCTATCTCTATGAAGTACCTGGACCAGAACTCCCGGCCCAGGAACTGGTGCCTCGCCATGATCACCAATCCATATCCTTTTATATACAAACCTCACAGGCAGTTGTGTTACAACTAGTTAATTTACTAGATATTGATCTCACAAGCATTGTTTTCATATTTAAAAGATTATTTACGAGAACAACTCCTACACAACTTTCTGAAATGTAATGTCTATAAGTAATTAAAAGGTAGAACCTTCCTTTTTATTGTCTGTGAGGGGTTCCAAGCACTGTCCCTGTCTCGAAAGTCTTCACTAAACTGCAAATAGAAAATCAGGTAATTATCTTTTATTACTGCATGTACTACCTTTTCTTTTCTTAAACTTTTATTTTACAATCTGTTATTTACATTGGATAACAATAAGTAAAAAATACGAAGAATGAAGGGAGGCTGTGAGTGGAGCGAACAAATTGTAAAGGAAATTTGATTCACTCATGCCAGCGGCGCTTTAGTGCTTAGCTGCGTGTAGCCTGGATTTCTCTTCAACCTAAATGTACGTATCATACAGGTCAATTTCCGGTCGTTTACAAACATTTGTAAAATCCACTTTTAACTAAAATTAGTTGTTATGTGTAAAAGAAGATATATTTCCAGTTGTTTTATATTTATTAACTACGTTCTAAAATATTTTACTAACAATCATTGTAAATAATAAGGACACCCAAACTGAATCCAAGACAAAACTGCGAATCGTGCTGTAATGTGTAGACGGTTCAATAAAACTAGTGTATTGACATAAGCACAATGGATGAGTGCAGCTTGCCAGAGCACAAAGGAGGTCAATATATTTATTATTCTGCACGGTACGCAGGGTGGGAAATCCCGACTAATCACACAATACATCATACCGACATCCGTTCTGTTCAGTTCTCATTGTGATGCAGACTCTGGCCCAGGATCCCGTCACCACCCCTCACCCCTCAACCCTCACACATCACTCAACCAACACTCACTCACTGGCCCAATAACCAGACTTGTCCGGTCTGAAGTTGACATTTTCACCCACTGATTGGTACAATTGTCCCTTCGTTACTCCGATGGAATCCCAACACACCGTTGATTGATTTCAGCTTGGTTTTTTAGACCGACCCGTTTACAACTGTGATATTGGATTAGGTTTTACAACAAGCGCATTGAACTTGTGAAACCTGATACCGCTCTTACGGGTAACTTATGTAGACGTGATGTCAAAGTTCTATTTACTCTAAGTAATATAAGTCACTGAAAACTTCTAATTTCTAATTAGTAAGAATATCTACGCTATATATTCTTGTTTTAGTTGTTTACTCAAAACTAACATAAACCTCGATTGTAAGGTTAAATGCAAAAGAGAGTTCAATAATTTTCATTTCGTTTCAAAGCTTTGTAGGCTACCTTTGATGGCTAAACGGGGTTTAAAATTATTTATATAATACGATAAATGCTAAGGAATAGCGTTAGATTAACTGTTTCGTTTTACTTAAGCTTAAACCTTTTAAACCTATTTATATACTTGACTGTTTTGCTTGTGAGGTCGTGTTAAGTTTCAAATTCACGGTCCTTTGGTTGCCAAGCGCCAAACCAAAAATCGCCAGCCATCACTTTTCTATTCAGTAACAATTAATTTGCTTAAGTTTTGATAGCAATGCACTTTCAGCCCCACGAGTGATGCCTTCAGTTTCCGCTGTTCATATCTTCACCTGGCTTGCAGTTACCACACACGAGGCTACTCACACACACACACACACACACATGCAGTGTGCCAGGAATGCACTTGGTATCAAGATCAGCTGTGCTTGAAATAGCTGCCATTCACCACTCAACCCCCTTGCCTGGTCGTAACTCATTCTTCGTTGTTGTTAGGTAACTTTCTTTGGTTGATAGCGTCAACTATTTATAACTGCAGTCTCGTTCTATTGTAATAACATAACTGACAATTAGAAGACTTTTCTGTTAGGGGTGAGTAGCTCCAAACGTAATCATTAGTCATACTTGGTTGGAGATAAATTAGATGGAGTTACTTAGAATGGTAATAAATAATATTGTTGTAAAACAGGACAACAGGACTTTTTCACAACCTTCGATATAAATTATGTGAAGTTTAATTTTGTTATGGACCCTTGTGAAACGTCCAGTTTAAAATCTTTAAATCTTAAGAGTAGACTCGTCAAATTTAAGATTACAGCGCCATCAACCCAAAAACTATTCGTTTTCTTACAGACAAGTCAACTGATAACTGTTACAGATAAATTTGCACAAACCATAGTCCTTTCCTTTTGCAAACGATTAACTTTCTATAGTTGACTAAAATCACCGGTATCTATAGAGGTTAGATAACTGCAAAACTGGTAACTGCAAAATGACTTGATCAGTAAATCATTATGTGAAGGTATGAAAACGGTGATTCGCATCAGTATGGATGCAGTTTGTAGTTAGTTAGTTTGCAGAAGTAGCATGTATCATTACTACATTAATTGCTACACTGCTAAAACAAACAACCTGGTTTTGTGAGCTTAATATTATTTATTATTTTTTGGCTAACTTTCATATTGCTTCTTGTTTCAACTTGAATGTTTAGTACGAAACGGATTGCCCAAAGTACTAGCATCAACCAACAAACCAGTACCAACGGCACTAGCTTAACGATTAAGCTATAAAAATGTAACATTCAATCAGCTTAAGGTATTGTGAAGAAGTTTATCTCTAAGGTGTAAAGTGTACGCAAAACAAGAGATAGAATGGCTGAGCAGCTGTAGAAGGAAATGGCGACCTTTGCTAACCGAGTTTACTCACACTATCCGGGAAACTGCAAGCGAGGGGACAGTTTACCTGAGTTACAACTTTGCAAGCGAACCGTCCGCCCCTTGCCTTGTCTTGCAATATGTCTGTAAACTAGTGACGTTCATAACTTCGCAGACGCCTCTCCTCCTTGGCCATATTGCAAGGCGTGTTAAACTCGTATATGAGTTTCTTTCAAACGTATTTATTACCTGCAAGAAACTTTTTTGATGCAGTTTAGATATTCAGTTAAAAGGGAGGTTCTGGTTTACAATCTGCAGTACAGGATAGTGTGTTTGTATTAGCCTACATTTTTAGTAAAAAAAACGCTCTAGGCTACGCAGTGAAGTGGAAAAAAGTGGCCGATGTAGATGTCACACGTTCAATTTTAAGTTAAATAAAACAACAACAAATTTTATTTTTAACGAACTTTGAACGAGACTTGAAAACTAGTTTGCCTGTCTAAGTTTAGTGCACTAAAGAGCTTAAGGAGTAACTTTTAAATATCTACCAACATCATTCAAAATTTTAAAAAATATTCTTCTAAGCGTGTTTATGAACTAGAATATTGACTTTCCATTGAAGATGCTAAACAAAAGGCTGATTTGAAAACTGAAAACCCTTGCAAAGAGACTAAAGGACCTCTGTACAAAGTTACCGCGAAGTTTTACAATTTCTATCCGCTACAAGACATGTACTTTTTTCACTCACAGTAAATCTAATGCACATATATTAGCCACTTCAATATAGTACACATTACATCTTCATTTTATTGTTATACTCATGCATGCTTATATTTTTAAAGGCAAAATAACATGTTTAACAATCTTTGGTTTTGTTTATTTTGTATAAAGAAACACACAACATCAGAATAAACCAACCTTTGACTTAAACATTGCGTTGGAAGCGTTGGTAAAGCCGCAGCTGAAAGGTGGCCACATAATTGTAAGGGAAGGATAATTTGTAGCGTTGTACAGATGACAATGAAACTGTACAGTCAGCGGTCACACTAATGGTTTTACATTAACACCAATCCTACCACTACCACTATCGTCCCACTGTTGAAACGTGCCTACTGCTCACTGCTCACTGCTTCTAAACCCCAAACATAACCGCTGCTAACACAGCTCAGCTAACACATAGTTGAGAATATAGTGCTGTACTTTTCATTTCGAAGTTCAAATAGTTTATTAGGTAGGTAATTTGTTTTGAAGTATACAGTGTGTCATGCTACACTTCTAAGTGATAGCAGCTACTCTATTTATGATCGCAAGCCTTTGAAACAAATGTCAAATTAAACAGCTGTTTATGTAGTTTTTTTGCTATTAAATAACCCATTGTTGTCATTTTTATCATGTAGTGTTTACGTTTATAACAAATCAGTCACAATGGTAAACTTTCAAAGAAACGTTCAGTGTGTTTTGTGGTTTGCAGAATTTAAATCAGTTATTGCAGTCCAACGGGAATTTAGGCGTATTTACAATGAAAATCCTCCTCACAGATGCAACATTTACAGATGGTATAAAAGTTTAAAGTCACAGGTAGCGTATTAGACAAAACTCGAACAGGTAGGCCCTCAACAGAAAACCAAATTGTTGAGAACATTCGAGATAGTTTTGAACGAAGTCCAAAAATGTCCGTACGGAAATGTGGTCGTGAATTAAACCTTCCAAAATCCACAGTGCACAAGGTTGTGAAGAAAAGACTAAAATTTACTGCTTATAAAATCCAGTTATTGCATGCTTTGAAACCAAATGACCATTTAAAAAGATATGATTTTGCTGTTGACATTTTAAATGAGATCGATGTGGATCCAAATTTCTAAAACAAATCATTTTAGTGATGAAGCTTCTTTCCATGTTTCTGGACTTGTGCATCGCCATAACGTTCGTATCTGGGGGAATGAAAATCCTCATGAGTTTGTTGAACATGAGCGCAATTCTCCAAAGACCAATGTTTGGTGTGCTCTTACCTGTGAACGTGTCATTTGTCTTTTTTCTTCGCTGAAAATACCATTAACAGCAATTCCTATCTAGACATGTTAGAGCTATACGCTATTCCACAAATCGAAAATGAAAATTTCATTTTCAACAAGACGGCGCGCCCCCACACTATGCAAACATTGTTCGGGATGTTTTGAATGAAAATTTCCCCAAAGTTGATAGACGCGGTGGTTGGAAGTCTTGGCCACCACGCTCACCAGACCTAACCCTTTAGATTTCTACTTTGGGGCTGAATCTGGTAGGAGATCAACTTTGGATTAAACCTGTGTATACGAATGGTGGTGCTCATGTTGAGCTCAGATGAACATAAACAAAACTTTTGAGTTTTCTTTAACCCTATGTAATTATCATTTATGTACGACTTGTAGTTTTATAAATAAAGTTGTTAAAAGTGTAGCATGACTTTGTGGACACACTATATATTGTATTTATTATCTTCTATTTATTCAATATTCAGTACAGACACTACGAGTATTTTTATAAATACCTTCATTGCTACTTTTGCACATATTTGAAACCGAAAGAAAATTGTTCGAAGCTAAACATAGTTCAAGTAGTAATAATACATTCTCAAATAAACCCCCGTTTCCAATAAGATTTCAAGTCAAATCACGGAATAATACTTGTGTGGTTAGACGCTCACAAATCAAATTTTACGGAAGAAATCTCTCCACCTTTAGTAAACAATGAACCTGAATGTTTGTGAAGTTTCGTATTGTAGCTCAAAAATATCTTTAAATTTATTACTATTGACCGTGCACCGGGAAAATATCTGCACTTACAAATTTTCTTAATATGTTTCTTTTACATGTATGTCGGTTTGGGATTTCGATGTTAGAATGTGTGAAAATTTTATGTTTTAAGATTAACTGACGATTGCATAACATATCATTATGTTTTACGCAATAAGTGATTTAATTTTTATTTACTTGCTTTGTACATTGAAATCTTCTTTGTTCACATAATCTAATCATCGCAAACCATACGTATTTTATTATACGCTTTTAACTTTTATGCGTTTCCACAAATATACTACAGTAGATGTTACAACTTTAAATTAGACGTTTAAAACTCACTACTCGTAGTTTTTTACCAGATTTTCATATTAGGTTGATCAACATATACAGATAGAGTACTGCAGATGTGCCACACCGAGGTATGTTATGAGAACAAGTAAATATGCTTTATAAATAAGCAAACAGGTGGGTTTGATGCTGTTAGGTTGGTATTATGCAAATACCGTGTACACAGGCGGCGACTTGTTGCTTCGTGTAATCTACCCTTGTTTCCATTTTGTGTCAATGTCTCACCGTGTGTAGTGTTGCAGTGTTGTCTTGCTATTACTTAAGTCGAGAACGAGTAACGCCTAGAGTCCTAGACTATAGAATTGAACTATATGTATGGAAATGGCACAGTTGCAGTGTAAGGATCATTGCATGTTTTGTAACTTTTGGTTTAACCCAAAGTATTAAGTCTTAAGAAATACCCTTTGAAGTCAACTTTGTTTATAAATAAATACAGCGCTTATATTAGCTCCCTCTCATTCATTTGAATTCCGGTCGGGTAGCCAATTAAACGATGCCCCATTGTGAGCTATGAACTTATCCGAGCTGTCGAATGTTTATATAACTCTTTCATAAACGTGTACTCACGAAATGATTTTAAAACTGTTGTGGGGTTTCAATTCCCGCTTTCACTGCAATCAAGAGATATTGTCGATCGAAATCCCTAGTTGGATCCCAATGGGATCAACAAAATATACAATTCACGAAATAACTCGATAGTAGAGTACACATTTTCTTTTGCCTTTCGACTTATCATCGTAAAACCATGGTTTTTATAACTTGTGTATCTAGTTTTGAAAAAAATCTGTACTTGTATCACAACTTATACTTTTTGGGGGAAACGTAGTAATTCCAACTTTTCCTTCCAAAAAAGGGTCTTCCGGCTTATAGTATACCCCGTGATAGGAGATTCGCTAGGATTTACATCAGAGTTTGCGGAAACGCGTCGGTTTTGATACTATTAAACGTTTAAACTGTAAGTTGCATAAATAAGATTAAGTATTAAGTAGGTTGTTTGTCTTAATATATCATTACCCTATATTCAGTACATGCAGTGTAGGCAATACAAGTAAAGAGTATTAACGTGACAATTACTTTCATTGTTGTTTCGCACATTTTTGACAAAAAGAGCTTCAAGAGCTAAACATAGTTTAAGTGAAAGTTATTTATTATCAAATAAAATCCAGTTTCAAAGTGCTCAACATTCGGAACCAAGTCCTGGAATAATGTTTGTGTGGTTAGACGCTCACAAATCACATTTTGCGAAGGAAAACCTCCACCTTTAGTAAACATTGAACCTGGATGTTTGCGAAATGCGACGTTCTCAATTCCTGACTACATTTACATAATATTTACACACAGCTAGATATTATAACTATATAATTATGTATGCATTTACAATATATAGTTTTACTTCCTTCATATTTCCGTTGGTCGAAACCCCTTGTTTTCTGGCTTGTTGGATTTTTTTTGTTTTAAGTATACATGATAGGTATGGTGCCACAAATGTATAATCGAAATCAGATTTTAAATACAGTTGTTTTTTAGAATGAAATCACACTTTTGCGGAAAACGCTTCCCCAAAAGGGCACATACAGTGTAAAATATAACGCGTTATAATAAATTCGCTATCACTCACGGTAGTGTTTGTAGCTACAGTACTAGTTGTAGCTACATTCTTAATTTTTTTTTTAACGAAATGTGACTACGTTTTAATATAGCATTTCAAAGCTTATTGGAGGCTAGTCTTGTTTGTGTTGATTCATTAGTTGTGTCTTTTATCATTATTATTGTTCATGTCTTTTTGTAATGAATACGCTACTGTTTATCTTATAAGTGTAAAGAAATCAGGATTTAGTAATTAGACTTTCTTTGCTGTCCAGTTTGTTTCAGCGGTCACTTTATTTCGTGTCATGGTATAAAAATAAAATTGATTTTGTATTAGAGAAGTAAGATCTTCTTCTTTACAAAGAGGTTCCCACGATCAACTACTCATGTGTCATTCAAACATGGGGAAACTTAACGTTAATGTGTTCGCGTTCGTCCTACCTCGCAAGTATAGATGTGGGGTGAGGACTATGTACACATTGTATGAAGGTAGACTAGGTTTATGATGTTGGTTGAACTGTTTAGTTGTGAAACTGTTGATATGGAACAGTTTTAGCTCGTGGAACACAGACCAGACGTTATCAGTAAACACACAGTGTTTGTTGTCTCAGCGAGATGTGCGAGCTGTCAGCCACTCTAATGTCCAAAATAACTGAGCCAATACAACATTTAATTAGGCAACTGATATACTTACAATTTTTATTTGTTAAATACGTGTTACTATCGGTATTATTTTGAAGATTATTCGACTTTTGCTGTGGGGGTTTCTATCGCTAATAATATTTATGTTGGAAAAGGAATAATTGCCATTTTGAAATTTACCATGCATAGTTACACATTCTGCTAAGGTATACATAGGGCAACTAAGATGTACCCGTGCTTTGCCAAGGGTTTTCTCATAAACATCCTGAGCAATAAATAGTTTCCTTTTAGTTGAACCATTAGATCGTCATATTTTCCAGCTATCAGCAAACCGTGTAATTTTTATATAATTTGACATTCCAAAACCCATTTTTAACTACAGAAATTTTGAAACCTTGTTACGAGTACTACACATCTTGAAATATGAAATGTACAGTCTAAACAAATTGTATATTTGCGATTATTTTTACAGAAAGGAATGTAATTTAGGAAAGTGTTTAATACACTTAAAGGTGTTTATACTGTCGCGACACAAGAACAACATTGGCTGTTGGCTGCCAACAAACATCTTCTGTAAGCTAATTACTGGATGATTAATTAGCTGCCATTCTTTTAATTAACCCAACACACACACCACCTTTGTTTAAGAGGTGTCACTAGTAATGTTACGTATTAACAATTTAACGAGGCAACAAAGAAAATGATTAACTTTTCTTGTAGAAATGTAGTCTAATATTGGTATAAATACCGACTACCATACTGTGTTAACCGCCTCTTACCCAAAGCATTGATAAATACGAATAAATCCCAATTATTAACTTGCAAACCTATGAACGAAAACATAGCCGACACGCAGCCATTAGCGCTACTGTAAATCCTAGAGAATCTCTGATAACGGGGTATAAATTTCACCAGAAGTGACCTTTGGGTGGGGAAGTGCGTTCCCCAAAAAAAAGTTTGTATGCTGTAAAACCGTGTTAATGATCAAACTTCGATTAAATCTTGGTAAACAATCACAAAGCCACATACGAAACTTGTGTACCAATTATCAACAAAATCCATTCAGTCAGACTAAAGATGGCGGGAAATTCTTAGTGTGTTTAAAACTGCTGTAAACTGTTTTGTTATATGACGTTCAATTTGACGATAGAAAAGAATAAATCTATTTTCTATAAAAATTAGCTAAAAATACAAATTTTTCTTCCTACGATATGCCCAATATATTTCTCTAATCTGTGCCTAATATCTTTTTCTGATACCTGCCTTTTGACTATTGCCTAGAACAACTATAACACTGCCAAAGTAATCTTTATCGTGACTTTGTTGCATATAGTTTTAAAGTACCTAAAACTAAAAGCTTCCTTGTTTTTCCCCGACGATTCTATCTGAGGTAAGGATAGAACACGGCTGACAACGTTGTAGTATTCTAGATAAGAACACTGTATTTGCAGATTTAGGTTATGACCGGGTGCTTAGAGCTTTACAGTGATGGCATACGCGATAGGTTTTCTTAACCTAACCTTTGGTTATTGTCGAGAGCGTATAATGAAAGACGATTTTGTTGATGTTAACCTATCAAGTTAACTGAAAGATATTTTGGAAATTTAATATTTTAGATCATATTTAATATTTTTAATATTTTAACATTTAATATTTTTACATGGTGAAAATCATACATCATAATTAAGAAATCATCTTAGCTATGTTAATCAGAAACAGTTCAAGATCACTTTTGATTTACGAGTAAGTTCGGAAGGTTATTAAGATTTACCTTACTATGCAAGCGCTTTTGAAAATTTCAGTGAATGAGTGAATATAAAGGATGGGACATCAAGACATCGAACAACCAAATTTAATAATTTGATACATTCATACTTCTGTTTCGTATGCTATGCATTTTAACAAGCAATGCCACAACACAATACGATAAACTTGTGAACTCTTCGGAACTGAAGCCAAGGCCTTTAGGCTGCAAAGTAGCCAAGTTTTGAACATTTCCCTTCAAAGATTGGTAACCCGTTGATGATGAAAAGAACACGCTTAACTTTCTCGCCAGCCAAGATATCAGTCCAATTTTCCTTGTAATCGGTCATAACAATGCTGATCGTTATATCTCTTATTTCGTCATATTATTGCACACCAATACGTAAAGTACGTGGGTAAGAGTTGTGGATAGTACCCGTTTTGTAGCACCACTGTTTTAAATGCGTACGAGTATATGATGTGGAGCTATGAGAAATTGAGACAGTTTGTTAGCAAATAATTTAACGTTCACTTGACTCGGCTGCCTCTAACCAAATGCCAACCTTAGTAGTCCATGCATTATGTAGAGAAAAATACATGGGTTTCCCTAGGGATAAAAGTATTTAGTGTGAGAAAAAGGGAATTTAGCAGATTAGTTAGGTTGTCAAATGATGAGCTCTTGTTAAACCTGAAAAAGCAATAAAACCGAAACATTGGCTTCAAAAACTTCGAAATGCTTTAAATGATATGGAAAGCAATAATGGGTTTCTTTATTGCTATATCTGCGTATTAGATCAGTCATCCAGCTAGTAATAACTATTCAAAGGATATTGGTGACGTTATAATATCCTCTGTATCTTTCTCGGCACTTTATTTACACCACGATATTCAAAACTCGTGATATTTGTTCAAACCAATTGAATTTAACCAATTAGAGCTTACAGCTGTTCAGAATCTGATGATTAATAATGCCTCAACATGATTTTGACAACTAACACCCTCAAATTGGCGCAATATTTGTACGTTTTTATGGTTTGTGTAAAATAATAAGTTCAAAAATCACAGTGTAAGTTAAAATATACTTGTATAAAGTATGCATATTACCGTGCAGTGTCGCACTTTGAGTTTCATATGTTCAAAAATTACTCGCCTTAATACCATTTCTGTTACAGAATCTTGATATAAATCTAGCGTTAGGTTTGACACACCGTCTTCCTTTGAAAATTGCGTTTCATCACAATTTTTGTTAACTAACTTTTATTTCAGCTTCTAAGAGTTTTCGTTCCAATAGCACAGCGTGGAACATTGCCACTCAAGAAAGAGACATTTTCCCTTGTACACTAATTAGGACGTAACACAAACGAAGAGCAAATCAGTAAACAGAACTAACGGTGATGGTATTTCAAACGGCAACAATATATCGTTACATTATATTATTAGTGGTATTTTCAACAAAAACGTATGCTATTTGATCCCACTTCAGACCTATTTTAAAATTGCGTTTTACCGCTTTTGCACTGTGTTCGTAGCTCAGTGGGAATGTTACGTGGTCCGGAGCGGAGGATCAAGGGAAAATGTTGTTTTATAAACTGGCTATCTTCACGTTGACTGACGTGGTGTGAGACAAGGGTGCAGACGTCACTCCTCAGCTGATGACGTAATTGCATTGTTGGTTCGACCCGTATGAGTAATGACACTGTCACCTTAGTCTAGTGTCAAATATCCTTCGTGTATATTGTCAGTTAAATCAAAATCTTTTTATTAAGTTGTCACAACACTAAATACACAGCCAATAATTTCCGTAATGCATAATGAGCGACATTTGTTATCTTTCAATTATTACAAAAGGGCTTCCGCACTTCGTAGATAATTTAGTTGCTAAATGCTGGGTCATAGTTATGGCTCCTAAAATAACCCACCTTGGTTTCCTCACCCTTTGTGTAAACATAGCAGCCATACAAATCCAACAGAGGGTCTAGCGCTCAGTTAACCTAAAGGACAACTTGTTGAAATTTGATTTAAATAATAATGAGTAGTTAGTTTCAAATTTAAACAACCTAATTTTTATTGAAATGTTACCCCTCAGGCTTAATTAATTGCACAACATTCAATCAACGACATCATTGCATGCAATACTTTTTTATATGGTATAAAAGTCAGCAACGCATAAAATCCAGGGATACATTCAAATTATATACCAGTCAACATACGAGTTTGCTATAAAATAATAAAGTTTATATTTTTAATAGTTCACATATTTTGTTAGTATTATAACTTTGAGTTTAATCGAGCTTTTGTACTTATAATGCGAATATTTTCAATAGGACCTAGCCGTTATTCACGTTAAACGTCATAAGCAATGTTTATGCATTTGCAGTCAAATTCAGATGTGCATGGAGTTAGGTTCAGATGTCACGGTTTATCAATTTGGTAGATTTAGTTTTTGTTTGCCAAATTCTAACTACGATGCAAATCAATATTTTAATGTTTTCTAATATAAAGTTATTCAAAGACAAGTGATTAGTAGAACTATTTATATCAACGTGCTTATATTAATTGAGGAAAGTAAGAAAGGAAATACTGGTATATTCGTATGATGAATTCTGGTGTTAAGGATTTGTTTTGCGTTACTTCAATGTCACACAGCAATAAATATCCTGAACAAGTTTACGATCTATAAAACGCGATGTTATCACTCCACAACGTGCACTGAGAAAATATATCTTTCAGCGTCTGTTTATACTTGACACAACTGTTATCTGCTTGTATTTACAAACCAACGTTGTCAACATAAACAATAAACAAAATCCGATTACAAATCGACTTCAAAAGAGTTCAACCTAAAAGTGTAACTGATTTTAAAAGGTAAAAAGGTAAAGTTGGCCTTGTTTATGAGGCATAGCTAGGACTACAAAGTCCTCTACCTCTCGAACCTCGATCTTTACCTAGTGTTACTGTATAGTCGAACCCGCGCTGTATTTTTACCCGTCATAGGATCGAACCCGCGCCAGCGGAGTGATGAGTTCCGTAGTCGCGCACAACTCCAACCCGCCACGGGTCCGCTGATTTTGAAATATTACAACGGATGTTTTCCGTCAATTGAACAAGAAGAACACGGCGTTTTGGGACCTGGAATACGATCCAGTCTTCAAGTAAAATGTAATAACAAAACACGAAACAGTAGAAATGTATGTGTTATGTTGTGTTTTATTTTAGGTTACTTTTCGCCTGAAGACGAGATCAGATCCATAGTACCGAAACGTCGGGTTCTTCTTGTTCACTAAGAAAGTATGGAAAATGTTCATAATAATATTTTAACCTTAGAAATTCTACCATTGCCAACAAAAAACTTCAAACAAATAATAAAAGTGTACGGGACGTGTATAAAGCTAACTTAAATAAATTCTTGTGAATTGTACAGTATTTGTAAATAGTGCTTAATCTGAGGTATTATCCGATGGTACACGTGTAGGAAGGACCATGTGTGTTTGTGTTGAGGGCCGTGTATACAGTGCAAGGGTGGGCAGTGTACACAAGGTAAGTGGTGCAAGTAGCACGCCTACCAACCCCTGAACAACATGTGTCTCTAGGTGCTGTGAGGGCTTGGTCACGAACTTTCTATATCAGGAGAAATCAGTTTTTCAATATTAAATTTGTTTTCGTTAGTTATGTGATACAAGTAAAAATACCTAAACACATTTTTAAAGTGTCAAATTTATTAAAACTTGATGAAAATGGTTTCTTTTATTTTACTTATTGTTAATTTGTGGAACTAATTTGCAGTTATAGTTTTATTACGACATAAAACAAAACTAAAGAGGGGTTTGTAGACTATGAGTGTTTTCAAGACGATAAGGTCTCTCGAGACATACCCAGGTTTCAACATGGATTTGCCCATTCTCTTGAGGTTTTATGTACTCTTGACCTGATAAGGGAACCCTAAGTTTTTTCCAATATTTTCTAAAATATTGAGTGCAAATATTGAGGATAATATTTTGTTTTCTTGAGTCGATACACATATAAGTATCGTTACTCATACATCAATGAGTAGTCTCCTTTAAATGAGTGTCGATTTCAGCAATATTCTTTACATTGATAAATTGAGTCAGTCAAGTGAAATTGCATGTTGATTTGATCAGCAAACTCATACAGCATTGAACACGTAAAAACGTACTTTTGTTGTAATGAAGATGTGTATATTTATCACAAAATTAACTTCAGGTGTTGAATAACCGAGATAACCTGCGGTAAACCACATTGATCACACACTGACTGCCAACCAGACTCACCTATTCATGGTAACAATGGCATAAGTGAGACCGGAAGTGGTCCAATTACAAACCACTCTTACACCGTGAGCCAATTGACAGCCAATTAACATGTAAAGCCACACGACCACGGGCTTAGGCTGCTCTGTGGCGGTGGAGTAATGAAACATACATAATTAAACAGACTGCAGCCAATGTTCTACACAGTTCACCCTAACACTGGCGCACTAACACTGCCACTGACACCAGTCCTGCTTCCTTACAATACACTCAGTTGTGTTATTATAATAACGCTAGTACTATAGTAGATGCAACAATATATGAATTAATTAAACTGTGACTTTTGTTTTAGTTTAGCTATTTTAATTAAAAAAATAATCTTAAAACAGTAAATGGAGGTTGTGTTCTTACTACGTTTCCTTGTTAGGTAAGGGTCGTGGTTGAGTGGTAGAGAGGATGTTGCAGTCTCCATCTCGTCTCTTGAAACAGGACAGCTTGTTTATCTAAAAGAACCCTTAAAATGTAAAAAACACTAAACACAAGATTGTAAAGTGTTGTTGCGTGAGCAACACTGGATGCACATTAGTATGCTAGTTACTGGATACTAGAGATGCTAGTCAGTAGCTTGATGAAGGACAGTTAATGGCTAATTCGCACAGTAACAATCGGGATGGTGTTTTAAGTCCTGCCATTTTGTAACAGTAAAGGTGTTGCCCTGAAATGTTATGTGTAGATTTTCGATGGAAAACCCATTAATTTAAGTTGAAGTACTCATATATTTTCTATATACACAATTTACTACTTTTAATTTGGATATTTACAGGTACAGATTTTATGTTCTTATATTAATTTTCGTCATAATTTGTAGTTCGTAAACTACTAATAAAAGTAGTAAGTATATTAAAATCGGTATGAAAAAGTTATTTTCTACCGGTTATTTTCAACCGGTTCTATTTTCCATGCTATTTATAATGTTTGTTTTTCCTTAAATGGTAAAAGATAATGCCTATGCATACTGTACACTATGAGCCTACCTATGGACGGACTTGCACCTGAACCTATAGCTTTTGCATTGAACAGTTTTAGCCCACTGAGTAAAGGCACATTGACAAATTTTACCTTTTACAAGGTACCGTAGTATCGAATAGAAGGGATATCCCTGGAGACCGGTGAGAAATGATCGTTCACACACCTGTTGACCCGCAGTTTATTGAAATATGAAACCTGTATCATGATTTGCATGGAACACACGGCTTCCGCATGGATTTCACTGAATAGGTTCTTCCAACTGAGCTAATTGATGAATAGCTGCGAATGTCAACTCTGCAAACTGTTTAAACTAACCTCTCGCTTCAAACTGAGCTTCCACTGGAGCTTATTCAAAGTATAAATCGAATGAAAAATGGTTTATTATCTGGTTGCACATCACGTGCCAAGGTGGCCCAGGGATATACGTATCTTTTTTTTTCTTATTAGTACTCATATACTTTCTAAACTTTGTTCAATATTACTATATGTGTATAGGCCCAGTTAGACCACACGAATAAATCTAACGTTTACTTAAAAGTTGTTTTTCTTCAAAAAACTTTTTTTTAAAACCCTTTTATTGTGATAATACTTTGTTATTCGGTATAACACGCCAGTACATTGAAAACAATTTTAAAATCCGATTAACTGAAAGATATTATAGTTAGTTTTACATTAGCATACACAATAAAACTACTATTCTAATTTAAAACACAAAACCAATATTATGGAGGTTCTTAAGGGCGATGATTTCAAAGAAAATGTAATTATATTCGAATCCGTACAAACATTGCAATTGCAATAACCTGTCCTGCGGTCACAATAGAACCGTACAAGGTAATCTTATTGGGGTAACAATATTACCTTCGTCTTAAAAACAATGTATAGTAGGCCTATTATTTGTTAATCAATCGTCTTAACTCAAGTAATGAAACAAATTTAAAGTCAAGAAAACCTTTATTTTTATTGTATTATTGGTTTTAAATTTGTTTTACTGTTAGTAAAGTATATTAGAGCTTAACCTTCAAGCACGCAGAGTACAATACAATAACAAACTAACAATATCTTAAAATCAAATTGAAGCTTTCAAATGTCTCAAGATTATATACCTTGCAACTGGTCAATTACATAATAGTTAGTTCAGTCAAATAACAATTATTACCTTTTGTAAGCTTACAACAACTTAATCAAGTATGCCGTTTTATTCCTCAAAACAAAGCCTCACATACGCTTTTATATTAAAGGCTTCTAAAGTTAAATCGCTGAAATGATTTCCTCCGGCAAACAGAGTTCATAAAGTAGTTCGGAGACTTGAAATTGAAATGTAGAGAGTTTGCAGTGTGTTAAAAGTCAGTAATGGTTTGAATATCAGCCTGCTCCGCTATTGTTCTCTGCAGGTTCGTGTATTAATTAACTAAAGTTTGCACAAAGGTAACCGGCAGCTGCTGAGTCCGTATCAGCTGCTGAATTTCCTCAGCCCACTGTTTGTTTAGCGCTGGCGCTGATATCGTTAAGCTAGGAAAGGTGACCGTTATTTTAAGACCGCAGTATTACGATGAACTTTGGTTTTTATCATGAGAGTATTTTTCTAGAGAATGGTGGTCGCTTCTATATGATTGCATTCCAGCACAATCCTTGTGGTATTACAACTTTAAAAAGTGGGCTTCGCAATTCTAGGAAAATAGTAGTTTCCAGATTAATAGTAAGAGAGGACTTGATTGTCCTAACCTCGTCTGACTAAAGGCATTTCCATTCGATTTCATCGTTGTAAGTGTTACCACACCTAGTTACGCAAACAAGGTTAGGACAGTTATGTTTGATTTGTATCAAATCTTTATCAATTTTATGCAGTGATTTGATCTTATGTGGCTTTTTCCTTTGACACAACTTTTGGGTTTGTAACTCATACGACTTTGAATATGCAAATTTATATGAGATGACCTGTTTTAAATGTTTACCGTATAAGGACTTTTCTTGGACCGTATAAGGACTTGCGTTTCTTCTTTAAATGATAAGCGTGTGGTTTGCTAACCCACTAATACAGGAGTAAATTGTAGGAACAATATTAATACTCACAACTGACCAAGAACCTTCGTCATTTGACCTTTCTGTTTATTGATCTGCATTTACCAGTACATTGTTGTAGAGGTAATCATTATAATAAGCAATCCCATATTTAAGTAAAATATCAATTATAGGAGTGAATGTTTTACTTTCCGCAATACAAGGGTTTTCAATCTTCTAAAATTCAGTAACTCATACGAGTTTAAGCTTCAGAGAAAATAAAGTTATACATCCACAAAAATGTATGTTTAACCACACATATTGATATATCGATCCACACACTCTGTAAGCAGCCGCTGGCTGGGCCTTTTGATATGAAATTGTATATAAAAACTAACGTTTAATACTCGTAGATATCAAAGCGTTAACATCCTGCAGCGTTAATTACTTTTAATCCTTTTAATCCCTAAACCTTTGACAGAAGTCAGAGTTAATCCAAAACCAGATAATTAGAACCAAGTATTTTGTATTTACGTGTGACCTGAATCCGATACATGATTACATTGTGTGTTGATAGTTCAAGCTGGCTACTCTTTTATTTTATTGGTTCCTGACAAATTTATAAATCAGTATTTTGAATGGTTTACTATGGACCAAATGTTTCCTAATTTCTTCTTCGTAGTGTGTATTTGGAGATCAAGGGCCGAGTAGAAGCTAATGCGAGTTTTGATTTGGCCAAATTCGTATAATATCTCATTCTTAGGATCGCAAATCTAGTCGGGAACATATTTTCTAAAGACTGAACACTCTGAGTCTACTTAGATTGAGAGAAAGCAAAATTTTACTTGTAGGATGTCAAATATTTTTGTTTGTGCGTGTACACTCCACCAAATTACGAGAGAAATAGTTCAATGTTAACGTTAAACAAGACAACACTTCGAAGTTATTGAGTGAAAAATCAAACTATCAACTATAGTGTTAAACGTTACAAATGCTGACTATATATTTACCAGTTTTAAATAAATAATACTAAATTAATATAAACCTCGAATAATGCCAAAACAACTAATTTTGTAGGGCCCAACAAGCAGTAAACTGATGTTGACATATTCAATAAGAGTAAGTTTGAAAATAAATTATAATTTTCCTTTAATGAAATACCTAATTGATCTCACGCAGATAAAACTGTGTACTAATTAAGTGAAGTTTGCACAAAGAGAACCGGGAGCAGCAGTGTCCACATCAACAGCATAACTTCAAAACCTGATGTACTACTATGTGAAACAGAACGTGTGTTTGGTGAGCTGTCTAGTCATTTGAAAATGAAACTTTACTGTTCACGAACTAATTTAAACCTCAATACATTAAAACTTCAAAGAAAATATCAATTTCAAAGGTCAATTCAAAAAGTACTCAACCTACACCTACATACTTCAATTAGATTTTTACTTTTAAATATGTGAGTGGTTGAAGTGTAGAAAGTTGTACAAAATACTTACTTTTTAATGAGATACAAATATGTCTTTAAAATATGTACGGCGTGATTTGATACTTTGAGTGGGGTTTAATTCTTGTATACAGTCATATTACAATTAAAAAAGTCATTTGTACAACTGAATTATTTTTTGGACTAGTTTTGGTTGAAATATAGTGCAAAAGGCGAAAAGTGAATGACCAAATAAGTATTTCGGTTGTTTTATTTCTGCGGTGCCCTTTAAGTTATAGCAGAGATCCAAGGCTCATAATGTATTTGTAATTAGGATTAAGTTTGCAAAAGATTCACAGACAGTAAGAAGTAAAGGTTCGCGTGTAAACTGTAATCTGGAGAGCAGAGTGAAGAGGGATGGGACACATTACCGCGAGACCCGGGTAAGTGCGGTTCTGACACAGACAGACTTTCACTCTCTCTCTCTCTCTCTCTCTGACCAATCAGGTGCTAGTATACTAAAGTTGTACGCGTGTGTATTACACTTTTAAACAGTGTTATTGGGCGTTGGACAAGTACTCTCGTAAAATGAATCAGTCAGCAAAAGTAGGAATTAATAAAACTA
Organism: Matsumurasca onukii; assembly: GCA_018831715.1. Taxonomy (NCBI): domain Eukaryota; kingdom Metazoa; phylum Arthropoda; class Insecta; order Hemiptera; family Cicadellidae; genus Matsumurasca; species Matsumurasca onukii. The sequence continues at coordinate 39,682,351 of CM032060.1, read as the reverse complement.
TGAAATCATTTGAATATGAATCAAGGAAACCCGTAAATAAGAGTAGGGAACCAAGGCTGCTTAAACCACCGTGCCAAATGTGTGCAGCACACAGGAGGCAGTAATGTCAACGTTTTATTAAAAGCCGTCATACCATGACCCGTCCTTCTCGTAAGACTTCTATTTGCCATGAACCACTTCCCAGACGGCTACCAGGCACTGCACTCCTCACGGCATACCATACATCTTCTACACGACATTTGTTTTAGTAGAAAAAAGAGTTCAAAGACTCACAGGAAAATCTTGCAGTTCTTGTAAGTTTTGCTACTGCAGAGATAGTTTAAGCTTTTGACATTTTGAGTTTAGTAGGTTTTAAACACTGTCTTGATTCTGAATAAATACTATTTACACTAAACTACTTATAACATGGTATACAGAACATGGTATAGATTGAGTAATATTATTACCGCAATGACTAGTCCTATTTGCTATTTCCTCTGTACTCAGCTTATCGGTAAGTCAATAATGAAAACAGAAGCAATAGCTGCTGTGCTGGATAGGCAGATAAGGAAAGTTGAATGGGATTTCGATGGTGCTATGAACAGAAGTGGTTATATGGCTTCTCACTGTGCCACGTTCAGGAAATATATGTTATAATCAACGTATTTCATACAATTATTACCGAAGATACACTCAAATGTATACTGTTTAGCTTTTGATAGTAGACCTTCAAGAAAATTATTATGATCTGAGGAGTCCTTAACGTTACCTTAAACACATTTATAAACTCCTTGTTTGAAAGTGCAGTACGTAAATCATCTTTATTTTCTATTTACTTAAAAGAAGCTTAGTAAATGTCAAGATGTGTAAAACGTTGAAGCAAACCTATCATTGGAACACGTCTTCTTCTCAATAATTATTGGAACGCGTATTCAAATTAGTTGATGTATATATTATGGTGAATATTGTGTTCATTACCTTTATGGAATGTCCTGCAAAACGTTCAAAACTCACCATTTCGAATCCAAATTTAGCTAATTTTACAGGAGAGAGCACCCGGATCTCCATTTTCAGGAAGGGGGCCGGGGTTACTCTATACCCCGAGGCCACCCGATTTTTCTCGATCAAACAAAAGTTGTTCAAAACGCAAAGTTAGTGCTTTAGACTTTACAGCCCTATCTACAAGGGTGTCATGGTTTTTCTCAAAGAGTACTGTACTAGGATAAAGTTAACTTCACAGTCATGATACTGTAACATATTGTATCCGTAGAAAAGCACGGGTAAACAGCTAGTATACCATAATAAAGTCACTTATTTATACTCCAGAATATACTCCAAATTAAATGGTAAGTGTTTGAGCTAAAACTGTAGGCGTGAACTTTGAAAAGCTCTGCTAGAAAGTCGGCTCACAATCATAGGCGAATATATAAAACATGTCTTTGATTTCATACCCTACGCACACAAAGTTATTATTTATTTCTACACCCTTGTTAAAGATTTACATCAAATAAAATAACTGATACTGAATGTCGAGATGGCCTTTCTAATATTCACTGGATTCACAAAATCAAGGCATTCCGTAGTTTACAGCACTTAGACTAATAAAGTTTTATATTCAATAATTGTTTGTATGTTAATGAGAATAGATTATCTGCAGAGGCAATTTAGAAAGTGATTCACAAGCACAAATATAACTTCCTTACGACAGGTACAGGTCTTGGCATGAAGTTAAAAGGTCATGTTACACGCCACACCAATAACATAACCTTTTAACTTCATATGTACCATGACCTGTCCTTTTCGTAAGACTTCTATTTCTGGTTGCGAACCACTCCCTTCACGGCCACCATGCACTGCAGTTAGTCCACTGTCCTTGCAGCATACCAATACCTTCTACACGACATTTGTTTTAGTAGAAAAAGAGTCCCAGGGAAAATCTTTGCAGTTCTTGTGTTTTGCTACTGCAGTGATGGTTTAAGGTTTTTTGACATTTGAGTTTAGTAGGTTTTAAACACTGTCTTGATTCTGAATACTATTTACACTCAAACTACTTATAAATATGGTATAGAACATGGTATAGATTGAGGCAATACATACTCGCAATAGGACTAGTCCTATTTGCTATTTCCTCTGTACTCAGCGACAAGTCATTAAAGGAAATGAAGCAATAGCGTTACAGTTGGATAGGCAGAGGCGGAGTTGGAATGGAATTGTTGCGCAGAGATAGAAGTGGTTATATGGCTTCTACTGTGCCACGTTCAGGAAATATGTTAGTAGGTATACAACGTATTCTTACAATTATTACTCAAGAAGATACACTCAAATGTATACTCGTTTAGCTCTTTGATAGTAGACCTCCAAGAATTATGATCAGAAGAGTCCTAACTTTACCTTAAAACACATTTATAAACTCCTTGTTTAAAAGTGCAGTACGTAACCATCTTTATTTTCTATTTACTAAAAGAAGCTTTAGTAAATGTTGAGGCAAAACCTATCATTGGAACATTTCTTACGTATTCAAGTTATTTTATGTATATTTTAATGGTGAATATTACAGTTTCATAATTCTTTAAGGTGTTAAAGAGCAGTCGTCTTATACGAATACGAACTGAATTCGATAGTGTATTATGCGCTTGTTTATGACTGACATATGAACCAGTCAAGATGTTCAGTTTAAACAGAACATCATTGGTGAAGCTACAGTCTTGTGGCATATGACTTGTCCAGAACTGTTTGCGTTTAAGTCCTTACCTTATCCGAAATCAAAACATGACCAATCAGTGGGCTATAGGTCTTAAGCGATCAGATTTATAAAATATACTTAAGAATGAAATAGTTATTAAATTGTGTTTAAAGTCCATAACGTGTTTATAAAGAGGTGTTTTATAAGACAATCTCAAGTTAGCCACCATATTGGAAAATGACAGCTGACTTTTAAATATTCGAATTCTTATATTAATTGTAAAGCTAAACTACTTTGTGTTTCCTATAACTATATAGCTTAATACATAAAATAAATAAAAGCTCAGTTTAAAACTATTAATTACCTTTAAGAGTGGTCTTTGACCACATTCATCCTGGTAAAGTGATAAAAAATCCGAATAAAATATCTTCAAACCAGAGAAACCAAGCATTTCCAAGTATCACTCTACTTTATAGACGTTATGTAAACCTAAGGCATGTAAAGGATAGTCTTGTATACACCTACATGTAAACCTAATATGTTTGAAACAAATATACTTTTGATCTGATCTGAATTTCGTTTTATACCCACTTGTAGGACCTACTAACTATAATAAGGTAATGTTAAAAGTACTCGGCCTGAACAATTAAAAGATTCGTAGACCCCTCAAGCCGAATTCAAGGGATTTGGCTATAGTGAGTGTGATTATTTTAGTGTATGTATTGATACTTTGATATTCAATTGATAGTAACTTTGTTTTTCAAACAGTGAACTTTCCAATCTTAATAAAGAAAGGTGCTTACCCCATATATACGAGGGGGAGGGTAAACGAAAGCCAATCAAGCTCAACCCCAGTCTATCAATCCTAGTATAAGTAACTTATACTGTTGTGGTTAGGTTTGCGGAAAATTGAAACATAAATTGAGATCGTTCAACTATGTACGAGTACGGTTTAGAGATATACGGATAGTAAAGGAGTTGTATTTTATATTAGTATAGTAAAAGCCTGTCCAAAATTTCAAGGAACTAGGACCAGTGCCTTTAGCTTATTTGAAATAAAAATAATTACAGTCTATGAAATGATTAGCTCAACTAGTTAAATATTCTATCGTATGATTACTCATCAATGTTAATGTATTTCAGAAGCAGTTGCCAACTGAAGGCTTATTAGGTAAGTACATAATCTATTGTCAGTGATCTATTGTCAGACTATCTTAATCTTATAATTTTTAGTGTGCATAAATTTACGAGTACTTTCTTGATAATGATGGTCTGGTAAACTATTACCGTTAGGAAGTAAACAAACAATATCATAAAACATAAATCATTCATTAGTTATTCAAATTTTAGTTAGAAAATTGTGTTAATATTTTGATATTGAAAATGTTATACCATTAAATCACCTGAAACAGTAGTGTTAAATCTAACATTACCACTATTTATTGACAAATATGTTACAGTCGTTGATTGACTAAAATAAAAACAATGCTGAACTCATTTCTTTTCATGATTGAGCTTCTTCATTTTGAGCTTAATGTTATTTCTTAATGTTATTAGTTTATGTTAATGAGCTTAATGTTATTATTCAGCTTACAAACCTTAAAATTCTAGTTAATAGTTTTGCTCAAGTTTTCCACAGTCTAGATGAATAAACGAAAACATGTTTCTGAGAAAAGATATGGTTAAGGTGTAACCCGAAGTTATTATAGTAAATTTTACCAACGCTAAACACCTTACTTCTGCGTTTAAAGACCAAAAACGTGAAATTTGGCTAGTTTACCTTAGTTGCCTAAGTTCAGTTACAATGTAATCTAGATGAATTAATAAAACAACCTGTTTTCGAGTAAAGATAGTTTTGCACCGGTTAAACAGAAGTTCTCAGATACAGGCGGAACTTCACCCCCACTTTGTTGGCTAACAAACTTCCAGTTGCCTGCCTGTTTATAACGGTACAACTTCAGGTTCAACTCAGATAAAATGTCTCTCAAGTCTCTTACTTTTCGTCCTCCGAGTCATTTTGTGAACACCTAGTAATTACACATATTTACATTAAGAAACCCAAGTCTTAATTTTATATAAGGTAGAGCTTATATCAAATTAGTTTTTTCAGAACACATGCTACGGCACAAACACTATGTGGGATTATGAACTAATGTTTCATACAAATTAATAACAACACCAACAGTACGTATTAATTACAAATGTTTAAACTTAAATTTGAGATATTAACTAATTTTTAAGTTTAGTGTAAAAGGTTCAACAACCTGAGCACTATTATCAATGAATTGAAAGGTACATTCGTCGTCTGCCACGTGTCATTAGGAAGCAGGGCTGCCAATTCCTAACTGTAAGTTGGCAGTGCTCCAAAGTCTTCTTTATTTTACCCAATCTACCTCAATGTACTTTGGTTTAAATAGTGTGGTGAAAATTTTCATTTGCAATAAATCTGTATTCAAGTTCATTCATCACATAAACCATCAGTGGTAATACATCCACATTGTACTGAAACAAGTACGGCTGTATAATTTTTAAAATAACTTAAATAACTTTCATCAACTACATCTTAGGCCATTTTTTGTTTTTTTTTCCCAATAATAGCTTCTTCTACTGTTCTAGTAAAGAAAATCTAGTAGGTACACCAAAACGCATTTTAAAGATAACCGTTTTAGTAAATTTGGCAATGTAAAATGCATAACTTCTTTTATAACCACTAATAAAGCATAGATGTATTCAAAGTTATACTAAAACTAAACCCAACTGAGACATTTGAATTTAATTAGTTTGATAAGGTAATCGATAACGTCGACAGTTGCACAATCACGATTCAAAGTGATTTCTTTACTTCTTCTCCACCCAAACTTTAAGTAGAATGTTTGGCTGAGTTTCCTAAAGCATCATTACATCTAAGTTGTGACGGTAATAGCTGAAAAGGTGTTAAAGGGTTACTTTAACTTTCTTGAAAGACTAAACTCAATTTCTAAAACAGATAAAGAACTTCTTTTTCGCAACTTTGAGAATATCTGAATCCTCTTAGAACATGTTATTTCAAATCCTATCAAAAGCGTATCTCTTTACGTTATAGGTTTCCACTGAAAAATAATGTATTATGTCTTACTTAATTAAACGTTTTATTATATTCTGATGTAATTTGCCACACAGCGTCTTGTTGTACAGAGTTGCAAAATAACGTCAATGAGTGACGTCCGTTTCAGTGGATTTGAAGCGTAAACTTAATTGACTACGGACTTTCTCTAATGAGACTAAAATTTTGCAATCCCGTCGTTCACTATCCTTTGACTGTTTACGAAACTTGCAAGGTATGTTTGCTGCATCTACCCAAACGTGTCAGGTAATTCATTACACCGTATCAGATTGACAGTAACCATTTCAGCAGGCTGGCACTTGGCTGACGTCACCATCATAAACCTGTCATACTCCACACAAAACACCGTACATCAAGTACACGCCACACAACTTGCTGATCATGATACAGGCTTTCTATTGATGACCGTGTTACGTAGAACGCTGAACGCGTGAGATTTAAACTATTAAATACCAAACGTTATGGAGTATGCATCAAATCACTTCAGATGGAGATACATTTTACTGGCCTTGCTCACTACTAAGTCTGTATAAAATGTGGCAGCCGTTCAAATTTGAGACTTAAGAGCTGCACTCCCAATTTTGACAGGCCACAATTCTGTACTGGGTTCTCGTCGATATTGAATCCAAGGAATCTTGAGAAAGATGGAAATATATTGTCCAATCATATGCCGTTTTCAGACATCTTCGTTGCAATATGATGAGACATCCTTTAAAAAAGTAAACCTGTGAACATTCTGTTAAATACTCATTCAATAAAGTGATTCCACGACAGATTATTATTTATAAAAATAACTATGCATTTGACGTACAATTATTTTCTCTGGTGTTGTAATTAATTGTAAAATTCGATGGGTCGTTATCGTCTTTAGGGTTTAACCAAAAGTTATTATGGTAACTTTTACTTAACACTAAATCCCCTTACTTCTGCGTTTAAAGTCCAAAAACGTGAAATTTGACTAGTTTACCTTAGTTGCCTAAGTTTAGTTACAATGTAATCTAGATGAATTAATAAAACAACCTGTTTTCTGAGTAAAGATAGTTTTGCACCGGTTAAACAGAAGTTCTCAGATACAGGCGGAACTTCACCCCCACTTTGTTGGCTAACAAACTTCCAGTTGCCTGCCTGTTTATAACGGTCCAACTTCAGGTTCAACTCAGATAAAATGTCTCTCAAGTCTCTTACTTTCCGCGCACCCGGTCCCTGTTTTGAATAATGACAGAAATTCAAAAATAAACCTTAGTTTTACATTAGACACTAGTTTGTATTGGTTGTATTAAGACTCTTAAAATATGACAGATAAACATTATGCTGCAAATTGATATGTTCAGAACTGAAAAGTTCACATACAAAATGAACTAGTTCTGTTCATATTTAAAACGCGAGTTAATATGGTTTCAATATCAGTGTTCCCCTCTCTTCTCAAGGATCTCTTACTAAATATTATATTAAATACGTATTACAGAAAACTCGTAGTCTATTATTAACACTCATTTTCAAAAAGGATAAAATCCCATAAAATAAAAGAATATTATTTTGGGCACCCTATTGGGTTTTGCCTTATCATAGAAACTTGTTAAAATAAGTTTTAAACATTCATGTACTTAACTACGTGAAAAAGAAATATTATTTGAGAAACCACTGATGGTTTATGTGATGAATGCACTTTGGTGCAACTTTTATTGCAAATGACAGTTTTCACCACAATATTTAAACCAAAGTTCATTGAGGTAGATTGGGTAAAATAAAGAAGGCTTTGGTGCACTGCCAACTTACAGTTGGGAATTGGCAGCCCTGCTTCGTAATGACACGTGGCAGACGACGAATGTACCTTTCAATTCATTGTTAATAGTGCTCAGGTCGCTGTCCTTAGTACAGTAGGCATCGTTTATCGTTACCGTTCACTCGAATTGCTAAATTTTATTTAGAATTGTTAACTTATTTTGTAAGAGTTAATAGCTGAACCAGTTTCTATAAATTGCCACAAACCAATTAAATTTCCAGACACATTATAATATCGTAGTTTATTGAATAGTACCTTTATTTGATCCCAACTCGAATGCAATACGTAAACTTGTATGGGTGTAAAATCTTATTTAAAAACCTTGTCTTCTCAAAATATATTTAAATAAAGTGTAACCCTTCGGTAAGTTTTGATAACTATCTTTAAGTGAATAGTTTAATGTTTAGATACTTAGGCCTATTTGACAACGGTTGAGTAGTTAAACTCAAAACTGTAACAAAGTCAAATACACCGTTGGCAATTTTTCGATAAAGAGTTGAAAAATAGCGAAATCTAGTATCGAAAATAGTGGTTCTCTACCTTTTATAACACCCAAGAGTTTATTAAGAGTGACGTTTATCTTGAATTTATTCGAGACTCATTACACTAAGTCTTGACGTTAATAGCTGAATAGGTGATAAGTTGTTACTTATTCTTTCATGTAGGGCTCAACTCGATTTTGGTAACAGATAAAGAATTGTCACAAAGAAGGACACAATAAGAAATTGCCAACACAACCACAGACAATCCCAAGCAAAACATTCACAACCAATTAACATTTAACGATAATAAAGTGGTCCAAATTAACACAACGAGACCTCGGAATATACACTTGCCACTTCATGTAACTAAGTCATGAAATGAAACTCAACACTAGGGCTTCACTGTGAACTCAAAACTCTCCTGGAAGGTGCGAAGCGACGAGCTCTTTGTTCTGGTCATAAGACGAGTACATCAATCTAGAAACCAAAGGGTGGCAAGAACGCTAACCATGCGCTGATCACATAATCACCCCTCATGTACGGCAATGTTGCATGGAGAGTCACCACCAACACGTCTAGCCTAGAAAGAATCCTTTTACTCCGGAATATATAATCATACTTGACAAAACCATTCCACTTGACAACTGTACGCCGTCTTTTAGTATTTAGAATCTGAAACGAACTGGTTAGAAGATAAATAAGATAAACGAAGATAGTTGGTATATAAAAGGATTGACAGTGGAACCCATAAACAGTAAATATGCAACTTCATGTAGGTTTAGGCCAAAATAATTCTAAGCGTTCATCTAAAAGAACACGGTGACAGACTTTCTTGTATTTGGCTGTCAAAGAAAATTGTGTGTGTGATAGGAAATTGAGTTTGATATCAAGTAACAATCAGAAAGCAGTGTTACACTCTGTATCGTAGTATCGTGTAGGTAACTTTACCCAAAGTGACATGACAGCTTTTCAAAATTCAAATTACAGTGAGCTTTTATTATATTAAGTTTTAAAGAGTATATTAAATAAAAGCGTATTATATACGAGTATTTCAAATACAGTTCTGATACCTTAGGCCAAACGAAGATTGTTTGCAAACTACTTTGCGAGCTGACCTGTCATATTTGAAATGGTCAAACTTAAATGAGAAACTGTTTAAAACCTTCAGAAAATTGAACATTTTCCTAGTTTTCAAATCAAAGAACGAAATAAACCTCCACAGTTTAGAGAGTAAATAGTAAATGTTTCTCGAGTCGATGAAGATCTTCTTAACTTTGCAATCCTCTTAGTGATGTTTTGTTTCCTTAGTCTTCGTATTTCACTTTGCAATCCAAACATCTTGAGCCATCTGAATGTGCTAACAAACAAACCAGTTTGTGACTTCCATCTTAGTAATGTAATACTAATATATTTTAATCGCATTTTAACGGCGTTTCACATGCAATAGTCGTTTCATTAAACTATGTGTGTAGCTCACTGTATTTAGTAAGAAAGTAGAAAGTTTCAGAACATAATTTTAAAGAAAAAAATGTACATAGTGCTTTAATTACTATTCATCCGTTTCTTGTTTTATTCGAAAACCTTATTGTAACTATGTAACAAGGTAACGTTTTCTATACAACAGACAACCACTGTTAGACATAATATCAAACAACCTACAATGGATCAAACAGTGTTATCGTAACAGAGAGGACATTAGTCGGAAGCCTGATGGACATTGAACCCTCTAGCAAAGCTGCCAAGTAAACTAACCAAATGCCCCGAGTTGGTGTTTACCAAATTAAAGGTTGAATTAAGAATACAAAAATACTGTTAGTACAAGGCAGCTGAGGTCATCAATAAAATTTACGTCTACGAATTCCTTACTAAACTTCAAAAGCTACTGAATATTTCAAGCTTGTTTGTGAAAGCTAGCGTCAGAAAGGTATTACAGTGTACCAATGGAGGTATCACGCCCACAGCATGAAACGTTTCTAATACGTGATCAAGTATACATACTAGTAGAGAATTCAGTGCATGGCTTTATATAGTATATAGCCATGTAATATTTTACCAAAATCGGCGTAACTAGTACAAAGTCAGAGAAAAGTCCAAATGTACAGCACTAAAACAGAACTAAGCGTTTGTTTTGTTTTTTTTGTTCAAGAGAGCCTTACATGGTGATTAAAAAGTGAGTAGTTTATTTATGCTGTAGAGTATGGGTATACGGGGCCATCAGACGAATAAGTACAGTAAAAATTAAAATGATCACCATCTGAAGTGATCCGGTGCATAATTCATCATGTTTGGTTCTGATAACAAATAATAGCTAACACGTTAAGCTCTATCACGGTCATGATCAGCCTGTAGAAAGCTTGTATCATGATCAGCAAGTTGTATGGCGTGTACTTGATTTAAAGTGTTTTGTGGAGAGTATGACAGGTTTATGATGGTGACGTCAGCCAAGTGCCAGCCTGCTGAAACGGGCACTGCCTATCTGATATGACGTGATGAATGAACTGACACGTTTGGGTTTATGCTTACAAGGCAAGGCTTACGTTATTTGGTTTGAATATCAAACTGTCGATATGAGAAGCAAAGGGATTTTTGTAAACTTTTGACGAAGTTCATCGAGAGTAATTTGGTAAGCGACAAAGACGCGATAATAAGATAATGTTGTTAGAATTGAAAAACTCAAGCCCAACAATCGGTGCTCGTGTTGAGAGAATCACCAGACCACCACCTCGTCCTCACGCAATGATCTTGTTTACAGTTGACAATTCCTTGCAAAAAGACATTGTTTGGCAGGAGAGAATTTAACATTTAATTTAGTGTAACTGATAGGCTCTACTGGGGAAAACATTATGTTTCAAATGAAAGTTTGGTATACTAATTCAAGCTTGCTTAATTCAAGCCATTGATAGACAATTCTTTATCTGTTACCAAAATCGAGTTGAGCCCTACATGAAAGAATAAGTAACAACTTAGCACCTATTCAGCTACTAACGTCAAGACTTATTGTAATGAGTCTCGAATAAATTCAAGATAAACGTCACTCTTAATAATCTCTTGGGTGTTATAAAAGGTAGAGAAACCACTATTTTCGATACTAGATATCGATATTTTTCAACTCTTTATCGAAAGATTGCCAACGGTGTATTTGACTTTGTTACAGTTTTGAGTTTAACTACTCAACCGTTGTCAAATAAGTATCTAAACATTAAACTATTCACTTAAAGATAGTTATCAAAACTTACCGAAGGGTTACACTTTATTTAAATATATTTTGAGAAGACAAGGTTTTTAAATAAGATTTTACACCCATACAAGTTTACGTATTGCATTCGAGTTGGGATCAAATAAAGGTACTATTCAATAAACTACGATATTATAATGTGTCTGGAAATTTAATTGGTTTGTGGCAATTTATAGAAACTATTAGTTACCTGTTATTGTAGCCTGTAGACCTTATGATTATTGTATCCCGATGTACATTTCGGCCTAAAGGTAGACCATCTTTGAAAATGTGACACCGCGCGCTACGCCCGCAAACCCCCTCGCCGGAGGGTCCAACCGCGTCGCGCTACCATAACATATAATGGACCAACATGTGTACATAGTGTTTTTTAGTGTTTAGTGTTTTTTAGTGTAAATAGTGTAAATAGAACAATAGTGTAAACAGCCCCGTGAAGATGGTCTACCTTTAGGCCAAAATGTACATCAGGATACAATAATCATAAGGTCTACAGGCTACAATAACAGGTAACTAATATTATCAAAAGGCCTTATAGCTGGAAAAAACAACTAGTTATTATAGAAACTGGTTCAGCTATTAACTCTTACAAAATAAGTTAACAATTCTAAATAAAATTTAGCAATTCGAGTGAACGGTAACGATAAACGATGCCTACTGTACTAAGGACAGCGACCTGAGCACTATTAACAATGAATTGAAAGGTACATTCGTCGTCTGCCACGTGTCATTACGAAGCAGGGCTGCCAATTCCCAACTGTAAGTTGGCAGTGCACCAAAGCCTTCTTTATTTTACCCAATCTACCTCAATGAACTTTGGTTTAAATATTGTGGTGAAAACTCATTTGCAATAAAAGTTGCACCAAAGTGCATTCATCACATAAACCATCAGTGGTTTCTCAAATAATATTTCTTTTTCACGTAGTTAAGTACATGAATGTTTAAAACTTATTTTAACAAGTTTCTACGATAAGGCAAACCCCAATAGGGTGCCCAAAGATAATATTCTTTTATTGTAGGGATTTTATCCTTTTTGAAAATGAGTGTTAATCTACGTGTTAGACTACGAGTTTTCTGTAATACGTATTTAATATAATATTTAGTAAGAGATCCTTGCGAAGAGAGGGGAACACTGATATTGAAACCATATTAACTCGCGTTTTAAATATGAACAGAACTAGTGCAGTTTTACTGTTATTGTACTACTACTCTCCATCCTACTTTGTTGTACTACACTTCTTGCCTGCTTCAGTCTTAAAGCCTGAATCGTTTTGTATGAGACACGATCTACGCCAATTCTTTTGTTGTCGGGAAAACCCATCAAACTGATTTAAAGCTTTTTTCATATAATTTAAATTTTAAAGAAGGGTTTAGATTTATCTGTACTGCTGAAGGACATGAATATAAAAACAAAGGTCCAATCTGAGGAGTTATTATTTTACGAAAGACAAAAGGAACAGTTGAAATTAGTTTGTGAAAATACCTTCATTACCTGAAACGTTAAATTGCTCAGCTGTAACTGTGCCTTTGTGTTTTAGGTATTAACCGTTTTACTATTGTAACCGTTGAACATTGAGAGGAAGAACTGTTAGACTGGAAATTCCAGTTGAAGAGAGCTTGACAATTGTCATTAATGAGCAAACAAAGCTGTTGCCCTTACTTAACGTAATTTGTACAGTTTCATTAAAAATCTCTCCTTTCAAATTGGTCGAATTGAATTAAATTGTCTCATTTATGCAATATTATGCTTTAAATAAAATTGTCATAAAATTTGAAATACAGTTTTAGTAATAAGTAAAGTGTTTCTTTTTGGAACACTACTATTTAGAGATGCACAGTAAACACTCCACGATTAAACACTTTGTGTTTTGTGCTGATATCTTCATTGAAAATGACAAAGTCCCTCACCGCCTAGTATATACTAGTAGGCTTGATATGTACAAACAATTAGCCATTTATCAATAAACGACATGTACTCATAATTACTTGTAAGAGTTGTTTTGTACTAATAATTGTGTTTACCATGTTATAATCCAGAAAACCAAAGTGTCCCTAGTTAAAATTGAAACACTTATTAGTAACGAATTCGTAGACCATAACAACTGAATACAAGAAAAATACTAGTTTCGTCTACTTTGTTAATCTAGGACGGTAAATCAACCAAATTGTAAGTTTTAATGTATTTATACTGATATATCCATAGATGGCATGGCAAACCCCTATAAAAACGGTACTTTTGACGTTGCAGTTTTTGTAACCAAAACTACGTAATCAACAAAATGCTGAAAGAAACTTGTATTCTAAATTTCTTGACAATTGTTGCCTTTAGTGCTTAAAATATTTTGTCGGATACACTCAGCTGCATTAGCCAAAAGGTCATGAATTGATATCACCCCCCTCTCCCAATAATTGAGTTTCAGTACTATTTTGTATATGTGACAAAAAGTTTCTGATTCGGATCTTAGTTTTCACATTTTCTAACCATTCAACCGACCCTGTAGTTTTATACAATCTTTTAAGTCTTTATTGGGTTATTCCACACATTTTATTATTTTAAACCATGAATAAATGTTTGCGCTTTCCTGGTTTAGTTGACGTCTTGAACTTTTGTCCACAAACCATTCAGTTTGCGGTTAAATGTTTTCTTTTGGATAATCTTAATGGCATACGGTAATTAAAGAAACAAGGTCATTCGGTTAGGAATTTTGTACGAGAAGAAAGAAGACGTGACGTCATTAGGTTTTGCTTATCAGATTAAATTGATCTTTGACCTGTTTGAAGATTTTGTTTGGTTAAGATCCAAAGCTTAAGTCCACAACCTCTTGAAGCTATCTGATTTCGTCTAATGGAATTGGACTCCGAATAAGACGTACAGTTTCTTAAATATCGTTCACGTTTTTCGTCAGGTAAACTTGTTCACGTTATTTGGAAAGTAATAAACTATTATTATAGATCTATTTGAAAATGTCCTAGAATTTATTAATGAGCTATTTGTACTGCAGCGTGATTAGCGATCATTACTAAGAAACAGTATACAAGTATAAAGTATATTTAAGTGAAATGTTTAGCATCAGATGTGTTATTTTGTAGGTGTTAGTTTTTGTTATTGCAACTGCAATAATGTCATGTTAACATTAGTTTGTCAGATTTGAACTATTCAACGTTTAGTCCTATCAATATTTTTCTTAACTAAAACCCAAAACTATGCATTGAGATTTAACATTATAATATTACCCTACATGTAATAAATGTATTTAACGTATTTAAAACTTATCTAATTTATTTGAATTTATACGACGCTCAGCTTACTTTATGAGTTTTATCTCAGTGTTTGAGTTATTGTTTGAGAACTTAATTTATCAGTTTTAATCTATTTATCACGTAAGAAAAATTGAACAACAAATTGAACGCTGAACGAGAGTTGATAGGGTGTACACTGGTTTCCTAAGTGGAGTTGTTAAGTTGTATAATAGGCGATATTGCTGGATACCCTCGCCATTAGCAAGCAATGCTGCCAACATCCAGCTGGAAGTACCGCAGTCTGGCGAGTGGCCAACCTGGAGGCGAGAGACTTAGCCTGAATGCTAATTAATGATCATCAACAACATCCCTTGAAATCTGGAAAACCTCAAATCCTTTGTGTAACTTATTGTCGTAGTAATGAATCGGCTTGTTTATGGCTATATAGGAACCAAGATTTAGAGGTACGCATCGTCTCTTAGACCTTGCTGCCAAGTCTAACCGCTCTGAACCACTCTTGTACACGCGGTACAAAGAGTTGCTGTCCAGTCAGTGGAACGGTGCCGCTACGAGTGGAGTTGTTGCATGTAGGGTAAATTTTTTGATTGGTTGGAGTTCTTGTCTTTGGTCGTAATGTTTTATTACCTTGGTGGGTGCATTGTTTATTGAGATGACTTACTTGTAGCTCAGGAAGGAGGAGGTCTACCGTAGCAAACGATGAGTAGTATATTCTATTGTATAGAGGTGAAATACGACGGTGAAAGATAGTTCAATAGGTGCTGTACAACACTCCTTTTTTGCATGTTTTCCTAGCATAGAGAAGAAAGACACAGTTCATGTTGTTGCCTTTTGAGTGGTTTTTCTTACGGTATATTTGAAAACGGCGCTGAAAGGGCGGAAACACGCGCCTATTAAAGGAAAACAAGAATCAAACGTGTTAGTGTCTAGATTAATTATTTACTTAAATTGAGGTTTCTCAGTTTGAAGTGTATGTGGGTTAGTTCCTTTTAGTTTAGACACGTACAATATTGGTCATCAACAGGATCCCTTGAAATCTAAAAACGTCAGACTTATCGTATGAAGACTTATGGTAATCGTGTATCTAGAACCTTATAAACATGATTCATGGTACTATGGTTTGTTTAGGGCCAAGGTTAGTATAAAGGATCCTTGGTTTGGGGCTATGGACGATATGTATAGCAAAAGTCTAACCTAACGATTGAATGACCTGTCTGTGATCAACGGGAACCTACGTACATTATTGTACATAGTACGTTGGGTTACATAGTACTCATAGTATATGCAGACAATAAAACGGCTTGTTCAGGGTTTATAACAGGGTTTATAACTGACTTGAAAAGCGTATTTTCCAAACAATATATTTTCTTTGAAATAGCGCAACACTATAACAGCATACAATAATGTTTACCGAAATTCCAGAACTGTGCAAGGTAACTTTGTGTAAGAAAGTAAGAAAACCTGAACGTTTTCTAGACCTAACATTGACGATTATTTTGATCTCGTTTAGTGTTATGAGACTGCGGGCGGAAATGCAGGAAGCACGTCATTAATACGCGGGATGTCGCGAGTCAGTGGTCCATGTTCCCAGATAAGTGAGATTTAATGTAAAACCATTTTCTCCCACTTGTGCAGTACACCTCTTCGCTATTACATTCTGCCAAATGTTTAGCATTTCTAAACCATTTTAAAATTAATTAAGAAAATGTGTGGGAGTGGAGCTGTGGAAACTCAAACTGTTTGATAAAACTGTTTAGCTATCAAAAGTAGCTACGATATATTTTAACCTCTAAGGTACCTTTCAGTATTTATTTATTCTTTCTCTATACTGATACAAAATTGGTGTTGTTATGTTCAAAACTCGACTAGCCAAACGTCCCATTTATACAATTACGTATGCAGGTATTTAAAAAGTGTACGGGGTTCCAGAGCTTACTCGTTAAGTAAATTATCTCTATGGTATTTGGGGCTTTTCTTCCCTTGTAACTCTTAAAAACGACCATCCTAAACCAATGAAAAACTGAAAGGGAAACTGAAACTGAAAAACTGAACAATGAAAGGGAAATATTTGTTAAAGATGGGCTCTATAACGATATTTGTAATATAGGCTTAGTTTACAAGAAACTACTGGTAACCTGAGAATAATCAATCAATCTTCAGGGATTTAACGGTTTAACCAGAAAATTTGGTAAATGTTTCTTGAGTCAATGGAAATCTCCTTAACTTTGCAATCCTCTTAGCGATGTTTTGTTTCCTCAGTCTTTGTCTTCTACTTGACAAGTGTAACGTTTCATCTAGGGGAAACTGTGCACTTCCTGAGAATAAATTAGGGTAGTAAGTAGTTGAACTACTAATCCTGTATGCAGCAGAGCTTTATTTTCACGTTTTAGACTCAATTCTTTAACTTTTAACAATCAGATCTATTTCACGTTTTGAATGTTAACTAATGTCCTAAAGCTGTTACTAAAGAAATTTAAAGCACAAAATTAACCGAACATCAACCGACAGAAATAGATGGAACCGGGACAAATATAACAATGGTACAATGGTAATGTAATAAAACTCTTGGAGTCAATAGGTCTTTTCTACGTTTTATCATAAAGTGAGGAACATTTTAAGAACCTCTTTTGAGATGCTTTTGTCACGTTTTCCTTTAAGGGATTCCTTCTTAATCCGTGTTGAAGTATAACGAAGCTGTAAGTTAAATTGTATTATAAATTCAGCTTGCTTTTACTCATACTGATACGCGCGACTTAGCAGAGCCGAAGTTGGTAAGTGCACATTCTTATATGATGAGAGTTATCCTCTCGATATACGAGTTGAATACCGTATATTGAGTTCAATGAAACCACCTCTGTTGTTTCAAGGGAACACTTTTAACAAAGGTAATTTTTATCCAGAATGATTTTTTTTATAGTGAAACAATGGTAATCATTACACTTAAATTGTGCTCAATTTTTACCAATTATTTGGGACACCGACAAATACTTAGAACACTTGTTGCTTCAAGCTATGAGTGTATAAGCCTTACCACAATCGTGTACACTGATAACACAAAAGTGTCATAAACGAGAGGTTCTATACAGCAAAACTATTAACAGTGCAGGTCAAATTTGTATAACAAAATAGTTTTTACAAACCTTTTGTTTTTCATAGGTAGATAAAAGACGTTAAAGTATTGCCAAATATGTTAATTTTTGATTTAGAATTGAATAGAGTAAGCGTTAGGCGTTGTTAGGCTTAAAACAAAACATGGAACAATAAATCGTGGTTTTGTACCAAATATAATCGATCAATCAGGTTTGTCTCTGATAGAATATTTAGCTCCGCCTACTGAACATGCAAACTCTAGATTGGATATGAATTACACTCCCCGTGTTATTACTTTATTGATCCAATGTAGACCTATATACGTATTTGTGTATGGTTGAGAGGTTTTAAATGTAAGGTCTACAATGAATGTGTAGCTAAAACACATTTTATTAAAACAATATGTAAGTGCATAAAGGATTGCTTGATGTAATTTTATATTTTCTGACGAAGTTATGTACGTTATTGCAGAGGAAGGTATACAAAAATTAGCTTTGTTAAGATTGTGTTTAAAATAGAAATTGTATGTTTATGGTTTATGCATAAACCACAGAAGCTACAATCACAATCAATCCATTGATTATAACATTTACCACTCAAACCACAATCATGTGATTACTGATTATTGTACAGTACAGGGTGGTCAAATAAATAGTGCTAGTTTAATAGGTTGATCTGCGGTTTTGTTTATAATATTAGTCAAACCGTGCCGTTTTAAAATAATGGTGTTCTTTAAAATACAGAACTCAATAATTTTGTGATAGAAAGGTATTTTAAAACAGTTCCCCAAATTAAAACCAGTCATTATTGTCTTTAAATTTAATTAATTGTATTATGAATCAGTTTTGAACCAAGGTATTAGGTATAAGATATTAGCTACCACCTATACACGTGTGTAAAGATCGAACAACTAATACCCGAAAGTATCATAGTTTTTAAGTTCTGTTAAAAGATTATCATTATCAATGAAGAATGAATTAATGCCACATTTTTGGTATTCCAATTAAGGCGGCAACGCTGTACGGACAAACATGTGGATTTGTTATGCCCGATGATTGATTGGTTTGATTCCATCGTTTTGTATTGTCCGTGCCACGCACCTTTCAAACGGGGCTTTCAGAACTTTTGATAACTACCCGTTTTTTTAACTAGATTGTCTTGAAAAAAACTTCTAACATTGGCTTTCAATCCGGTCTAAGGAATTTAACATTCATTTAAGAATTACTAATGTTATGAAAATAACGGCAGCGACGTTTGTACCCGCCCGTGCACACTCAAGTCAGAAAGGTTCTAATAGATAGATGGTGTGAAGAACTGTGATGTTTCTCTATGCTTGGCACGACTCACGGTGCTGACGTGTGTCTGCTGATAACTGCTGATAGCTGTCTCACTCACAACGCTCTTGTTTCTAGAAAACAACTCGTCAGCAGAATCCTTCTTTCGCACCTTATTCAATCAAAAGTACCACTCATTATTTTATCTCTTATAATCTTTACCTTAAATGGGCTTTTTTAGCCTACACTTAATCAAAAATATGAATACTGTACTACTGTGTCGTTAAATGTGTACTAGCGCAAACTTCGGGGAGGTTTTAGAAATAAAAATAAAAAAGTCCGAAAACGTATACACAACGTTATAACAGTTTTACTCGTATTAACAGATATTCTACAGAACGTTAAATGACCGAGGGTTAAAAGGACACTTTCGGGCCGAGTGATGAACGATATTTTTTGTCATGACGCAAATAATAATGAGAAATAAATGTTTTAATATTATATATAATTAATTAAGTAAACATTGTTTTGAGCTCAGCAGTCTGAATTATAATGTTTTGAAGAAACAGAAGCTGTTACACTGTTTGTGTTACGTCAGTGTTAAATTTCAAAACAATCAAAACAAACTCGTTGAACCAGCTGATGTCCATGCCACAAAAAGATCGTTAAAATGATCTGTTTCTCCCTAAGGAGAAAAGGATCATCAAAACAATACTTTATTTACCTAGGTGTAAAAGTGACACTTTAGCACTGTCAATATATGTGTCTAATGCAGCTGTTTTCAGAGCAGAATGACAAAAAAATATTTAGTGAAAAACACAGACAGACGGAAAACTAAGCGAGATAGGACAATGTGTTATAGAAACTTTTTTGTTTATTACTCGTATAAGCTAATCAACCACCTGGGGAAGTTTGATCCCCTAATTACTGGACACCCTGTATAGGTTTTAAAAATTTATTACTCTAATTTTCAACAGTTCATAGGTTGTTTAACGTACAGATGACTATGTTTGTTGTAAAAAATATGTAAATATGTATATTTCAATACGTCTTGTAAGGCTGCTAAGAAAATGGACAAGATCCGAAACCGGTCGCTAATAAAACCAATATATAAAAGGGTGCTATGTTTTTTCCAACACTACTATACATAATAAAAGTATCCCTGTTTTGTGATTCTATTTGGCATATGTGAAATAAACTATCATTTACCGAAGAATTTTGAAGAAATTTTAACAATGTACTCGTACTTCCTTTTGTACTTATCTAAACTAGTATTTCAAATGACAATGTACGATTGGGACCACAACTGAACGCTACAACAACAAAATGCTGTGTATGAGTTTCCAATAATGATCGTGTACTTTCAACCGTACAATGTTGGTACCACTGCGCCATGTACTGTGTACAATATTTCACTTGGCAACAATTACCACCTGTGGCTAGGCAACTTCCACTCATAACTTGTCCTGTTCTTGTTGAGAGCTTTATTGTGTGAACCTGTAACAACAAAGTATCCTATATCGCACCTTAAGTTCAACTTGTGAAGTAATTCTTTATTCAAAAATACTTTTTTGTCTCGAACTATTCTGATCTTACATCACAAAGTCCAGCTGTTATATTTCAGCTTTTGCCTCCGGCTTAATTTTATTGTTAAATTTTTCTTCTTTATAAAATAAACCTGAATAGACGACCAAATCCTCACATGTAAAACTAAAAAAATCAAACTTTCATTGAATCCAAGTTGTTATATTACAGCTAATGTTCAAAACTAGTTTAATATTGATAAGCTTTGATCAACAACCTAAACCGCCTAAGAAAAGAGTGTTACAAAAGAAGGACAATACTGAAGATAAATTGTTATGTTTACTCGTACCTCAATTCATTTTTCTCGTCTGATTTACTGAAACCCTTAGAATTTCATAAATTACAGTTATTTTTTTATGATTCATCATTTTAAGTAAATATCCACAGTGAAGTACAGTGCTTTAAGATTCCACACATTGTTATTATGAAACTTAAATTATGTGTGTCATACTCGTATATTGTAGGTATTCATCCATTTACGGCTTAAAACTAACATAAACCTAAGTATGTACTGATTTGTAATGTTGATAGGTTTATCCAACCTCGTGGTACTTAAACGTTGACTGAGGATCATCCTCTGTAATAAAACCTTGTACTCTTACTACACTAAACACTCAAAACCCCGCAAGTTTCTAGTTGTATTATATTCGGTCATCATAGGAACCCCACCACCATCTATTATAGAACGTTCAGTGGCAGTTTTCTCCCTGAGTTGTGTTGATCTCAGATATCAGATGTTCTGGTCAGCCGTATCAGGCAACAATGTATCCGGAATTGAGTCCCAAGTTTGGGGTGGTTTATCTCCGGTTTCTAAAACATCTCTGCTGAGACTTTCTCACTCGTTCTACTTTTGCTGTTTACACTTAACAATACTCAAATATTGAATCCGGTACTGATCTTGTTTTATCCTGTCTGCATTGCTAGTGCTATGAACTAGTACGAACTTGACATTGGAAGTTTCATTTCACATAAGTGTATTAACGAAAGAAGAATTTCGGGACTGTTTCATACGTCCTGAGCAGTATTTTAAATTTTTAACTTATAAATAAACTACATTCCTATATTATACAAAAATGAATAAGGTTATGATTCGTCTAAACAATAAAACATTGTAATAGTTTAGTTACATTGAGAGATTAAGCTCTGGTTTGTGTTATACAAATATCACTCCGGAAACAAAAATAATAAAAGTATAGATGGTTCAATTTTTTAAACACCAAACCCATAATCATGATAGCTAACCTATAAATATATGCGAGGAGTAATAAAATTTTATGTCATAAATAGCAATTCGCTTACTACTACAATTATATAACACATACCATAACAACTAAACAATCCTATATTTACAACCTTTTTAATATACTGTGTGTATATTTTTTATACAAACTATCCATCAGAAAATTTTATTTCTTAAGAAACTTTTGTGATGTCAATTTGTTAAAGGTATTATATTTTGCTCTCATAAACTCTCAACTCCAATATGGCATCACCTGTTTTGGCGGAACTTATAAAACGTCCCTTCAAAATTAAGAGTTACTCAATATTTAGGACCCAAATTATAACTTCCACTTAGCATTAGAAAACTATGCAATAAGACTTCGTTTTGTAATAAAGTAAGAGAATGGTTACTATCACAAGAAAATATTAGCTATTTAAGTTCTGTTGTAATATAATTAATTCATTTTTAACACTTAATAGTAGACATAGTTCATTACCCTCAGAATAGTTTCAGAATACAAACTGTCAAGTATTTAAATGTTTATATATTTAGTTGCTCTTGTTCAATCTTTAGGGTAAACATATTAGAATAATTTTTACTTACTTTTGGTTCAATTATGTTAGTTTTTGCAAACATGGCAGGTGGCGTTTTGTTTTTAACTTGTAGCTAGACTCAAAATACGAGTATCTTATTATATTGTTTATCTTCTTGTTTTAACTGACCACATAACTGTGTAAGTGGTCAGTCTTTTTTCCAAATGAAAACGTGTTTGTACATATTTTATAAGTATTAAAAATAATATAAAAAAAATAAATAAAAAAAGAAAATTTTGAATCTTATTATAACATTTAAAAACAAATTTGAGATTACTGGTACTGTTATAAAGTTAAGCCAAATGATTCTGTAACTGTCTAACAATAGCAGAACAAGAGTTGAATTAAAAGTTGAAATTGGAAAACTCTTGAAAAACGTAGTTAACGAGAAAAACAGCTATTGTTAAATCTGTTCCTTAGAAAATGTCGAGTTTCAGATAATTCAAGTCTTCTAGTTTTGTCGGACGGGTTTGACTTAAGCTTTAAGACTTAGTTCAACGTATTTATGTCTATGCTACATCTTTTTCGGCAATCCTTTTAGTGGTCTTGGATACCAAATGATTTAGTTGATAATTGTCTAATGATATGCTTAGTATAGATTAAGTCATGCATCCAGTTGTTTTTAAACTTTTACTAATTGAATGTATTATTTTTGGTCTTATTAGGAGGGCAGTAGTGACTTAAAATAAGCAACTTAGAAATTGTGTGAATAGTGTTAGATTGTTGTTAGAATTGTGCTGTGCACCTTAGTAGGTACAGCTTTATGCAATGAAAAGTGTCCTCTTGGAGGAGATCCAAGACAAAACTATTTATTTTAACAACTATTTATTAAAATTGTGTTATTGCTTTAGTTCTTTTATTAAAATCTTCAATAAAACATTTATTTTCAAAGTTTTGAGTTTACAATTACGGTAGTATATTTTTTTACTCCGATACTACTATTACTCTAGCTAAAACTTGAAGTAAAACAACTCGGGCCAGTTATTGAAAATTATGGGGAGAAACAAAATATGTCATATATTGTAGACCACTTTATGAAGAAACTTTGTCTTAGACCGCACCCAAAGCCACTTTCAAACTATAAAATCAAATTACCTAAGAAATAAAGTTTCACTCTCCATAAACTTATTTCAAAACCAGACGGAGTTTATTTCAAACTTATCAAGACGGATGTATAAAAACTCCAGCTTGAATCAAAGGAACAGCTTTTGCTGAGATCTGAATCAATTGTTCAATCAAGTGTTAATATACAAGTAAAAAATAAATTAGCTTAAGAAACAGTATTAAAATTCAGCGTTAATCAAAGGCAGATCTTTTACTGAGATCTGAATCAATTTCAAAGTGTTAATGTTCAAGTAAAAAATAAATGAACTTAAGAAACAGTATCAAAATGCAGCTTTAATCAAAGGAAGAGCTTTGACTCAAATCCGAATCAATTTCAAAGTGTGAATCTAAAAGTGGGAAAATGTGGAAGAAGATAAAAGCAAGCAGCTAATGAAAGCCTGAGCCTGATAGTCACTTCCTTATCCGGTCAAAGCTGCACAAAGAGTCCAGTCCTTTCACAGTCACGGGCGAGTGGGTCTCAGTGGACTTTCCAATATTTTATCCAGTAATCTGTCCGCAAGTGCAAAACTAGTAATTTTACCGACTCAATGAATACCTATAGTCTGGCTCTTACTGGTTCTTGTGGATTTGTTGCCCATGATAACTATTTGGTTAAATATAAAATATAATAGTTTAATTTCTTGATTACGAAACTATATTGCTTTTGCAATTTCCTTTCACTCAAACTAATTTGCTATCATACTAACAATACACATTAATACTTACTCTCAAAAACCCATTTTTTCTTAAGTTGATTCATTTAGGGTCCCATTCTAACGAGAAAATCGTGTATTATTAAGTATCACTTTAGTTTTAAAATTGGTCATTTTTAATGTGGGGTTTTATTTAAGGACTTAACTCCTGTGTAGAATGGAAACGCTGAGCTAAGGGTACTTCGTTGAGCCACTCTGAAGGTAATCCCTCGCCCTCGTCTCATAACCATAGACATCTTCGCCTCACCAAGACTACATTACAAAGTAGTAAACAACTCACTAGGCTACACAGCAAAGACAAGTTACATAAATAATCGTCATTTTTGTTCTGTTCAGGTGCGTGTGTGTACACATATAACGTACATATTGTATGTAATTTGTCATGATCATCTTAAGTTGTGCATTACCGTTATTTCGCATTTATTAATCAATAAATATGTATTTATTTAATTTTGTTGTTTTAAAACATTTCTCTTTTATTTGGATATATAATAATTATATAAACTTAAACTAATTAAAGGACAAACTAGGCTTCGAAATAGTTGTGATTCCATCATAGCAAGATCAAACAAGAAATATTTTGATGGCGGGCAATATTTGTTCTCTTGTGAAAATGATGGCTCTAAAGATTAGAAGGATTTAAGTCAACAGCATATGAGCTTTCTCATATCAACTAGCTAACAACAGAATCGTCTTTCAGTGAAAGCTAAACTTGTTTGTCGTCTGTTAACTAAACGTCGTAATAGTTTCTACTTTGTCTTATTAATAGATTTGTTTAACGTTGTGTTTTTAGGTGGTTATATTATTTCAGTAGAACCATTGAATATTTAGGTTATAGAATCTAAATTAATCACTAAAATATGTTCGCAACCAACGGTCATTTTTAAGTGTTTATGACTTAAGGTTATGCCACATGTAAATATTTGACAGCTGGCCATTATATGTTCTCTATTTAATAGCACCCTGAAATTCTGAGATAAAGGTAAAGTTTGTCTTGTTTAACGAGGCGAAGTTAGGACTACAAAGTCCTCTCTACCACTCAACCTCGACCTTTACCTAGCGTCATCGTATTAGTCACATTACATGGGATCGAACCCGCGCCACCGGAGTGATGAGCTCCGGAGTCGCGTGCGATACCAATCCGCCACGGATCCGCGGGATAGATGCCGACATAGTGTGGGCAACCCCGGGCAACAGTATTCATGTTTGTATTCAATGATAGAACACTAGAAACTGACTGCTCAAATTCAAAAGAAATGTGTTAAAACCGACAGATTTATTAAATTGTATTAAAGCCCCTAATTAAAAACTGTGGTTAACAAAACTGTATTGATTCCAAAATTTAACCTCCATTTATTTTAATATAAACATAAGTCATAAGTAATTTAATCATGAATATATACAGGTTTTTACAAGACGTATATCTCACTCGACAATTATAAATCTGATACAGACTTGTTTAATAGGTAAAAATATTTAGATATCTAGGCTCAACATTTTAAACATCACAATTTACAAATAAATAAATAGATTTCACAGCCAAAGTACAAAAACAACAACTATCTAACTATCTACACTATCATTATACTCTAAAAATTATTAACACAGTAAAACTGCAGTTGATTTAAAATGTTTACACATTTCGGTTGGATGTCATCGTTATAAAGCCGCGTGTTCAATATCAAGGTTACCTTGAAAAGGTTATCTAGATTATGGTTCTTGCATTAACCTTTTCAAGGTTACCTTGATTATGGTGCTTGCACCGTGGTATAATTTCCACCCGGTGCAGGTAGCCTCCCGTAATGTTGTCAAGGTAACTTTGATAGTTAACCTCGGCTTGAACAAAACGTTCCTCCCATCTGGAGTTTCTCAATAGTCAACAAACAGAACAAGCAGTCGATGTATACAGTCGATAAAAACCGAGTAAAAAGCTAACAACACAGAAACACTAATACGAACACAAGACAAAACTATAGTCACAATAAACCTACATAAACGTATAAGGATACGGCAGAAGACGTATGTACTAGAAGTTTAAATGGAATAGTTTTACTAATTGTTTAATTTGACGTACTAAACTTGGTTTTATTTGTTTTCCATATAACACAATAAATTGTTCACTAGATAAATAGTATATTTCATCACTAGGTCCTAAAGTGACACTTTTTGACACGAGGTCAAGCTAAATGAGCGAGGGTCAAAAATACATTTTTGGGCCGAGTGATGAACGATACTTTTTGTCATGATGAAAATAATAATGAGAAATAAATGTCAATAAATGTTTTAATATTATAAAGAATTAATTAAGTAAATATTGTTTTGAACTCAGCAGTCTGAATTATATTGTTTTGAAGAAACAGCTGTTACACTGATTTACTATAAGTCAGTGTTAAAATTCAAAACAAACTCGTTGAACCAGCTGATGTCCATGCCACAAAAAGATCATTTTAATGATCTTTTTATCTCAGGGAGTAAAGTTTCATCAAAACAATACTTTATTTACTTAGGTGAAAAAGTGACACTTTAGCACTGCCATACATGGGTCTAAAGCAGCTGTTTTCAGAACAGAATGACAAAAACATATTTGAATACAAACATAATTCAAGTATGATTTAGTACACATATGTTATAACCATAGTTTGAAAGCCAAACAAGATGAGGAAGTGTTTATGACAAATGAGGCAAATCTGCTGCCACCACTTGTGATTTAACCCACTTGTGAGCGTCGTGCATTTAGCCAAGTTTGCTGTCACTTAACCGACACGAACTTAGCAGCAGTTCAGTTAGCAGACATTCACTCTAACAACATCAATTAACTATCCATGTGTGATCACTAACTTGAACGTCAAACTTAACTCGTACAGGAAGAAAGTTCCCAACAAATTTCAACAACTTTTCAACAGTAATACAATATCGTTGGTCGTAATAACATTAAAAGTGTCACAGTTTTAGCATATTTAATTTTACAATGTCAATATATAGATATTCGCGAGCTTGTAAAAGCTAAATAATATTACTAGTTGATATATCATTTAAACGATATTACTGCCTTTAGCGATATTTCATCAGACTTAACTACACGAACCACTTAACCGGAGCTGATTGATTCATTTGAGTTCAATACACCTTGAGTGAGCTGATACCTTCAGCGATCATACAACGTAAATCAGAGCAGTAGAGGCTCTGGCAAGTCAACAACTTGACAATGACTTATAAGTGACAACTAAAGTACATAAAGCCATAGTTATATTATTAAATAGAATATAAAAGTAAACTCATAATATGGCATTATTTTAATACCCTGGTCTTATACGTTGCGAAAAAGTTACTCGATTTAAAAGTAACTATGAGACACAAATTTCCTAGTTTCCTAGTTCCTAGTGATTTCCTAATAATTTCCAGTTTTAATATCTATAAAGAGGGGGTCAGATAGGGCCCGAACGGCGTTCAAATGGGATAAGGAATTTAACATGGAAAAATTTGCAAACTGTGTTTTACGTAGGTTAAACGGGAAAGTTTTTCTCTGGAAGCATAGAGTCATTAGTGCTGCTGCATATAAAGAAATTAGTTTGGTTATAAAATAGAATTTTAATTACTGAATTCGAGTGCTATGTTCTTATGGAAACATCCAGTTTCTAGTTCAGAAGTATGACAGAATTAATATGGTGACGAAACTAAAAGTTCTAGTGTTTATATGAAGCAGCGTCAATAGATCTATGCTTCCCGAGAGAACGTTTTCACATTTAAGTAATTTAACTTGCCTAAAAGGTAGTTTGCAGTTTTTATCCCATGTTATAAGCGGTACTCTGAGTTGGACCTGCGGCCGCTCTTGCCGGCCGCCTCTTGAGGGTACGTTAGTACGGTCGTCAAAAACGGCAATGTAGTCCAGCCGACGACTGTAGTCTAAAAGCGTAAATAATTACACGTCTTGGGACACCTAGAAACCTTGCGTCAGTTTTGAAAAGAAAAAATATCAAAGTAACGAACATCTTTAGGTTGCAATCCTTTTTCTCAAAACATAAATGAAATGCATAAAACAAACACAGACGCCTAAATGATCCAGATTTGTATTACAACAGCTGGCAGGAGGGTCGATGGCCAGAGATCAACTTGCGTATCTTGGCACATGTGAGCATGTTTGTTGATATAGGCTAATCATTATATGACAGTAGTTTACGTTTCTTTTAGCATTGTTTATTTGAAGCCAAGACTACAAATCTCTCTCTTATGAAAACGTTGTAAACTGTCTTTGTGTAAACTGTCAATAGACGAAAGTATTTAACTACCTCTTTTCAATTGAGTTTACGTTTTTATACT
Organism: Matsumurasca onukii; assembly: GCA_018831715.1. Taxonomy (NCBI): domain Eukaryota; kingdom Metazoa; phylum Arthropoda; class Insecta; order Hemiptera; family Cicadellidae; genus Matsumurasca; species Matsumurasca onukii. The sequence continues at coordinate 39,653,934 of CM032060.1, read as the reverse complement.
TGCAATTATACAATAAACTACTTTAATATTAAATTACTTCTACCTATTTACATAACTATCTTATCGTACAAATACTTCTTCGAGATTGAGTAGTAGATAGCTTCACAAGACATTATGTACCTTTTTCACTGTTTGAGAGCTACTTGTGTACTTTACTTTGAAGCTTGTAAACATAAAGTAGTTACTTAGCTAAGCTTCTGAACTCCTCCCAAATAAAGTGACGATTTCAATTGATCTCAAGTTTTTTTGAATAGTTATTCTTCAAGATAAACGTTGAAATGGTAATTCAAGTTGTTGATTACTTTTCTTTCAAAGTTGAATGCATCGCACCATTCACCTGAACTATTCGTTTGTAACTAACTCTGGCAAAAGCTTCACAGTAAAATTTTACTTTTCCATAAAAAAGAGTAATTATATAGCGTATCAACTACACTTAACTATAAAAAAGTACATGTCAAACTTCAAATGATGGCTGAACCAATAAGTGTGCGTTAGAATTTACGTACAAATGTCAATCGGAAGGTGGACTTTTTTTACACTATTTTACTTCAATAGTAATAGGTTCTTTTTTAAAGTATGTAAATGAATCACATTTGTTTGTTTATTAATAATTAAAACCTAGCAGGTGGTATTGACAAGGAGTTTTCAAAGTAATCATCATGTTTCAAACCAATGTTGTAGGTACGTGTAAATACAATCAAACCCTGTTTATTAGGTTTTATATTTTAAACTTCTTTATGCAGCATTGATAAGCTTTGAGGGAATTCAACCAGAACATTTTATAGATCCTAAAATCCGAACTTCACATAACTTCTAAAGTTTTGGTTAAAGAAAACACTAAGTACTATCTTAGTAAACAAAATATCTGAATTATCATTGGTTCATCATGTGGTAACCAACAGTGATCTTAACAGTACGTAAATTAATTGATAAAATTTAAATTTAAATTAGTGATGGGCTAATGAAAATTACAGCTTTTTAAGTTGATGACTAAACTGCATTTCCATATACGGTGTAGAAAGATTCACTCATTACATAAGGTCACCCAATAACAAACAAGTGTTGGAAATACTGCATTTTGTAAGCTAGACCAACCCGTGGGAAGTGTGTCTTGTACTAACAAAAGATAAGTATTGAAATAAGGTAGCAAAGTGACAATATATTGTTTTAAAATATTGATTGTTCAACCATTTATTAAGGTGATGAGCAATGGGCATATATATTAAATGAAGACTTATGATAGAGTTGCATATGTCATGTAATGGTACACTAACGATTGTGCGTAGTGATAAAACTTATTATCTGTTAAGGGTAGCTTCTACTGCAACGGACATCTAAAAATGCAATGATATTCATAGTTTCTTTTAAATTTGTTTTAAGCATTGACTAACAATATTTGTTCTTTGTTGCAGGTAAGATAGCTGTTGCTGGATATACTTTTGGTTCGTTTACAATATCTTTATGCTAAAGTTTTCTTAGATTGGTAGTAGTCCTAGGTCCCTGATGTATCGGTTATGTTTAACGTATGGTGAGCGTAATTTTGGTGGAGTTAACAAACTGCCCAAATGAAAGGCAATAAATAATGGTTCGACCAAAAACCAGTTCTTTGCTTTGTGGAAAGGAAGAACAAGGTTTAAAGCCATGAAAGTTAGGAGGTAAGCGGTTAGTATCTCATGTGTGTGACAAACTTTTAAACATTGTAGAATTTTTGTTGCGTGACATAAATTATAATGGTGTTACATCCTCCGAATTGACTTTATTTTAGCTGAACTCATGCGCTCATGAATATCTTGCTATATACAGTATGTGCTACAAGTATATAAGTTAGATCGGATCACTAGACCACATTACAGATTAGGGAACATGTTGCCTGATTGAGTTAACTGTTCACCAAACTCTGAAGTGAGTCATAAATAACGTTCCTGCTCAGTTCGCTTCATACAACTTGCTCGTACTTGCGCTGATCTTTGGGTTGCATTACAGACATAACAGCACTGAATGAATCCAGATCCAAGTTTAAAGTGACATGTTTCCTTTAATTAGTTTTAGCTCTTTACTATCTGTGTACCCTTGCTTCGCTACGGGAAAAGAAACAGGTCAATAATACGTTTCCCTGCTACCGGTATCGTATGATCCTCTCACTATACGTATACCCTATGTGGTCGACTTTACCACTAGTTTTGTGAATGGTAGAGATTGCGAGCTGAATTCCCTTTTGTCCACTTAAAACCAAATTACTTATAATACTATTTGTCTATACGAACAAGAAACAAAATAGTTTACATTAATTGTGCGTTACATTAAATTAAACACATTATATTCAAAATCTGACTTTATATTTAATACTGACTCAAAAGTAAAAAAAGTGCATAAATAGTAAAATATTAATATAAGAACGAATGATAACAAAACCACCTTGTAAAAAATAACTCAAAATTTATACTTTGGTACAATAACTATTCTTTTGTATGAGACACGTGCAAGACATAACAGTAACACGTGTAGGCCAGTCACTATTACAGGCAGAACTGCCCAGTAACGTGTTTCACGTTTTGGTAACGTCTTCGATAACGGTTATTCTGTGTGTAGCTGTTGTTGACTTTATTGAGATACACCCGGTTGCTGTACCTTTCTCGTAGCAACGCCATTACAGCTATCCAACACAGCCGACACGTAGCCGAAACCGCTACCGCGAATCATACTTAATTTTTAATAACGAGGGTTTATTTACACTGGAAGTGCCCTTTAAAGGGGTCCCAAACATATGGGGTTTTATGCTTTTAAAACTGTATTTATGGTATTATTTTGATTCAACTTGGCATACACAAAACTTTTCGTCTTCTTTGTCTGTCTTAACAGAATTTTGATTGTTGATACAGATTTTAAGTAGAGTATCATTAATTGGTTCATAAAAACCGTGTTATAACATAAAACCTTTTTTAGAAAAAGCGGCCCCCGCCCAAATTTCTTTATTTGTGGAGTGAATTTTTTTGACAAACGAACTTAACATAGAAATGTACAAACGGGACATTTGCACCCAATTTCGTGAAACTCGGACAAAAATACGACCTGTAGAGTTGCCACACATGCATATAAAACTATCTGCGAATTTAAATTAACAACTCTATTTCTAATCGGAATTTACCAGTCAGTAACTATAGAGAAGTCGGGTGACAAAATATTTATTTAGCTTCTGCCAAACACTGTCAAAACATATTGGCTCAACGTGTGTAACGATTCTAGTATTGTCACAGAGTTGACTGTTGGTCAAAATCTTTCTTACCTGTATAGTGGTTATATAATGGTAATGGTAATGCTTCTATACAATGGTATTTTACTGTGTTTTCTCTGAAAAATTTGCAATTAATATATTGTAAATCATAATTATTTTGAAACAGTAGGAATTTGCAATTGAGAATTATTGATATACTAAATAGATCTTAATTTGTATAAACGCTAAAAACTAATTATTTATTACGAAAGAAATTTGAAGACAAAAATGTTTGGACCGAACCGGGACTTGAACCCGGGTCTCCCGTTTGCCGGGTGGTTATGCTAAACCACTACACCATCCGGCCCAACTATTTCTGCCTTCAAATTTAGTAATTATATCTGAATGTTTATCCGAAACATGTGACTGTCAAATAGTGACTTTAAATCAACAAGCTGGAAATATTACAAACAGAATTTCAATACTATGTCAAATGACTTATTATAGATCTTAATTTGTATAAAAAGATAAATAGTTAGTTGAAGAACGAAAGGGTAGAGAAGAATCCCTGAAAGACGTCCAGGACTTAAAAGTGTAGTACTGGAACTCGTTTATGTAAGTCTAGATAGTCACTGCAATTGAATATCACGGTAATTAGGTAACAGGCCAGTGTATGCCAGTTCGGTCTTAGATAATCTTACAGTTTGTTTCTCCAGATCCAGACTGATAAACATAGAGAAATACAAACTAATAGTAAAACATGCCGCCACATAGCCACAAGCACTACGGTGAGTCTTAGCAAATTTTGAATAAAACAGATCAAGTTTTCATTCATCTATTTTGAATTTGACGAAATTCCTTCAAACACTTATATTCAGAGTATATAAAAACTCTTGTTTGCTGGAAAATCTTGTACGGACGTTTTTTAGCGTGACAAACTCACACAATCGTATACATTTGTTATAGATTCTTTCCACTGAGTAAAAACCTCTTTGGACCGGTTGTGTACTTAGCTGTCTGTTCATAGTAAAGGAAGTAACGCGTATCAATTTCCTGTGGAACACGTCTGAGACATAACAGTTACACGTGTATTGCCTACCTTTAACTGTGACAGTCAGAAATAACTGCTCAATATCGTGCTTACCTTGTATAACCTGATACTTTTTCATTAGACTTTAATGTAAATAGTAACTACAGTAAAAACGTCTTATTTTACTTATTACAACGACAACCCCAAATACAAAAGATGTACGTGTAAGATACTAAGTTTTGACAACTCTTAAATAGGATGTAGTATTAAAACATTCTACAAGAAACTATACAATTACAGGGTTCTACAAAATGTTGTGTCTCAACATAAGAGAATAACGGGAAAGGCCTGACTAACTACGCTTTTTTAGTAGCAAGTATCCTAAGAATCATAAATAAAATTTTAGTTACAAAATTATAAGGATACGCGTTTTAAAGACATAGTTTGTGTTGTCTTTTTATGCCATTTAAAATGTATTTATTTATTTTCACGGCAAACTTCAGATTGCATCGGTGTGATGTTAGTATAATCTATATACGAAAAATAATCTAATGTGTCACCTAAGTGTCAGGGTTTACTAATCATGTAATACTTTAGCATCATGAATAGAAACATAATGTGACTATGGAACATAAGTATGAACTAAATAACAATGGCGGTGCACAGTGACAATATAATGTTTGATAAATAGAATGAATCAAAATGGTGAGTCAAAGGATGTTGCAGCTTTTCAATTTTAAATATCAAAATCAAGGTGTTAGAGGTGTATAGGATATTTAGTATAACTGTAGTATTACTACCTAAAAATGATGTTTTTACTTCTAACATCTTTATGCATTGTTCGTTTTTCCTAATTTAGAGTTCTCTTAAGTAGTTTACCATTAGTTTTTTTATGTTTAGTCTCCGCTTAGATAAATCCAGTAGTTAAGTAATTACTATTTTTTAAACAAAAAGAAAACTCTTGTAGGTTTTGGATTTTTAAATATTAAGCTCTATTAGTAAATTTACTTTGCAAAATTAAATTCTTAATACACGAAATTATTCAAAAAATTGCCCCACGACTTAATTTTTTATTAATAATGTGAAATGTGACTTAAAACTTGTGTACAATACGTTTTACTATGTTTTGCAGATTAAAGGTTTGTTTACGCTACGAAAAGAATATGTTATAGGATCGTATAGCAAACAAAGCCACAGGAAAGGTTTTTATTTAAGGGTAGTATTTGTTAGAAAGTTGGTAACGCTGTGGTATTACAAGGGGATTGGCAACAATGGCCACCTGTGGCTGGAGGCAATTTTCTCTCATCATCCTTGCTATTGTACTGGTGCGTTCTACTCCTGCATCGAAAATAGAAAACTTCTAAACGAAACTTGAACACAACTGACTTTATCTATATTTTTCTAGCCGCTTTAAATTAATACTTTTACCTCAGACAAAACCTATGATTACGAGTATAGTTATAGATATATTCTCTAAGTTTTAAAGTTACGGAAAACTGTTGGAGGATGGCTACAAACTAGTATTAGCATTTAGATCTATATAAATAGGGATATCCACTTGATAGCGTATCTTTTACAAGTCCTAAATTCATCTTGACAATATTCAATTTTTAAAAGAAAAATGTGCATAGGCTCGTGAACGAGTTTGAGTAATTTTACTAGTGTATTTATCCGGATTATAGTTAACTCTCAATATCTAATGCAGTGGCTTGGAACATTTATCAGCTGATTTGAAGACACGTTGGATTAGGACACCAAGTTTTTCAACCATTTTTCACCTACTCGGATTTTCAACCATTTAAAAGGCTGTGCCCGATGTTCGACCTGTGAGTTTCCCGTGTACACGACACACAAGCTCTGCAGCCCTAACTCACTAGTAGCGGGCTTTGCTTGTGATGAGGTTGCCTGAGATTGGTTAAGGCGGATCATCAGCAAGGCAGGTAATCAGGACGTCGTGTCTCGGAAACACCTTCCTTATCACACTCGGCAGGAAATGAACCACGTCCTTGTTTATACTCATTATTTTAAATTGTTTTTCAGAAAAGCTGTTGGGTATTTTCCTTATCAGATGAGGAGCAGCCGCGTAACTCAACCCCAAAGGCTCAAACTCAAAAGCCTATTTCAATATTTATTCTAGTTAGTTATCTAGTGAACCTATGGAATAATTCCGTTATATTAGATATTTATTAAATCTAACTTTTATACTACCAAACTGTAAGTAGCTTAACCTACCGGTGTAAGTATTGTGTTTACCTTATGCATTTTAACTATTTATCGCACAATTCACATTGTACATAACAGTAAAGCTATTTATAAAAGTTCTTTCTTTTTTAAGTAATTATGTTTATTTTAAGAGAAATAAAGTGTTAACAACACGAAAACTTAGTCTAGATATGATCTATGACAAGCAGATGAAATGCATGTTAGCTAATTGTAATATACTGATATTATTAGCAATAGTAAAGGGATCAATTTGAAATGATCCTTGACGACTAAACTGACAACACGTAGAACTAATGAGTAATTAAATAACCAAGGTAGACATATTGGTCGGAAGCGTACTATGCAAGTATTTAGAGAGATGTAAGCCCCTAATCAATCCATCACAACTTGACATAAACAATTCAGTGTCATTATCGAATATCATCATGAGAGCTAATAATTGATGGGTAGGATAGGTATACCATGTATAAATTATATTGCACAATTATAATATAATATTTAAATTTTGCAAGATTTGTGTACTAGTATGATAAAAAGTGAAGAAAATATGGTAAAACATAAAAGAAAGTATCAACACTAGCATATGGTAATGTTGAGACTTTTACTTAGGTATCCTAAAACTCATATTTTAATTTTGACTTTGCTTTTTATTTATTATCGAGACAGTAAACGCTTTTGAAATTTGGACGGAAACAGCTTCTCTATTCCACACAGCCGGCTATTATTTGATAATGTGTTTTTCTTTAGTATTAGTTTGTATTCCTTTATGTTTATCAATCTGGACCTGGACAAACATTCCGAAAGATTAAATAAGACCGAACTGGCATACACTGGCCTGTTATCTAATTACCGTGATTTTCAATTGCAGTGAATATCTAGACTTAAATACACGAAATCCAGTACTTCACTTTTAAGTCCTGCACTTCTTTCAGAGATTCTTCTCTACCTTTTCGTTCTTCAACTTACTATTTTTGTTTGCAAATTCTCAATAGCAAATTCCTACTCTTTCTCAAGCTTGTTTTCTTTGAGTTTAAGTAAAATCAGCGACCTATTATTTATCAAAATGTAATGTAATATTAATATTTTTTGTGCTTAACTACATACTACGTCAGAGAATTAACCATTAGAACCCAACTCAACCATTTCTACAGTGAGGTTGTGTTATGGATACGAGTGGTTCGTTAAATCTGTTCTGAGTTCACGACTAAACAGTAGAGCAATGGGGGAGGGTAAAAATTGTAGTACTTTGCAGTACTCTTTGAACCGTTGATCAAAAGAGTATAAATTAAAGAAAACAACAATTCCTTGTTCCACAAACGACAACTAATAGACTTTCAATCCAGTTTTGTTGATTAAAAATTATCTCTAAACCCCGGAAGTCCCCCTTGAAGTGAAGTAGAGGTTCCTCTTGTTGTGATTCAGGAAGTGGGTTCACGAGTGGTTGGGGAGATGAAGTACCAAGGTTTCAAGGTGGATGAGGTGTTTTCCTTGTAGAATTCTACCTATATTGATAGATAACTGTATCACAGAGCTGTAAAATTGTATAATAGGAGTTTAAGGACACCTGGCTAAATATCTACAACTAGTTTTACAATAATTAAAAACAAGATTATGCTACTACAAAAGGAAAATATAGACCTAGCCCGATTTATACTACAAGTGAGTTAGCTCGTAACAGCAAAAAGCCCAGTTTTTACTTATATTTTTAAGTGTATCCGTTTAAACTGCTCAAGTGGTTATCATAAATATTGCCTATGTTGAGAGGGTTATTTGAGTTAATAATTTAAAAAAAGAGTCCAATGTAGTACAAGTATTTTTTCTTTATTTATTATTGTATAAACTTATAGTCACTCTTTTAAATCTCTTTAATTAGTCACCTTGTGTTCCATCGTATAACGTCGTTTTAAGGTTTATACAACAGGACTTACTAACTAATTTTAATCGTGATTTTAATAATACCCAATCAGATTATGATATTGCTATTGTTTAAATGCTCACAGAGATACACATAATGGAATAAGGTCGTAGTATTTGGTAACACATCTGTATCTACATACAAAGAAGTTATTTATGAATGTAAGATGCTATCACTACTACACCTATTTTTCCGGAATACGAGGAGTGTCTGAGGTTTACTAGCAGGCAACTGCAGAGCTCCTTTACGAAAGGAGTTCGTTAATTTGCAAGACATGCAAGAATATTTGATATTGAAAATCAATATTTGCACAATATTTAGTTTTTAAAGAAATTTGAAATTCATACGTTTTAAGCCAAAACCGAATAACTAAAAGAAACTACTCTAAAACAGCCTAAAAAATTGGAACGTATAACTTGTTACGGCCCATTAAAAGAGCTGAACACAACCTGTGTAGGCAGTAAATAATAAAACTGCAGAAGATTGAATAGAGTTGTTTTGATTCAACTTCAGGTAAACAGTTTTCAAGATAATTAAACGTAGTTAAGTTGTATAAGAAAGTCTGAGATTCTTTGTTTCAGTAAATAAAGGGTTGCTATCGGGGTCGTTTAGAACAACGTTCTTCTTTTAAAACTATTGTTTCATTTAATTTACAAACTAAAGATAATGGAAACCTTTTTTTAAAGTTGAGAACTGTACTTCCTTTACTATACATAAACTGTTGGTTTGTTAACCAAATAATATTTAATAGACTACTCATCCAAAAGTTTAATTAAGTCTCAGTTTACGTTTTTCAAAGTCTACAGGATTTAAAATACGAGTATTTGTAAGACATTGGTGCAATAGTGAGTTTACATTATCATGATGGACACACTAAAAAAAACTACCTTACAACTAGTACCTAAAATTTTACCTTAAAAACTACCGAACACCAAACTTCTTAAGAGTCAGGTGTTATCTAAACTTGAGCCTTATTGAACTATCAATAACGATATAGAATACTCTAGTTATATCGTAATTTATCATAATTATATATCGTAATTTATATCTTACGAGTATAAAAACTCTGCATCAATACTGGCCTCTACTAATAAAAACTAAAAGTAAAAATGTATATTAAATTATATTGTAGAAAGTTTGAATATAAAGTGTTTGTGATGACTAAATATTCCTAATTGCCTTAAATTATTGAACAATACAGACATAACCTTGTCAATTAAAAGTACTAGGTAAAACAACTTTATTGCAAGTAATTTCATAGTACGGCTATGTATTGTAACTACAAGCTACAACTTTTCTTTATTTCTTCATTTTCCCAAATTATTATTTTACTAAAACTACTATCATCCTTTCCCAAGCTCATAGCTCTACTCAATCCATTTCCGATACCAGAAACCAGCATCCGCTCGTCTGGACAACTTCCTTTCTCATGGTGTAACAGTAGCCCTTTAGACCTTCTTAGAACAATCATTCTACGCCATGAGAACAATCAATAGTCGATGTTAGCAAGAAGAATCTGCGACACGTGCAGTCCACGTGGACTATCAGCTATTGTTCAAGCACCAATTAAAATCAAATAGCTTGAAAGTTAACAGTCGTATTTTCTTTCCTTGTGTATCTCCACTGCCAAGCGTAGTTTGCCTCACATTCTGAAATATCTCTTTTAAATACCAACAAATAAAATCTTTTATTTATCCTTTTTTTACATGGTGGAGGACAGCCTCGTTCCATTAAGATGGAGCACTTTTTTTGACCAGAATACTGAAATTGTAAAACACTATCCAAGAATGACCAAGTACAGTGTGATTTCGTCTTAAAACAAATATTATAAGGGTAATAATGTTTTCAGGTTATAATACATAACTATAATTTTAAATAAATCATATGTTAAGTTTTAAAAACAAAACAAATAAACAAATGAACAACGCAAACAAACCATATGTAGGAGTTATAAGTCCTAAACATAAACTATGTTGCACAAAATATCTAAATAATTCAACTAATACAAATTTATTAGTTTTTAAACATCAAACAAATAAATAGTCATTGAATATTAGGTAATATTAGGCCTATCATATTAAAACAAAAACTCTATTAAATATAATTTTCCTCCTTTTACATTAATATACTATAAAATAATAACAGACATTGATATGTATTCACTAAAGAAAGACAATGCCTCGTCCTAAGCAAAATCATATAAGATAAAACTCCCTCTCGATCCTCAATCTATTACCGTCCTTGAGATTAGACAACATTTAGCCGTAGTAAAAGAAGTTTATAGAGCACAAAATACAAAGTTTTGAAGAAGAATTATTGTACAAATGACATAACAACTTTGAATTAACAGAATCAGAACTACAAGAATTCCCTGAATTAGTCAAATACCGGGTTCACCAGAAGAAGTTTACTCTCAAGTAGAGAGACTGGTTACCATCCAACTCCTCTCAAATTTCAGAAACAGCTTCAAATTTTCCACCCACCTACGAAAACACATCGGCTCCATCCCAACTCAAACATACAAATTCTACATCACGTCTAAATCTTGATCACGTAAATTTGCCACCACCACCTACTCTTCTACAAGAAAAACATCAATTTGACAATCCACAACTAAATTTAAATCAACTTAATCAGCCAAAACTATCATTACCTACAATGTATCAAAACAACGAAAATCTTCCATTAGTCAAACCTTCAATATTTTCAGGCCACCAACACGAAAACGTTTTAGAATTTCTTAAGACTCCATTTCTTAAGAATTTCTTACCGGCACCTCCACCATGTAAAAGGGATAATTATTTCAGAATATGGGGCAAACTACCTTGGCAATGGAGATACACAAGAAAGAAAATATGACTGTTAACTTTCAAGCTATTTGTTTTAACTACTAATTGAATAAAAGTAAGGATTGAAATTGTTGTGAGTGGTGTATTGGAAGGAATAAAGCTTATAAAATTAGTATAAAACCTAAGACAAGAATATGACCAACCTTTTTATATTATTGACTAATAAGATTACTAAACAAGAATACTGAAATTGCTAGAACATTGTATTAAAATTGAGTAAGTTTGAGCCTTGTGGCTAACATATTGTTTACCACTGGAGTAATAAACATTGTGGAATTGAAAAAGTTAAAGTTATTTTGAATTTAAATAATTTAGTTATCCAAGAAATTAAATAGAATGACCAAGTTTACATTTTGTGATACGAGATGGTATTGCACTTACTTAATTTAAGGAATATCCAATTATTCCATAGTGAATTTAGGCACTCGCACTTAAAGGAACACAGGGTGAACACACCACGGAGGCAGCAGAGTTGACAGTTTGAAGACCTGGGGAGAATTCATGTCCGCTCCGTCCGGGTGAAAAAAGTCCGCTGGACACCTCTGATCACTTCCGCCAATCAGGTCTAAGTAGGCGTGACTATGTGAATAGATATGATTTTGGTGGTGCTTGAACAATAGCTGATAGTCCACGTGGACTGCACTTGTCGCAGATTATGCTTGCTGACATCGACTATTGATTGTTCTCATGGCGTAGAATGATTGTTCTAAGAAGGTCTAAAGGGCTACTGTTACACCATGAGAAAGGAAGTTGTCCAGACGAGCGGGTGCTGGTTGCTGGTATCGGAGATGGATTGGTAGAGCTATGAGCTTGGGAAGGATGATAGGCGTTTTAGTAAAATAATAATTTGGGAAAATGAAAGAAGTAAAGAAAAGTTGTAGTTTGCGGTTACAGTATAAATATAATTTGAAAACTTCAAAGCTAATATTATATTTAATTTTAGGTTGACAAGGTCTTTCAAAAGCTAAGCTTCTTTCATCAAATAAACAAATTCTAAATTTTGGATAGACCTGTTGAAGGAAGCTTAGCTTTTAAAAGATCTAGTCAACCTGAATACAATATAATACTGGCTTTGAAATCTCAAACTATATTTACACTTTACCAATATTGGAGCTTTTAATCCACTTTAGACTACGTATGTTATAACGGTTTCGCCGATAGAAAAACTCATATAAATATAAGAGTAAGTTCAAATTATATTAAACGCGTATTCTATTACTTTTAGTTTTGTATACATATATATTAATTTTGCAACCATGTACTAGTTGTACATATACCAGCTGTATAACCAAAACACTACCCAGTGTACGAACAAACTACTCGTACAAACACACAAGGAATGTTCTATAATCCTGTGTACAAAGCTACATTTATAATCCATCCCCATGTTGTTTCAAACATTTCAATAGGAGAAAGTTTTAGTATTTGAAGTTTCAAAATTAGAAGAATATTAGTAACAAGAATGTCTATGGATTAGTTCTAAAATAGGGCGTCAAACTTCATTGGTCGGTTTCTTATACAAAAAAATAAAAACTGTTCCTATAAACATGAATCTGCAGAAAATGCATCGTTTACCCGTTTTACAGCCACGAGTTGTTTTCTCACCAATCAGCTTTCGTATCTCTCACATTACTTACATGATTTGGTTCACACTCAATATAATTTGGTATCCATGAAGAAATATCAGCATTATCTAACTTGATCTTTCGAAATGGTGGATATTTTATGATATTTGCTATTTATTGAGATTAAACCGCAATTAGCTGATGAACGGCCAGGTGTACACAAAATATTCTTGCTTACGTTTCTTAGAAAATACTTTAATTACCAAATCTATTGACTCCAAAGGGGTACATTAAAAAACAATAGAGTTTTGGGGAAATTCCAAGTGAAAACCGGTTATAACCTTGTTTTGTACCACGGGTTTCCCTGTACTTCTGTTGATTATCAACTGATATGATATAACTTTAGTGACAATAAATCAGTAAAAGACTAAATAAGAAGTATTACTATACTTAAACTTTTGTCGAAACACTCATCATTTATCCGCTAATTTTCGTATAATGCCAAATAGTACCTAAAACTACCACAAAACAGGCACCATTTAAAAATTCCAACTGAAGACATGCTGGAAATGTTTCCATTGATGGTTTTACTAAGATACCATAATTATTAGATACCAGTTTGAACTAAATCTCATAAGTGGTGTGGGATATGGCAAATAGCCAGTGAAGTAAGAAAAACTAATTTAAAAACGATAACCAATATTTATAATTTGGAAGAGGAAATATTGGTTATCGTTTTAAATTAGTTTTTCTTAATAATCCAATATTAGAGCTCACTGTTCAAGAGCCAGTGAAGTAACAAAATGGCAGCTAACGGGAAAAACCTTTTCATAACAAACCCAGTCCTCAAAATTAGCGCCTTATTTTATAATCACCCTCTATATTCTTAAGCATTTTGTGTCTGAGCTTGTTTCGTGATACAGAAATGTACAAAAGCTTGAGTATTTCAGCTGCATGTTGAGTGAAACAATTGAGATTCGGCAGAGAAAGTGGGGAATGTAGCGCAGTGTTCTCAGATGTTTCGTCAAACAAGGATATTGTTTTGGGACCTCCATTTGCTGTTGTCAAACAAACCTCGCGTTTTCAAGCTACATTTAACGTGTTCAAGGCAAATGTCAACAAAGGCTTTTCCTGTTTAGTTTCCAGATAGTTAATTAGACTATTTGATGTAGTTTTTGATAGGTCTTGTGTTCGTCCCAAAATAATGTGTCCACCTCTTTCTACATGGATGTTTGAAGACTGTTCATTTCATACTTCTGAATGCAGTTTACTTTCCAGATACCTGCCTGAATCTAAAGTACGTTACAAAAGTGGTTAAACAAATGATCTGCGAAACTGTGTCTGAATTACCATATTGCTGTTCGATAGACATTATTCGTAAGTTCGTGATGTAGTATACCAAGAGATGGGTTTTAATAGTTTTGGCGTGCATGATTAAAGAAATTCAAATACAGCAATGAATACCTGTTTGTGCTGGGGAATTAAGTTTTTAGAGTCTTTTGTCTTCAAAGAAAATATCTTCGGACAATATGATTTGTAGGGTACAATACGAAGTGTGAAGTCCTATGTATTTAAAAAATTTCAGTTCTTCCGATGAGACGAATACGTGAATAATACTAACCATACCAGTCATTAAAACATCGTTGTGACCTGGAAGCTTTATACTTTAATGATGAAAGAGAGTATATGTTCAAAAATAATTACCGGGTGCTTCTAAATCACCAACAAAAAAGAATGAGTCTCCGTTGGTTAGCCAGAGAAGTATTGCAACGCCCTTTCTATTGCAATCAAAGCCAAAGTTGTTGAAATATTTGCTCACCAGAGAGCAATAAATGGTAAAAGCCGACGCCGTCTGTCTAGTCTGAACCGACATCAACATTTGCCTTTCCCAGCAACATTACTCTAGCGCTCAACTTTTATCAAACCAACCCCTTTGTGCACAGTGGTTTCAATTGAAAGCTTATTTTATACACTGACTAACTGGCGCGTTATTTTACTTTAAAAAAGGTAAGTACACAACATTGGCTGGGTTCGGCCATCTTTGCACGTGTTAACCTTAACCGCTGTATTGGACCTTGGAGGTGTGCTCAAAACCTCCTTGTTATGAATATCATGTCTACCAAATTCCTCAGGAAATAAATGTGAATTCACTTACAACAGCGTTTACAGACATTTATCGGACAGTGTAATGTACGTTTTAAGCCGTCATTTGGTATTGTGGAGCTAACATGAGCGAAGTCCCGATTAAACTATTTTGTTGATCAAAATACTTTATTTATATGTCTAACAACATATTCAGTCACCCATTAATACTGTACAAAGAACGAATAAGGATGGACTGTTGATTTCTTGCAATGATGGTAAATTACCTTTTAACTGTTCAAACCTTTGGAGCTAAAAGGTGTAGACCCTACACCGAGAGCACTTCAGGTTCTCCTAAACACATTTGCCGAGTCGCAATCAAATTCTGAGTTCTGATTTCCGATTTCTGGTCTAATTTTTGTGTCCTGGCGTCTTTCTCACTTTAAAACACATTGTATTGTGTTTAGCAACACTAACGTGCATGTCAGCCACCTAAAACTTCAATTAGTTAAAATATCAAAGTTTACCCCATACACCATTTTATAAAATACAAGTATGTATCATGTCCAAACAATGTTCAGAA
This sequence comes from Matsumurasca onukii, assembly GCA_018831715.1. Taxonomy (NCBI): domain Eukaryota; kingdom Metazoa; phylum Arthropoda; class Insecta; order Hemiptera; family Cicadellidae; genus Matsumurasca; species Matsumurasca onukii. The sequence goes on along the minus strand of CM032060.1, from coordinate 39,638,476 downwards.
TGCAAACAGCAAGTTGCAATGTATCACAAGAAGGAGAAGAAGCGGTGGGACGACCACAGTTGATGGGACCAAGCTTTGGTTTATTAACTCATTAGTTGCTGTCCGTTCTCAAACCATCTATCGACAACCTCGGCCAGCCGCAATTCAGCTCTTTGCCTTTGCTTACATTACACCAACAATAGCTTTCTATGTTCATACCACATATTTTCTAATTGGAAAATATGGCTTTCGTTTTTTCACCAACAATTAATGACGTTTACATTATTCGAAACATGTATGTACATATAAATAGGTAAAACCTCTACCAAACAACATTGTTTGGGCTCTTAGAACAAACATTTTAGAACAAATGTGTTAATAAAAATCGGCATAAAGGTTACCAGCAAATATATGAAATTATATATTCCATGAAGTTATACTATTCCAGGAAAAAGAAAATAATAGCATATAGGCTAAACAAAGAACCAAAAACCTATTACTACATTTGTACAGGGTGTTCATTAAAGGGTGTTACAAACTTTAGGGTTAGATTTATTGAATCAGAATAAAGAAGAGAAAATGATGAACAACGTCTGCCAAACCACTCATTGGATTTGGCTCAAACTTAATATAAACCTATATCTAAGTAAGAACGTATATGGATACAATCCCCAGAATGATCTAGCTTACCATTTTAAAATGGTGGCTATTGTATGATATTTTAAGGAGTTTTTGGGGTTACACGTGAAGTCATTGGCGAAATAAACGGTGAGGTTTACAATAAAATGTAAAGAATAGCATTTTATGAGATTTTACTATCCATCTACTGACACAAAATAAAATATCTGTTGAGAATCAACATAGTTGCAATGACAACCGTGGGAAATGGTTTGGTAATAAGATAGAAAGTTGTTTGTTTTCAGGCATAATTTTCCCTGAAGCACTGTTATTATATAAACTTTTTACTACCATGGTCCAATAAAAAGGTCATAAAATTTACTGCAAAATGTTATTGTTTACATGTTATTGTAAATCTCATAGTTTATTCGCTACTTAAGGTTTAACAACAAAATGTCCCAAAAATACCAAAAAATAGCTACTATTTTAAATTGTAATCTAGATTATGCTGGTAATTTTTCCACACATTTTCTTACTTAGATACAAATCTACGAGTATATAAAGTTAGAGCTAAACCCAATGAGTGGTTTTGGAGATAATAAATAATAAGTGACGAAAAAACAAAATGGCGGATATCTGGTTAACTAAACGTTTTTAACCCAATGAACCTAATATTTAAGTTTGTGACAACTTTTTGTGAACATCCTCTATATGTACCACCACAAAATAACCTTCACACCTTAATCACAGTTATAGTTGCCGTGCGTGTGGAAACTGGAAACTTTAAAACAAAACAATTTTAATGCCAAACAAATTTTAACAAACTACCCACAGAAATACAACTTTAAAATATTTTAAAAATATTTAAGAAATTGGTGAAAATATTATGTTACAGGAAAATTATTACTCAGTTCAAGATTTTATAGAAGCTAACTTGAAAATAAGATCCGATAAAAAAAAGAAAATATATGTATATATATATAAATTTTTAAATGTATTTATCATTCTAAATGTCTAAGTATTCAGGCTAGATTACTGTGTTTGATGGTTGATTTAAAATCTACTTTTGTTTGTTGAGTGTTTTTTTTACTTGTTTGTTTTGTTTGTGCAACTTATTTTATTCGCAATAAATCATTATTATTATTACACGTTAAATTTTACGTTAGCTCATTACGTCAAAACTGTAGAGTTTAACAAACTCTAATACTTGGATAGTATTTAATGATAAAATTAAGCCAAACGCCTCAAGGAAGCCTAATGTTGAACGATGCAGTAACCAGATTAGTATTTATCTTATTAAATACTGAGAAGGATTTATTTTGTAAATAACCTATAAAAATCTATAAATAACTTGACAACCTGTAAGAATCTGTATATATTTTTGTAAAACCCCGATCGAATAACATAATACACTTGGAGACAATGAATATACTGTATACAGTATAAATGGATCAACTAATGGAAAATGAACAACGATTATAAACATGATTATGTTAAATGATTATAAAGAAAAGACCTAAGCTATTAATTTCAATAGAGCATATAAAGTGAAAGCGGTTAATAGATCAGTTTGTCGGTTTTGCCGGGAACTCCGTTGTTGGTTAATTGTGCAAGTAATGACCTGTCAGTCTTCCATATGGGCACTGTTTATCTTCACTTATGGTAGACCTTCATTATTATCCAACAATAAATAATTATCCAAGTACTTATTATGTTTTAGCTAGTTTTTATGTTTTGGCCTTTTTATCTCCGTCTTAGCTTTTAAGAACTTAAATATTCAACTAGGATTGTGAATTGTTTGTTACAATGTGGAAATGCTATAGAAACTACGAGTTTTAAGTTGGAATATTTCGGTAACAAACTGGAACTGGCTGTTTCAATATTTATTACAGATGGTACGCCCTTACATCCTTGTTACTTTCAACCCTTGTTAAACATAGCACTACCTTGAAGCCATTACCAAGGAAGTAAAACAGTCGTAATACTTCTCCCGTTCCAGTCCATGTAGCTTTTCAATTTATCTAATGCTATACTCATACGAATGTAAAAGCTCGTTTTACTGTTTAACGACAAACAGGGCACATAATTAGAAGATAAAAGACAATAACACTTCAGGATAGTGTTTCTTGAATTATGATTAAAACATAGCTAGCCGTAAGCACGGGCCTTGAAAAGATGATTTTGTCTACCAGCCACCATTGGGGGTTTTATGCTAAATTTGTAAGAATGTCTGTGGTAGTTGCATTGGCTCAGCTTAAACTTGGTATAATACTTGACACAGTATCCTTGCGTGGTTGGAAAGTCAACTGATACACAGTAAGAACGGCAACTACAAAAGTCAGTATTTGGGTATGTGTTTTTTTTAAATGACAAGAATAAGGTTAATGTAGAGCACTATTGCAATACAGATGTTTTGTAAAAATTAGTTTATAAACAAGGAAGACATAGCAGGTATAGTAGCAATACCTTTAGTCATACCGCCACAATCATACACCTATATTTGAACAGCATTCTCTACGTTATGCGTTTTCTTGCTATTTAGAATTAACCCATAGCTTCTGCAATACTTCCGGATTCAACCACCACCATTTTAAAAGCATTCAATTTACACAGCTGTCAATGTTTCATAATACGAATAGCCGCTTTAAAAGATCTATACTGTATTAAATTTCAGCTGAATAAGTAAAATTATAAAAATAAATATTGATTATTTAGTGTAAAACGAAATGATAGTGGACAAACAAAACGCTTCTGGATCCATTTTCCAAGACTAAAAAATGTGTTGTGTCATTTTTTGTGGCATGGACATCAGCTGGTTCAACGAGTTTGTTTTGAAATTTAACGTTGACGTATAGCAAATCAGTGCAACAGCTGTTTCTTCAAAACATTACAACTCAAGCTGTTGAGCTCAAAACAATGTTTACTTAATTAATGGTTTATATTATTAACATATTTCTTGAAATTTATTTTTCATTATAATTTGCATCATGACAAAAAATATCGTTCATCACTCGGCCGAAAGTGTCTTTTTGACCCTCGGTCATTAACTTGATCTCGTGTCAAAAAGTGTCACTTTAGGACCTAGTGATGAAATATACAGGGTAACTACAAATGATGTTCCTGATTTTGATTATAAATTTTACTGGGTAAAATTGCTCTTAGATAATTTTAGTTGGTACCATTGGAAGGAAAACTCATAAAGTTATATTTACACTGGTTTGGGTACGTATTTGCTGTTTTTTAAGTCAACTGTTGTAGGTGTTGTGTAATGCTTTAATTTGAAGACAATAAAGCTGGTTAAGTACTGGATTATCACATTAATCAACATTTTATTAGTGTCCAACCACTTTTTGGTGCCAGGTTTAATGAAAATCCTCTTAGTAACCACTCTATTCACTAGTAATTGAACTTTAAAACAAATGGCCACATTAGATGTAACTAATGTCTGCCTGGAACTGGATTCGGACCATCATTCAGACCTCGCGCCCAATAGTCCCAGGCAGCCATTAGTAACATCTTTTACTAATGCGGCCATTTGTTTTAAAATTAATTACTACTAGTGAATAGATGGTTACAAGAAAGGACTTTCAACAAACCTGGCATAAAAATGGTTTGAACATTAATGTGATAATCAACACTTTCTTTCAGCACTATTGTCTTCAAATCAAGATACACAACACCTACAACGTTTATAAAAACAGCAAATTTTACCCAAACCAATGTAAATAAAAATACGGTTTTTCTTTCAATGGTATATTAAAGACATCAATTTTTCCAATAAGTATAATCAAAATCAGGAATCATTGTAATAACCTAAACATTGTAACAAGGAAATACCCTGAACTATTATGGTCTAGTAAATTCGGGATACTCTGTATGCATGTCATTACTAATTGTATAATGCACACTACTTATTATTACAGCTACATGCGAGGTAGCATAAGTAAGTGTGTTTGAATTGTAAAACATCTAAGTTGTGATAAGCCGATGTCCAAAACAGACACAGTGAGTGTTTACATTAGCACTTATCCGCTTCACCCTTCACTTTGATGCAAAGTAAACCCACAGCTGTTGTTTTTGCTATAAGTCCGAGGATCTGTAATCACACTTCAATGTTCGGCAGGAAACATTTTCTTTTTAATGTAAATTTCACCTTTGAAAGGTTTTATAAAAATATAATTAATCGTTCATATATGCACTACTATGCATCTTTTTAAATGCTAGGTAGTTATAGATATTAGGAAAGGTGTGGATATTAAAATCTTAAACTTACCACCAATTTTTAATTTCCCATTCAAAGGGTTCACCTGGCAAAATAATTTATTATTTTAGTTTTTATTATTTTGAGACAAATTGTTGTCAATAAAAGTGCTTTTTTCATTTGTCAGTTATCTTAAACTAATAGAAGCGGAAAATTGGATTGCAACTCGAGTCAGCGAAAAGGGAAAGCAATTACTTCAGTGTATTGAAGTGAAAGATTGATTCAACACTCACTAATGTGATTTGGTTTGATTTAGACCTTCTTAACCATGTACGACCACTAATCTTATCAGTTTAATAAGATAATACACTTGATCAAGCTAAAGAGTAAAGTTAATTAGAAAGTTTATGTAGGACAAATATATTTATCTCAATTTCATAGGATTTTGAAAATTCTTGGCCTGCGTCCTACGGTTGGTTGGTAAACTCTTTACGACTACGCTTGTTGTTATTATATTTAACATAATTATTTTCCCTTGCAAATTTATAATGACTCTCCCCAGTTAATGTGTGTTAGGAACGCTTGTGATCTGAACGCTTGTTTGTCGAATTATTTCAGTCGTTTCTAACTAACTGATGTGTACTCAAGTCCGTCATGAAAGTAAGGCTTAACGTGTTCCGAATACAAAAGTGAACCTTGTGCGAAGTAAAGTGAGGATGCTCACTGCTCAGGTGCTGGTGCTGTGAGTACCGCAGATTTAGAATCTACTGAACAAACGTAGTGGAAGGAATTTATGAGGGTTTGTACGAGGTCTGGCTTGCTCCCCTGATTATGCTAATGTAAATACTGCTTCGCTGGCAGGCCTTCGCATGTTATGAAGTACATTATTTACTTTTCAGTCGAGAGCTCTTCTCCTTACAACACTAATATCATGTCGTGAGCTTGAAACGCTGCAGTGTTCATTAGGAAAAACACACATATTATCAACCACTGTTCTCTTCCTTGTTTGACCAGTATTTATGTAATATTTGTGTTTAGCGTTTACATTGTATTTACGCTACATGTTAAGAGATTTGGGAAGATTAAAATAACTTGTTTGGATAAAGTTTCTCAGAATTCCTTTAACCACAATAAAATCCGTAAAAATATCAATCAATAAGACGAAATATGTCTGCTTAAATGTGTGTACTTTAAAAGAAAATAGCAATTAGTGAGGATGTGATTTTTTAATTAATAAAAACTACTAGACCTAACTCTACACATAAAGATTGAAAAAGAACACTAAATAAGGATGGATGTAACAGGATATGCTGCAAAAGTATTTTAAATTTGGAAATAAAGTATTAAAGTTTAAGAATATATTATTCCATAGGTTTTGAAAATTTATTCTAAATGTGTGGTAAATTTAAATGTTTAGCAATCCGTTTGTGAACATAGTTAAGTTTTAATGTAGTTTATTAACATAGTTAAGAATATATGTAGTTTTTTCAATGTCACCTTGAAAAGACGTAACACTGGGCTTGAGTTGGGAGCATTAAGGTTTTCTATAACTTTTATAAACATTTTCAATTTTTAACACACAAAATATTAATTATTTATAAATTTTTGGTAGCAATTAAAAGTAAAAATTTAGCATTTGCTGTAAAACGTATTGCCCACATTACTTAAAATGATGCAAATTTACAACACCATAAAACACCTGTTACGACTTTGCTCCTGAGCTAGTAAGTTTAGCGAATGCACCATTAAATCACCTTAACTAGCCACGTTTTATGCAGGACGTGAGGCAAATTTCCCTAGAAGCAAATCCTGGTTCCCTTAAATGTATTCACTATAAGTTTCTTTACACCAATTGAAATGATGGGGTTTTGTGGAAACAGCAGTTTACTGGCCCAGTTAGAATAAATTTGATGATACAGGTTTTTTTCTATGAGTTAAATAAAATCAGAAAAGACAACACAACTTAATTTAAATATTGTATAATATTTTTTGCTTGGTTTTTCGATCCTTCTGTCCAAAACCATGAAAAGAATTATCCATCTAGAGTTACCTTAGTAACAACTATTACATGTTCTTGTTCAATACTACCTACAAGGTGTAGTGGGTAAACGAGTGGTTAAACCTTTGAGATTTCTTGAAATTTAACACGGTAATCCTATGACCACTATCAAAATAGCCACTCTGTAGAGCCCAGCAGCCACGCTGTTTCAGAGGTAATCATTTGTATTCCAATTTGGCCTCCTAACAAACAGACTGTTTGGTAGTGCCAGGTAAACTAAATGAACACCGAAGTAGTATAATGTATCCACCAAACCATAAAAACTGACTTCGGGCTACTAAAACAGCTGTCGTACAAACTACTCAATGATTCCTTCGAGATACAAAATAAAATCTAATCGTGAAGTCAAGTTGAAACCGATGTAGGCCAGTAGTTACGAATGCAAGGGAGAGAGTAGGCAACTATCAATTCAGATTACAGCCACCAGGGTGCGACACTGGAGCTAAAGTGAGATGGATAGAGCTGACCTGTTCCCCTTCCCTCCACGAGGAAAGGATTCATATATATTTGTGTTAACCTGAACTTCAGGTCAGCAGATTGAATCATTTAACAATAGCTTTAGACGTTCTAGCTGTTTTCCCAAAATTAAATGAAGGTTGGTTAGTAGTTATCATTTGTAATACAGCAGGACCCATGGAGAGTTAAACTGCAATTGTCTGAACATTTAAATTTTTAGAGATTTGTAGTGAGCCGTTTAGCGAATACGAGATTTGATAAAAATACCTTTTTCTCTATTTCATTGAGCGCAATAAGTCTCAAACTTTAGTGATTGGCGTGCAGGGTCTCGAACCTATCTATATCCACTCAATCTTAATGGACTAACTAATTATATCTTTCATAAGGGCCTTTTCATGGTGTTAGAAACTCCAGATAGTAACCCTGCTGGCTAAATCTCCATAGCACGACGGCCTATTCAACGTTTTAGCTTTTAGTACTTAACATTAACCTTTCTAATCACAAGGAAGTAATAATATAGAATCTAACTACATTTCCCACATATACCTTAACGTTGTAGACCACAAGATGCAGTTAGCCAGTTGAGTTAAGTAAGGGACTGAGGGCAGGTTTGCTGGGCACGCAGATACTAACCCTTGTGTGATCTGGTGATCATCGTTAGATAAATCAGTTTATAGCAGTCCCCTCACTGGGACCCTGACTTAACCCAGTCAGATGTATAGGCCTAGTACTGATCTCCTGGCTCAGTCTCCAGTTTGAAAGGGTTTCACGTGAAAATTTCAATTGTTCTAAACTTACAGAAGCTTAAAGTATAGTATATGTGTAGTATATTTATTCTTCTAATAACCCACGTTCTAATAAAACCAGCGTTATTCTTTTACGTCGAACAGCTCTGAGTAGTTTTGATTGCACTTAGAATGGTTCTAAAATCAGTTTCAGAAAACTTAGCTATTGCAAATGTAGTAAGGAATGCAGGAGTTTTGAAGTACACACCGTTGCCTATATAACTTCTACTTTATTGAATATTTAGTGGGACGACGCACGCAGAGCTTCCCAGGCTTGAGTACAAGTAACGTACTCTAGAGTGCATAAAACAATGAGACTTGGAAAATGCTGATACATAAGACACCGGTTAGCAACGACACAAACAAATAAGGTGCTTAATGAAAAATTGAAAATATCCTTTAATAAATTAAATTGTTCTCTGATTTTTCCTCCAGGGGTTTTAACACATAATTATAGTAGCAGAGAAAATTCGCTATCAATATTTCCCAACCGTCCATTAATTTTGTAAGGTTTCACTTTCTACATTTTTTCTTTTATATATAGATGATAGGCCTATTAGGCTACTAAGTTAGAAGGAGTTTTAATGGTCCTCACAAATAGTTTTTAAAAGGTTATTACACAAAGACTCAGGGTTGCTAGAATTTTATAGTATGACAAATAAGTAAACATAGCACCCAGCTTTTGTTAGTTGTACTCGCCGAGAAGATGACTTTAAGTCGAAAACGGTCGCGGAAAATATAAAGTTTTTCAAACCATTGTGTTATTTTTAAAAGTGTATCTTATTCAACTTAAGTAAAATTTACTGAATTATACGAGTAAAGCTTTATTGGTGGATGTTCAACATGTTCACTAGAGCTCATTATTTACATTAAGCCTTAAAATAGTTTAAATAATGTATCAATTAAATTTATCTTTACAGTTTTTGAGTCACTATTCTCAGATCTTCACCACCAGTTTACTTGAAATTCATATCCGGAATTTTAAAGTTTTAACCAATTTATGCGCCAACAATCTTCTATTAGTTCAGGCTAATCAGAGTTATTTTAAAGCCAGTAAAGACAAGTTGTATCTTAACGATCTACGGGTATTTCACCAGATTATTCAGTAAAGTACTGGAAAAACTGATGACACTGAAATGTGTTTAGGTACATTGCAAAAGATCTTTTCAGTTGTATAGCTTGAAATGGAATTTAACTCAGTTTCGTATAGTGAAAAAATACACACTAAATTTCATGTATTGTGAAGTCCACCGACATGCGACCACAATAATCTTAAACTACCGGCTGTATAGAAGTTTCAACAATTGCAGTGTCTAATGGTGTCAGCGATATTCAGAGGCAAATGACAGAGTTTCTGATGGGATAATTGGCTGAGTTAGCCTCCAGGCGGCAAACTTTGAAAACGACCTCCGTCTCTATTTATTCACCCCATTTCAACCATATAATTGATTTAATTAAGTTTGAATATCTGAAACTACCTTGCCTCAATCAGTAATACCATGAACAATAAAGTATTTACGTAATAATGTTATAACGTAATTTAAACAAACGTCAGCTAAAGCTGATTTGTTTATTCAGAGAAAATAGCATACTACTGTTGTATTGTCCTACATTCCCCAGAAACTGAAATTTTGATTAAATAATTTAAAAATGATATTCGTGTCTTGAGCTCCGTTTTATAATTAACACTTGGAGACAATCCAAAGTTATTCCTGCGTATAGCCTTGAAAATATTCAAACACAACTCGTTCTTTGTGGTCACATTATGTATTTCCCTAAAAAACACTCATGTTTTCTGTAATGAGAAACATCACTTGTAAGTTGGCTACAGTTTGAGGCTAAGCAAGGTTTTCGTTTCAATGAGAGATAGCTAACCTTTAGTGTAATTTTTACAAATGACAGAAAAAAGCTGCAACTATCACTGCGCGGTTGCCTTCAATAATAACTTCGTATATTATGATAAAGGAAATCTTACATTATCAAGGTTCAAACTACGAAAAGAAAATTAGAACTAACATGTAATGAGTATTTCACAAATATTTAATATTGTGTATATATTATAGACGAATAAACCAGAAAAGGATCCATTAATGAAACGTGATGCAAGATTCTCAGTACGTGGCCCTGTTCATTAGTGAACCTCTAGAGTCGCTTTTATAGTGGTGTAATTTTAAATAATTCATAGAAAGTCCAAAACAAATATTTCGAAACATTTCCAATGGGGTTTGAATGGAAAACAAAGTAAACTTTGCAGAACAATAGATACATTAATCAAATACTCAACTATATCTATAAGTCTAAAATATATAACCTAAATAATTTTGTCGTTCGTAGATGGCATTGCAACATAACAACAGCATACAGTTGATCTAATTAAAATTACTAATGGTTGTAAATATACTACTTTTTGTAAAGTATAAAGAATACTATAATATGAATTACAAACAAGTAAAGTTTGTCTTGTTTTACGAGGCGGAGACACTACAAAGTCCTCTACCACTCAACCTCGACTTTTACCTAACGTTACCGTAGTCACATTACAAAATATGTAAGTGGTGATTCCGGGGTCGAACCCGCGCCAGTGGAAATGATCAGCCCGAAGTCGCGCACGATTCCAACCCGCCACGGGTCCGCATAAAACGAATTAGAGCTCCAGGTTGGTTGTTTGGAGAGTAAATGTGAACATGCTGTTTCACCATATCACCTCTTTTAATTAAGGAGTGTTATAATAGTGTCCACAATATCAAACCCTAACTTGCTTGAGAGTTGAAAGAGTAATATTGTTTCAACTGGGTAGGAGCTGGAGCACCTTGCAACATGGAAGTGGATTATTATTCTAGAGAACATTGATGAAAGTTTCTGACGCAGAAGAGAACACATGTAAAGTTTCACACGACTCTATCACTTCACCTCCTGCCTGCCTTGCTGCTTGGCTGGCTGAGTAAATCGTCCGGAAATACATTTCTGCTATTGGAAATCTCGTGTAAAATGCTATTCATTTCTTTGTTAGACTCAAAGTGATTTGGTTTTCGTTTAGCACAAGTTCATACGCGGCATTATAGCCACTGTGAATATTTATATTATGTTGTTAGCAAAAAGAAATGAACAGAATAATACCCTTTTTAACATTTTAATTTGTCACACGACCGGTTCGGGACTGAGCCCATCTCTCGGTGATGTACAAAAATTGCCTAACCTAATTTGCAAAATAACAATTACAAAACAAATTAGAAGATAATCTCTTTTGCTAATAACATTAGTAGACCTAAGTGAACTTTATCTATTTGTTATATTATGTTATTTAAACTTATTTGTTTTCACTATATAGGGTGTTTCAATGCTTCCACGGAATATGAAGCCAGAAAATCATAAACTACCGGCTGTATAGAAGTTTCAACAATTGCAGTGTCTAATGGTGTCAGCGATATTCAGAGGCAAATGACAGAGTTTCTGATGGGATAATTGGCTGAGTTAGCCTCCAGGCGGCAAACTTTGAAAACGACCTCCGTCTCTATTTATTCACCCCATTTCAACCATATAATTGATTTAATTAAGTTTGAATATCTGAAACTACCTTGCCTCAATCAGTAATACCATGAACAATAAAGTATTTACGTAATAATGTTATAACGTAATTTAAACAAACGTCAGCTAAAGCTGATTTGTTTATTCAGAGAAAATAGCATACTACTGTTGTATTGTCCTACATTCCCCAGAAACTGAAATTTTGATTAAATAATTTAAAAATGATATTCGTGTCTTGAGCTCCGTTTTATAATTAACACTTGGAGACAATCCAAAGTTATTCCTGCGTATAGCCTTGAAAATATTCAAACACAACTCGTTCTTTGTGGTCACATTATGTATTTCCCTAAAAAACACTCATGTTTTCTGTAATGAGAAACATCACTTGTAAGTTGGCTACAGTTTGAGGCTAAGCAAGGTTTTCGTTTCAATGAGAGATAGCTAACCTTTAGTGTAATTTTTACAAATGACAGAAAAAAGCTGCAACTATCACTGCGCGGTTGCCTTCAATAATAACTTCGTATATTATGATAAAGGAAATCTTACAATATCAAGGTTCAAACTACGAAAAGAAATAGAACAAACATGTAATGAGTATTTCACAAATATTTAATATTGTATATTATAGACGAATAAACCAGAAAAGGATCCATTAATGAAACGTGATGCAAGATTCTCAGTACGTGGCCCCTGTTCATTAGTGAACCTCTCTAGAGTCGCTTTTATAGTGGTGTACTTTAAATAATTCATAGAAAGTCCAAAACAAATATTTCGAAACATTTCCAATGGGGTTTGGAATGGAAAACAAAGTAAACTTTGCAGAACAATAGATACATTAATCAAATACTCAACTATATCTATAAGTCTAAAATATATAACCTAAATAATTTTGTCGTTCGTAGATGGCATTGCAACATAACAACAGCATACAGTTGATCTAATTAAAATTACTAATGGTTGTAAATAGCTTACTACTTTTGTAAAGTATAAAGAAGTACTATAATATGAATTACAAACAAGTAAAGTTTGTCTTGTTTTACGAGGCGAAGATAGGACTACAAAGTCCTCTCTACCACTCAACCTCGACTTTTACCTAACGTTACCGTAGATTCACATTACAAAATATGTAAGTGGTGACTCCGGGGTCGAACCCGCGCCAGTGGAAATGATCAGCTCCAAAGTCGCGCACGATTCCAACCCGCCACGGGTCCGCATAAAACGAATTAGAGCTCCAGGTTGGTTGTTTGGAGAGTAAATGTGGACATGCTGTTTCACCATATTACCTCTTTTAATTAAGGAGTGTTATAATAGTGTCCACAATATCAAACCCTAACTTGCTTGAGAGTTGAAAGAGTAATATTGTTTCAACTGGGTTGGAGCTGGAGCACCTTGCAACATGGAAGTGGATTATTATTCTAGAGAACATTGATGAAAGTTTCTGACGCAGAAGAGAACACATGTAAAGTTTCACACGACTCTATCACTTCACCTCCTGCCTGCCTTGCTGCTTGGCTGGCTGAGTAAATCGTCCGGAAATACATTTCTGCTATTGGAAATCTCGTGTAAAAATGCTATTCATTTCTTTGTTAGACTCAAAGTGATTTGGTTTTTCGTTTAGCACAAGTTCATACGCGGCATTATAGCCACTGTGAATATTTATATTATGTTGTTAGCAAAAAGAAATGAACAGAATAATACCCTTTTTAACATTTTAATTTGTCACACGACCGGTTTCGGGACTGAGCCCATCTTCTCGGTGATGTACAAAAATTGCCTAACCTAATTTGCAAAATAACAATTACAAAACAAATTAGAAGATAATCTCTTTTTGCTAATAACATTAGTAGACCTAAGTGAACTTTATCTATTTGTTATATTATGTTATTTAAACTTATTTGTTTTCACTATATAGGGTGTTTCAATGCTTCCACGGAATATGAAGCCAGAAAATCATAAATCATATTTATTCTTTCAAAAGCCCAATCGCTGGTTTTTAGAAGCTAATGTGTTTATGCATGTTTTATTTTAAATTAAAGACTACTTGAGTTATTTTTTAAAGTTACCCCGTCAAACTGGAGTTAAATTATACAACAAACTGCCAGATGATTTAAAAAGTATACAAAATATACCTTTAAAGTCAGGTAAAAATCCTTTTTGGTTCGACATGCTTTTTATAATGTAGATGAATTTATGGACCTATAATACATCTCTAAAATTATTATTTGTCTATTTATGTTAAATTAATACTATTATTTAATGGTCAGCAAACATATTTGTTCAACTTTTATGGGAATTACCTTACTTCTTTTATATTTATTTTAATTTTTAGCTATTGTTGCTTTTTTATGTCACACAATAATTATTGTATTAACAATAAAGATTATGTTATGAGCTTTAAACTTTGCATGAATCAAGTTCCAGGAACAATACCTTAAAATACTCGATGGTAGCTTTGAAACAACATATACTCGTATACACAACAAGCCCGTGAAACCCTTTCAACAGAATGGCCAGGTTTATAAATGTTTACTCTTTTAATCGAACAGAGCAACTTTAGACTTGCTACGACATAGACTGCCCTACTCAAGTAAATCAGCGCTTGTGTACCTTGGCTGGGAACCAGAGTAAGCTACGAAAGTGTCAAGATCACCTTGTCAATGATAAAAAACACGAAAAACCTGCTAGATCCCTGAAAAGTCAGCCTGAAGTCTAGCTAAACTTAAATTTAAGGTCAAAGGTGGAAGTATGCTCCAAGCGTATTCAAGAAGCTTCATTTTAATGATTCGTGGAACGCGAAATTATAATGAGGTTGATGTATAAATAGATGCTCTCAGTAACAAAGCATCATATCTAGAGTAAATTTTCGTAAACCCTCCGAGATGCAAATCTTGCCTCGGTGTTAAGTGTCCTTCTAAACTAAATCACTAAATCACTATTTGAGATGCCGACCACTCTCATGAGGGTATTTTAAGGCACATATATGGTAAGGTGAGTGTGATGAGTGGTAGTAATGAGTTATTATGTGTAGTCTTGTTACAAACTAAGGCCAACTCTTCCTTAGAATGGGTCATTAATTAATAGTCAAACTGATACTTTGGAGTATGAAACATGGATGGTAATATAGGCCTACAACTCGAAGAGAAAAATGCAGAAAGATATGCAGAGTATGCAGAAAGATACTCTAGGGGGCTGTTAACGGAGTGGAAAGAGGTAGCGATAATTGTAGGCCAAGAGATGGGCCACCAAGTCGGGTGTGAGATGTAGCTTGGCTGGTTATCCTGGTTAACTGGGAATAATGGGTCCCACAGGAGCAGTAGGGAGGCTGTGGATAAGTGGCCTCCAATTGTGGTCCACATTCTCACTTCATACTGATATCCATCTTAAACTCATGGTTCACCTCAATCATATTACAAATACCCACGGAGAAATTGGTAATGCAGAGGTTTGTAGTTTTCAATACAATGTCGTCTTAGCCAAACGATTAATTTTAAGTTTCAAAGTACTCGTATTAAATAAGGGGTCAATGTATTCCGTAAACGTGCTTGAACACCACTTTTCTTTAACTTTTCGTTTTCAGAATAGGACACTTGAGAAACGTAAAAATAAAGTTCTTTGAGAGCTCTAAAAACACTTTAAAATTAATCATTGAAAAATCTGCTTCCAATCAGTGCCTGTAATAGAATAAATGGTGCGTGTAAAAGGTGACAGGAATCTCCGTAGTTTTCAAGCCGCGTGAAAACATGTTAAACCTTCTACAACCGTGAACTACTTTGTTTTGGTAAATTTCATGCCATACTCCGCATTCTTAAGTCTTAGGTCTCAGTCATATATAAATAGATTGAAATTTGTTTAGCCAAATTAAGCTAATTAACTAGGAAAGTTTTTTAAAACCATTTTGTTTTTTATTTGTGACTTCATTACTCTTAGTTAACGGCTGACTGGTCTAGTAAACATTTAACTGGTCTCTAGTAAAGTTAACGAGATCATTTACGCAAGTAGATACCTGCTAAGCCGTGGAGGGTCGGTTTGTGAAAGTCTTTTGCGTCTGTTTACACAGTATATGTGCGAAATATCAAGAAATTAAGTTAATAAATAGGCTCGAAGCTGTACACCAGACTAGACTTTTGTCAAGAATTTGAATAGAAACAAAGACCTCGCTTGAAACGTATTTCTTAACTTTCAATTCAGTCCAATTCTTGTTCTAACGGACGAATCACTGATCTACGGAACCGTATGAGTGTAAAGGTACGATCGGAACCGTATGAGTGTAAAGGTACGATACTGCACTATCACACTCGTCGTCACAGAGTCACGGAAACAGGTACATGTTAAACAACACGTACAGTTGACTGTGAGTTTGCCACTAAAGTGATACAACATGTTCTCACTCGTAAAGTTTCTCACTCACGCTTCTGTTTCTCAGCACTACGGTTCATGTTTCTCAATCAATATATACATATGTATTTAACCAACTTCTTAAAGCGTTTGATTCGCTCTCAAAAACACTCAGTCATTCAGTTAAACACCAATTTCCAATGAGATAACAAATCGTTATGAAAACTAAGCCAGGACGATACGCAGCTAAGCGCAAAAGCGCTGCTTGCATGAGTAAATCGAATTTTTTGCAATTTGTTATCTTATTTGTTCGGAGCCTCGTTTTGGCATTTGGCATTCACTACGCGCACAGCCTCGTTTCGGTCTTCACCCTCAGCTTAGTCTCCTGTATGACCACGGCTGTTACGAGACTGTTCGCTCCACTCACAACCTCGCTCCGGCTTCGGCTTCGCACGTACAATGTTCTTTTACTGCAAGTTTTATTACAGATCATGAAAGTAAAACATATTTCAAAATTTATTGTAATCGATCTACTATAACGCTGTCATAGCGGAAACCCACTTTTTGGCCGTTATTCTGAAACGACTCAATGATTTTTATAACTTTTAGTAAATTTATAAGTACTGTCAAAATACATATTTATTTTAAATTTCATCAAAACCTTATGAAGTTGACTGTTTTTAGATTATTAAAACCATTTTTAACCAAACCCCTCAAGGGTATTACTTGCCAACAAACTAACCTAGATATTTACAACAGGAAAATTGGTACCATATTTCATGACAATAGATCAAAAGGCCACCTGCGGGAACACACACATATACACTGTACATATGTTTAAATATAATTAAAAATTGTTTTATTTTTATTATAAAAGAAGGGGTGCTGCCAATCAGCATTTAATAATAATAGTACATATACACATTGAAATCATTTGAAAAGTGTTCATTTTTTATTTTGTGATTTTGATTAAGTTATGCAAACAACAAAATATAAGCGAGTTCGTAGACTTGCCTTTTTTTCTTTTATTTGTTTTCAAAGTTTACGCATATAGTCTTCTAAATGCTCAAAATGTGTTCTGGGGGTCAGAATCGGTGCTCTTTTCACGGTCCCGGGCCTGGATCTCACCATGCTGAATATCTCATTTTTCCAAAGGAAATTCATTAATCAGTATAGGAAGAATTAAAGTATCGTATCGAACTATGTTCGAATTATTCAGTTTTTATTCAGTACACTCTCGTTTCAGGTTATGAGTTTGAATATTTCCTGCAAAGTCTGACGGACTAAGCTTATTTAGATTGTCGGATTAACGCAAAAAATGGGAGGAAAATAACTCAGCAGGCAACTGGGACTGCATGAAAGCTGGCTTATGTGCCGATTATGCTAATGGCCGGTTCTTGCTTCTGAGCACTTTATGTGCACTACATGATTTACATTCTATCTCATTCCCTCGTCCATTTCTCAAATAGCTTGCCTTATACATAGGCTACCCTAATATATATCGTGAGCTAACTTGAAATGTTGTCTTTATCAAGATCATGTACATCTAATGTTATGTTGTTTATATCAAGATCATGTACATCTAATGTTATGTTGTTTATATCAAGATCATGTACATCCAATGTTATGTTGCTTTATTTTATTGTATAATTTAACGTGTCTGTGTATGAAAGCCGATTAGTATCAAAGTCTTAATATGTATCCTAGTATGTAACACCTGAAGCTATTAAATAATCTATTGTTTATAATATCTTAACATTTGACCCATGATATACAAAGTGTTCCAAATGCCAGAAATCACAGGTTTGAATCTCGGTGCTTTTGTGTACTGAGGTACTTTAATATACACCATAATATTATAGATACGGTTCACCTTTGAAATTATCATTTAGTCCTCAGTATTACTGTGAAACATATAGTATACAAAATATAGATTTTTTATTTTTGGATATATATTTCCAACAGAAGCGCATATAAGACGTTAAACGTGTTCCAATCATATACTGTATAACATGAACTCAATGTTTGTAAGCCAAAACACTGGGACTTGTACTGTGACCTACTGATTGGTGACTTCTGATTGGTACATCTTTATGTACTTAAGATGCTTGAAGTTATTTTTCCTGCAACCTTTTTTTATGGTTTGCTGGGAATTGAGTTTGTTTCATATTCTTAAATCTTCTGGTTCGATCATCCAAGTCTACAGACCAAGTGAATCGCGTTGTCTGAAAACTATATTAGGATGTACATAGAAATTTATTATTTATTGTACATACTGTACAAAGAAATATCTTATCGAAAAAATCACCAAATTACCACACTCTCCTTCTTTCTCTAACAATGATCCACCCTTACATCAAATTTCATTTGATCCTAATTAAATAAATGCTTTACGTCTAAAACTCCAGATAAACTGTTGCGTTTCTGCCTCTCAGACAAACAATATTAATTTTTGTATTATTTAAATAAATTGAATGTAGGCTACTAGTAAATAACACTCTGACTAAGCTTTGGACTAAGCTAAAACGAACGGTGACATATTACAATTTACAATTCAGGAACGTTATCTGCAGTCTTGAAAGCGTGCAACTGTAACTCCTTGTGATTTATTGTTCGCCACTGTGACACCTTACATTTCGAGTCATTCCCATTATAATCTATTAGCTGACGATCTTTTTAGTATTTTTCAATACTACATACAACCAACGATGCATATATTCTTTGTAGTCATAACTTTTCAAGACTTATTTTTAGGATTTATGACAATCTGAAATAATATTTTTTAGCTAAACGAGGTCATTAAAATTACCAATAAACCGTACATCACATTGTTTACACAGTAAACCATTTCCACTCTATGTTCTAACTTCTAACCATCTATACAAACAGGGTCCGACACTAATTAAACACTTCTATAATGGACTCAGTCAAAGATAATATAATTCAAAGCTATAAGGTTATAATATAATATAAAGCATATGTCAACACAATTTATTTGTAAAATGACATTAAACATATGTTATGTTATATGTTATAAATACAAGCTAGATTGACTATTTTGTTGTGATTTTTTATGTTTAACGTTGTTATTTAATGTAATAACTTTTAGGGCAACAAAATGTGTTGTTATGAATCAAAGAGCTAAGGATGCTTTTGACCTGAAGTGAAGTCAAAGTTTGGACTTAGCAAGTATGAGTTGGTCATCAATAATGCATTTACGTTAGTCTCTCTGACGTATTTCCGTCATTTCCTGCCAGCTAAACTTAAAGTAAAAATTAGTTATCATCGATAACTTTCACTTTGAAGTTGAAAACTACCAAAACACTTCGAATTCAAATGTATAAAAATCATATTATCGCGTACTTAGTAACTACCGTGAACGTAGCGAAATCCTGTAGATCACACTGAACCTTTTTACGCACCAGATCTGTAGTTCAATAAATCCCTCCTCCAGGTCTTTTGACACCTCCTCATATCATATTAATGTGTCCCTCTCAAGTTGACTTCTTCCTACTGATAGCTCAACAGCAGTTAGAATGAATGAATATATTTTCCTAACCATTATTCTTATCATGTTATAGAAAGACAACTCAGATGTCTCTTGATGTTGGTTTAACCTGCGCCCTGTTGACTTCAATCCCAGAAGCTGATTTTATTGATGATTTTGATGAACTATGATTATATGAGTAGAGAGCATATATGGATAAGAGCATATTCAACCGTAAATGACCATCTGTCAAATAAACAATTTGCGCACGTACAGGCATTAAAAGCAAATTACGTTAAAATTGAGGTTCTTGAGGACTAGGGTAACGTGCTCCAGATGCAAAATGTTGTCAAAATAGCATCGTGATTATGCAGCATCGTTTTCTAGACCTGTATAACATTCCGCGGCCGACCTGTAGATTTTGGTCTCAATGCGGAACCTGTCCGTCGAAAAATAATTTTTATCGGAATCTGGATCACTACGACCGAGCGCGAAGCAAAGAGGGAAGGTGCGTTGAGTTGCGATCGGCGAACCATCGTTTTGGACAAACTGCTCAACCACGAAAGTGTAATGTCCACCTAACCTAACCAAGCTGTGGCGTACAATAACTGAAAACGGCACTTATGCAGCTTTTCAAGGACACGAACTCCACGATTTCCCTGCTTGGTGTACACTTCCTCTGAAATCGGGGAGTTCATTCTGCCAAGTCTTTCTGCCGCATACTTGACACCCTGTGACTTTTTTCTATTCGGATATCTCAAGTACAAAATGTACCTACATCACCCTCAAACATTAAAAGAACTCAAAGAAATAATTATCCAAGACGATCAAGAAATTACGCCATTCATAGCTTATAGAGTAATGGACATCTGCAGGGAACGGCTCAAACAGTACATAAACAAAGGCGGATGACATTTGACTATTATTTTGTTTAAAGTAAAATTATATTTCCAGGTATAAAACTTAAATAAGTATTTTACCAAAAGAATATCAACTTATTTTTAAATCTAACATGGCTTAGTTGTATTATTATTTTCTAAATAGGGGAGTTTATTCTGCCACACCCTGTAGCTTTAAAATAATCGATGTTTTGCACAACGTTTTCTTAGAGTCCTAGAATGTGGTTTTTTTCTCCACAAGAACCTTATGTTCCACTGACTTAAAATTTATTTTCCACCTTCATGATTCATTAATTATTAATTCAGATTATAGATTTTGCAGACGTTATCATAATATGCATAAGTCAAAGACTTAGACGGCAGACGACTGCTGATTCTCCAAGACAATCACAATGCAAGACAAAGAGGGGATGATCTGCATTGCTTGGAGCGTAGCTACTCATCTCTCTTGAATACTGTCTGTTTTAGACATGACCTACCAAAGCTTATTTTAATAACATACTTAAAAACAGCATATATGTAAGAACATACTCAAGGGCCTTCATCTAAAACCTCATATAAAAATATTGGGCGAAGACCCTAAGTGGGTGTCTTTAAAAACTCAAAACAAAACATATACTGTACATTCTAAATCTACGATCAGAACGACGCACGTGTTAAAACGTGATTCTCTTTATTGTTTGTGGAAAAAGTTTGTTATAAGTTAATAATGTTACTTTTAGTGACTGTTGTTGGTCCAAAAGAGTCACTTCAACTATTCAGAACATTACTTGATAGTATTTCACAGCCATTGAAACAGGAAATGGAAACTCATAAAAGATTAACTATATTTAAAATAAATAATTTGTTCAGCTTTAAACTAACGGGAATATCTTTAAAAATCTCTACGGGAACATCAACTATTAAACTGAGCGTGGTTTTTATCTAATTTTTAAAACTTAATCTCACAAATTGAAATTGTAAACTACCTGGGTAGAGGTAGGCAAGTGGAATCCAATTCAGTTCAACATTAAAAGACACAATTAAAAACTTGTCTTTGTTTGCCTTGGTTGTCGATGTTTTACGATCCACTCACATTTTTTGTTAGTTTTGTCTATTATTCCTATTTTTTAATGGGTTTAATCCAAACCTTTTTCACCCATATCCACTAATATTTGCATTGAAAGATAACGTAGAACAAAGACTGAGTTGAATATGGATGTGGGTTTAGCTAGAGGCGTCTTTGCTGCTACTGTCATACCGCTGAAACAAACATCACCGTACCCTGCTGCACTGGTAAGCAGTCTTTTTATACTAAAATCCAGTTGAACGACAATTCTTTTATGAAAATGTAAAAGATTATTTAAAAGATTTCAGACAAATTAAATGTTGCGCGAAATGTATAATGCGTTTTGGAAAAGCCTAAAGGCAACTTGAGTAACATAAGTTTATTGTTTGAGCAAAATGTTAAAAGTGGATTATCATTGAACTAAACCATAAAAGGTCTGGTGTAAAAGAACAGGTGTTGAAGGGGATCGTCTGCTGTTTTATAATATATAATGTGCTATGAGACATGTAAGAGACACTTATTTGCACTGGCAATGCATTTATTGCAAGGAATTATTGGGCTGACAATGCTGAGTCAGAGATAGGTTTGTCTGCTGTCATTATACTGTGTGCTGTGTAAAAGAGCGAGGGTGTATTTGGTGGGGTGTAAGATGTAAGACATGTAAGAGTTACGCACTTATTGGCTTGACAATGCTGAGTCAGAATGGGGTTGTCTGCTGTCCATTATACTGTGTGCTGTGTAAAAGAGCGAGGTGTATTTGGTGGGGTGTAAGATGTAAGACATGTAAGAGTTACACTTATTGGCTTGACAATGCTGAGTCGGAGGTAGGATTGTCTGCTGTCATTATACTGTGTGCTGTGTAAAAGAGCGAGGGTGTATTTGGTGGGGTGTAAGATGTAAGACATGTAAGAGTTACGCACTTATTGGCTTGACAATGCTGAGTCAGAGTGGGGTTGTCTGCTGTCATTATACTGTGTGCCGTGTAAAAGAGCGAGGGTGTATTTGGTGGGGTGTAAGATGTAAGACATGTAAGAGTTACGCACTTATTGGCTTGACAATGCTGAGTCAGAGGTGGGATTGTCTGCTGTCATTATACTGTGTGCTGTGTAAAAGAGCGAGGGTGTATTTGGTGGGGTGTAAGATGTAAGACATGTAAGAGTTACGCACTTATTGGCTTGACAATGCTGAGTCAGAGATGGGGTTGTCTGCTGTCATTATACTGTGTGCTGTGTAAAAGAGAGGGTGTATTTGGTGGGGTGTAAGATGTAAGACATGTAAGAGTTACACTTATTGGCTTGTGCTGAGTCGGAGATGGGTTGTCTGCTGTCATTACTGTGTGCTGTGTAAGAGCAGGGGTGTATTTGGTGGGGTGTAAGATGTAAGACATGTAAGAGTTACACTTAATGGCTTGACAATGCTGAGTCAGAGATGGGGTTGTCTGCTGTCATTATACTGTGTGCTTGTAAAAGAGCGAGGGTGTATTGGTGGGTGTAAGATGTAAGACATGTAAGAGTTACGCACTTATTGGCTTGACAATGCTGAGTCGGAGGTGGGATTGTCTGCTGTCATTATACTGTGTTGTAAAAGAGCGAGGGTGTATTTGGTGGGGTGTAAGATGTAAGACATGTAAGAGTTACACTTATTGGCTTGACAATGCTGAGTCAGAATGGGGTTGTCTGCCATTATACTGTGTGCTGTGTAAAGAGCTAGGGTTATTTGGTGGGGTGTAAGATGTAAGACATGTAAGAGTTACACTTATTGGCGACAATGCTGAGTCGGAGATGGGGTTGTCTGCTGTCATTATACTGTGTGCTGTGTGAAAGAGGAGGTGTATTGGTGGGGTGTAAGATGTAAGACATGTTAAGATTACACTTATTGGCTTGACAATGCTGAGTCAGAGGTGGAATTGTCTGCTGTCATTATACCAATGTGCTGTGTAAAAGAGCTAGGGTGTATTTGGTGGGGTGTAAGATGTTGGGTATGTAAGAGTTACACTTACTTATTGGCTTTTACAATGCTGAGTCAAGATGGGTTGTCTGCTGTCATTATACTGTGAAATGCTGTGTAAAACTAGGTGTTGGTGGGGTGTAAGATGTAAGACATGTAAGTTACACGCACTATTAAGCTTGACAATGCTGCGAAGGTCAATTGGGATTGTCTGCTGTCATTATACTGTGTGCTGTGTAAAAGAGCAGGGTGTATTTGGTGGGGTGTAAGATGTAAGACATGTAAGAGTTACGCACTTGTGGCTTGACAATGCTGAGTCGAGGTGGAATTGTCTGCTGTCATTATACTGTGTGCTGTGTAAAACGAGGGGTGTATTGGTTGGGTGTAAGATGTAAGACATGTAAAGTTACACTTATTGGCAGACAATGCTAGTCAGAAGATGGGGTTGTCTGCTGTCATTATATACTGTGTGCTGTGTAAGAGCAAGGGGTGTATTTGGTGGGGTGTAAGATGTAAGACATGTAAGAGTTACCTTATTGGCTTGACAATGCTGAGTCAGAGATGGGGTTGTCTGCTGTCATTATACTGTGTGCTGTAAAAGAACTAGGAGTGTATTTGGTGGGGTGTAAGATGTAAGACATGTAAGAGTTACACTTTACTTAATGGCTTGACAATGCTGAGTCAGAGGTTTAAGGGTGTCTTCACATTATACTGTGTGCCATTTAAAAAAGAGCGAGGAATGTATTTGGTGGGGTGTAAGATGTAAGACATGTAAGAGTTACACTTACTTGTGGCTTGACAATGCTGGAGTCAAGATGGGTTGTCTGCTGTCATTATACTGTTATGCCGTGTAAGAGCAGGGTGTATTTGGTGGGGTGTAAGATGTAACACATGTAAGAGTTACTTTACTTATTGGCTGACAATGCTGAGTCGGAGATGAGGTTGTGCTGTCATTATACTGTGTGCTGTGTAAAAACGAGGGTGTATTTGGTGGGGTGTAAGATGTAAGACATGTAAGGTTACACTTATTGGCTTGACAATGCTGAGTCAGAGATGGGGTTGTCTGCTGTCATTATACTGTGTGCTGTGTAAAAGAGCGAGGGTGTATTTGGTGGGGTGTAAGATGTAAGACATGTAAGAGTTACGCACTTATTGGCTTGACAATGCTGAGTCGGAGATGGGGTTGTCTGCTGTCATTATACTGTGTGCTGTGTGTAAGAGCAGGGTGTATTTGGTGGGGTGTAAGATGTAAGACATGTAAGAGTTACACTTATTGGCTTGACAATGCTGAGTCAGAGATGGGGTTGTCTGCTGCTATTATACTGTGTGCTGTTAATAAAAGAGCTAAGGTGTATTTGGTGGGGTGTAAGATGTAAGACATGTAAGAGTTACGCACTTATTGGCTGACAATGCTGAGTCAGAGATGGGGTTGTCTGCTGTCATTATACTGTGTGCTGTGTAAAAGAGCGAGGGTGTATTTGGTGGGGTGTAAGATGTAAGACATGTAAGAGTTACGCACTTATTGGCTTGACAATGCTGAGTCGGAGGTGGGATTGTCTGCTGCCATTGTTCCGTGTCTCTTGTGGAAGCTGCTCTTGACCTGCTAACTGCTCACCACTGTCTCCGTCTCCTTTCACGAAATTTCACCTTGCCTTCACAATTCCTAGTACTTTTTGGGTTTACATTTAACGCATTTGATTCGTAATATACATTTTAAGGTGTTTTTCCTACGTGGAGGTTATTTTAAATGAGTGCGAAATCATTGTTAAATACAATTTAAAAACTCTGCTCATTGAATTTTGTATCTACACTCTGTGGCAATCAGGCCGTTACCACAAAATATGTTTTGTGCGTGTGTTTTTTGGTGAAACATAGTATTTTCATTAAATTACCATTAAGATCTTAACAAACCCTGCATTATAAAGATTGAGTTTTGCACAAGAATCGTGTAACGCATGTTTGAGTTTGATAATGTGTTGGTAGGTTAAGCTTGTAAGTTAGGAACGTTGTTGTAACTTAATTATGCGGATAAAGGCCGTCAGTCTGGGTCGTGAGGATACTTTATCTTCTTTCCAGCACACCTGCCCGGAATACACGTCACCTGCGTTTACACTTTAGTGTATCAGCCATGCACATAAATATATTAGGCGTGCTGTAATATTCCAATGATTTACAATCATAAAACTCATTTTATTATAATGGCTGTGAAAGTGTAAATGTAATGCTACCAAGTACTGTAAGGCCAGGAAGGTATACCTGCCATACCACAATGTATAAAAAACTAAAAGGCCTCATTCATTAGCGATCTACAAGTTTTCAGGTAAGTTTTGTAGATGGTTCAAAGTGTTTTGTTTGTAAAAGGGGCTGTTCGGTTTACGTCCATTCAAGAGACAGAGTTTTAAGCCTATAGTGAGAATAACGTGTTACGTTTCTTTAAACTCTTTCCTAGGGATTTAAGAGTTTGCCGACTATATTTTGTTCATCTGTTTCAGTAAAGATTTTGTTGGTAAACCCAATACAATTTTAAATGTGAAACTAAAATTACAAAGATATACGTACAGACATTCACGCTTGTTGCTATTCTTGCAAAATGTGGAAACAGATACCCTAATAAGTTCTTTACTACAAGTACTTTTAAAACAACAAAAAGGCCAATATAATGTGAAAGGCCAATTTATTCACAAGCGCTTTCAACAGCTACGCTATCATCTTCAGGCAAGCGAAGTTACATGAAAATTATTTAAAAAAATAATAATTTTTGTTGTTTTAAAAGTACTTGTATTAATTGCCAATAATCTCCGCTTCAAGATTTTATTTTAAGTTCTTTACTGGTAAGTTATAAAAACAAACACTTGCAAAACCAGAAATGTGCCTGTATACCTAAAGTTACACAATATGACAAATCACTATTAAATACTTGAAGTAAATTCTTTTTAAATCAAAATATAGGGGGATAGTACAAAAATAGCATCACGATAATAATGGCTTTGGCACGTTCTTTCTTCTTTAGTTTTTATGCTTAGAAGCTACTACTAAACAGTCCTGCCGTTTTCGTACAACGGAATAATATGTTCCAAATTCCATCCTCGAAAATATTTTAAAATTAGTTGAAGTTTGAATAGTAAGTAAGTAAAGCTGACTTAAGTTCCTTTTAATCGCAAAACGTGTCGATAGTTCAAGATAGCGCATTTCACTACAACAGTTAAAGCTGATCTCCATTGAAACTTCTAGACTTTCTATTAGTTACCTGAATTTATTGTCTGAAAACCTCTGACAGAGCACTAAGCTGGAAATAACGATTCGACGCGGAGATGAAAATGAGAAATATTTCAGAGTCAATAACGAAATTCCTTTTACAAGCTACCATCGACTTCTTTATGTATTTTTTCAAAAGATTTTATGAAATTTAAGTTATGAATATCGTTTTGTATGTCTTATCCGATTTTGTTTTGCGGCTTCAACTTAGCCAGACTAACAATATTAAATAATATACAGTTGGTTTGATTTATATCTTGCAAATTAAAGCAGTAGTAAGAGCCTTGTAACCCGTTCCTATTAACCCGTTACAGCCTTCAGATTCCATATATTTACAGTACACTAAACAGTGGGTGCACGTGAACAAGGTCAGCATGTAGAATATCTGTGTTGATACTGGTTAACCGGCACCAAAATTCGAATATACTTTAAGTGGAGTATCGGAATTTTGCACATAATTCTCAACTCCTGAACCTCAGTCATTAGGGTAGAACCCAAAACCGGGTTAAAAAATACTTCAGGTCACATTTACAAGTGTCGAAGCGTGTTTGAAAGTTCTTGATCGGAAGCAACGTGCAACGCCCTGTATACTCGGGGAGTGTATACTAAGGGGTGAGCGCTGTTAAGCAGGTTGCTTACTGGAACGTGAAGTGATGACGTCAGTATATCACTATGATGTCACGCCTCGAGGAAAATATGAGCTAAGTTTTCACCTCCTTCGTCTGAAATGACTTATTTACGTTCTCATCACACCCTTGGGACGCGCTAGTGTATAATGTCTTACAACACGAGTAGTTCGCAGCTTGCTGTGTGCCTCTAATGGCTAAGTCAGTTTACAAGTTAAATATATTTTATAAGGAAGCATTGTCAGTTTACATACAAGAGAGTCCTTACTTGGCCTGGATGAAGACACATTTATTTTAGTTGCCCGTGTAAATACAAGATGTATTAACAAACTCGACTTAATTCAAATTTTATAAAAAAAGTGCATAATTCATAATACCTGATTTTTATAACTTAAACTTTAGATTTAATCGTCTATCTGCCAGGTTTTTATTTATCCTACCAGTGTGAGTGATTTTAACAAAAGATCACACAGGGTGTTGTGGATTTGTTGTGGTCTAAAACATTCCATAACCGTTTTGCGTTTTAAATTACGCTCATTTCCAATTTTTTCATATATTAACGTGTATGAAAAAAATTTCGATTAAAAACGTATTTAGGTGACTGTATGTATACGAGTGAGATATTTTTCTTACATAAGTAACAAAAGATAAATTATAATGTCTATTATTAGAGACATTCTTTTCACATGATAAATGCAATGCAAATTTCAAGCAATCATCCTAACACGAGACTCAATAATAGATTATCCCGGCCCCAGAAAAGTGCCCATTTAATATAATATGCCTTCTCAAGTACCACAAAGCTTCCATTTAGACATGATTGTTGTTTGTGACTCATGACAAGAATCAATTGCTGGGAAGGAGTGAAAGGGAGAGAGGGAGAGAGAGTACAATAAATTCAGTTTACACTGGGGTGTGACACTGTGGCCAAACTGAGATAGATAGGGTTGGTTTGGTGTATTTACTCAATTCAAGACCGGACACTGCTGAGTTCTTGTTTATTTGCTAATTCAACCCCTGAGTTCTCAAGGGGAAGAATACTAATGATTCTATTTTATAACGTGTGAGGTGTGACTAGTGTGTTCAGAAAATATACTACAAACAGAAATAACCTACTGATGTTACACTCTGACTGTCATATTACTCGTATACAAAGCAGATCTTGGAATGGCATTATACTTGAGGTAATAAGTATAAAGAATTCAAACGATGTTCATTGGTAACGGAAGACAGATTTTAAAGTAAAAGACGTAGATTAAATTAAAGTTTATCCACAGTACAGACATTAAAAGGAAATGTTCCACCGAAGACCCAGCTATTTTACATTACTCCCCTTTTTAAGAGTTCTGGAGTAGTTTTCGTATATTTAACAAAATCATAGCCTAGGAAAGGGTGGTCAAGGTCTAAACATTTCGGAAACCCTGACATTAACTGCTAGTTGAATTGTTCATTATTATTGTTATGTGTACTCTAGAGTCTGAGCCATTCAAACCCCTCCCTCTTAAAGTAACGAAAGATTAAGATTTAAAACACATATTTTTTAAACTTAATGTGGTTGAACTTAGGGGTTTTTTTCTTTGTATGTCTCTTCAGGGCGGAAACTATGTAACCTACAGAGACGATGTATAGAGGTCAAATTTAAGCCTATAACTTTAAATTTTGCAATTTTTCGTGTACGAATTGCCGTCTCTCTTGCCAAATTTGCATAACTCTTTGTTATCAGTTTACAACAATTTAATTATACACGCATAACGATGGGTCGAAAGTTGACTTTGAAACATGGCGCAAACGAGACAGGTTTACAATGCAAAACAGGTGAAAACAGAGCCTATATACACATAGCAAACAAAACTATTTTAAGAGTATTTTTTATTGAAATTATTTTTTTTGCACAGAACAATTTGTATTTTAGTGAAGCATGATTCTGGATCGTATTTATATATTTATATTTCGAGTTATAGAGTATTATTTCCTACAAACAGGGTGCTACTCCACTATAAGAGCAAAATTCAGAATTATTTTTTACTAATAGGATACTTTGTGTGCACGTTTCGTTGCACTGTTGTCTGCCTCACATTTAACTGTACTCAATTATACCTCCTTGTTAGTCCACAAGCAACAATATAAAATTGCTTTTCGTGTTCAGCGGACATTAAAAGTCAAAGCAGGGAGGCTTGCTCTGAAAATCTTCCCTTCCCCAAACTCATCTATCAAGCCCGTCATCGCACAAAATCCTCAACGCTCCAAAAGTGTTCTGTATGTCAGCAGTTCCTGGAAAGCATACTTCCTGCATGACAGACTACTGAGATAGTCGACTATTTGTAAGCCGAACATTGCAACATTTTTGCAATGATTGTTTAAGAACAAAGACCGTCTTCTTCAGCCTTTCCTGTCAGGCCATATATATTGGCAGTTAATTTTAACAAATATAGTCTTATTTTTTAAAGGAAATACACAGCTTTAAGCCATACGCTGCTTGTCTAGGATATTATTGTTATTTTTTTATGTATAAAAGGTTCCGACACTTTTCAGACATCCTGTGTACATCCTACCCATGTACCCAGAGTGGTACAGTGTATAATGCACTATCCATTTTATGCTGGCTAGTCATCAGCTGTTGAATTATATTAATGTTTGAGTTGTTCTACCTAACTTGCTGTGTTAGCTATGGAATGGGAAACTAACAACTCTGTACTCCGTGTTTAGCCATTCATAACGGTTGGGATAGAATAGAATGTCTTTATTTTCTTAAATTCTTTTCTGTTTTCAATTTTACAATATATGTTTGTAATTAAAATAAGCAACAAATTTTCCACACTTTATCCTTAGGATGTAGAAGTGATAAACCACTAACGTAATAAGCCAATAAAACAAAACAAATGTTAGTCTCTAAGTAATAAAATAACACAAATTAAACTGTCTTTGACCTGTCAAGCTGAATCTGATTATATCTCTCGAGCCCACTCCCCCCAGTTCAAGGTACTAACGTTCTGGGCTGGACGCAACACGAACCTGCCCTTGTATAAACAAAGATAGCCAAAGCTTTTTCGCCAGCCCGTACGATCTGAATAAGGATGGTACAGTATAAAGGTCGATACAATTAAAAGAGAGAAAGTCGTCCTTAGGACAAAATAGCTACTCGTGCCGTCACCGTTCTAAGACCTAGACGCGAGATCGTGAAAGAGTTAAATACTCTGTTGACCCCAAATTTGCAGGTTTGGGCATTGTTCCAAACCTTATGTACAAAAGCTACGATAAATACTTTTTTTGTACGATTTTCATGAAACTCATTATAAATGTCGGACTCATACTGAGTTTCGGTAAACAAAACCGTATTACAATAGTCTTTAGTAAATAGTCTAGTGTCAAATCATTGCAAAATGTCAAACATTTAAAACGTTCAATGAAAATAATATACGAAATAATGCTAGTTTTCTTTTCCATACAATTCGAAGCTCACATGCAGAATTTTAATAACACGCAGGCTGTAAATGTGATGTTTCTACAATTTTCACGTTGGTCATGAATAACTAATATAATAAATTATGAATGGTAGAAGACGGGTTTGAAGGTAGACACTAAACATCATAGACGTTTTGATCACAACAATTTTAAAACTCATAAACCATCCATCGTCATTAGCGAACTACAAACAAGAGAGAATTTTGCACTAAATAACATTTCCTTTTCAAAATTAAACCAGCTTATTAAAGTCAAATACGAACTGTTCAATGAGCTAAACTATAGTCGTACATGTAGTTCAGCAAAACGTTTAGTTAGCTTTGGAAGTGCTTAAACACACATATATTCGAGTGTGGCAAGGGGAAACATTGTTCAATGTTCATCAGGTTCTCCATTGTGAGCCATTGTTAGTAACAAACTTTCTCTGTACAGTAGTTCCTATTGGCTGAGCTAACTGCTGGACTCAAGCTACAAACTAACAACAATCTACGATACACAAACACACACTAACAATCTGCCAAATACTCTCTGTTCCCTTGATACAACGATATACTCGTACCATGAATAATACATTTCATTGTACTCATGTTCCGAGTCTCAATGAACGTATACCAGGTGTTTCTAAAGAACCCCTTGATTTAATGTTTTATTAGTATACGTACAAATAAAATAATAGTTATTAAACATATATATTAAAAAGAGAATCTTCTGAAGTTTTTTCTATTACTAATAAAGTTCTATCTATATGAGCACCATTTGTTGCCCTGGCCACATCTAAACGATAATTAGTTTCTTCCCAGGTATTCAACAGCATATCCAGGCGTAACGGATGCCACACCTCCAACAATCCTCTCTTCAGATGATCAATGTCACGGACTTCTCAGAATATACAATGTTTTTTACATGTCCCAAAAGAAAAAATCTAGTTAGGGTCAGATCTGAAACCTTGGTGCCATGCAATTGGCCCGTCTACCAATCACGTGTTGGGAAAACGCTGTGGGATATCAGTTGGGACACTTGGAGCAAACCACTTAGGCCACCCAGGGCCTAGATCTGACTCCACTAGATTTTTTTGCTGAGAACATCGCTGTGTAATCTGAATCCAGTGACAATCATCTGAGAATTGTTAATAACATCCGTGCGCCTGATAACGCTGTTGAATACTATAACTAGTCTCATTTAGTATTAATAATACTGATGAACAATAGGTATCAAAACTTGAAGGTTAACTTATCATATATGTATTTAACAACTATTATTTTAACTTATATGTATACTTATAAAACAAGGTTCTTTAGAAACACCAAGTATTATATTCATCACTAGGTCTAAAATGTGACTTTTGATGCAAGCTCAAGTTTAACGTTCGAGGCACGGCCGAGTGATGAACGACACTGTTTGTATAATACTAACAAATGTTTCTATCAAATTATGTTTTGTATCTAAAATAATTCTAGTTTAACTACTTACTTGAACCTTACTACAGTTCGTCAGGTTTAGCATGGCTGGTAAGATGGGCTATAGGACCAGAAGCGGCCAGCAGAAAGTCTCAAGGCCACCGACCATGCTATACAACGAACGGTACTGGTTCTTCCTGTCTGATCATCAGTAAGTGCTTAGTATCTATTTGGAATCGATTATTTTATAGTTTATAAATTTCATATCTCTGTGGCGTAGCATCAGCTGTTTCAATGAGTTTGTTTGGAAATTTTAACTTTGGCTTTAGAAAACCAGTGTAAACAGGTCATTCTTCAAAACAATCTATATCAGACAGCTGAGTTTAAAACACTGTTTACTTTCAGTTTCTTTACAATTAAAAAAATATTGACCTTTATTTCGCATTATTATTATTTCCCGGGCCTCAAAAAATTTCTTTTAATTCTCCTGGAAAAATATATGTATCTTAAACAGTTGTTTTAGAGAAAAATGACAAAGAAGTTAAATCATAATTGTGGACGTTTCTAATCGAAGACTCGTAGAATATTTTACACCTACAGCTAAGAAATTATGTATACTTTGTTAAAGAGCAAACAATAATTTATTGATATTTTAAAACAAGCTTCCAATTTTGTCACAACTGTAGATGTAAACGAATATTTTTTAAACTGTGACTTTATACAGGTTATTACAAATGATGTTCCTGATTCTGATTATAAATATTACTGGGTAAATTTGATTTCCATTTGAATTATTCATTAGAAGAAAAACTCATACAGTTTTATTTGTACTGGTTTTTGTGCGTGTCTGCTGTTTCTTAAGTCAATTGTTGTACGTGTTATGTAATGGTTGAATTTGAAGCAGTAGTGCTTGGTGTGTGGTTTATCACATAATCCAATTTTTATTAGTGTACAACCAATTTTAGTACCATGTTTCATGAATATCCTCTAGTAACCAATCTAATGCAATCAGTCATTAAATTTTAAAACAATGAACACATGCTGGGACGGCGGGATGGATGGTGACATGGTTGACTGATGATATAACAGGATGACACTCCCTGTTATTTTTTCTTGTGGAGATACACCAAAGATAGGGTGTACAAACCACCATTACCATTAAGCAAACCTTGAGATCAAGCACAGTTACTAACTCATCGAAATAATGGATAAGACACTTATATCAGCAACGTATACCAAGAGCTTGATTATAGGATTGACATCTGTTGTAGCTACAATTGCATAAGGGTATCCGTAATCAAAAGGTGTAGTTATGGTACTTGAATGAAAACCTTTTGAGTTTTCTTAAAATGTAACTATTTTGTTTTTTTTGTAACATATAGGCTAAAATTAAATGTTATACACACTTGAAATCGTAAACATCATTTGTAATAAACTGTACTTATTTATCGTATTTATGAAATGTGTAAATGAACCAATAAAATATCAATCTCCCTGAATATATAAATATTTGTTAATGTATACAGAAAATAAACATGGCGCCCAATATTAACTGTTTGTATACAATAAATATTTTTACCAACAACTAATTTTGATGAACGGCCAACAGATATATCACCATTGTTTACTGTCTATACGTGACTTTTTTGCAACAATAAGGTTTGACCCTCAACCTGTTGAGGTACCTCCACCCACCGAAACCCCCTCCCTACCTGTGACCCACCCCCACCACCACCACAGCTATGATCAATATCTCACTCAATGCACTCCAAGTGACGTCACGCTACATCTGCTGTACTGTCATACTAATCGAGCAAACCTGTTGAATCAATGCTTTTCACTAATACAGTTTCTAATCTATGATAAACCGATGATAAATCGTAATGTTACTGAATAATGTTGCGCATAATAAAACCACTAAAATACTACTAATAATACCACATACTAAAATATACCACAGCATGCAGTTCAGTAAATGTCAAAATAATAAGGGACATTAATACTCTACCAAGAAGTAAATAATCAAAATAGTTCATTTTTATAGAAGGTATTAAACTAAGTTTAACCAGGTTACCATATCTTATAAGCTGTAGTTAACAATAGGATATAATAGGCAAGTAGTAAAATATCTAGTAAAAAGATTTAGTTGAATATTTGAATTTGTTACCGTTTTAGTATCTTGCTCTAAGTCTTACTAATCAAAAATCGAGTCTACGGCTATTTAAAACCATTTAGTATATTTTGTCGTTGTATGCATATTACAAATGTTGTTTTCTTGCGTACTGTCGCCATCTTCATAAGGTGACACAATTTACTAAGTTATGTAAAGTGCTACAATAAAATGTTTGACGCTACCGGATATGAGACAAAACTACAACTTGTATGGTAGGGACATATGTTCATATTGAGCTATTTCAGATAAAATAATGTACAATCGGGTTTAGTAATTTGTACTGGTCGAGCAAACAAACAAGAACAGATTTTTAAGCAAATAAATAGCATAACATATCACGAATGCCACTGAATACATGAAATAAGCGCAAACTCGTCTCTAACAACACACTTCAAAAAACTCGTAGAAAACATGTTACAAGAATATGTTTTACAATAAGGATTTACCGATACGATATTATGCTCCTCATAAAAAATTGACTGGAAACGTGTTTTGGATTTGGACTGGATTATTAGCACAATTAGGCAATTCAAAGCGTAACTTTTATTGAAAAGGGAATTTACATGCGATAAAAAGAGCGTGGTTATACTTAATAACATCTAATAATAATGGCTGAACCCCTTTCGGTACTTTCTTTAAGATTCAGGATTCGTTAAATTCAAATATACGATGATTTATCCTAGTTTATTACTGGATTAGTTAAATGCGATTGCCGGACTGAAAGACACATGACGTTAACTTATAAAGGTTTGCCTTCGCAGGTCAAACCCTCTTTCGTGAACCCCAAGTTCTGTTAAAGAGGTTCACTTACCACAGGCATTTGAATTTCGTCTCAAAAATATACTGACCGAAGCAGCATTTTATGAGGAAGATGAGATTATGGCATACAACTAGGAGACCTCTCAAAACTGAAAGACATGCATTGATAAGAGTAAGAAAAGTTCAAATGAACGAAATGAGCGAATAGATATTGCTGTAGGCCAAACATGTAATGTAGTCTATGTCTAAAAGCTATTGTAATGTGATTGCGAGAACAATTCTCAGAAAATATTGACGATTTCAATATAATGTACACAGTTTGTGCAATAAAATACTCTTGTATACTACAAACATTTCGTGCAATCTTTAGAGGATTTGTGACAGAATAACTGTTTTAGAAACGTTTAAACGCAACTGTACGAGTACATTGGCTAAGTTAATAACTTATAGTAAGACAAGAACCATTGCACTGCCATGAGTAGTATACAATCCGGTTTTATACCCCAAACTTTAACATTGCTAAATTAATAGAAATTAATGTAATTTGAAGGAATAGTTAGACATTTAACAAAGCCATTTTCAGTTAGCGATGATGACAGAGGACACGGGCCCGGCCTGCAGATCATTCGCCGGCCTCATCTATCAAACCTGTCAGCACATAAAGTCCACCCTTATCACACATGTTGACAATCGAAATCATAATATTAATGTTTTGGAGGATTAGGAATCACTGGGCGCTCAACATCCCCGACACAACCTCGCTACTGTGTTTAGATTACTGTTTCGTGTGTACTCAGAAACTTTAAACATATTAATTGGGTTAATCTCAATTCACTTTCGAGTCTGTGAGCGTAGCGAGCAGCCTTATAACACTTGTCGTAATAGAACATACAAATCCTAAGGCGAAGGTCCAAAGCCCGCGATGCCGTCGTATGGCCCGTGATTACACAAAAGGCCAAACTGAGGCCGAAGGCCGAAATGAGGTTATGTGGGGCGATTGGAGTAACAAATTGCAAAGGAGATCCGACTCACTTATGCCAGTGGCGTTTTAGCTCTTAGCTGCGTGTCAGCCTGGTTTCTAATAATTTCACTCTTTACTACTTGTTTGTGCTGATAAAGTCTATTACATGTTTAAAACCACAAGTGCAATGTCCTTAAAAAAATAGTATTCTGCTCGTAAACCTTTTGGCAGTTTATATGCTATCAAGTATTTTTAGGATGACGAGCTCTCGTTTGTTAGAGTCATTTTCCTAGACTCACTCATTTAAAAAGTTCTACTAAGGTAAAATATGATGGTTCAGTTTACTGTATCTCTTATTGTTTAAAATACGTTCGATGTCAAACTAATTATGAACAATATTAATATTTTGCCCACAAAACATCAAGGGATACTAACACTTGAATAAATAAACCCGTAAGGTTAATCCGTTTCTCTGCTACGAGTATGATACGTGGCCGTATTCTCTGAATGTACAAAACTAACTGCTGAGTGTGACAATATACAATCAACCATCAACTCTGTATTCAGCTCTCTCATTGCAAGTCATCCCTTCTTGAGAGCTTTGAACAATGGTTTACTCCACACCAAACCCCAGCTACCAGGTTTAGGCTTTTACCTGCTTTAAAGATTTTGAATTTCTAATATTGGTTTTAGCATTATTTCTAAACCTTGTTTATTCATTCATCCTTAACTAAAAAATACCACTGTCATGCTCTCTCAGACTTTAAATCCATTTGAATTTCTAACAGGTGGAACTATAAAACAGTCCATTTACTCTACCATAGGATTGGAAAGACCCTCTTTGCTTAAAACCAGTTAACATTCAACTGGAAAAACAATATCAACAACCTGAACCATATTGCTAAAAGTCTTCCTCTCATGGCAAACTTCAGGTTCTTATCAATATAAGTTCATTTCAAGATGTACAACTAAATAAAATAACAAGGCTAAATAAAATAATCATAGTGCAAATCAACAAACTAGTTCGATTGGTTAACTACATTTTAATTATTAAAGTCCTGACCTTTATGTCGAAACTCTCTCTAAGAAGAAGTTAAGACGTTTCGGAAATTGTTTGTCATAATCTGAGACAGCAAACTGGTAGATGTTGCTCAAAGTTTAATTCTCAGGAATTGAAGTGCTTTCTGTGAGTTGCTGTCATTTCTTGCACAAGATCACGTAGCAGGCGAGCTACTTGGTATTCCAGCTGTTGCAATGGAGAAAATGCACTTAAAACAGACCGAGTCCTTCGGGTTCAACCAGATGAATAGTACGAGTACTTACAAATGAGGTAGACAGGTGTGAAGCATATCTTTAGTATCATCTAGTTTTCTAATTAATTAATTAATAAAGAAATTTGAAGACAAAATTTGAGGACCGAACCGGGACTCGAACCCGGATCTGTTACTTGCCGGTTAAAATACTTCTAGATTTGAAAGCATTAATAAGTGGGTCGGATGGTGTAATAGTTAGCATACTTACCAAGAAAGTGAAGAATCCGAATTGGAGTAGTCGGTTAAGTCCACCATTTTTGTTTCAAATTTGTATAGTTATTAATTAGTTATTTAGCATTCATATAAATTTAGATTTATAATAAATCATTTGACATACTCGTAGTATTAAAATTGTTTGTAATATTTACAGCTTCTTTTGTAATATTTATAACTTGCTCTTGACAATCATCTTTAGGATAAACATTCAGGTTTGAATACTTCTACATTTGAAGGCATACATAGGTGGGTCGTATGGTGTAGTGGTGAGAATACTTACCTGGCAAGTGAGAGAAGCGGGTTCGAGCCCGGTTCGGTACACAAATGTTGTCTTCAAATTGTTTAGTAATAAATATTTTTAGTATTTACATACTACACATCTAACTCGGTTGGCAGATAAGTTAACTGTTTGGTATGTGTAGCTAGTGAAATACAATTTTGAAGTGCAACCAGGATGATAGAAATGTGTCATAAATAATACTTTGTTAATTATGATGTATGCTGTTTCAGGTTGCCGAAGAATATCACTTTCATATTAGGTGAGTTTACCTTTGGTTCTTTCTCTCAGTACATTATTACATTAGAAGTATTTTATGCACTGAACATAGCTAATTTGATTAAATTTCTCACGGGAAAAATGAACAAGTCACAATTTTACAGTAGTTAACGTTTATTGCTGCAAGCGTTATTAAATGTAACAATTGGAACGTGATTAGTTAATCTAGGCTGGTTCCATTGGTGGCGAGGGTGCAGTTTAGTTATTATGGCTCACCAGATCATAGCAGTAATTATGATAATATCAAACCATGTTACGATCATGTATGCCATACGGGATTAATTCAATGACACATTGATTCTAGAGGCCTATTATGCCTCTACCGCTATTGCAGCCGTTTCATTATCAGTTAGCTGACACACACAATAATTCGGTTTAAACTCTATATGTATATGAATAGTAGTACACAGGGTGTCCAGTAATTAAGGGATCAAACTTCACCAGGTGATTTGTCAGGTCATAATAAACAAAAATGTCCTATAACACATAGGCCTATCTCACTTGGTTTTCCGTCTGTCTGTCTATCTGTGTTTTTCACTAAATATAATTTTTATCTCCGAAGTCAACTAAGTTAAAAACTTCTAACTTTGCACATTTGTAAGTATAATCAATACCAATATTTAAGAAATAAATTTGACATATTTTCACTTCCGGTTGAAAAATAACAGTCATATGAAATTTTAAAAAGCTTAATAACTCAAAGTCTTTAAGCTTCGTGAAAAATGTAGAAGAATAACAATACGTGGCAAATGTTTGTAGGCTATGAACATTTTAAGACCAAGTTTGTTGTGTTGCAAAAAGTAATAACGGAGATATCAAAGTTTTCCTGAACACACTCCTCTATTTATATTTGAGAAACATATGTAAATAAAGGTTTGTGGTCAGAAAAACTTTAATTACTCAATTTTTACTTATCGCAGCACAACAAACCTGGTCAGCACACCTTTATTTACATATGTTTCTCGAATGTAAATAGAGGAGTGTGTTCAGGAAAACTTTAATATCTCCGTTGTTACTGATTGCAGCCCAACCAACTTGGTCTTAAAATGTTTTACAAACATTTGCCACGTATTAATATTCTTCTGTATTTACCATAAAGTTTAAGGGTTTTAAGTTATTCAACTTAGAAAAATTTAAAAGGCCGCCATTTTTAAAGTGGAACTGAAAATTAGTCAAATTTATGTTTCATACACTGGTATTGGTTATACTTACAAATGTGCAAAGTTTGAAGTTTGTAACTTAATTAACCTCGGAGATAAAAAGTATTCAGTGAAAAACACAGACAGGCAGACGGATGGAAAACTAAGCGTGATAGGCCTATGTGTTTTAGGACATTGTTTGTTAATTATGACCTGACAAATCACCTGGCGAAACTTGATCCCCTAATTACTGGACACCCTGTATGTATATGAATAGTAGTACATTTCTTAACCAAATCCAGAAAGAATCTACATATAGATGTTTATATTGTTATACATTTTCTAACTGATATTGCAATCTTACTCAGATAGTTGTTTAACCCCATCCAAGCTAGTAACTATTATGAGCAGTTATAACACTTGCAACTAAATATCAATTTGTTTTGCTGATTGCATTAAAGTTTTAAAGATTATTCTAACACTACAAAGCGTGTAGACTTAAAACGTTTTTAGGTTTAATATCGCTCTCCACTTGTTATGATGTGTTATTATTTTAAACGGTTTGCATTTATGAAGTAAATCATTTGGATAGTATTGTTTACGTCCAGTAATGTAAGTTGTCTGCTTCCAATTAAAATGAAAACAGCTTACAAATAGGTAACAAGATTAACCTAAAAATTGTCAGTACAACAAAAATTCAATTTAAGTTTTGTAAGGAGAAACTATACAAGTTTGGATTTAAAACAACATCAAAACGCATGCATAAAACATATGTTTTATTACACTATTGAAGTTGTTGAGCTTCTCAACCAAAACGTTATACGTTCAATAACTAATGTAATAAACAGCTTTTGTTTTAAAATCGACGATACATACCTATACATGTATAATATATTAATTTAACAATACGTCTTTTGCCAACTTACAGTTAATCTTATAATTATAATAACCATTAGCTATCACAACGTCCTGAAGAAGTCTTAAACAAATTTAAAGACAAATGGCAATTTTTATTTCTTTTCTTTTAGCCCTTGTTATATAAATCAGTTTTTATCAGCTAACTAATCCTATTTTCGAAGCAAAGTACCAGATGTGTGGGTGGGATGTATTTGTCTTTTTTGCTGAATATGTAAACTCTACTAAAACATAGATGGACGAAATGAACAGAATGGTGGATGCGCAAATTAATTCCGAATTGATTCTAGCTTGGACACGCATATGTGAACAGTCATCAGTGGCTAGTGACATGGCCATATCCGAGATCCGTTGATAGATTGGATCAATTTCGACGAAACCCGTAGATTACCGCCAAATCTATTTTAATATTTTTTAACCTTTCAATAATTTCTCAGTAACGAATAAAAGTATAAACTCCTTTATTACTGGTTTGGGAGGGGTTACCATCCCTAGATAGTGTTAGGGTACTCCTAACTACTTGTTGTTGACAAGGCATAAAAAAACAAAACTTAAGATTACCTCCTTTCTGTTCTTAATCGAAGTAGCGTTGAAAATTTACTGAATTTCAGCGTCAAATATTGTTACTAACACGTTTATTTTAAAAATCAGATTTTGTTTAACGGCTTTAAAAAATGAGTGCTACGCTACATTCTGCTGAAATTGAAATGCTAAGCCCAGACGTTACACAACGTCAGTGAAACCCAAAGTTTAGAACACGTATTAAAAGTTGTATTTAATTGTCTTTATAACAGTCGTATTGCCAGTCTCTTTTCAGTGCTAATGTTACATTGCGTTTAACCACACTTTGGTTATAAGCATTGAATAAAATGTCCAAGTATCATTGATTTGTCCTTTATAAGTTTTCTTCATTATTATGTGCCACAAGAAAGGTCAAACTTTACATTTTGGTCTACAGACTATGAAATATTTGGTGTTCAAAACGATACATTGTAACGTATCCTTTGTATGTAGCTGTCACTGGCACACACTGTTTCATGGTGAAGAGGTTGTTTACAAGAGTTTTGTGAGGGATGCAGAGCAGTTGACGGTTTATGTTGGTCACTTGTCTGCCTGGTTTATGTCCCTCTCTGCGCTCCTTCAATCAGCTTATCCAATATAATAGTGACAAACAAGATCACTAGTGACAGTTGTTGACTCATACAGTTTACACCGGTACAAACCGTTTCATGGTGAAGAGGTTGTTTACAAGAGTTTTGTGAGGGATGCAGAGCAGTTGACGGTTTATGTTGGTCACTTGTCTGCCTGGTTTATGTCCCTCTCTGCGCTCCTTCAATCAGCTTATCCAATATAATAGTGACAAACAAGATCACTAGTGACAGTTGTTGACTCATACAGTTTACACCGGTACAAACCGTTTCAGGGTGAAGATGTTGTTTACAAGAGTTTTGTGAGGGATGCAGAGCAGTTGACGGTTTATGTTGGTCACTTGTCTGCCTGGTTTATGTCCCTCTGCGCTCCTTCAATCAGCTTATCAATATAATAGTGACAAACAAGATCACTAGTGACAGTTGTTGACTCATACAGTTTACACCGGTACAAACCGTTTCATGGTGAAGAGGTTGTTTACAAGAGTTTTGTGAGGGATGCAGAGCAGTTGACGGTTTATGTTGGTCACTTGTCTGCCTGGTTTATGTCCCTCTCTGCGCTCCTTCAATCAGCTTATCCAATACAACAGTGACAAACAAGACCACTAGTGACAGCTGTTGACTCATACAGTTTACACCGGTACAAACCGTTTCAGGTGAAGATGTTGTTTACAAGAGTTTTGTGAGGATGCAGAGCAGTTGACGGTTTATGTTGGTCACTTGTCTGCCTGGTTTATGTCCTCTCTGCGCTCCTTCAATCAGCTTATCAATATAATAGTGACAAACAAGATCACTAGTGACAGTTGTTGACTCATACAGTTTACACCGGTACAAACCGTTTCATGGTGAAGAGGTTGTTTACAAGAGTTTTGTGAGGGATGCAGAGCAGTTGTTGGTTTATGTTGGTCACTTGTCTGCCTGATTTATGTCCCTCTCCGCGCTCCTTCAATCAGCTTATCCAATATAATAGTGACAAACATGATCACTAGTGACAGTTGTTGACGATCTCTGTTGATCACTTGTCTAGCTAGTTTATAATCATCTCTGCGCTCCTTCAATTCTTTTTTTCCAATACAACAGTGGTAAACAAGACTATTAGTCCAAATATCATTGATTTGTCTTTTTTAAGTTTTCTCAAAATTATGTGCCACAAAAAGGTCAAACTTTAAACTTTATTCTAAAGGCTATATGAAATATTTGGTCGTGAAAACCATACACTGTAACATGCCTTTTGTAAAATTACACAGATGTGGAAAACGTTCTTGTGAGCTTAACAATGCAACCAAAAATGTTCAACAGTTGACTTTTTTTATAAAAAGTCCTTTGTGAATTATTTGTATTAAAAATTCATAAGTTGAGTTATTAGACACGGCTGATTTTCACATAGGCCTAGTAGCTATAATCGTCTAAAAACAAAATTTGTATTTTTGGAAACTTTTGGTAAACCGGGGATAAGTTTGAGCACTCTGTTCCTAGGGTTTCTAGAGAATTTTAAACCAGCTCTAGGGGTTGTACAATTTCTGTGCAAGCCAAGAACATTACATTACATGTACATCCTACTATCTATAAAATTTCATGTTTGAAACTCAACCAACACTAAAGTTAACTTGTTTACCACTCTTGTTCACATGTTGGGTATAATCCGGTACCTACTGGTCATGTGAACAACAGAACACTTTTGGGGAGTTGGGTTGTGCAACCTGTTGAAACATGTACATTACCCCCTTCCCGTCACTAATCCCCCTCTTCACATCGCCAACACCGGAACATTCAGTCTGACACAACAGGCTTTAATCAATACCTGCGTAGTCATGTCGTCCGCACAGGTGTTCTTAAAACTCATTTATTTTATCTGTCTAGCTCTCCCGACTGTTTGCTGGTTATGATGTAGGCACATGAAATTACTTTATTTAGACTATAACTTTACCTAAATCTATCTGAAACTAACTGTTTACACAAAAATTAAACTGTAATTTTAATTAGTTTCTTGTGGCATATGGTCTCAAATTATAAATCTTTGTTTCTTACTTGATGGATATCCATTGTTTGAACGTATGGGAATCAAGCAATGTATTTCAAACATAGCTTTTTATTAATTTTATTTGTAATGCTACTGTACTTATGGCTTGGGTAGTAGGCTATTCCCAAAATAAAGCAGAAATAATAATGGTAAAGCCTGCATTTAGTTTTTGGTTTGTTTCGATACCTTGATAATATTTTTTAGTCACGTTACACCTATGAACACATTTAAACATATATTATCCAACTAGTGGGTGGTAGCGTTATCAAAATATGTTACTCTCCTTCGAACTGCCAGTTAGTTTTTAATATTATGTTCCGTCAAATCTCTTTTGTCAGCTTTTAAATGATCTCAGCAGTTAGATTTTAAGCTTGGGTACCCTAATTTCAATTTATGCACTGTTGGAATGAAGTGGAAAACATTAGATTAAATTGTAAGGGTACGTTTTATATGTGAATATTTTATGTAGTATTCTCGTCATAATCAAGTATTAGAGCAAGAGGGTTAGGAAAAACTTAGAAGACAATTATATAACCCACCACCGTATCTCGAGTTGGTTTTGACGAATAAATAACTAATACTTTCAAACGTTATTAGTTAGTAAATCTATGGGATTCAGGCCCAGGTTCCTAAAATATCTGAATAAATAAATGTTTTATTCCATAAAAAACATACATTGCATTGAAATCGTTAATTATTTTGAAAGCTACAATTTTGCCACTAATACTTACATCAAAACATACAATATTTACAATCATACTGGCTCATTAATTTGAATTATCCCACTTAATCATCCGAAGGCCGGTAGCCATTTTCACTAGTTCTCCCATTGATGTGCCAAGAACTCGTCTGAACGATAGAAAGTGTTCGCGGTCAAAACTGCTTTCAGACAAGACTTCAGCGCCTGTGGCGTTGGAGCACATTTTATCTAATTTGGTAATTTGTTGACAAAACGGGCTCCTGCCTGAGAACGCAAACGCTCGTAAACCACCGTTCCGTGTCGCCCAGCTCGGTAGTTTTCCTGCCTCTAGTTTTATAAGAGTGTTTGTCTACACCTCTTGTGGTATGTTTACACCGATCTTATCGCTGATCTATATTATGATAAGCTTGGCACAAGTTATAAGCTGCAGATAATTGTCAATTAGAAGAAGTTATTTATTTAGTTTACATTACGCAGCACTCTGTAAATTATTGTAAACCTGCAGCTTGCGTCATCTGCTCACTCGCATTTTCCTTCAGTGTCCGTTGTTGTCGGCACAACCAGGACTTAATATACATACAAATGTACATACAACTATACATACAAATGTACATACAACGTATATTAGGTCCTGGGCACAACTGCACTGTGCTAAACACTGCTCTCGGTTGCGATAACTCGGCAGTATTTTATAGAGTATTCGAGTTAAAGCAAAAACTAGCTTAGTATATACTTACAAAGTTGTTGAGTGGTATAGCAAAATTTTACTAAAAATAAATCAGATAACACCCAGTAGTATTGTGTTGATTGATACAAATGTATACATTATTTTTTGGGATAACAAAATGTTATAACTAAAGCATAACTCATAAACTTAT
Organism: Matsumurasca onukii; assembly: GCA_018831715.1. NCBI lineage: Eukaryota > Metazoa > Arthropoda > Insecta > Hemiptera > Cicadellidae > Matsumurasca > Matsumurasca onukii. The sequence continues at coordinate 39,593,619 of CM032060.1, read as the reverse complement.
TTGTTGTAAACGAATTGTCGAATAAAAACATTTTCAGTTTGATAATTTGTGTCTAACATGGTAATTTGTTAAAGTATTTTGAAAGGTAATTTCTGATATATTGCATATATCGATGTCTATGTCCTTTATTAAACTAAATGGATCAGCTGTGATGGATTTGCTGTTTCGATCTAGCATACTGTGCTAGAATTCTGCCTAGCATGCACACTCGGTAGCTCGGGTACAGTAAACAAGCAATGAGGCACAACATGGCTGAGTGATGGCGGTAAAAGCTTTGCAATAAGTTCGTTAAAAATGTATAACTGTTATTCGTTTGAAGCAGTTTTTATTGACCGCGACGCAGTTTGTGCTTCTCAATATTTTCAATATTGATGACTCGTGCGGTTATTGAAAAGTACTTCTTTATTTGTTCACCATGTAATTGAAATTGTATGTATAATATTAACGACAATTGAATGCACATAAATTTTACTATACACACATTATTCACAAACCTTTCCAAACAAGTTATGCTGCAGTAGTTTTGAATATAGTAATAATTTACAATTGATTGAGGGATATTTAAAGGTATGTAAAGTTTTGGCTAAATATCAACATAACAACACTCTTGAGCAAAATTGTTTGCTCAAGATTTTCGTGACTAGTCATATATTAAATTGTATACAAACTACTTCATTTTAAATCCTGGTTTTGTAGTTTAATTGGAGTTTTACAAATGTTATACCTACTTTTACCTGTAATGAAATACCTTGTACGCGAGTTGAAGGTTCAATTAACTATTGAGTCCTAAGTACAAATATGTAGGTACTTCGTCACTCCTGTGTGGCATCATCGGTGTTGTCTTCCTATTTACACAATATACATGTTGTCTTTTATTCTTTCAGATTAAAATTATTATACGAGCAAATAATCTGTGTACATTTGTCTAGAGATAACATCTTTAACCACAAATGCGTAAGTTATATATTTTTGTATTTATATAAAGCCTAATTTTAAAGTAAAGTATAACAGATGCTACTAAAAATCATATAACCATATAGAATCTTATATAGTATCTGATATGTAGCTTTTATCCCTGTCCGTCACGTCTAAAGGCGTACAAATTAATACCATCTTTCGTTTCAAATTAGAGAAAAGGGACATGTTATCTGACTGATGGTTCCTTATCGGGTATGTGGAAAAGAGGTTTGAGTTAACGACAAAAAGAAACAAATGAAACTTGATTTTATTTTTGAACAGTTTGCTAGAACTAAATTTTAAACTAGCCTTCCTACATTTACCAATATTTACCAGGCAGATTATACGCTCGAAAACACAGAGATAAAATACACACACAAATAGTACTGACACTATATGAAATTCGTTGTAAAAGCTAGCTGGAAACCACGTGTTTGATCTATTCATGTGATGGATTTGATGGAGGGTTAAGTAGAGTTTCAGTTTTCATGTTTCCGAGTGACTGGCGGCGAAGTGCAACGTGCAGCGATCTCGCTAAGTGCCACTTGCCTATAGTTCACGTGAAACACACATGTCAATCAGTGACGTCACACGCTTTGTGCAAGCCTCATCTGGAAATGCGATCTCAGTCATTCGTTAAATGTTTGAATTGCTTTTAGCTTGAATACGTGGTTGTTCATACGGTTGAAATACGAGTTTCGTAAATGTGTTCAGCCAGATTTCAGAGTTAAATGTGAGGTTTCATTGCAACTATCAGACTATTTCAGTTTATTAACCCTATTAAAACGTTTAAAGTGCAATAGTTTTGCTTCCTTAAGAACTCGTTAAGAAAAAGTACTAAATACTTTGGTTAAAAAATAAATAAGTTAAATGCAACTTAAACTTAGGACAACGAAAGTTTGATTTCTTATTAATATTACACTTTGTCGGGTATTAAAATATTATACAGGGTGAGTTAAAGAGTGGATACACCCTGTTAAATTTTAAATGGGTAAATATAGAGAAATGAAACTCAGGAACCCATAGAGAAAATAAAACTAACTTTAAATCAATACCACATCTTTGCTCATTGCCCCAAAATGGTTTATTTTAGGGGAGCTCATTTTTAAATATTAAGACACCCTTTAAGTTTCATATCATTTTAATGCTAAGTAAAAGGAGAAGTACTGTGGAAACTAGAGCTCCCTATCTCAACCCAGTATAAAATGGCAGGTCATTGGAATTAAGGAAAACCTAATAAAGACGTGTGAGTTATAGGTATAGAAATACCTATTAAAACGGATTCAGAGACAAATGAAACTCAGAAAACCTTTGTAGGAAATAAGAATTAAAGTTTTAGCCAATATTGCAGCTTTGCCCTATTCCCCAAAATAGGATTTTGGGGTGCAACTCAAAATGTTAAAACAGTAAGACGTATTCAGTCACACTTCGTTTTGAAGGTCCTGGTTAAAGAGGTAGAACTGTAAAAACGAGAGCTTTCTATGTCAATCCAGTACAAAATGGCAGCTCATTGAAATTAAGTAAAACTTATGGCTACCATTACTCAAGAATCACATTAATAGTAAAACCCTCTCAATAAGAAAAAGCTTAAATATTACATATGATCAATAAATTGCTATTTATTGCACAATATTCGTTCCTCTTTCGTTAAGCGGAACACTTATATTTACAGAAATCCCCTAATCCATCTCTCTACAGAGCAGCAGAAGAGGATTAAGCAGGATTTACTGACGCGTCCGTTCAATGTGGCGTTTCTACCTGTTTTTTCATTTATTTTCATTTTCAGATGGATCCAAGATTCTAATGACACTCGACTTTTATCACTATGCATTTTCGAAATAAGTATGTTTACGATAAAGTTCTCACGTTCTAACTCTATCGTGTTTGGTTAGTTTAAAACCACAACAATTTACATGAAGGCCAAACAAAACTAGCAACATCTAAAATGTTGAAATCTTAAATTGTTTTCTGTAAATACTTGAGTACCGCTTCAAGTACAAGATGCGATGGTTCGGTTAGGTTGGCGAAGTAGTAGCAGAGACTGCGTATCCCAAGGTCAGCGGTCGCTGGCTAACTCGTTACTCAAGTCAATTAATAATTGGATAATTAACGTGTTAAAACATATATTATTTTCCTGCATACAATCAAAACTAATACTGTGGTTAGCTTATCATTCATTGGGACAGTAGTTCGAGTATTTTAAATATTGGTAGACCAATATTTGTTTTATAAGTAGCTACAAACAAATTACTTTTTTATTTCATCTATCTAAGGGCTTTACTTTATTGTATTAAAATGTTGCAGTATGTTTTCGTTTGAAAAATATTGCTCATAAGTGTGTATTATAAATATTATTCGTTATGATTAAAAGTAGGATTTTTAAAATTCATCAAACATATTTGAACTTAGTTTTGTCACTTTAAGCGGCAAGATAGTTTTAAGACTCGTTGTTACTCTTTTGATTTAAATTGTTCCTGTTACAGGGCCTAATTAACTCAGTGCTATTTTTTACAAAACAGGTAATTTTACTAATTTTGACATGATCTAAAACAGCTTGTTATGAGATTCATCTTTAAAACACAGAAAATAAAAATATCAAGCGAGTAACAAGCGATGATTTTTGGTTGATAGTTAATGAATAGTCATATATTGTATTTTACAATGGCACTATACAAATACTGGAACTACCTTATACTTATTGTCCGTTTAGGTTTTCTCATTCAAATATAAAATTACAAAATACTTAATATACTAGACTTTTTATCAAAGTCAACTATTGAACCAAAAATCTTTTAAACCTCAATTTAAAAAATATAGTTGAATTGAAATTACAAGCACTCAAATTACAAATGGTGACTATGCCACTAAACTCTGGGACTTGAGATGGCGGGTTCAGATTCCGCTCTAGGCGTTCGGTTCTTTACCACTCCAACTTTGATTCACTTTGAAGCCAGTGAACAGCTTTGTCTAGTAGCGAATGCTGGTAACAAATACTGGAATCAAAGCCGTGTCGGGTTCACAGCTAACTAACCACTCGTCCCGATTCCAAACACTGTCCAGTCACGTGGTCCTACTGGGCCCAACCGTGGGCTATTAAATATTAAATCTTTCAATTGAAACTGTACTGCAATGTTGCTTGTTTGATTACCCCGTTTAACATATTTCAATTTGTTTGTAAGTAACTACAACTCATGCGCTTTGCAATCCCAGAATTAGCTGTAATTACTTAAAACTGTATTTTGCTTTCAAAATCGAAAAGGCAGTTGACTTGACAACCCTGCTAATGGATTACCTAATGAGTTTTCTAAACGTGTGGGCCTAACCACAAACCCATTAACAATAATCAATATGTTGATAATTAAATACTTAATTGCTCATTACACATTCATAGTAAATACAATATTGAGTTGAATCAGGTTGTAATGCAATGTGCAACAATGTAATGCAATAACATTAACAAAAGTCAATTACTATAGTCAATTATAATAATGACCAACAAAACTACTCGTAATACATATTACAAGAGCCCAATAGTTGACTTCATTGCTAAGTTGAGACAAGTTAAATTTACGTATCACTATTCCATAAGTTTTCCTAAAACCAGTCTTATCAAATCGTGTATATCATTTGTTTGTGATTTGACATATTAAGAACTTTCTACCTACAAATATTTAAAACTATTTCTTTGGACACACCAGACGAGATGAGTTAACCCTACAACACCGGATGTGTCATTCAAATGAACTTAAAGAATGCTTGGTAATTTTTCTAATACATAATCAATTATTAATAAATTATGGGACTGGAATCAAAACCATATTGAAACGCGTCATTATGCAACACTGCAAAAAGAATATTCTAACAAAGATGTCCATGCTATAATATTTACCAAAAGTTGTAAAATAAAAATGAAGGTAACAGATTTTTGAGTTAACCCTACACTATTTATATTAAAATTGATCGCAATTGGTTGGAAATGTCTCACGAAACGTGTCTTGACAAATGCCACAATATCGGATATAAACATCTGTGAACCAATATTGATAATCAGGACTCGACTTGAACACAAAGCATTGTTGGCCAACAGTAAGAACGAGCAGATAGAACGTAACAATGGAGACCAAGAATGCTCGAGGTTTTCTCGATATTTGGTCAAATCGTCTCTTCTTACATTGGTCCAAACATAGAAACACAACAAAGCACCTGAACAAACTGAGTTTTACTTAGTTTCTCAAAGCTCTTTGTTACTTTATCAGTTAAACATCGTTTCTTTTCTTGGTTAGATTAATCAATCTTTCCTTCCAAGAAACCTTTTAAGTATAAAACCACGAACAAAACCAGTATAAATGGTGTACAATAGTATGCATTAAATTCTGTAGATGGTATTGTTCTAATTCAGGTCATTAAGGTCAAAGTCAAGGAACTAATTAGTAGCTACTGTTGATCTGTAGCCTCCGGTACATAATACTGTATACGTTCCTGTTTACGCTGTGTTCCGCCCTAGAATTTAGACGCCCATGTATGGATCAAACATAATAAATGAAAACATAATATATAAATTGAAAACGCACAACCTACACAAGCTATGGTTACAGAACACCACATTATAATGCACGAATAACGAAAAAATATATACAGAATTTGAGAAAACATTAAACAAATTATCTTTATTAAACAGCATTGTATTCCATCAAATATTTTTTTTGGGAAGATTTGTCAAAAACATCGGATTTTACATCTCAAAACTTGTAGAACGGTTTGTACCTAGTTTATATGTTTATCTTTTATAACTAGTCCCCACTAGCTGTTTTTCACTGAATATTTGAGGCATATTAATATTATTTAATATCCATTTAGGCTGTTGAATTTACCTATCGATTAATTTTACTTAGACTTTGGTGAGTTCAACATTTAACCTGGAACTTTTTGCTATCGACTACAAAAACCAATAACAAAAAATGCAACATGAACTGGTATGAACTGACGACTCAGCCTGCAAGATGGCCGTGACGACAAGACAAGGGGTTGAATCGATCAGCAGACTCTGCTGAATGAATGGTTTAGTGGCTGAGATCTTGAACCTTGCATTGTGAATATTCCCCCTCACTTGATATCAATGCGTATTGTGCTCCCTTCATCTCCAACGGGCAACGTCGTCCGTTCACAATAACTCGAGCACTCAAAGTCGAAGGTAAACGAAAATACTGATTTAGGACAAAGTAGTCAACTGCCTGTGTCCATGGGCTGCATCATTGGGCTGAAACCTGGCGTGACTAATTTCGTGAGTTCGACTCCCGACATTGGCTAGGCCTCTTTTCCTGCAAGCATTGTTTGTACTGTCCATTACGAACCCAGGTGGACTCTCTTGGTTATTGGCTAGGCCTTTGAACAATTTTACCAGAGTAAAAAATAAGCAAAATCCGCATCGATTGGACTTAGGCATCAGGAATTTATTGGTCGATTTAAATATAATGGTTTTAAACATAATTGGAGAAATATTATTTTTAACGAAATGTTTTTGTTAGTAGCCTGTATTTTGTGGAGGTTTTATTTTGTTACTATCAATATTTCTATATTCTAAATAATTTGAAACTGTGCAAAACACTACGGATAAGTCCTGTTCACAGAATACTCGTTATGCTTTGTATCGATTCAATAATTAGGGTGTTTGTAAAAAGAACTCCCTGGCTATGTTGTTGAATATGTCAAAGAAGTGAAGGTTTCAAGAGCCTAAACATCATAATATTGTTTTCCACATAGCGTTTTCCATTATAAAGTAAATATTCTACACAATATATATTCTAAAAAAAGGAAATGAAGCCGTAGAATAATTTTACAATTAACATATGTCCGGATAAAAAGAGGATCTATTCCTCATCCCAAAGACCCTCCCAGAAGTTCTCATCCTTTCACTTATATTCTATCTTGTAAGTAGTATTTGTATATACCAGTAATTTGAGCAAGGGAAATTAAAATTCTAGGTTTCGAAGGGATGCATAGCGTTGTTGCCCTTAAAGCATTACCTAACCTAACGTAATGGAAATTTTCTAGCAGGAGATACATTTAGCTAAATACAAAATAATTAAATGAATATCCAAGTTGGACGATAAGTCAAACATACATTGACAATGTCTAGTAACATTCCTTAACTAGTAATGTTAATTTTTCTTCAGTGAGTTATTGGTAAAAGTATACAGTATACAGTTTCAAAACTAAACATATTGAAACTTTTCACAACTTTACTTTATTAAGAGCTTCGCCGGCAAAAGCCGAAGATGCCTTGGGCCAGTGGAATTTAGCTCTTTAAAAGTTAATAACTGTGAAAGGTTTTGTATATGTCAAACATTGGCGTGTGATCTGGGATCTTTAAATTCAAAACTTTTAATAAAGCAATATACATACAACTGTGTTATCTGGTTTATGTAAATAAACTTACAAGGAGATTCCGAGAAATTCTGAAAAAGCAAGTAACTCAGGGTTAATTAGATTTAAATGGATTTTAGATTACGTCCGGTCGGAGAAGTTGGTTTATTTCCTTTGCATAAATGGTTTTATTGCATTTAAGACTAATCGTTCACTAGGCGTTCAGTCTAATAAACTATAATTTTCCATTTCAAAGTCAAACTATTAGTTAATAGACTTCAAAAGTGATTTCAAAGAAAGGACTACTGTCTTATCGTATTACCAATATGAATACATTATAAACTTTCAAGTGCTCTAAAAATATTTTAATTAATACAATGCTAGTTTTAAGGATGAGCAAAATTTTAATTGTTTAAAAAGAAATAAGAAAACGTTTGAGTTTAAAACTAAAATAAGTGTAAACTTATAGACTGCAAAGATGATCTATACACATGTGCGTACCTCAACGTACTAGCAGATCTAAAATATACTAGCAGACAAAAGAAATCCTAATTTTTAATACACACGAGTACGTAGCATAAATACAACACATTGAAATTCGGTCGACAACTTGGCTTAGAGCTTAGTTTATGTCTAACAATGCATCACCTGTCTAGAAGAATTGGTTATATTTTCATAAGTATTTTTCTTTGAACTTTATATTTACATTTTATTTTAATTTTGAACCTAGATGTTCAAAGCTACGGTTTGCTACAAAGCGGCGACACCTTTGTTACAGCCTAATATAATGGTTTGTTTACAATGTAATCATGTGAGAGTACGGTAGCTGCTCCTATAATATGGTACCATTAAAAACAACACAGGGTCGTAAAAGACGGCTGTAAAAAGCGGTCACCACTTTCCTAGGAAACCATAGCTTTAGATGTTACTCCGTACACTGGATTATGGGTTCAGTCCTGAAACTAGTAAGGTACACATTAAAATAACTGTAGGGTACTTCACAGTTTAGTTTTCCATTTTGCTATTTGTTTTTAAGGATAAGTTGTACGTTGGTTAAGAAGCTATTTACTAAAAACCTTTTTAATGATAAACAATCTTTGTACGGGCCTGAAGATAAATTCATTGCATTTGAAAGTTCTCGTTCTGAATATAATACTGTTGTATTATATTTTAAATTAATTTATTTATATACTAATAGCTATTAGTATTTAAATTTGACGAATTGGTGAATCTGTGTTATATACCCTGGAAGCACCGTAATGAAGGACGGTTCTATATCTGATTCTATATGGGCAGATCAATTCCCTTGTTATTTATGTTTGATCACCAATCGATCTTTCTTAGTTCGAGATTCACGTGGTAACTTAAAATGTAGATTCTTCGAGTACTAGAAGAAAGTCTTTTTATAGAAAACGCTTATTGAAATCTTAGAAATGACCGAATCTAAAAACTACTCATATAAACATGTTTTTGATTTTACAAAGAAAATGCTGTATTAGAAATGCGCGAGATTTTGCTTGGTTCGGTTTGAAAGTATAAAACTATTAAATATTACAACATCTATATAATACAAAGGACAATGATGTACACACACCATACAACACGAAAGGATATGCTTTTTTATCAATTATGTTGAATAATATTAAACCTGTATAATTGTATAAATCCATCAAAATTTCACCGAACACCCACTAAAAAGATTTTTAAATATCAAACATACTTTTTGGATTAAGCAATAGTACCAATTATATTATGCACAGATTGCAATTACAATAAGATTATTTCATGATTACTTAAAGTAAGCTGATTAGATTGCAGGCGTGTATTGTGAGTCAAGAGGTGTGAAGACAATGCGTGACGAGCAGCGCCCCTAGCGGTCATTTCGACAACCTCGTTACCACATCAAGTGTCCAATTACAAGACACGAGAGTGAGAGTAAAATATGCAAGCAAGCTCACCTGTCTACTCGGCACCTTCTTATGAGGGTGTAATAATAATATATTTATCTTGAATTATTGGCAATATTCAAGGGTTGTTTATCCACCCTATCTGTTATTTGAATGGAAGTTATTTCATATTGAAGCTTGTAATAGAAATCTGGGTTGCCCAGGTAAATTCTGTATAACTGTTAAATGCCGTTATCATCGTAAATATGCTCAGACATTCCGTGAGAGGCTCCAGAATGCCGTTTTAATTCTTCTAGTAGGATTTATTAGAGCTGATCGACCTGTTAAGAATATACAGTACATAGTGCATACTCAGTGGTATAGTAGCTTCGCATCAAATCGGCCCAAACTCAACTCCCGGCCAGCAGTAATAAACTTTTCACGATAGCCACATTCCGTGGTTCAAAAGTCATGTTAAGCCGTTGTTCCATTTCCATCGGTTGTTGAACTAATTAATAGCCACATCCGAGAAGGTGAGCCCTTCATCCCATATTCACCTTAATATAATCTCTAAGAGTGGTAGATGTCTCAAATTGAAGTATCAAGAGTATCTAAGTAGTACTTCATTGAAATTCTGAACCTAATTCAATTTGGCCAACCTAGGACCTTTCAAAAGACATTTACAAAAATGGACACACGCTAATCAAAACTCGCAATCAATTTATAGGTGTGATCTGAGACACCTATATCAAACATCAATAACAAAACAATTACAAAATACTTAATTTCCTATTCTGTTGTCATTAAACCTCTCAAGACGACTAAGTGTGAATCAAACTGTGCAAAATTGTATATGAAAGCACATAAGCCACTGAACAGTTTTGACTTTACGCACGCAACACATAAAAGACGATTTCTGCATATTTTTGACGAAACGCACTGTATTGATTGAAGCTTGCTTGTAGAACTGAGTGTTCTGACGTGGGGGTGGTGGTAGGGGTAGTGGAGGGGAGGGAACGGTAGGTTAAAAGGGAGGGGAGTAATGTACATGTTTCAACAGGTTGCCCGACTAACCCCTCGAAATGTGTTTGGTTGTTAACGTAAAACTTACTTCTTTTCTACTAGAAGTCGTTGGAGTTCAATGTAGCGTTGGTTTTTAACTGCTATCTTAAAAGTCATTCAAGATAAAAGTCAATTTGTGTAACGTCCTAGTTATTTGCTTTAGCTTTTTATATAAGTACGTATACGTTGTAATAATTAATAGATAGCCTACTTTTGTGAGGGATTTTTCAAGTGTTGAATTTCGATCAATTACCCGTTAAATGTTTGTTTGTGAATAGTGCAGTTAGTTATAGCAACTGTGTAGTTTGTTTAATGTTCTAAATATTGTTCCAACAGGACGGCAAAACGAAGGCTGCACTTCCAACAATTAACAAAAGTTCTGTTGAACGATTACACTGGAGATTTTATGCATTGTGTTTACGGTTTTACGTCAGTTTTTTTTATTGAAATATGTAAATCTTTAAGCCATTACAATGTTACTAAATATACCATCGCTATTTCAATTTGTACGAAACTTTTAAATATCTATTCACTTTGTTGAACTTCATTACGTTAAGAAGCTGTTAGAAGTTATAGACCGAAATCTGCTAAATAAATTAAAAACGAGTTCGAGGATGAAATATTTGGTTATTAGTTCTTTACGAGAGTGATAACAAAGATCCGTTTAATCCCTAACCGAGTTGATAAAAACTACTCGTACTTTCAGGTAGAAACCCCCTCTCATGAAAGATATTTCTTTTGTTAAAGAGCACAAACATTTTTGTGGAAGAAAGGATGGTATACACAAAACACCAAAATCTAATAGACTTTGGCACGCAAAATGTCGTTTTATGTTTTTTCAGAATGCTGAGTTGAATCAAAGGTATCAATGTGAACATTAACTCACGCGTGAAGATCACTTAAATGTTTTTTTTTTCAAATATAAACCAATCATATAAACCGATGAAATATCTCTTTTGAGAAGTAACGTCAACATGAATGATTTTTTACGACTCAGCATGTGGAAACCTTTGTTCTAATATTAAAAGATTGTGTAGAGCCCCTTGAGCTGTGGTCCCCTGAAAAGCATGTTCCATCTATCATAAATTTAGGGACTCATCGGATCTTAATTCTTACTGACATTAAAAACCAATAAGCAAAGTCCTTGAACTATTTTGCATTGACTTCTACCAATTTGACAGTACAATACTATAAGCTTTAAATGCATGGTGTCCAACGAAGGTGTCCATTATAAGTTTGATCTCATACAACTTAGCCGCTTGTGTACTAATCATTTTCAGTTTCAGAATTGTTCTACGAAAATGCGTTTCTCACCTTCCTACCATGTTCAAAAACAAAACATTCACAGATTTTCTTCTTCTTAAAATCATTTACAATGTTAGAAACGAATGTTTTTCATGCGTTGAAGTCATAACAATATTGACCGCTGTTACCATGCAGTGTGTCGCTTTTGATAGATTTCAGTATGAGTAACTTAGGACTTAAGCATTGAGAGTCAAGCTTTTCCAAGATTGTGACTAGTTTTATGATGGCGCTGGGATCCAATTTCATGTCACTAAAACATAACAATTAAAATAATTGTGAAAAATTTGAACAACAACTAAATTTTAATTATTTTAATCACTATGGCGCTATCTTGTTTCTGAACATGGGAGGATGGTAATATTTTTACATATTACTTCTGAAACTGTTATTATTACGTGTCTAAGGTTTCAATACGATCAGTACGCTAGCGGAATAAGTTGTATGAGATCTTACTTGTAAACCCCTTCTGTGCGAACATGATGTAAGAATCATTACCCCACGTTCAAATCATACAGTATAAAACATTAGTACAATAGTTGCTCCCAAGATTATTCAAACCCGCTCTCTGAGAGTATGACACCATCAACTTTGACAACAACTTGACTGCTGAATGCAAACTATGTTCAGGTACTGAACAGTGAACATACCTACATTAATGTAGACAAACGACGCAATTGATGCAGCTGTAACCACTCCTTAATGACAGAACAAGCAGCAGATGGAGACATATAAACTTGCGTCTCGTAGTCAGCTGTGTCGTGTTTACACTTCGTATTAACTCACATACATTGTTCAGTGTTCAGGCAAACATTCAACATGAAGGTGATGAGTTAATAATACACCTAATAGTGTGTAAGAATCTCACAATCTCACAATCGCAAAGAAAATGTGTTTTTACAATGTAAACTTAATACCAGGGCTATTAAAAGTCGAACTGTGTGCAAATATGATTAAACTGTGAACTAGTTTAAAAAGACAATGACTCAAACAATTTATTGGTAAATTATTTTTAGCTGTTATAACTTTTACATTAATGCGGGTCATGAGCTCCAATATTGAAAAGTATAAACGTAATTTTAAAACACTTCTAAGCCTATATTAAGTTTTATTTTGGTTGACTGGATCTTCCGAAAGATGTAGCTTAGAAATGTTTTTAAATTATATTTTACATTAATGTATTGTACCACAAAAGTGAACAAAGATATACCCTAGGCCTATACTTTATATTCTACCGGAAAACCGTATATGGTATGTTATTCATAAAGCCTGCACAGTATAATTCTGTTATATGGCAATTCCTTGCTTTCCAGAAACTACGCGTATCTTTCTAACATTCTGAAATTTAAAGGTATCTTCATAGCACCACAAAGAATCATCGGTTTTCTGTATCATTCCACGCTTACTGTAACATTATGCAGAAACCTACATTAGTGCCATGACTGGTGATTTTAATAGATTGCATTTCTATTGAAGGCGAAAGTAAAACAAACTCTTCGTCGGTTATTAGATATAATCGGCTTCAGTGCAGTACAAAACGACTGGAGGAGAAAAAGCCTTGAATCGCAAATAGCTGTTCAATAATACTGTCACGTTTGGAAAATAAATTGCTCTTGAAACTAAAGTGTAAAGTTGTCCTTTACAGTGAACAAGTCGTATTTATCAACGGGAACACCAGTGTTGCTTATCAATGTAGATCTGTATCTTCCTAGGGAATTGAGATAAAGAGTCTTGGGAAATTCGTCAAACCAGGGCGACCTGATTTTATCAGTTACATTGTAATCAACGAAAAGTCATTCGTTGTATGTTTCCAAACGGTATAAAACATCGTTTCTTATCTTTGTGTAATATATACAAAAGAACTGTGAACGAGGAATGTGTCTAGATAGTAAATGAAACAATCCTTGTCTGGTAATGTGCAGCATAAATTCAAATTTTACTTAGTCAAAGCGTGCGTTAGAGCGCACATTCTGTTAACTCTTAAAAAGACCTTTGAATTTACCTAATATTAGGGTTTTAACTTGAGATTTGGTTGAGGTTGGATGGACTTGAAAATACGTTCTAAGGGCTCAACTTAGACTGCCTGAGAACTCTGTTTTCTCTACCAAGGTGTTGTTAACTGAAACTGTTGTCAACCTGAAAATAAAAGCCACATTCGCTAATTTTAAGATGATAAACTGCACGTCAGATCGCTCTATTCGGCGTTTTACTTTACCGCGTAAATGTACAAAAGAACTGTCCAATGCAAAATATCCATTTTCCGACCAAATTCGTTGCTTTGTTAGTCTTTCACATTACTACAACTGATGGAAAATTTGAATTCATGTTTATTTCATGGGTTTAAAAATTAACCTTAACTCATCCAAAGATACAACTTAGTCTTAACTTGCTAAGCCTGACCTCGGTTTGTCCATTTAATGTTTCTGACTTAAATCTACGTTTCCCATAGCGTATTTATTCAGTTTAAATAAAGGTAAGTGATTTTGAAAGATAAATTTAAAAGCAACCACGTGCATAACCTATGTAGGTCTACATAATTATTAAGTGCTAACTATCGTGTAGAGATGTATCCGCTAGTGATCTGAACAAGGACTCTCATCAGCTTAAGTCTATTGACTATTGATTTAGTAACAGTGTTTGTCATTGTGCTAGTGGTTGCAATTTGATACATATACTTGCAGCACAAAATCAGCTCAGTAAACCCGATAACTTTCACTCTTAACATTTACGACATTACAAATAAGTGTTCAAGAACATTGTACCGAGCCCACTCTTATAAATATGCATCGATAATATTCTAACTCACTAAAATTTACGTCCATTGTTGCGGAGATAAAATGGACAAAAATATATAAGGCCTGTAAATAGATAATACAATGATGAAGCATCTTAATTCACTGGCATTTAGCCAACATTGCCGATGTTCTAACATAGAAATAGATAGACTTTTATTGTGTTTAAAAACTACACAACGTTTCGAGAAGTACGAAAACTCCTCTCGTTATCAATTCTTAAAACTAGTACACTATACTACAGAAGCAAATAACACAATCACCCTATACCTGTAAATGACATAGAACATGAAACAATCACAACAATAATATTTACTACAACAAATTCGTAACGCCTAACCCAATATCCGCTGGTACGAGCTAGCGTGCACTTGACAGCAGTACCGATATGTTTAACATCACAACATAGTGCACTAATCATCATAAGAGTATTGTTATACATTGGGATCGGGAACTAACATTCTCGCATAAAAATATAATATACTAAATTCATTTGTATCGTTATACAGAATAAAAGCTTTTAATAAAATCCAAAACGCAGTTTTGATGATCCTTTTGAATTATGTTCGCTTACGGTTCAGGTTCGGTTTCAAGAAATCTTGTATAAATGTTTCCTTTGTAAATATCTCGGCTAAACTCATTTTGTGGTGACGATTTTACCAAAAAATTAAAGAAACGTAATCATGGTCTGGTCTTGGTGAGGTTTAGCATTAACAATAATGCTGCAACTAAAACAACAAACTTATCACGTTCCGTTGTGATAAGTAAACAATTGAAGTAGTTCGGAACGTCATTGTACCATTTATCTCAAGATTTCTCTGGATGTATCGTGCTAGCGCCGAGAACAGAGATAAATGGATTGAGCGTGCTAAAATATAAACGGAACTTGTGTGCAGGAACTTTAAAGCTGAATTTACTTTTCTTAAAGGCATTTTTGCTTCTTGAACAAAATTTTATTCAACACATTGGGGGACATTGAAAGACGTATCAGAAGTAATTACACAACAAAGTATGCGTATAAAAGCTAGTTTATAACAAGAAAACTAAATAATATCCAGCATATTGCATTAGACTCAATAAGCATATTTGAAGCAGGATCTGTGTGAAGCATGAATGTGGCAGGATCAAGGGTTAGTTCCGGCAACTATTGACAGTTGCTCATCATTATCGATGCCATAGTAGCAGTTGATGCGTTCACCTGCCATCAACTAAGCTGTCATCACTCTCCATTCACTCTCAACACATGCAACTAACTATTGTCCACTGCAAATTCGCATGATTAGCAGTGATTAGGTAAGGATTGTTACTCTTGCAACCCACCAAAAGATTATGGCAATCCCCACACACACACACACCGAAGTCACATGGGGCCTACTCTACTACTTTCTGGAGATGCCCTACATTCACATTTTACTCAACCTCCCATGGTGAGGAACGAAGCATTTTCAACATCCGGATAGCCACAGAGTTTTTTCTGAAATCATGTGAACCACTTTTTTCCTGTGCCTCAGTATAAAGTTATCTGACCAGAAAGCTACTGAAATTGAGTTTTGGAACGCAAGAAATATGTAGCTCGAGTCACAACAGGCCCAAAGGCGCAGACTTCTCACACAAACGTAAATTTAGGCCCTACCCTCAGCAGTTAGATTGTCAAGTACAGTATTAACCAGACGAATTGCAATAAAGGTAAGACGCTCTTCACCATTGGTAAGTGTAATGTGTGGGAGATCCAATAATGAGACAGTGGAGAGGACAGCTCATTTGTTGAGATACTCGAGGTCCACATCTGTCACTGACGCCAACATTGAGACCTCAAGACCTCTCCTACTTCAGCTCGGTTCCTACTCCTTAGTCAACACATTTAACTCAATTTTCGATCGAACAAACCAAATGTCTAGGATGTAACTCAACCTTTTGACAGTTAGACATTTATTTGCTTCGCAGTTTAGGCTATAGATAGATTTGCTTGAAACTTGGTGTATACCAAACCGGTTCAACGTACGTTTAAGGCGTTCCAAATTCGTTTTGCTTGAAATGGTGGTAATTAAATTAAAAATAATGGAGGTAGTTTTAGGCTACTTTTGATAATACTCACTGAACTGTCCATCGGCTTAAGTAGTTTTTTGCCGTTTGTAGGCAAAAAGTTAAATTTCACTCGTGTTAGTGGACCACAACCATACACAAATAAAACTGCAATTGTGTCCTTACACTTTTTGAGCACTTTGCTAGGTCTCACTTCGTGTATACCTATATGGACAAGCAAATGGGTATTTATGATCACACTTTTTTACTATTTACAAACTGTTAAGTCTTGGGTTTTTGAGAAACACATCTGGAATTATACCTCAATAGGAGATTGAATCGATAGACTGGCACAAATAACACCAAAAGTAGTTTTTCTTCCAACTGTGTTTCAACTTTGTACTTAACGTGATGAGAGTGTATCCAAATTTACCTTACGAGTATATTTGACGAGTCCTCAAAGATCTAATGATGCGATCCAATGCAATGGTGTTTGGATTTTGAACTATGAATAATTATTAAGAATTTATAAGTACGTATAATTCAGCACTAAACATACTTCTGAAGCTTGGTTCAGAAAAACTCATAAATTCATCTTAACAACTCAATCCAACTATTTGATGAGACTGAGATCAAAGAAATACTCAACAACATTCCTTGGAATACACCTTGATCGCTGGTAGTTGACTTGATTGTCACATAGACGGCGTTCGTTCAAAGTTCGTTCAGGTATTTAGGTTTTGGGACATTTCTCCAAATATTGCATTAGTCAGATATTGATGACGGCATATCACGGGTTCTTTTACCCACACATTTCCTACGGTTTTCCGTTGTGGAGCTTTGCTCAAACACAAATGTTTCCGGAATGTGCATTCTTCAAAACAATCGCAAAACTGCAATGAAGAGTCGTGCAGCCCAACATAAAAAATGTGATACTATTAGTACTACACTAACTTTACTTCTTAGAAATACACATAATTATGTATCTTTTTTCAAAGAAAAGTGCGAGCTCATAAGAAGTTTCTATGTAATCTCACACAAAATTAGGGCAAGAAAAATCACTGATCAAGGAGACACCGAACTATTGTGCATAAACGTTTACCATCTAAGCTAAGATTTTATTTGTTAGACTTATAAATTCGATTAAAAGTTGTCAAAACACGTCTAAGGAGAATCTTGCTCGTGGAAGCCTTTTATAATTTAGATGACGCGTCTATGGGGAACGCCGGAACGAAGAGACTGAAAATTAAAGTAAATAAGACTTTTATGAATTTACTTTATGTATATTTAAATGAGATCTAGATGTAAGAGGATAGGAATTTTCATTTTATTTGACGATTGAGGCACATGTGTTGTAACATTTTTATTTTATAAAACGTGTTTATTTATCTCCAGGGTAATGATCACTGTCAAGACATAACCCATTCAACTTTGAGAATATATTGCCAAGATTATGAATTCAATCAACTCAAAATGAAGTGTTGACCAGACGGAATAGTTAACCTGAGGTAGCTGGCTGAGGTATCAATGATGACATGCGACCACCATCAACGACATCAATAATCAAGTGACGGCTCCCATTAACCCTGCAATCATGCCTAAAATATCAGACCACGTTAGTGCTTCAACTGCATATTTCTCGTCAACAGCAGTAACAGTGCAGAATATTGCAAGTCACATATGTAGAGTAATAAGTCATAATAGTGGCAGTGATTAATTTACAAGACAATAATGCAGACTTTTCACGAACTTAAGGAGAAAAACTACTCTTCTGAAATACATGTAGTTCTGTTTTGTTTCGTCATCGTATTGAGATGTATCTTCTGCGATTTACTTAAGTACTTTGTAATGGTTTCATGGACTTTAGAAAAAGCTTCAGTATTTTCTAACTCTAAGATTCGATTATTTTAGTTTGGCCATACCTATATCAAAGTTTCGATTTCCAACCATCTAACAAAACAATAGTACTTTCTATCAAACTAGGTATCAAACTAACACCACGAGTGTTCTTCCGAAGAAGCCAAATTGTTTACCAATCTCAATTTGAGCCCATTGTACATTATTGAGTCATTTATTTTCTTCACTATAAGCTTGATTTCCTTCTATTGTTGAAAAGAGTTAAAACAAGTAAACACAGCTCTCATCTCAATTAACTTAGAACACGAACAAATCTTAAAGACAACTGAACCGTCACTATTCTGTCAAAACTAAAAGTGAAGATTTAGACTGATTTTTAGACATAAATTTCTATAGACTGAGAATGCGAGCATTTAGTTTCAATATGGCTAAGTTCATTTAAAAAGGGATTGTTCGCATTAGCATTCAGGTGAACTTATCTATGTAAATTCAGTTAGGCGAGGAATGGGGAGATATCATTCAGGGGGCACTCATGAGAGATGTGGGATTATGTTTGACTCTTTTTTACCATTATGAGCCATCGTACAATCTACGCAGTTGATTCCCTGCCGTTTAACTGTGTATGGTAATTTCAATACGTATATCCATAACATGAATCAACTAATTATTTAATCATTTATCAAAATAATGAATTATTATCATGTGATTTAAAAAGTAGTGCACCCAATAAGATCAGTTAGCCTCAACAACTTAAATATTTTTCAACGTTACATAAAATTAACTTAAAACAAACTTAAGTTAACATGCTTAGATGTACTCAGGTGAAACTAACATAATGTGGGGAAAGTATAAAAACCACCCCTGGGAATGTAAAAGCGCGGTGAAGCAAGATGAAGTTATTTCCTCAAAATTGTCACAAAGAGCAAAGAGAAACACACTACGGGCCTCACATTTCCCTCAGGAGTGAGAAATGTTTTATCATGAGTTTATGTTTTAGGCATACAACTTCGTAAAGGCTTTCCGTTTTCTAATACGCTTTAAACACAAAAATATCCCTGGTCCATTTCTAGTACCGTACTTTTAGACTGTTGTTTATTGTGTTCACATAAATAAACACATAATATTAAATCACAACACACACATTGTCCTCCATTCAATATAAAACTACTTCGTATATCAAAATACTAGAAGTAGATTTAATGTTACCAAAAGCGTCTTATATTCAATGTAATACATTTTAACTGCAAATAATATGATTGTAAATTGAAAAAGTTTTATTGTTTAGCTCCCAAAATAATTCTGAGATGATTCTCGTACCTAATACGTGCGTTGTGACCCTGTTCAATTAAGAGGGCTTTAAGCTTGTTTGTCCTTATAATTATTTACTTGAAGGAACGACTGATTTACTCACTCAAAAGGTCATTTGAAGTTCAAACAACATAGAAATAATAAAAGTAGTTTGTGTTACACAAGTTTTAATAACCAACCCACTCAAACAATGTTTAATTAAATCTAACTTTAAACTATATTTTATAACATAAATTATTTTAGATTTTACTATGTATAACTCATATTTTCTTCTTGTTTCAGGTCACTTAAAACGTACATTCTACGCGCAGGTAAGTATTTAAGGCTCAAGTAATAAATTTACATGCGGTAAATAAATTTTAATTAAAAACTATATTAAATAATTATATTGAAGGGGACCCGGCAGAAGCGCCCCCGGAAGCTGGGAGTCAGCCTGTGCAATCTCGTGTCGCTGTTTATGACGTCATAAATGAAATATACAGGTTTATATTTTTGTAATCTTGCACTTCCAGTTGGTGACGCTCGCTAGATAACACTTTACAGCGCTGTAAAACATGCCCGCTGATATCCCCGCACTTGTCTATAAGTCAAACTTACCACAAGCTTCATCAAACTTAATAGTTTTAGTGAGTTTAGTATCTTTCCATAAACCTATTTCGATGTTATAGCAAAACTCAGGTTTAATTATTTTTAGGTATACCTCGTACAGTAGTAGGCATAAATATATTCTAACAATTCAGAAAAGTCTTACTTAAAATTGGAGCAGCATTTTTGCTCTTAGACCTTTCAAATGTAAACATGCAACGTTAAAAGGCACTTTATTAAAAGTCAATGTGCTTCAAAGCTTCTTTTTGTATAATAATATCTCACGGAACAGAAAAAAATCCCTGGTCCATTTCTAGTACCGTACTTTTAGACTGTTGTTTATTGTGTTCACATAAATAAACACATACTATTAAATCACAACACTCACATTGTCCTCCATTCAATATATTACTACTTCGTATATCAAAATACTAGAAGTAGATTTAATGTTACCAAAAGCGCCCTTATATTCAATGTAATAAATTTTAACTGCAAATAATATGATTGTAAATTGAAGAAGTTTTATTGTTTAGCTCCCAAAATAATTCTTTGATGTACTTAATACGTGCGTTGTGACCCTGTTCAATTAAGAGGACTTTAAGCTTGTTTGTCCTTATAATTATTTACTTGAAGGAACGACTGATTCACTCACTCAAAAGGTCATTTGAAGTTCAAACAACATAGAAATAATAAAAGTAGTTTGTGTTACTCAAGTTTTAATAACCAACCCACTCAAACAATGTTTAATTAAGTCTAACTTTAAACTATATTTAATTTATTTTTTATATAACATCAATTATTTTAGTTTTTACTATGTATAACTCATATTTTCTTCTTGTTTCAGGGCACTTAAAACGTACATTCTACGCGCAGGTAAGTTGTTGAGGCTCAAGTAATCAAATTTACATGCGGTAAATAAATTTTAATTAAAAACTATATATATATATATATATTGAAGGGGGACCCGGCAGAAGCGCCCCCGGAAGCCAGGAGTCAGCCTGTGCAATCTCGTGTCGCTGTTTATGACGTCATAAATGAAATATACAGGTTTATATTTTTGTAATCTTGCACTTCCAGTTGGTGACGCTCGCTAGATAACACTTTACAGCGCTGTAAAACATGCCCGCTGATATCCCCGCACTTGTCTATAAGTCAAACTTACCACAAGTTTCATAAATCTTAATAGTTTTAGTGAGTTTAGTATCTTTCCATAAACCTATTTCGATGTTATAGCAAAACTCAGGTTTAATTATTTTTAGGTATACCTCGTACAGTAGTAGGCATAAATATATTCTAACAATTCAGAAAAAGTCTTACTTAAAATTGGAGCAGCATTTTTGCTCTTAGACCTTTCAAATGTAAACATGCAACGTTAAAAAGGCACTTTATTAAAAGTCAATGTGCTTCAAAGCTTCTTTTTGTATAATAATATCTCACGGAACAGAAAAAATCTGTTTGAACTATCGTTGAAACCCAATAACGCAATGAGTTTGACTGTGTTGGATTTCAATTACAAAACTAATTCCAAGAATATATTAAATGTATTTGAAGTGTTAATTACTGTACTGTAAACCAGCTATACTCTTGGTTAGAATAATTTCCTTCATGTGCAATGATTATCAATTCATAGAGATTTTCAGGGTTTAGCACTTTTTGTACATATGCATAGTTGTTTCCAACAACTGACAACTAGCGCCTACTCTATATCTACACATATTTTCTGATATTCGTGTGGAAAGAGAAATGTTTGGAAACAGGAGGACAAAAATACTCGTTATAACAAGCTTCATTAGTGATGTCCTGTCACATTTAATCCGCTACATATTGGACATATGCGAATTCGTTTACAGCTCTCCAACTAATGTTTTAAACAAAACTTTTATTTATTTCAAAATAAATAGATTATAACATTGAGGTTGTATGTAAAATTGCAGGTTACTCATATATATAATATATTAATATTTATTAAAAATCTATTTAAATTTATTAATAACTTAATAAATACCTCAAAAGTTCTAAAGCTGTTTGCAGAACAGGGTTAATATTAAAAAAATAAACTAAATATTTAAAGTAGATATTCTCAAACTTAATTTATGTCCACACTTTTAAAAATAACAAAACGATTTTCAAAAACAACGTTCACGTCAGGGTACTTTAAAAGCTTTCTTTTGTATATCAAGACCCTTTAAATTGTTTGTGCATAAAGGTTTGAGAAACAATTATTTATTTATTAAATGTTTTAAATAATTTTCTTAAGCTATAATATTACACAAACACTGGCCCCATCAAGTATTGTTATTGGAATACTGTTTCGTAAGTTGAGCTTCAAGGAAGAAGATTAAACAAAGAAGCCAGACTACACGGTCTTAGCTGAGGAAAACTTGCCTTAACTTGTAGTAAACAGGGGCTATTCATATTGGCAAACATGACTGGAACTGTAAGAAGTTGCATAGTAAAACACAAGCACATAGAGCTGAATCTAATGTAATTAAATTTGAATATCAAATTGCAGTTGTTCGTTACTATTATACTTTATATTAATCATAATTTAATAAAACATTGAAACTTGTAATCAAGGTATTTCAAAAACGTTACTTCCAAGCATAAAACTAAACATGTAAATAGGTGTATAGTAGTGTAAAATAATATAATACAAGTCGTTATTTAACTGAACTACTTAAATTAAGAAAAATAGCCTATAAACAAGATTTGTTTGAACGAAAAGCACAGCAACATTACATATTTTTAATGCCGAAATAAAATAATGACAATTTAAAAATTAAAGCAGAACAAAATTTGAATACAATGTTTAAATGGGAGGAAACTATAATTTAAAGAGCTCGGCCGCAACTTCTAAGTTTCTGAATACAAATTCCTGTCAAAATATAAAACAAGCCTGACAAGATGGCCATGGTATACAGTTTCACACGTTTTGAAGTTGATTTTTGAACCCTTCCGATTTTCTGGGTTTCGCTCTTAGTTGGTAGATATGCATAAAGAACATTGCTGAAACTGCAAGACATGCGCGAACTGAAGTTTGGCAGTGGAGGGGCTACACAGTATACAGTCCAGTTTTCACCTTATTTGCTTTTAAATGTGTTGAATCTCATTAAAGTATGCTTTCCGTAATATCCAAAAGCCTTTTGGGTTTCCTATAAAGGATCGCTAACAACAGACTATCCCTTATCTCTAATTGACTGGACATCAGTTTTCGTTTTTTTGTAACGTCCTTTTTACATACTAAAAAGAGGGGCTTCCTAGAAACTTAGTATATAAACAGTTAATACCCTCAAGTATCCTGATCAGTGGGACAAACTTACTGCTGACTGTGTAAGTTGCAGCCCCTGGCCGCTTTGACGTAGCAAATTGAAACTCCAACATCTGGTCTGGATTTGGCTACCTCCGTCCCTTAACTTTTCCCACCAATAAGTTTAATTGCTTTTGCTCGAACCACAAACGTAGTGGTTTCAAGTTATTACGTTACGGAATTACGTTAGTGCTGACCCAACTGAGTCAGCACTACGAGGATTCCCAGCTGTATTTCACACCTTGTATTTTATTTAAATGGTCTACGCAGTTTTGTTGTCTATTTTCTATTCGGTTGCTAAATATTTGTCATATTTTAAAGGGTTTAATTGTTCGGTTGTTTCTTTTTTTCTAGTTCTGAGTTGATATGGCAATATATTTTAGCGTTATTTAAACTATATTCAAATCATAGGGGGTTATTGTAGGCAGTTTTTCTTCTACTGTAGAAAGTAGTCATGTCTTTATTTAAAAGTGTGGTAGATGTGTCAAGCGTAAACCCAAAATTAGGGCAGACTATCTACTTACACTTCCAGTTGGGTTCGACAAGGGATCTTAAGAGTTAATCATTACAACTACAGTATAAGGTGTATTCAAGTAATTTAATCCAATAAAAAATCAGAAAATCTAGTTTGTCAATGCGGTATACGACGGTTCAGAGTCGTAACACTCTCACCAGCCTCTTCGTTAATCTAAATGAAAATTGGTCTTTCCAGGAATAGCGCCAGATTTGCACCGGTAAGAAACATAATTATCATAATGCACATTAAATATGCCAAACGTTCAAAAAATTTGTTTGGGTAAAGATGATCGATACAGATAAAAGCAGTTAAAATTCTTGGAAAGGTTAGATCATACCTTTATTATTTTACTAAACTATGTTCACATTTATGATACCCGTTTCTTCTATTAGGATGGACTGCAAACCAATTTAATGAGCAAACGAACCAGCTGTCTTGGGTCCGTCAGCGTAAATAATGAACTGTCAAACGCTGCTTCGAGGGGGAAGAAATAAATTACGGGTTTAATTAAAAGTTTGAAGATTTTTATTTCCATCTCAACATTCTTTAATGAACCATTGTTAAGGTAATTACTAAGCTGTCTGAGTCCTCTACTTGCCATTATAGCAAGTAAACCTTCAAAATGAGTACGAGAGAGCTCCTTTATCATTAACAAAAGCGTTTGGATGAACGTGCACCCAAGATAAAACTGATATCAGTTAACAGTATTCATATTGCCTCGTTGTTTTGAGTGTTTGGTGCCTGACTGTATCAATTTTGAGTTCAAAAGTCATGTCACCGGAGGTCTGTTTGCTTCTAATTCGCTTTTGGTTCGATGATTCCCCTTCATCTATGCGTGCTTCTTTAACAACGTTTCAAGCGTCTTACGTGAACTATGACATTGCAGAAATAGTACAAATATAAACAAACACATTTGTAAGAAAATAGTATGAGACAAAAGCAAAAACAATCAAACATAAACACATTGGTTTGAATTACCTTCAGTGGTTGTATGACTTTAGTTAACTTCGAACAGTACTTGATTTACTATTTAGATATGTTGAGTTACCTCTGTAATTTAAGAAATTTCTATCTCCTTAAGTCCGGATTGTTCGAAAAGTTTCTAGTTTATCTCAAAGTTTAACAAGGACATCTTTAAACGCCGTAATAACCACTCCTTCAACGTTCCAAACACATTCAGATAATAACCCTTAGACATTTTAAAGTATTACAACTGGCGTTCCCCAGTTACATATATCTTTCTTCGTTTGGAAAAGGTGATCAATTAAAGTTTAAACTTTTTATTCTGAATCATCCCCACAGTTTTATTTTAAAACTTTAAAGGTACAGTAACTTTAAAACTAATCTTGCAGTATTGTGTACATTCAGAATATGTCAAGAATTATCCTTAACCAGCTGTTCACGTGGTTCGAGCGAGTCAGCATGCTGGTGATCCTCCTCAACTGCATCACGCTGGGCATGTATCAGCCGTGTGTAGACTTTGAGTGCGTCACCAACCGCTGTAAGATCCTGCAGGTATGTACTCTACATCCACCTTATACTAGTTTTAGTCAAGAGATTGATTTGAAAAACAAAAGTAAATCTACAAAAAAACTATTTAGAGATTGTGTCTTTGAGCGAGTATGAGCATGGGTGAAACTACTATATTTCAATGTGATAGAGAGTTTGGGTTTTAACGAACTCTTTATCTTTATTTTCATTGCGCCAAGGTTTTCAATAATAAATAAATTCAATTGTATCTTCGAAACGCCCTTAATACAAAAGCTCTACATTGGCTTGTGATGATGATGACAATAAGTAGCAATTTCTATTTGATGAACACAGTCTTCTTCGTTCTTATCATTTTAAAAATCCTTGCATTTTGGTTAAATAGGTCATAAGATTAAATATATTTAATTTACATTTGGAGTTGAAAGAACGCAAACTATGTTGAGTGAATTTTTTATTGTTGTCCTGTTTGCTAATAATTGATTGATTGAAGCATTCCAATGTTGTATGGATGTTGAATTCGAACAAATCTTTACTTAGAGTTTATGGTAATTCCTTG
Source organism: Matsumurasca onukii (assembly GCA_018831715.1). Lineage (NCBI taxonomy): Eukaryota > Metazoa > Arthropoda > Insecta > Hemiptera > Cicadellidae > Matsumurasca > Matsumurasca onukii. The sequence continues at coordinate 39,567,614 of CM032060.1, read as the reverse complement.
ATTTTACTACTTTGGTGATGAATTGGCAGGGTAAAACCAATATAGTAATATTATACATCACAACTTCACCCGCTTGTAGAACGTAGGTTAAAACTTGCCTAAGCAACCACTGGCTTTGTATAATCCATGTTTGTGTAGGTGATGGATTGTTGTTGACTTTCGAGACTTAGATTTTCTTCTCTTGTATTTCATCACTTGAACAAGTTATAAACTTGCAAGAATCAGTGTTGTTGTACCGTGAAACTTGATATTCAGTATTCAGCTTCGCATGCTGTTAGTTATCCCCAACTTTCTGTAAGGATATTTCTTATTGCATTAGACCTACTTTAAAAGTTTTAAAATGTTTCATAAAAGATTAATTTATAATTGAGATCACATGAGATAATATTTATGAAAAGTGTTGCTCAAATTATTAATAAATATTCAACATGTTTTTCACTAAATTCAAGCAAAATGAATCCATAATGATTTTGAATAAAAACTTAACTATTTCGTGATTAATGAGACACAGTTTGACCTATAATAGTATATTTTGTTATAAACAGGCTACCAGAAGTAGTTTACAGGGTATGACAAAAGTTTACATTATGAGGCGTAGTCAAGCATCGGAACACTAGCCCCGATCAGATTTAAGCCATACGCTATTCAAATTGTATAATCTTTGAATTTTTATTAATTATAAAATTTAAATGGAATAAACACAAATTTGGTTTTAAAAGTTATTGCTAATATGTATGTTGCATAAGTTTAACTATAAAATACCGTTCATGTTCAATATAATTCTCACTTTGTTACTTTCCCTACACTTTAAATGACCCGAATCAGTTGTTATCCAAACATTTATTAAATATCGAACCCAGCAGTTCCTTGACAATACTCATACTTGCAATATGCTTATGACACTTCTTTATTGTAATAATCGCTACATCTATCTTCTGTGTTTACCGTCGTAGAACTCTGAAATGTACAACGTTTTCTACTAGTGTACCATTCTACTTGTGTTGTGTTTGTTCAATGCCATTGTATCTCGGTTTGTAATAATAAAGTAGTAAAGAGTTAGTAAGTAAAGTAGTTAGTTAGTTAAAATCATTTATCCAGTTAACGTACTCGGTGTAATATGTTTTCTAAGTACATAAAATGCGTACAACCTAGTTAAAGGAAAGTGAAATGGTGTATAGTTTGTGTGTTTAGTCATCGTTTGCTTTATTATAAGGTTTTGTTCAAACAAAGGCGAAGATTTTACAGAAATAACAGGTTCAGTGACGTCTGTTATTGACTTCCACACAAACTGACGTGAAGATATTAGGACACTTCCTGATGGGAAAGTTTTGACCACTTCTGGTCAAACTTTTAACTCACTTTACTTGTTTCTCAAATAGGTAACTGTCAGTTTTCCACTTAACAGTTTATCCTTATTAATGTGCACAGCCTGTTGCTTTAATTCTTTAATAACTCAGATAAATTAATCTTACAAACTTTACTAGTTACAAATAAGTTTGTTTTATTATTAATAAAATACACGAACTGTTTGGGTGTTTTAAGGTGTGTTTTCATTGTTTAAGTTTTTCATTATCTTTTGAAACTCGAAGATTACACGTTCACAGGTGTTAATAACACCTGTTTACATCACACTAGTTTAGATCTAAAGGTATATAGATCTCGTAAATGTATAAAAAATGTACCTAACATGTACGTCATGTAGTAGATTCACATTTCCCTTCATAATATGTATTCCACGATGCGTATGCGTGGTTGTGGGCTATTAAGTGTAAACCGTTCTACGTAAAACACAAACCGCTTATTCTTTATTTGAAGTGTGAAGACCTATTAAGAAATATTTATCAGGTTATATACATCTGGCGTTGGGTCCAACAGAAGGCGGGCAAAACTCAGTTAACAAGAGTCCCATTTGACTATCTACAACGTATATTTCTCTATGCTTAACTTAATCATAGTGTAAACAGAATAATTGTTTTTAGATGACAACTTTAAAATAAAAGCATACTTGAACTTGGTAACGGGAAGCAACTAAAGGAATGTTCTATATAAAGTTGTTTTCATCAATAGCGACGTGTACATAAACTGGGTTTATTGTTGTTTTGCAGAACCGAGAAATGCATTCAACTTATCAGATAGATTTAAGTACTGATTTTATGGCTCGCGTAAACTGTATCTAGGTTGGATCTTTATGGCCAAGGTTACACTTTCTTTATGGATCAAGATGTTGAATCCAAAATACTTGTTTGTTTACAACTAACTTCTTCTTTAAACGATGACACTTCTAATTAGAATTTTAGGATAATTTTGCCAAAAAGTAAGCAACAGAAGAGAGGTGTGATTTGAGCATTTGAGGTGATGCATATCTGAGGTAAAGCCAGCTGTTATTTTTGAAATAATTGCCAATATTTTAACCAAATAATGGAGCGTTCAATGGTTTCTATTTATTTCATTAATACAGTTTACGTAAAAATAAAATTCTTTTATTCTATTCCAGAGCTGTGGACACAAAAGCAGGCCTTGCAGCGTTTTGCATTAGAGCTTCCATTGTCTTCCATTCATTTGCTTTCAACTTCTAAAAGTGTTCGATCCCCTTTTACTGTTAAAGGTTCATACAAACCAGTCTCTGCAATAAACTGAGTTTATAGCAATTTTTAAAAACATTATTAGAACCAGATTCATAGTTTTCGTTGTTCACAAAACTATAAGGTACCAACTATTACACAACTTATGTCCAGGGATGAACATTACAAAAGTCGAGGTAATTCAAAATGGGCTTCAAATTTAACCACGTGAGAATTTTTTGTTTGCATAACCTATAGCTGTATAAATACACCCTGAATATTTAGAAGATAAAGTAAATCAATTTATTAAAAGTAGGTAACTTATCGCAGTCAGCGTTATTAAATTAAACTTGGCAAATATCATATTAGCCTTTATGCAGAACCTACTGTTAAAGTTAGGTGTATAAATGGTTTTATTAATGAGAAAGCACTTTGTTTAATAGCAATATTATGACTAGTTCATGACAAGGGCGGATGTGCATGCTTAATTATGCCAAGTTGTAAATAGCAAATCGTAAAACTTCTCATTTGACAGGGGAACGGTTTTAACTTTATAGTCAACCGTCAACTCCCATTCATTTAACTACGGCATGAGTTTCAATAATGTTGTAAAACTTCCACATTGTATCGGATTTGCGGCTTTATTCCAACTACGTCATAAATTATGCTACATTTTCCAGTCGTATTATTTATTTGATTAAAACTGCTATTGGTTAAACCTATATGATGTTTAATGTACAGGGTGATTCCTACAGTTTAGTGAAAAGTTCAATGTGGCGTTTCTTATTAAAAGATATTAAACAATTAAAGTAATGTCATTGATCGAAGTTTGTTGATGGTTTGAGAATTATCGAATTTCTGAGGAAGAAATATAATTGTTTACGTTTCGAAGAAGAACACGTTCGGGAAAGTATCTGATCCCGCTTTCGTGTGAAAGGTATTTATTACATATTACAAAACAATCAGCTGACCAGTAACCTACCACTAAATAACATGAGTTTTTGGTTTTGTTGGTTTTTACCTTTGTTTCTTATATGTATTTAGTTTTATAACAACTAGCGAAAAAATACAAAGTGCACAAAAATTAAAAAACAAGCAAAGTAAAATCAAACACGTCCAAGGCCAGTGACAGCTGCCTACTGACTGACTGTTTGGCTGGAAAAGAGCAGCGGATGACCAATCACAGACATGAATCAGACTAATTAACTATAACAAAGAACACAAAATACCTATTTATGCACAGCCTATTTATGGAGGGGAAATTTTACTAATGAATCAGGTTTTCCTAACAAAGCAATTACTAAAAATACCTTAGAAAGTTCTTTACAAGGTGAATCACTAAAACTGATTATAGTCCTAAGCTGAACGTTACGTTTATGAATTTTGGGCAATCCAAACATGTGTAGGACTTTATAATAATTTTAGAAAATAGTTTGTTTAATATAGGTCCGAAAACCTTTTGTTCATACGCAAGCCACCGACTACTTAAAAATAACATGCAAAAGCATCAAATGTATGCTCGTACATCTTCCTTATCAGAATCTTACTTTGATACGGAACTCTATTTTGCTAATCGAAACCCAACGATGTCAATCCAATGTTAATTGCGGGTGGTTTCCATCGTTAGTGAACAAGAACACGATATTTTGTTATCTGCAATCTGATCCGATCTTCAGGTGAAAAGTAACTGAGAACATAACAGAAAACTAGAAAAGAGCTAGCTAAAGGAATGTTGACCAAAGTTGACTGGTCAACTTATTATGATTACTAGCTCTTTTTCTAATGTTTTATATATGTTTTAGGTTAACTTTCACCTGCAGGCGGAATGTGATTTCAGATTCTTTTTGTACTATAGAGATGGAAAACGACCACAATAATACCTCAAACTCCGATATTAAGTAGAAAGTAACTAATAATTTCTGTCAAGTCCGTACCTGACCACTTTCTAAGGCAAGGCTAAAGCACGTTAATGAACAGTGTGGGGTTGTGGTTAGTCACAGGCAGCCGCAAAGTTAGCTGAGGAACTGCATAACAAAACTATCAAACATTTACCAAGCTTTCTGGAAGTATAGTGTTACCAGAAAAGTGTTAAACGAAAAGAACATCTTTCCCCAACACCCAGGAGAGTTGAGAAAGATATAAAATTGAGGTTTTCATAAAATTGAACTCTTTGTCTTGAAAGTATTTTGAATAAAACGGTTTATCAGTCATGAACAAATATTATAATCCGGCAAGGTAAAAAATAACAGTATATTAATGCATGTTTCGTGGTATCTTTGTTGTTACAGACTTGATTATATAAAGGTATTTTAAATTAAGCGTAGTCAAAAGTAGGAAGTTCGATTGTTCTAGACTGTGAGTAATAATCGAATAAATAGTGTTTAGCTTAAGGGTTTAAAAATATAAATAGGGCATTAGATCATTTAATTACAAACACATCACATTGAGCTGAACAAACATTTAATAGTTATAAATTAGAACTGCAACCGAGAGTTAGCTATGAAAAACACACCATTTTGGTGTAATTTAAAGCTATGGTTCCCTAGAAAAGCATTGACGTCCGTAATGTCAACGTAACAGTGACAGTGGACGTAACACAATATTTAAAAAGATGTAGACAAAACCCACTTTTGACGTGTTGTTTATTTTAGTTGTCAAAGTTTATTTACCTATATAGTAATTGACAAACTAGGCCTAGGTCTTTGTTTACAAAACCAAATGAGTCACCTGGCGAGAAAACCCTTAACTAGTTTTCACCGCTACTTTACATCCACCGTTTTCTGAAAACCACTCTCATCTGATTGCATTGAAAACAAAACTCACCGTCATTTTACGGCTGTAATGTAGCGGTCACGCTTTCTAGGAAACCATAGCTTAGAATGTTAAAATTATTGAACTATGAAGTTAGGTTTAACTGAATAGCTCATGTTACTTATGGTTTAAGACCAAACGTCTTCATATGAACACCAATCACCATCACTGATTGTGTGTCAGCACTCAGCTGGTGTTGAGTAGTGACTTCTGAGCACTTGTCGAGGTGAATGCTTGATAACACAAGAATGACAAATAGTCAGCTGTGTCTGACACTTGAGACGTGTTACGTTCAACCTCTTCATTCCAAACACAAGGAGTTTTCGACAACACAAGTACCGTATAATAGGTCATAATTATATTTGTGTAGGTAAATACAAACAAGAAGCGTATTGTGTGTTGGTTTTAACATTCTCTGACTTATAGTTTCTAACTCTTAGGCTTTCGCGGTTGGTATCTAAGATCTATGATTCTCAGTCACAGTAGAAATACAATTACTGCTAGACGTTTCGACCTCGCTGTGGAGAGTCATCCTCAGTAGCTTATTGACTGGCTGAGACTCAGTAATTGTATTTCTACTGTGACGCGGTGTAAAATGAAGCCTTAGATCTTAGTTATAGTTTCTAGGTTATATTCGACATTAACTAGCTCAACTATATTTTAATTCCTCACGTTCACAGAAAAGTAGCATTTAATCTTTGGTTGTGAAGAGTGAAACCGCTATAATTAAACGCTTTAAAATTAATTACCTATGATTAAAACTTCTACTTCCATAGTATAACTGCATCATTTTCTCAACAGAACCACAAAATGTTCACTTTTTCCCGAAATTCTTTCGGTAAATAATGTTTCGTAATATTATTTTATGTGTTATCATTTTCTATCTTAAGATATTCCAAGTAGCGTACCAAAGGTACATAGTTGTTATCGGGTTTACTGTTTTACCTGTGCTTAGTCAACCTTGATTTGGAAATACGAGCTTATACACTGTGTCGTTTTAATAGATACGTTCTTTTACTTTCTAACACTTTTAAACAGCTTGGTTTATCAAAATGTGTAATAGTTAAATTTGTTATAATGTAATATTAATGTAATAATTTGTAATCGTTAAATTGATAGTAATGTCCAGTCATTGTTTCTCGTTAATTTGTCGATCAAATCAAATTGAACTATCAATCTTCCTCGACATAATAATATAATAATAAATTTATTAATATATAATATAACTTTATTTGTCATGTACAAAAAAGGTTTGTGTGACAAAACAAAAACAAATATAAATATATAAACAAATAAGAAAAACCCATCACCAAAATACTGTTCCACTCTAGGACTACTTGTTACAAGGTGAATGGTGAAGAATTAGTTGTATTTGAATCATCCATGAATTCACCAACACTATAAAATGATTTTGAATTAAAAATGTTTTCAATTTCGACTTAAAGAGTTTATACTGTTTACCAATTTGGTACGGTAATTAATGATATATTTCAAGTCTATGATGTCCCAATCTATATTGACTACTATTTCTAGTGTCATGGTTGTGGATATCATGGCCTGTTACCAAACTACCATTTGTTATGGAAAAATAATTGTTTCATATATATTAATACAAGGTAGGGTAAGAATACTTAATACTTTAAATATTTCTCCACAAGAATCTCTTAAACGTAATTTTGATACTATTCTACAGCTTTCTTTTGCAGAATAAAATTCTTAAGAGTTTATATTGTGAGGAAGAACCCCACAAAATGATACTATAATTTATATACGGTTGTATCAAACCAAAGTAACCCATTCTAAGTATATGTGGCTTACAATGCTGGGAGAGGTATCTAAGAAGAAAAGTTCTAGAGGAAATCTTTTTGCTTATATGATCAACATGGCTATCCCAAGATAAATTTTTATCTATATAAACGCCAAGAAATTTTGTTGATTCAGCTTCTTCCAGCAAATGATTATCTATCATTACAAAATACCTTAGTGTGACAAAATCAAAAATATATAATTGATGAAAAAATAAGTAAGACAAAATAATTTTGCCCTGTAGAAATACGGTAGAGACAACTAATAAGTTATATATGAAATTGTGTTGAGAAAATGAATTGTTATATTCGAATGATCCATAAATTCGCCAACACTATAAATTGATTGTTGAACCAAATAGGTTTTCAATTATGACTTAAAATTATTGATACTGCCAACATAAACTCTACATCAAACCATATAACAACACGAACTAGGGATGCTGTGAAAAGCACACAAAATAATAACGCTTGTTATTTGTTACTTGGCTGTTACCGATCTTTATCGTCTTTCTACTGTGACGCGGTGTAAACCGGAAGCCTTAGATCTTAGTTATAGTTTCTAGGTTATATTCGACATTAACTAGCTCAACTATATTTTAATTCCTCACGTTCACAGAAAAGTAGCATTTAATCTTTGGTTGTGAAGAGTGAAACCGCTATAATTAAACGCTTTAAAATTAATTACCTATGATTAAAACTTCTACTTCCATAGTATAACTGCATCATTTCTCAACAGAACCACAAAATGTTCACTTTTTCCCGAAATTCTTTCGGTAAATAATGTTTCGTAATATTATTTTATGTGTTATCATTTTCTATCTTAAGATATTCCAAGTAGCGTACCAAAGGTACATAGTTGTTATCGGGTTTACTGTTTTACCTGTGCTTAGTCAACCTTGATTTGGAAATACGAGCTTATACACTGTGTCGTTTTAATAGATACGTTCTTTTTACTTTCTAACACTTTTTAAACAGCTTGGTTTATCAAAATGTGTAATAGTTAAATTTGTTATTAATGTAATATTATTAATGTAATAATTTGTAATCGTTAAATTGATAGTAATGTCCAGTCATTGTTTCTCGTTAATTTGTCGATCAAATCAAATTGAACTATCAATCTTCCTCGACATAATAATATAATAATAAATTTATTTGTCATATGAGTATAATAACTTTATTTGTCATGTACAAAAAAAGTTTTGTGTGACAAAAAAACAAAAACAAATATAAATATATAAACAAATAAGAAAAACCCATCACCAAAATACTGTTCCCCTACAATAGGACTACTTGTTACATAGGTGAATGTTGTTGGAGAAATTAGTTGTATTTGAATCATCCATGAATTCACCAACACTATAAAATGATTTTTGAATTAAAAATGTTTTCAATTTCGACTTAAAAGAGTTTATACTGTTTACCAATTTGGTACGGTAATTAATGATATATTTCAAGTCTATGATGTCCCAATCTATATTGACTACTATTTCTAGTGTCATGGTTGTGGATATCATGGCTGTTACCAAACTACCATTTGTTATGGAAAAAATAATTGTTTCATATATATTAATACAAGGTAGGGTAAGAATACTTAATACTTTAAATATTTCTCCACAAGAATCTCTTAAACGTAATTTTGATACTATTCGCACAGCTTTCTTTTGCAGAATAAACATTCTTAAGAGTTTATATTGTGAGGAAGAACCCCACAAAATGATACTATAATTTATATACGGTTGTATCAAACCAAAGTAACCCATTCTAAGTATATGTGGCTTACAATGCTGGGAGAGGTATCTAAGAAGAAAAGTTCTAGAGGAAATCTTTTTGCTTATATGATCAACATGGCTATCCCAAGATAAATTTTTATCTATATAAACGCCAAGAAATTTTGTTGATTCAGCTTCTTCCAGCAAATGATTATCTATCATTGAAACTAATGCATTATTTTGACTTTGTCAAAATTAAATGCCATTTTCTAATTAGGAAAAATATTATTTAATTTAAGCTTCAAATTTTAAAATGGCGGCCATTTAAAATGTTCAAAGGAATAACTCAAAACGTGTATTTTAACAAGAAACTTATAAGAACAATTACTTTTAGTGTATTTATTTTCCTTTCTGAAAATGTATAAATTTTGAAAATCAAATCTCGGTAGCATAAGCAAGACTAAAATCACTAATTATTGATTTTAGAGATGTCCAAACGAATTTAACAAACTCCTGAATCAAAATAATGTAGTCAGTTTCATTGTTGTTGCGAAGCTGACTGGAGGAACGCATGGCGGACATAGGCCGGTAAGACAGAAATTACAAAAACTTTGTTACTTCATTCTATTTTCAAAATTTTTACATTTTTAGAAAGGGAAATAAATACACTAAAAGTAATTGTTCTTATAAGTTTCTTGCTAAAATACACGTTTTTGAGTTATTCAACTTTGAAATCTTTAAATGACCGCTATTTAAATTTGAAAGTAAATTAAATAATATTTTTCTAATTAGAAATGGCATTTCAAATTTTGACCAAGGTTTGGTGATAATCAATGCATTAGTTTCAATGTCATAATTATTATTTTAGTAAAACACATCCACACAGACAGACAGACGGACAACGAAGCGCCGGAGACCCCTGTTTATATGGTAAAATATTCTTGTTTTGACCCAAGGAACATGTCTACAAAGTATGTCCAGAGAGTTCACCGACACCCTGTATATTAATGTGTTTCCATAATAAATGTCTGTTTGTATGATACCTATGGACCTGCAGGCTTAAATCTTCCTCGACTGCCACGAGCCACGTACATTGTATGTGTTGGTTCTTACTTGCGCCTTACTTCAAGTGTCTCAAAACTATTAAATTTGCTTTGTTAGTCAAGAAAGTTACATTACTTTTACATGGCCACATAATCTCTATCTTATGTTTTTAATGTACGAATGTATTTCAGTGTATTTCTCTATTTCTGTTATAACTAGGAAGTCTGTATGTTTGTAGTTCAGTGTTGGGCTTGTTAGCAACTTTCCTTTCTCTGTCTGGCTCACATAATGACATCGGTGAATTATGAATTAATCAACCCATGCTTTAACGCAGAGGTTCTTTTGAAAGTTTTGTTAAAACAAACCCATTTTAAAGAGTTTTATTCTTTAAAAAAATCATTGCAAATGATCTTAAGGTTCAAAGATTCATTATTCATACATTTTTACACAATATATTTTAAGTGAATACATTATAGTACATTATAGAATTTGTTATAGAATAAAAATAGCTTAGTGTACTAAAAGAAAACAATAATTATAAACAACGTTTAAACATTATCAATTTTGAATTCGACGAAATTCTTTCATACAATATTAGTTTTTGTATTACAATTCCTTTTTAATATTGGCTTTATTTACTCTATGGTTTTTTGTAGTAAACAAACAACACCTGTTAATAGTTGTATTTGGTTTGAAATAAGTTGTTTACTTTCTGTATCCTAGGAAACCTAGGTTAAATAAATTAATTGGTTATATTTTAATACACAGTGATATATTTTACCATGATTGACTAAAACTAATTTCTACCCAGTGCTATGAATGTCAGAGTAAAGAAATTCTGACTAAATATTAAACTAAAATAACTTAAAACCGTAGATTCTAGAGCAACAGGAGTTGTTTAGTTGTTTTTATCGATTGGGAAAGTAACACTTTACTTTCATGGTGATCTTTGTATTCATTTACGGTAAAGCTAGAATTTTAAAGATAAAACAAAACTTTTAATGGCCACCATTTTGAAACGAATGATCCGATCTGTTAACGAACTTAACATAGAGAATTACAAAAGGACATTTGTACCAAATTTCATGAAGCTTGAACCAAAAACTCGACTTGTAGAGTGGTAATGTATATACATATAAATATATAGGTTACTTTACACATATATACATATATACAGTTTTACCATTTGACTAGGGAAGTGTTGGGAAGCTCATAACTGTAAACGCGCCTTTCTACGACGTTTTCTTCACTTTGGCGAGAGAAATGAATAGCTCTATTTTCAAAGAAAATTCGCTAAAAAGAAGATAAGAGAAAAGGAGTTTACAGAATGCAAGGAATATTGTACTTTGAATTTAAACTACTATTGCAATACACGTGCTTGAGGATGCTTGAGGAAAGAAACATTTGTGTTATGATATCGACCTGACCTAGTGTACACAAGTGAGAGGTTGGTCCCGAAGAAACGCTCAGCTATGTGACGTGTTGATATGATTGCCATGCACGTAGCTATGTATGTGGGTATGTGGGAACGATATTAAAACTCGTCGTCGCCTCTGCATGAATGTTCACTCGTTACCCCTCAGCCCCCAGGTTGTCACCGACATTCATCTCGTCAGTTTCATTTCACCAGATTCTTTGGAACCGAGATTGTACACTTCTGTTGACATTTCACCTCTGATTTATTTCAATAAGAAACGGTGACATTGTGACATTATTGTGTTTTTGTGCATACGCTTATGAGTTTGAATTCCGGTCCGGAATATCGTGTTCCGGAAATTAAGTAAGTGGTAAGTAGGTGGTTCCGCATTTTTGGGGTTGGCCCGTGCTAAACCACAGGTGAATCACAAACAACATGGGTTTTCCGGTAATAAAGTAACCTTTTCAAGATCACACATAGTTAAGGGATAGAAAAATCAACAACACGTTACTCAAATCATATTTGGTAACGTAGAAGGAGGGGAGTAAATAGCATAGAAAGAGCAAACCTCCCTTTTCCAATTTCTAGTCATCCCAATTGTAGGAGTAACTATCCCCATAACTTCCACTAAACAGTAAGTTTGTACGCTTAAATTCTCACACCTTTTACTGGTTTAGAGTAATAATTAAACGTCGCTTTTGAGCTAAAAGTATCGTTGCACAGGTTTATACCAAGTGTAATAGTGATATCAAGGTATTGTGAACAGTGACGATGGTAAAATGAACTACGGTAATCCTCTAATGAATGCCTTTTTAGGCCGGAAAGCTTGAGCCTTAAGGCTACAAAATGTCATTATAGTTTCAAATTGGTCATAAAACCGAAATTACGGTTCATTTTTTCTTTCCTAAAATATCTTTGGGTTTAGTTAAACATAATTTGCAAACACTTGATAGACGGTTATGGAATCCGGCATCAAAAGGTCCCGTTTATGGACACCAGCAGACTTCAAGCAATGTCAAGCTATTCAAAAGTTAAATTAAAAGAGACACACTAAGCAAAATGCTGTTACATGTAATAAAGAACCCGCCCGATAATTATAGGAACAAACTTCCGGCAGACAAAAGCATGAGTTACTTAGTGGTTTTGGCCTGTGGTCAGTGAAGAGAGAGGCTGAAACCTAGTGGCCATCAAACTTCCGTTCCCTCGACCTCCAACTCGGCATTCTAACCACATGATCCCTTGTGTTCAGGAAAAGTGTGATCAACAAATAACTAACCATTTATCACGTGTAGGAAACATTTAATAAATGCAAAAATATAACTAAATGGGAATATCGTGTTTCAACTAGTGTGAGTTTATGAGTCCAGCGCATTTGCTGTATTCATCTATATTAAGTTTCCAAAAATAAAATCGTGGGAATAAAATTAGTTGGATTTATATTATAGCTTGGGATTTAATTTACTCCTCTTAAGATTACAGCACACAACCTATTACAGCTTATATGAGTAGTATAATTGTCTTCGCATTATCACTAATTTTCAAGAACGCGTATTGTTGTATGTTACGACTATATCAACCCCCATTATAATGTTCAATAAACTATAACAAAATTACATAACAAACCTTTTCAGGAGGAATCAAACTTAGTAATCGATTACATAAAGCAAATTTGTAAGCCAAAAGGTAAAGAGTTTTTCCGTTCATTTTCTTTACATGGAAAGACAGTTTTAATCTCTATAATTTACACAAACTATCGTTGTGAAGTAATTTCAAATCATCTTAGCTGTAGACTAACGGTACTCTAGTTTCTAAAGCAAGGAGTAGCCTGACCACTGCAGATACGGCAGAGGGACGGATCTACTGCATTATTAAACAGCTGTTCCTCTTCCCTATTTCTTTATGAGTATGTTTATGTGCTTCTTATTAATGTATTTAGCCTTCAAACTACGTGTAGCGTCTAACGTGAGGATAAAAGAATATATCAAGATTTACATATTTAGTGAAAAGTTAAGCAACAACCATTTCATTATAATTAAAATTTGTTTTGTCTCTCAGAACCTCAAAACTTGTCCTTTAATGTCCCTCACCTTTGATCAATCCATTGATAGTTCCATAGATTTGGAAAAGGATGTCTTACTGTGAAATTTAATGGAAACATTGATTAAACATGTAAAATTAATGGTTACATATTTTGCAGTCTATGAGAAAATTATACAGGTTTCAAAAACATGGTCTTTATCAATGTACACAACTGAATTTATTTTGTGCTGAAACCCCTAAACAACTCCTTTGTCGTTTTAAACTCTATTTTATTTTCGTTATACACAAAGTGCGGAGAATATTGCCCTGGAATATTACCCGCCGCCGCAAGACGGGAGGAAATAAATTAAACTTTCCTCCCTGAATGTAGACCTGGCTTCTTCCTGTTGAATTCATCACCACGTTGCATTTTGTCGCTTTTTTTCAGTCCAGATGTTATTTAATTCTTGATATTTTATCTATTTACAGTGTGGGAGCCATTGCTTGGTAATGACAGGCAAGCTTTGTACTAAGCCACCTGTAATTGAAGTTTTAAGTGTATTTTCATATGTAATTTTCGGGTGCAACTGAGTAGTACAGTTCGTATTTATTTCCAATGCTTGTTTCAAAGATACAACTATTTTGAATGTTAGTACATATTAGTATAGTTTCAATGGTATAGTTAACGAACAATAGTTCTTCGATAGATCAAATGCGAAGTTTGGTTTTAAACAAGAATGTGTTCAGTACTAAAACTCTTTGCTGAGTGTTACATTTACGTTTCACTTCGCGAACTTAAAAATGATAAATTGTTTTTGTTTTACAAACTGCGTTGCTTAATCTTGCAAAAACTCGTTCCATTACAAACTTTGCTAACCCATTCCCTTTCAGTGCCTTTATTAGTGCGTAGAGTTTGTTTCAGAACTAACCAGTAATTTTTTACTGGTTTGTGTATTTTTTGTTTGAAGACTGTTGCTGACGACAGGAGAATTTCAGAGTTTAAAATATTATTATCTACTATTAAAAAACAACTATACTCATTTTTATAACCAACACATATATTATTCAAACAACATACAATAATCTAAGTACTGTAATGGTCAAGACCGAATGCGGTATAAACCCAGCAATCGTGACTGAATCTTTACATTTGGTGGGATGGAAACAATGAAGTACGTGATGAAAGAGCTATTGAATTAGGCTGTCTGACAGGTGGAAGGTCCACACTTTTAACAAGATTGACTTCGTGCCCTGAATCCTTTACCGCGACGCTGCAGCCAATAGCTGCTGTATTCTAAATCAACTCGCTACGTGCACAAGTACTTACGTGTTTGTGTAAGGGAAAAGTTACGTAGAAAATATTATGTAAAACTAAATCTTATTTGTCCTATTTTAACAAACTATTACAGAATATAAAGCGGAAACCATGGACCTCGAAGTGTCAATGATAATAAATGAACCAAAGGAAGAATGTGCTTTGTTAATATAATGCTTTGTAAAAGGGTAGGATAAGCAGCACCAAAGCTCTGGGTAAACCCTTATTGCTCGAGTTCTATATCACGTCATTCGCGATATTCAATATTGTCAAGTGATTCTCAAGTCCTTTTCAGTGTAACTTATTAAAGACTTCTTGAGGTTATTTTTTGAAATCTAGAGAAGAAAACGCATAGTGCCAACTTTATCCGTATTGAAATCGTCGTTATGTATATCGTAAAGAACGAGTATACACGGTGAGTTTCAAATCCACCCTCCCCTCCCACCTTAACTTTTGAAAAAGAAAATATAAAAAAACCCTTAAGGGAACGGTTTTATAGGATCCTAAAGTTTGTTTTGACGTAATTTGCGTCAACCAACCCCCACCCAAAAACCGGAGGGGAGTCCCCAAATTCTTTTAAATACAAACCTACCCTTAAGGTACCTCTAAAGATAGGGAGTTTTGACACAAATTCAACTACGCAAAGAAATCTCTTTTATCTCGACTCGTTTTGGTTTTTTTTAATACCCATTTAATATTACAAGAAATCAGATTTAAAATGCAACGTTTCACATACAATATTTTTTAATGACAAAGTGTTCTTGAAAATCAATGATGAAAACGTCAACATATTCTCATGTAGTATTTTCAAAGGAACTGTATGTGAATGTGGCATTTTAAACCTGATTTCTTGTAATCTTTAAATGGGTATTGCAATAAAACGAATCGAGAGAAATAAGTAGGATTTTTGTGATGTTCAATCGGTTGTCTGTTTTCAACATCTTTATGATAGGATTTAACAAAAATCGTAATAAGAAAGTAGATGAGCGTGTTTATTATTAGTATTAATATATAGGCCCAGTCAGACAACGTGCATTTCCTTGACGCCTTTTTAAAAGTTGGATTTTCTTTACGCCTAAAAATTCTTCATTCGTTCGTAACGAGCTCCTTTTCTTTCAGCAGTACAGGCTCCTCTTTTCCTTTTAGTGACTTCTTTCATATTAACACTTCAATCAAATACTTTTTGTCTAAATGATCGAGGAATATCTTTAGTCATTAAGGATTAATTTAAGCTTGATGCAAATATTTAGACTTGATTTGATGGAGTTATTTAGGCTTGTAATCACTTTGACTCTCAGTGTTGCTTCCTTTCGAGAGTAGTGATGCCAGTAGTGAAAATAGCTTGAATAAATAGTAGACAGACTCTTGTTTTATTACTTTACCAAATTTTAAATTGAGCAAACACATTGATTAATTGTAAAATGTATCAGGGATCAATGTTCAAGGAATGAAATTGTATGGAAGGCAGACGTTTGGCCGTTTTCAGTTTGTGATATGATATTAGAGCCTATACGTCTATATCTCATGTTCTTGGCGTGTGATCAGTCTGGATGTAAGGTTACATGATCTAAGGTTGCGTTTTCCTCCCTGTGAGCGAAGTGAGGTTAGCTGTCAGACCTCCTCCCACAGCAATCCATCTACAAACCCTTGAGAGTTTCTTCCTTAACATTCAGGTTACAAGACCATTTGTGTTCCAGTATAAACAGCTAAAATCTGGAGAGCAGATTCCAAGGTGTAGGAGGAACAAAGTGTGAGGTTCGGTATCTAATAAGGTACTTAAACCTACTATTGAGAGTGTTTGAAATTGTATAAATAACTGAATAATGTTGTTTGAAAGGTCCTGAAACGACTTGACATTTGTATAACAGTAGGTGATAGAAGTTTTAGTTTACGACCAAAACACTATCAAAGGTTAACTTTTCAAGTTAGCAATGAGAAGGCGCCCAAAGGAACGGTCGAATAGAGGTTAGGAAGAACCTTTACGGATGCCTTCCCTTTACAGCGACGATTATGGCCTTTAATTTGTATTAAATCTTCTTTTTGTTTTCAAAATACGGGAATGTTGAAATGTCATTTATTTACAGTTAACAAGATATCAAGGCGTCCCAGAATTTGTCAAACACTTTGTATTGATTCAGAGACTGTTCATATACTCGTACTATGAAAAGGCAAAGGCAACAATTTGGTAAAAAGGATATTGACAGCGGATCTATTTTCAAGCCAAGCATATTTACAAGCTAGGTCGTTTGAATTTAGCAGAATTGGTTAACTAGCTATATGATAATTTAAAGTGCAAGAACGTTCACACAATTTAAATTATACACAATCCATATAAATTACCGATCCTTTTAGTTCTAATGTGACAGGTAAATCGTACTAGATAAATGACTAAACAAAAGATATTCACGTTATTTAAACCGTAATTTCACATTTAACTATTAAGTTACTATAACAATGACCACGTGGGATGGATATACCATTAGTTTTAATGGGAAATTTCGTATCAACAACATTATGTAGTAAGAATTAGTTTATATTATGCACAAGTACGGAACTGTAAGCGGAGTAGACTAATTCTGTCTTACTTTTAATAGTATCAATATTTAGATGGCTTATATCGTGCTACTGGATTATTAGAAACAAATAAATTTAGTGTTTGTTCAATTAAATTACTGTTAGAAATTGGCTGTACAGTGTACAAGCAGTTGCGAAGATCTTTAAAGCTACGTTGCGTGTTCGGTATGGTGAGATTTGTTACGTTGGCTGTCACATTTTTTATCTTAGGATAATTAATCAGCCAACTCTCTAGATCGTAGTTTTCTGCACCAGTGAATATCTTTTGATTTACACTCTTTCTAATATAATTTCAGTTCTTATTTTATGTGTATCTGCACAGGATTACAGCAATGTTTATGTTACAGTATCGTTGTACTTTTTTGTATACTTTTGACTACGGCTAAATTTCCCTCAATCAAAGCTATGTACGAGTATATTGTAACTATTAACAGTGTTATAAATGAATTAGTAATCACCTTATTTATTTCTTAATAAATTTGAAGACACGATTTGTGGACCATGTCAGGATTTAAACCCGGAACCCGAATCTCTCACTCGACGGGCGAGTATGCTGAACATTATGCCATCCGACCTATTTATGTCTACAAATGTTGTATTACCTTTTGTGCAAGACTCACTACTTGTATTGTCTTGTAGCATGAATGAATGTTAATCGGATATTGTGTTTCAGATGTTTGACGACTTCATCTTCGCGTTCTTTGCCCTGGAGATGTCTATCAAGATGATCGCAATGGGAGTGTACGGCAGAGGCACCTACTTGGCTGACTCCTGGAACCGCCTTGACTTCTTCATCGTCCTGGCAGGGTAAGCGGCATTACAATGGTATCTTCCTGTGGAATGTGGCTTTTTCTTACTATTTGGGTATTACAATAGTAGGACTTGTCTCCGAGCCCAGCAACACAAACGAGGTACGGTATTTTCCTAGAATTTCCAAGGTTTAGTTACTTGTTAATTGTTTAAACCACACGAAACGTCTGACATGAGGTACGAAAATGTGTATCGCTTTGCACGCTGTTTGTGTAAACCAACTAAACACCTGTCTTTTTAAATACAAATCTCATGGTTAGGTTAGACCTAAGTGAGAAATTAACACAAAGTCTTTTTTTATTCGTTTTTTATCAAGTATATTTTTACAGTTGAGAGATCTATGATGATTACGCCTTACCCCAGGGGATAATGAATTCAGTGAATATTTTGATGTTTATTTCACACAGTTAATTACGAGTGCTGTTTCGTCGTATGCCATAAATTATATCGTCCGGTTAATATGTCATAAAACAGTACCTGAGTATTAACATAAATATGTAATTGGCCGGGAGAGCCACTGTGTTCCGGTACTTCAACATTATGATGATGCAACTTTAATCACCATATTCGCTGCACATCATACAGACCGCTTTGAACTTTCAATTCCAAAATTATTGTTCATGAGTTTGAATTCCACTAATGCTCATTGTGCCAAGTTGAAGTTGAAGTTTCAACTGGCAGAGTAAAGATATTATATCAAAATCTGGCAACAAGCATCTCTATCCATAACCACTATAGCTAAGTGAGAGACGTGTGTTTTGTTCGTTGTCCTTAAGATAATATAAAATACTGATATTAAATAGTGGAGAGTGTTTTGTGGACCACACTCATATGCTAATTTTGTCATAATTGGTAAGCTAATCGAGTTTTGAGGTTATGTGTTGTAATAACAGAGACGTCATCGTCTTCCAGTAATAACTACAAGGCATATAACTTCACAAAATAAGTTTAATAATAGTTAATTATGTAAACCTGATTTAAGATCGATTCAACAGATTAAATTTTATTCAGTTTTAATAAACTCACTCTTGCAAAATTTACATTGTTAACAAACTTGTAGTGTTTTGTCAAATGAATCGAATAACTTAACTAGGCTAGAACGTGCCCTGTTTCACCCTACATATCTAAGCCATTTATTTTTTTAAACGTAATCGTATGAATAATGTGTATATTATTAGTTTGCGAATTATTAATATTATGATTCCTACCAACCGTATTGGTAGTCCTCGCTCTAAACAACAATAACAACTGTTGACATTATGTATACCTCAAGCATAACATTAACAAAGCAGGAATACTAATGACCAAAGTTTTAGATCGGGCGCTATTACAGAAATGGACGACTCTACTTCTTGCTACACCAGCTAACACCCATACCAGGTCCAAGAACAAGTATGCTAAACTTGAAGTTGTTCAGTATGCAACTAGGGCACTTGTACTCGTAAGATTCATACTATAATTTATTTAACTTAAATATTCAATAAACTGTATTAACCTGAAAACAGGTGTAAAAGAAATCATTTATTTTCAGCTCTTACTTCGTCTTAACTATATTGTTAGTATTTCCTTTGACAAAATGAGATATTAAAGCCGTCAGCATGGCTTGGACCCAGGCCCGTAAGACCCAGGCGCGGGACTAAGAAATGAGCATCGATTCTGACCCCCAGAACACGTGTTTTCCACACTTTATACGGTATACATATATATTATGGGCGTTCTTTTTACAGGTCGCATGATTTGTCAACTTTTCATGAAATTCGGTACAAATGTTTCTTTTTTAAATATCTTAGCCAGCAAAATCGGACTACTGAAACCCTTTTTGGTGGGGGGGCTTTTCACCAAAAAATGGGGTTTGATGATCTAAAAACCGTAAATTTTGTCCGATTAACAGGAAATAGGAAATGAATATTTTTTTGTTACTACGCATAACTGTTTCAAAAATTCTGAAAATCCGTCAAGTCGTTTAAAATGGCAGCCAAAAAGGTGACTTTTCGCTATAACACCGGAATGACTATTCCAATTTTATTGAAATTTAAAATTTGATTTCCTTTCATGATATTTAGTCAAACTTCCAATAAAAAACTGTTAATCTTAGGCCGAAGGCCCAAGTGAGACTGTGAGCGCAGGGAACAGCCTTGTAATACTTGTCGTAACAGAACATACAAATCTGAGACCGAGGCCTCGTAACGCCTGTCATTTATAGGCCTACATAAGGCCAAGCTGAGAACTGCAAAGGAAATTCTATTAACTCATGCCATTGGCACTTTAGCGCTTAGCTGCGTGTTAGTCTGATAGTATATTCATGTAGAGGAATAGTATGTCCGACTGCCCGGACTACGTCAGGGCGCTCTTAAAAAGGAGGCTTTCCTTTGAGCCCAAACTCGTTTCATCCTTTCGGAATGAGCTCTTTTTCTTTCCTCAGTTCAGGTTACTCATATGCTTTTAGTAACTTCTCTCTGACGAACTCTTAAATTAAACCTTTTTCTCTAAATGTGATTCCATCATAAATGCCGGTTAGTGATGCCTGCTGTTTTAAATCTTTTTAACTGCTGCAATCTCTTTTTTTACTTTCACCTAACTTTGAGTTTAGGAAACTTTAAAATTTGCTTTGTTAGTTGTAGAAAGCATTTGTATGCATTTGTATATGGCTCTTAAATTTGTATCTTCGTTTAAATTTCCGAATTCATGTATGGTTATTCCTCTACTTCCTTACTACTCCGGTCGTTATATTTGTGGTCCAGTAGGCCTAATATTTGTCTAACAATTCGCTTCTATATCATTTTTATTCAGATTCGTCTTTTTATTAAGACCTAAGGTTTCTGACTAAAATTAGGTAATTACCTCCGTCAAACCGTTCAAATTTTTGCAGTACGTTCTGTTAGCTATATGTTTCGACGAATAATCGTCATTTTCAGACTTGAAAATCTTGATGATTCATCCATGTGGACTTCGTTATGTAGGCATTCACACACACACATCACAAAAACAATTAAAATAAATTAACACGGATACGATAACAGTTTACAGTAGGCCTACACACGCACACACGGACACGAACTAACAAACAGACGACAAGCGGCAGACTGATTTGTGTGGCTAGGTGACAGCTGAGTTATCTTTGTTATCAGGAGGGCCGTGGTCAGCTGGTCTGCGTTGTCCTTCTATGATTACATTGAACAGCTGATGTGACTTAAAATGTAGCTTCTCATTTAAAATCAGATCTTTAGTGTTTGTTAATTTGAAGGATTTGTAAATTTCATATTCTTCTAGCGTGTTAAGTTTGAAGAACTGGGCATGTCTGAAGCGTGGCTCTTGGGGCAGACATGTAATATTTCAAGGCTATTTTGTTATCAATTAGGTGTTGCGCAAATAGGGTTCTAAGGTTTCTACCTCAACCAATCTATACATTTTAAAATTTCAGCATAATTTTCCAATACAGCCAAGTTTCTGACGCAAAGTACACGATCACAAATACACAGAATACTCAAAGCGACTGTCACTATTCAAACGTGTATAAAAGGCTGATAGAGATAAGCAATCAGTGAACTGGGGAGTAATGCGCTGTGATAGGCATCAAATTGGTGTTTTGTGACATTACACTGGTGTTATTGTTCCCTATGGTTACACAATGGAGCTATACACAGCCTCTCAATCACTGGTCAGAGTGGCTCCTGATTGCTGTCTCCCTGTCTGATGCCACTTCACAAGCTAAACACTGTGGCAAGGGAGAGGGTCTACAGCAGCTGTGGGTGGTGGGAGGTGTTGTACTCATTTAACCGTTCAATTATATGTTGATACATTATCCATCATTGGGTTTGATAATGAACTAAACACCATAAACGTAAACCGTAAAAAATGTGAATACAAATACTGTTACAGAGGGGTTGTAAGTGAGGTTCGGAGGGGGTAGTAAAAATTCACACATCCCTTGATATGAAACGGACATAACTGGTTACTTATGTATTCATGATAGTCAAATGTGTGTAGTTTCTAACTTAATAAACATAATTTGAGTCGAAATCCCTAATTTTGTTTACGAAATACATATAATCAAAATGTTGGAGCATAATGTTTGCTAGACACTAATTTTGAAACGATTGCCTAATCACATCTAAGCGTAGGATATGCAGGATAAGCTTAGTTCCAGCTGGGCTGAGTAAATCAGACACTAGATCTGGTGTGCATGATCATACCGTATACATGGTACACAATGCTGGTCTCTGATGGCATTATTGGATTACACCGAGTATCCCTGATTCGGTACAGCTTACCAATTATCCTCTCTTATTATATCTACCGTAGCCCAAACAAAGCAGTTTAAGAATAAAGATTCTTCAAAATTTATTGGTTTGCCACAGATAAATACATGTTGTACCACTTAGTTCATCTTGAGTTTGTGTTAATAATAATCTAAGAATAAATAGAGAGGACCTCGTAAAAGTACTGTCTTTAATCAATATTTAAATTGACTACTTAATTTAATGGCAAACCCTTTACGTAAGGTACGGAAATTGGAAATCAATTCTCATATTTAAAGAATAATATTCAATTTCCTAGTCCTGCTAGCATTGCAATAGTTTATAAAAGGATAAAGCAAAGGTACAAAATCGCCACAGGTCAACTTGTATTTAACCTCCTCGTTTCTCAGAAGTCAATTAAAAAGATTGGGACGTATAAGAAAAAGTTTAAAGCATTCTAAGCGTTTTGCTATTTGCTATTTTGGTGTATATATTCTGAACTCCAAAAGATAAAATTTAATGTTTGGTCCAAAAGTTATAATGTATTTATTTATTTACCAATAAACCCTAAAAACCCAAATATTTTCTTCATTATGTATGTTTTCCTGGGCCTGTAAAGGGCAGTGTGATAACCACTTCATAAATGTACACTTTAAAATACTTTGTTTTTAATTTTAAAAATATCAATTTGTTTCTCCCTTCAGTCCCACAGGAGGGTCTAATATGTCCACCCCGTTGTTTTGATATTGGTACTCAATAGGTAATTGGTGGTAGTTTTGTTGTAGTTGAAGAAATTATCAAGTCATTATGTTAACCAACTTTCTGGATATAAGTAGTTATTTGACAATTATTCAATAATAAGTCAAATTCTTGAAGAATTTAAACATGTATAGGATGTTAAAGTAGTAGGTGGAAACAAATATGTAACAAAACACTTTTGGCAAAAGTTTTGTATAATTAGTTATAAAAAGTATGATGATTGAGTTTTATACATATTTCTTTCTGCTTGGTAAAACATTTCTTCTTCTTAGTTACAAAAGTATTATTAAGTTCTGTTACAAAAGTGTGGACATTGTAATCTACCATTGGGATTTCTGGAAATAATGAAAATGGTGCTTTGCTTTGTGACTATTACAAGGCATACGAGTAGATACATCAAAAATACTTAAGATACCTTAAAGAATTTAAACATTTTTCATGTTTGTTAACACAGTTTTATTTTCAAACAATTGCGAGACTTTATCAGAAAAGTCACAAGGATCTCGTTATTTACATTATTTATTTACATCGGTGGTTGTGTTTAGGGTTAGGTTTGTGGTTCCACTAGTGAGAGTGAGAAACGGAATACGAGTATTTTAGAGTAATTGTTGTCGGATTTGATAAACACGGCCATCAAATCGACCAGTTATAAGTCCATCCCCACAAATTGAGGTAGTTAAAACTACTAATTGCATATGTTTGTTTATTCTAAACATTCAACCATTTATAAGGTAGTATGAGTACACTACACGAGGCTAGTGAATAATGAGAAAGAGCAGAGTTTGTTTAGCTAAAAGTAAGTCCCTCGGAGTTTGCCGCAATTCAATCAAGGCTGTAACTCGAGTCTTACAGCTATTGACTCTGCCCTGGGGTTTACTTTGCAAACTTCTCCTCTTCTTACCTTACCTTTAACCGACACAGGAGGCTGCAGCAAGGGATGGTACTTATACAGGGTGGTACTGATCAACTCAAATGGTATCCGTTGTCAAAGGGAAAGTCTGTTTTGTTTTTAGAAGTCAAGTTTAAGGGTAGCCTAGTGTGTGTGAGTATTGGAAAAGGTTATTTTCATATTTGTAACACTTTAATCGTATCATTAACACAGACTCAATATTTACATCCTAACCAATATATCGTTGGCGTCCCCTAGATGTTTCAATTGAAATTATCATATTCAAACAAGCTCCTTTCAGTCAACACTATCCTAAAATGTAACAACTTCCCTTAACATCGTATTTAAATTTGTAACGTTGACTTATTATCTGTAGGCATTATTAGACTACTGTACTTTAAAATAAAATTTAAAAATTTAAAAATAAATAAAATAATATTTAGAATGAAAATTGTTTTATTTTTTAGAATTCATGAGGCCAAATTTAAATTTTAATGTTAATTCTTTTTGTATTTTTTTCAAGATCTGTCAACCAGTGTATTGTATTTTTAAATTCGTATGTCAAATAAACAAATTATTGTAGTATTAATATTGACAATAAATCTTGTTGTTGTTGTTGTTTTGTTGTAGGACATTATTAGACTACGCTCCGCTAAAATTAGAGGTTTAAAACTCAATAAATTATAAACAAATATATTAAGAATGAAAGATATTTTTGTTTTTTTTAAGAGTCAGTAGTTTGATCATGTCTATGTACAAATCATTATAATCCGTATGTTCAAAAATTCAAATTTTAAGTAACTTATTTTTAACCCTTCAACAATGAATACCATTGAGTAGTTATAGAGTAGCTAGTCATATGGAACTCATATGTTCATTGAGTTTTGCCCGCACTTTGTTGCTGGTAACGGCCCGAGAAGCTCTTGAACAACTTCACTAGAAGCTCTAGAGAAGAGCTTCTATGAAGTGTTTTAAAACCAACTTCATTATCAAAAACCAGCTGTTAATCATAACTACCACCCGAAAAAAATATTTTAAAAAACTGGCAAATGTAAATATCTTAATTCCAGACTACGCAAAAACTAACAATGTTTTGCTAACAGGTATTGTTAAGTCAACGACGGTACGACTTATGGCAAAAGGATTTCCTGAATGTTTCGGAACATTTAATTTTGTTTTTATATAATATAGTGAAGAAATTAGAGCTGTACTTCCTTTCATACATATGTGTATCTAAAAAAATAAATCCTGTCTTGAGAAGCCTTGTCTTGGTGCTGTTTCATTACGCGCTTGGAAGTTTCTTGTGTGAGTGTTCTGGAAACTTGTGTGTCAAACAAATGGAGACAAACTCACCTGCATTACGTGCGTCGTTCTTCTGAAGTCCGTATTTGTACAGTTAAAAAAGTCACCTTATTTTGAAATTGATTTCACTGATAGTAGTTGTTATTTGTATATCGGTTTAAAAAGGAAAATTTCCGATTACGCAAAGTGTCTCATTATTAAACGACAACATTTTCTCGTCAAAATGGGAAAAACTATTGTGACAAAGAAAAATCAAAATATCGTTGTCTTAGATGATTTTAACTTCGACTTTTTAAAAATTAATAGCTTTATGACCCCATGATTGGCTGAATTTTATCGTTCAATCTTGACCGGTCATACAACTCACCAAGGAAGGTGACTAACACTTCAGCAACAGCAACCGACGTAATCACAGGCCTACCTGACAGACGGATGTCTGTGATCAACACAGCCATCTTTGGCCATCATGGCCGACAGGCTGTATAGAAAGAAAGAAATGTGCAGGGTTTTGTAAGTTTTTATTGGTGTGAGCTAAAATTGGTCTTTCCAAAGTTAGATTGGTGTAGGTTGTGTCACTGACCAAGAATGCAGGGTCGATGGTTTTAGTAGATATGTAATTACTTATTTTTAGCCATAAGGTCTATCATATGTACGAGTATGATAAATACACCACAGTCATAGTTGTTAGCTAGTTTCGGGCATTTACCTTCAGAAATAATAGTTCAAATAAGCGCATAAAAATGATACCTATTACTTTAATCATACATATAGAACTAATAATGAATGTTATTGTCGGCAAACAATTTCATCAACTGATACATTATACGAAAATTATCAACAACCCTGAAAATGTCCGTAACAAAATAAACAGTGAAGCCAAAGTGGGTGTACACGGAACTATAACAGTGATAAAATGTGAGACTCCAATTAACTTTAGAGCAGTTGATCGAATGGTGACAGCTGTTTTTGACTGGGACTCGTGGCGTGGTCCTGTAATCCAGCTTCATGTAGGTCTGGTTTTGAGGATGATATAGGGCTAATGCGGCTCAGATAGTCTCAGTGATCATCTAATGATACCCGCATCAACTCCCACCATCGTTTAGACATATCAGACCATCACCTGCGTGGTTCGGAAGTCACGTTAAGCCGTTGGTCCTTGTATTTCCACTGGTCATAGGGCTATTAATTTTTGACCCATTCTAAGGAAGAGTCGGCCTTAGTTTGTAACAAGACTACACCTCATAACTCATTACTACCACTCATCCACTCATCATTAACCACATATTTGCCTTAAAATACCCTCATGAGAGTGGTCGGCATCTCAAATAGTGATTTAGTGTTTCGACGTAAAACTATGGCAACGAAATTATTTACATTCAAGTTTAGGGCGTGAAAAAGGTTAGGTTTTTGTTAAAGGTTTATTTAATCTAATCCATATTCAAGTATAACGGCCCGATCTGTCTAATATACAAGTATTCACAGTATGATGAAACGTGCGCATTCTTGTAAGGTAAGGTAAGGTGGGACCAAGAGAGTTGGAGTAAGCCGGGATTAGAGAGTTGTGAGAGGGGTTCACAGCCGGGGTCGATTAACATCAAATTGTTGCGTTTCTGCCTCAAGCCACCTATTGTACCTCAACCTCCATCACAAGACACATTTAACAATGCATTTGCATGCCAGAAAACATTTACATATTCAATAGTTCACCAAGCTTAAACATATGTTTGTTCAAATGTTAGTAGGCTACTTGTATAAAATACTTCTACAATTTGATAAACCCTTCACATTGATATAGGAGTATATGGCTGAAAGTACGTCAGATTGGAATTTTATATTTCTTTTAGGTGGGCTTAGGTTTCTCATCTTTTAATGACAGTAAGGCACATTTGTTGAGTGTTTAAAACGTGTAGATGAGTACTCTGCAGTGTATTAGACAACGTTAAAGTTTTTTATTATATCATGAATAGAAAACCCTTTTATTTCTGAAATGTATACACCATACATGAAATTCATACAATTCAGTAATTCATACAACATGTAACAATAATGTCTAGTAACATTTCATTTTTAATTTCAGATTTAGACTAAGCTGTCGCTTAAGATTGTAACTTAATTATTTCAAAAGTACCTCTTGAACTTTAAGTTCCAAAAGTAGTTTAAACCACTTATTTTGTTATAAATATTTAGGCATCTGATTGTTATTCGGTGGTAGGTTAAACGCTCTTTTTCAAAATGAACATTCACCAACATAAGTGCAAATCTAATTTTCCCAAATTTGCAAGCTCTTGTATATCATTACTTTACAGAAATTAGAAGTGAAATTGTATGGAGGTTACAGCTTTTCCTCAGAAAGTAAGACTTCTCAAAATATATTAGTAAAAACCCGCTGATGAATCTTTAATGCACTGTCTGCATACATTTAAAACCTCGCTTGGACCGTATGAATAAATAATAATACCAAATGGATAACACTCGTTTTCCATTACTACTGAGATGTAACAGTGCTAGTAGCTACGGCCGCTGGCTGGATTTAATTACTCTACTTTTTATTGCATAAAAATGCCGTCTCATTAAACTGCTGCTTCAATCTTCAGCGAAGTACTTTCAAAGTTTTCATTATTCTCCATTAAGCCACTACTCTTCATAGGTCTGACTTTCATGCTTAGAATATAACAGAACAGATATAAATGAACATATAAATGCTGCACAGTCATAAATGTTCTCATGAGCTAACAAAAACACTAAATCCTAGGCTGGAGTCTACAACATGCTGCCAGCCCACATCAAGTCTCTGAAATCACACAAGATGGAGGTCACAAAGAGGATTTTAACATCTAAACATCTGTATTCTCTAAATGAGATAGATATTATTTCTATAATCTCGTACCACCATCTTGCCAATGTTAGTGACCTATTAAATCTATGATACAGTCTATCCGGCTGCTGCTGGTCAACGACTACGTACCCAAGTATACAAGAACAAGAACTTAGCTAACACGTAGTCATAAGTACTACCGCGAATCCTGGTGAATTTCCTTTAACAAGGGGATCATTTACACCGGAATTGCTCTTTCTCCCTAAAACTCTGTTTCGTGCTATAAAGGCTGCATTTACTATCCGATTCCGATACTTGTAATAAACCGCTACCCGTAAACAGCTACACTTGTAATAAACTATGTCCCCGTATCCAACATGTGTAGGGCCTATACCAACAGTGATAAAAATTCAATCGGCTAAACCAAGATGGTGGTGAAAAGCTATTCTTCGTCGAAATCTTGGTTGATTTAGCTGATCTGTGAACACATGTTGGGTACTGTAGCATCCTAGGAAGGGCTATAATGTTCAAGAAAGAATCAATTAAAAATAACTATTAATTAAGTGTAAGCCTACTTGCTAGCTTACTATAGATCGTTGCAAGAGTACATACAGAGAGCACAACCGGCGTTGGTTACAAAAGGTCTAGATTCCACGTACAAAATACTAAGCTACTTTATGTCTGGCCAGAGAGAGCCCCGTGTGTTGTCATGACTAGAAGAGATTGACGTAGTAACTTCCAACTCGGCACTGACGTAGACTTTGGCACTCTGCTACATATTTCATAAAGCCATCCGAGACAAATTGAGTCACAATCAAAACCTAGGGTGGTATCATTAGGAAGAATTGGAAACAGTTTATTTCAAAACGCTTTGTTGGAATGCGACAATGGCGTAAGAATGAAATGAAATTTTATAATAATTACTGTAATTACATTTACTGTGAATATCTATGCAATAAAACATTGATTCACTCATTGACCTTTTCTTGTTTGGTTTTTCATTTTGTAACAAGTCAACAAATCGTCATCGGTCGGATCTTAGATTTGATACAACATTGTTAGTGTGAAACCAAATCATTTACAACTGTATGAATGCTTTTTTAATATGTTTCAAAAAAGGTTGTATGATTTCATATAGTTTGACTGTGGCCCAATGGTTTTTAGAAAACATCATTTAAAATGGTATTTCTGGTCAGATTTCATTGTTTGACTGACCTTTTTCATCAGTTAAGGAGTTGTCTGAGGCCATTCGCCTACCTAATATCCCGGATAAAATTTACTCTAAAAAATAATGCTCAACTCTCTGTACTATACTAAATAACAAGATACTATGGACTTTGTTGTGTTTCAGGATGCTAGAGTATTGTTTGAACGTGGAGAACATGAATCTGACCGCCATCCGCACCATCCGGGTACTGCGACCTCTGCGGGCTATCAACAGGATACCAAGTAAGTACTGCTTCTACAGTTACAAGATATTTGGTTTCATTTGCGTAGACGGCACAGGTGTATTCAATTTACTACGAGCATTGTACAATTTGAACAGTTAAGTCTATTTACCTTGACATGTTCAACATGCAAACAAAAATCAACTGTATTCATGTTGATTTACAAGTGTGCTACATTTATTATTTCTCTTGGATTATTTTATCTCGATGATCCGCGTAGTAAAGGTCTTGGATTAACCATTTAAAGTTCGTAATTTTCATTAACGAAGTTTAAAACGGTTTAATTGTTTTGTAGTTCCATTAATGGAATATAAACTTGTTGTTATCTAAAAAAAAACTACAAATTCTGCATTCTCTTTAATCAATGTTATGATTTACACTACGTTTAAATGTCGAAAAAACATTACGAGTACTACCTGCGAGTTTGATTATAGGCACAACAATCAAGTTGTAGCTATAAAATTATACAATGTTTTTATACAAGTATTTATTTTTAATTGACTACAAGTTCCTTTAATTTGTTTTTTCTGACATTGTGTCAAATGAGTACTATCAAAATCCTTAACTGTATTAGGGCTAATAGGTCTTATACATATCAACTTAATTTGCATATAAAAATTTAAATCAAGGTAAATTAACATACAGAAATAAATTGTTTATTTGTCTTAGAACTTAGACTAACAACAAAAATGCAAAAGCTAACATCAAAAGAGACTAACAACTAAATTAAAAAACCTGAGTGAATTCTAAATCATGTGTTAACTAACAATAATATTTTGTACATGTTATGTTTTATATGAATTTCTCAACACTGTAAAGAGTACCTTTTAAATTAAAAATGCTTAAATAATATAATGATGTGGTTTTAAACCTGTTCTTTTCTTAATTTTATAAGTGCTTTATAACACAATTGTATGTCTTTCTTTGACAAATGTTTTACAAGCCCTTATACAGAATAATCTTAATAGCTATGCTAAAAAGGTTATGTTTAAAGATATAATCTAGAAACAAAGAATGCTTTTAGTATATGTCTTCATTGTAAAAAAGTTAGTTTCTAGATTTATCAAAACCATGTGAAACCAATAGAGGTGTGAAATGTGATCAGACTCGAGGAACGTGTAGTTTGAAAGAATATGAGAAAGGCAGGAAAGCACGTCACTGATTCAGCGATGTTAGGCCAGAACAGACCATTCCGTGACTCCAGCTCACGTAACGTGACATCCTCCCTTCATTCAGCCTTAGCCTTGTGTTGTGCCCTTCTCACTCACTACCTAGAGACATCTTAACAGCTGTAATACTGAGAATAAGAAATAGTCCAGGCAACGAAAACTTATAGAGGAAAATGTTTAAACACAGTTTTTGACTTCGGTACTTTGTTTGGACTAGTTAGGAGGTGAACATATCAAACGTCCCAGCCTTTGAGCCGGTGGAGGAGAGGGTGTCTAAAGGTACGACATCTGGTTTTTGCTTATATATCCAAAACTATGTGTTTTAACAACGTAAACATAAAATACAAAACAAGCTTATAAAATCTGCTACAAGTCTTGTATTTAAAGTTTTCTAATATCTTGAATAATTTTCGAGATAATAACTCTCAAAAGTCTGTATTTTAAAAATGAAAACATTGCTAGGAAACGTTGAAAATTAAAATATTTAATAGTCGACAAAATATGACGCAAAACTTCATATTTCACGCTCAATATTGGAAATCCTCGAAATTCGAAGGAAAATAGGTACTGAAGAAAAAGTCAATACATAGTATTGGTGGAGGTTAAGTTTCCTACAATCCTATTAATTCCGGAGTTCAAGAGCTACCTAACCAAAATTAACAAAATATTCATATGTGAAGCAAGAATATTTTCTTTTCAAAATTACACACTTTTGAGAGCATATACGAGCTATACTAGATATCCGAAACCCTTAAATATACGACTTGTAGCACATTTAATCAGATCTGATTTTGTTTATGGTGTTTACGTCGTCACAACGCATAGTTTTATATAAGCAAAACACTAAAAAATGGTACCTTTAGACACCCTTTCTTCGGCCGGCTCAAAGGCAGGGACTTTTAAGATATTCACCTCCTAACTAATCCAAACAAAGTTACGAAGTCAAAAATTGTGGTCCACTCATTTCCCTCTATAACTTATTTTGAGAATTCGTTGCCTGGACTAAAGCGAATTTATGAAAATACTTGTACAGTTTATAAGATTGTTAAAACTGCGAAAAATAGTAGTGGTGAAGTTCGGTGTGTTGTTGTTAGTTAACAACAGGAAGTTAGGCGTGCAATGTTCCATCATCTACTCAATTTTAATCTTTGCCTAGCCGTTATAGAAGCTTGAGCAAATTGCCAGTGGCCACCAGTGGAGGGAGGGGATCGAACCCGCGCAACCTGAGTAATGAGTTCCGGAGTCGCGCGCGATACCAGCCGGCACAGGTCCGCTATTGTAGAGCAATAGATGTTAATTATTAATTAAACTTGAGAACATTGTTAAAAGTTGACAGCTGCAGTGATTATATATTAAACAAATGCATAGTGGCTTACGTTAAAAGAATAGTATAAACGTATCTTTTATCAGGCTGTAAAAGTTCTGAACACGAGCCTTTGTGAGATTAATAACAGTTAATCTCAATGAGAAACACTTCCAATCAATGAGAAAAGGCTGAATGGTTCTAAATTATCAGTTAGGCAGTGCCCAATAACTAATGTGAATACCTGTGAGTCTGGTTTGACATTTGCAGCGAACTTGTGGGTTTTTGCAAAATTACATTTTTAGAAATATCAATGTGGTTTGCAAACTATTCGGAAATGACTTATCGGAAAATGCTTAACCAATGTTTGCGGCAATCTGTTACTGTCAGGTATTAAAATCTCCAATTCTGTTAATTCGCTCGTAAATATTCAATGGATTTAAACAACATTTAGCATTCCATTTTATTGGGAAGGTTTGATTCGTTCAACTTAATTTAGAGCTCAGAATATACGTAATTCGTGGTTGTATTGTTTGAACCACAGTACTCAACGGTTGGCTTAGTGACGCTTTTTGTAGTATGTACTCGTATTACCATAATTTGTTTAAACATAGGTTTAACATTTTAAAGTACCTCGATTACGAAGATAACTTTTTCAATTTCAAACTGTCCTTAATTTTTAACTGCTATACATAAATTTAAATATTAAAAATAATGCTTTATTTCTAAATTCTAAATGCCTGCGAGGAAGGGTTTTCCAGGCTTCATAGTTTAATTGTTTAATTAATTACGATTTTACAGGTTTCTCATATAGTTAAATGCTAATAAGATTCTTAAATTATACAGTTTTATAATTATGTGAATCTGTAATAATTTCCATTTATATTATACACTGTATAGACACATAAATTTATATACAGTCTGTTCCAAAATTTTCGCTCACAATGGGGATCTTCCAAACCAAACAATGTTCATACAAGGTTAAAAATTAAAAGGTTTGTTCATTTAAGCCAATTCAATTAAGCCTTTCAAAAGGTTTTCGTGTGCCTATCAAAAAAAGCTATAATGATAAATGTGTTTTGTCTAAAACGGGTCCTGTAAGACAAAGGATATTTTAACCAAACAAACGGCGTGTGTCTTGTTAAATCTAAACTTTGAGAAAAAATTAATAAATCTTTTTAAAGCCTGTAAATATCAAATTTAGGGGTAAAGTTGAGATTGTTTACGGAGAGCACTACATTTTGTTTCGTACTCTTATAGAGTTATAGGAAATAGTTTTTGATTTCGACGATATCACACAAGACATACTTGGTATGAAGATTGGTCTTAAAGTATTAAAACAAGAGTTTTCAGGGGAAGACCCCTACCCTGGGATGGCGCGAGGGTGGATTGTGCTGGCGCTTGCACCGCGTCCTATATAAATAAAGCTAAAGTACGAGTAGTAATTTATTTTATTCTTAGTTTGAAAAATATTGTGCTATTAACAATCCATTTTTAGTGATAAGAAAATACAATCAAACTAACTTGCCAGTTTTAAGTGTTACTGTATTATTTTCTGTATTATTATTATTGTATCATTTCGTCGTCTTCGTTTTGCATGCATACATGGTATCCAAACTAAGGAACAGTTTAATATTTTCCTGAAAAGGCTGTATTCAGTGAACTACAGATTAGTTATGGGATTATTTTTCAAACTGTTGTACATTGATATCCGGCTTCTTTGATCTCTTCAAGATCATGTTTCTTGTAGTTGTGTAGGAAGCTCCGAGTAGCGACGAAAGACGTATCGTAGGATAACAAACGTATTGAAACAAAGCCTTTGATCTGCAGTCCCAGGCGGTGACGGTCGGTCAACAAACTGTAAACAAGGATTTCTACCTCAGCTTCCGTCTTTATCTTATCATCTTCTTGCCATCAGTTTCAAACTTTCTGCCGCACACGTTGTGAGTATTATGGCCTGGTGAACAGTTTAAGTTGCAATAGCAGGACAGTTATTTATACTTCTCATTGAAACGAATCGGAACTTTATTTTGGCTTAGTTATGTAAATATTAAGGCAGTGTATATATTGTATAGAATTTTCTTTGGAAAAAAGAGATAGTCATGCTGTCAGCATGGTAAGACACAGACCGGGGACCGTGAAATGAGCACCGATCCTGACCCCCAGAATACGTGTTGAGCATTTTGACACAACTTTATATACGTGTGTATGTATGTTTGTACATTTGTATATATGTGTTACTCTCTACAGGTCTCATTTTTGTCCAATTTTCGTGAAATGTTTTGCAAATGTACCTTTTAGTAAATATTTTGGTCAAGTTCGTTAACCAGCAAAATCGGACTACCGAAACCCTCCTTTGGGAGGGAGTGTCGGTCAAAAAAGTAGTTTTAGTGATCTAAAAACAGTAAGTTTCATATAATATTGATGAAATTTGAAATAAACATGTTTTTTAAGGTTTGTACCAATGTACCAAAATTATGAAAATTCACTAAATAGTTTCAAAATGGCGGCCAAAAGTGGGGTTTCGCCATAACGGCGTTATTATTAGTCCAATTTCAATAAAGCGTCACACAGAAGACCAAGCTGAGGCCGAATGCCGAAGCGAGGCTATGAGCGTAGTGAACAGCCTCGTAGCACCCGTGGTAATAGGACAGCCGAACGCCAAAGCGAGTATTAGAGTAGCAAATTGCAAATGAAATTCGATTCAATCATGCAAGCGGCGCTTTAGCGCTTAGCTGTTGCCGGCCTTGTTTTATTTATCTAACTAAGTTTTCCGATTGGAAAGAACAATCATCCGTGTTGTACTATAACTACCACGAGGTTTCGATAGTTCCAGAAAATACACTAAAGTCATTATGAGTACACTGAGATAGGTGCGCGTGTCTTTAGAGTAGTCATATGATGAGATGTCTTACAATTATTACTGGAGTGTGCGCACATTTGTTATAAACCGAAGAAACATTGATACGAGTTCATATAATATATAACTCACATTAGCAAAACTCTGATGCACTGAGTAATATTTTAGAATAATGATTATCAACACTAACAACAAAACATGTTATGTTCAGTTTTTGTTACGTTTTTGATCCAAATGAACCCAAACTATAGCACAGTACATTATAATTTTTTAATTGTAAGTTATTTACGATCGTCACACAACCTTTTGGTACTAATTAAATATTTTTATGAGTACATACTCATTCAAGACTCGTTAACGATCCCAGTAGAGTAAGTTTTTTCCTTGAGGTGGAGAGGAACTAACTTAAGGTAGGCCATGTAAATAAAACAAACCAAGTTTCAAGCAACTGAACGTTCCGGCACGACAACTTACGTCACTTCCAGACCGCCAACTCTGAGTTTCTAACAACTTCCCGGTTTTAACCTGTTTGCTTCTGTGAACAAGCTGTGTATTTTTAGCTAATTTCCAGAAAACATTTAGCTGTTCTTTCAATCGATAAATAGAACGGAATGATTCTAGAACAAAACTGAAAGCAGTGTCGTGCTGTCCATCACATTCTGACTCACACGACAAAGCCTTATACAAGGTGAACCTTAAATGCCCCCCATCGTAACTTTTAAAAAAGGAGACAATTTAAAAAACCCTTTGGGGAAAATTTTATAGGGTCCTAAAATTTGTTTTTACGAAGGCCTACTTTGCGTCCACCCCCTCCACTAAAAAAAACCAGAGTCTCTCCATTTTTTTTAAATACGAATCCCCTTCTTGTGGCACTTCAAAATAAATGTAATTTTAAAACAAACTCAACGGCACAAACAAACATTTCCTACCTCAATATTAGTTTTTTTGTGCCCATTATGTTATACCTATCATTAGGTTTAAAATGCCACATTTAACATAAAATTTATTTTGGCTGACAAATTGTTCTGCAAAGTCCTCTGAGGAAAATGTCACAACCCTGTAACAAAGTCCCTTAGAAGGATTTTGAAGAAAAATGTGTATGGTAAACTTAAATAAAATGTAGATAATAATTGTTATTGAAAAGTGGTATTTTAAACCTCGACCCTTGTTATCTTTAAATAAGTATAAAAAACTAATTTAGATAGAACATTTTTCTTTGCGTCATCGAATTTGTTTTGAAATTACCTTTCTTTTGATGTGCCACAAGAGCGGGGTTTGTATTTAAAAAATTTGCCTCACGGTTTTCGGTTGGGGTGGGTGAAGCAAAGTTCGTCAAAAAAAACTTCAGGGCTCTATAAAAACATTTCTAAAGGTTTTAAAATGTTTCCTTTTTTAAAGGTTAAGGTGGGGAGGGGGATTCAAAACTCACCCTGTGTATTGTTTAATGTTACAAAAAGGGCAGGGACCAAATCATCTGGTTGATTGTGGCTTCACGTTGGCTGTGTCTGCTACAAAGCCAGGTCCAAGTGTTGTATCCCCAAGTAGTTCCCTCTCATACGAGGCCATAATTGGAACCTCACAAACTAAATGCTTTAAAATTGTAGTATACAATTAAAAATATTCAATAATTTTGGATTTTTAATATTGCATTATGTAAAGTGCTAAAATATCATATAATTATTTGCCTGTCTCATGTTTCAGGCATGCGGATTCTTGTGATGCTGCTCTTGGACACGCTGCCAATGTTGGGAAATGTGCTTCTTCTGTGTTTCTTTGTTTTCTTCATCTTTGGCATCATCGGAGTTCAGCTGTGGGAGGGTATCTTGCGCCAGAGGTGTTTCCTTAAGCCTATTCCCAATGTTACATATCCGAAGTAAGTCTTACATAGTTTTCATTTAACTATTAATCCTGTAGTAGTCACCACTCTCCCTCAATAAGTTCACTTGTCGAGTTCAGGGTTTCCGCATGTCATAGTTACTTTGTAATATGTTTGGCTGTAAATACGTCAATATACCGTCACGTCTTGTCAACAAACCGAATTTTTCAGGTGAACTCGTATGATTCTCAGTTGTATTTTTGTTTAAGATGTGTTTAGGTGTGTTTTATGACTTGAATTTCCGGAACATGCGATCTTAAAGTAGGTGTGATTGTGTGCTGGTAAGTTGTCACAAATCTTCAACATAACCCTAAATTATTCTTAAGGGTATGGCAGTAATCATAAAATAGCGAAAAGGGTTGACCTGAACATACCAACTGAAATCATATACTTAAAATATACATCGAGACAGTAAATTGTGACAGTATAAGACTGAAACCAGGCCGACACACAGCTATGCGCTAAAGCGCCGCTTGCCTGAGAGAATCGAATTTCTTTTGCAATGTGTTACTCTTATTCGCTCCACTCACAGCCCCGCTTCGTCCTTCGGCCTCAGACTTAAGTGTTCTTTTACTACAGGTTTTATTACATATCGTGAAAACAAAATATATTTTTAATTTTATTGAAATCAAACCATATAAATAAACAATGTTATAGCGAAAAATCACTTTTTTGGCCGTCATTATGAAACGACTCAAATGGATTTTCTTAAGTGTCGGCACATTTATGGATAATATTAAAATACATTTTAATTTACATTTCATCCAAATCGAATACAATTTACTGTTTTTAAATCATTAAAACCATTTTTTTACCAAAACTCCTCCAAAAAGAATACTTCCGGTAGTCCAATTTTTCTGGCTTGACTGAGATATTTACAAAAGGAACGTTTGTACCAAATCGCACGAATATCGGATGAAAAACGCGACCTGTACTGAGTACACACATATATACAAGGTTCCTTTCATTGTTCTTTCTTCTATTGAAAGTTTTAAACGAAATATAGATACTTATATTTTTCTTATTTTGTTTCAAACGAAATATAGCTACTTATTTTTTGTACCCCCTTTTCCTTTTCTGTCTACTCTTTTTAGTGTAATATAAAAGCCTGTCAACATTTCCTTTAAAAGTATATACATATAAGGATACATATATACATTTGTATATAAAGTGTGAAAGAAATTCTCAACACGTCTTCTGGGGGTCAGGATCGGTGCTCATTTCATGGTCCCAGGTCTGGGTCTTACCATGCTGAATATCTCATTTTCCGCAGGAAATTTGATAATAAAGGAAAACCTTTACCCTCCTGTTTTATTGGAAATTCGATAGGATTCACACGCTTGTGGCTACTTATCGGCTATGTTTATAATCAAGTTTTAGTTTATTTAAGCTATTAAAAATGTAAATACTGTATTTAAAAACAATTCCGTACGTTTTAAAATATATAGCCGCAACCAGCAATCATATATGTCATTTGTTGAAACAAAAACTGCTGAGAAGGTCGTGAAAGTAGAAAAACTGGTAGGTGTCAATGTTGCTTCCCTCGAGGTGAAAGGGAGACGGTTTGTTGGATTGTGACACTCAGCAGTGACAGCCAATCAGATTGCTCGAGGTACTCTAACGACCAATCAGGGCGCGCCAATTATTACTGCTGCCAAGATCAGAACAACCTCGCTTTACACTTTATTTTTTGCTTTACCTCAATCAAACAACCACAACAAAATCACAAACACATTTTTAATTTTTTTTTATCGTGTAATTAAAGTGTATTCCGTTGTATCGAAAGGCAGCGTTCAAAAGAGTTGACGTTGATGAAGTTTAATTTAGGTTTTAAATTAAATTAAATTTAAATGTAATGTAAACAGGATAATGTCATATTTTGTAAAATTGAAATCTTCATACAAACTGTTAACTATAAATAACGTATTTTATAGTGTGTAGCATTAATTGAACTATGGTAGTTGAACCTGAGGCAAACTATACGGATAACTGCTAGGATTCCTCACTTTCAGTTTCTGGTGTGTGGTTTTATTCCTGGAAAATAGTCCAGTTCAGCTCAGTGGTTTGATAATCCAAATATACGTTAGTATAAGCCGATATAACATAGAGCTGCCAGATGGACACTGTCACACTTTCAGCTCGTAACGATACTGTCAAGAACCTACAGTTTAAATTTCTAGAGATCTGCAACCAATGTATTAATCAAAGTTCTATTATTTTCTTCAGTAATGTCAAAAGTGTATCTGACCTTTCCTCATCTAATTTCTTTTAGCTCATCTTACGTTTCCCATTCGCCTTAACCTAACCTTATCACTTCTAACCCAACTGTCCTAAAATCTAACACTTCTCCGATGAAATCCTTTCTTTAACTTTATTTTTATAAAGGTATGTATCCCTATTCCAACTTTGTAATTCATTATATACAACTTAAGCTTGCTCTTGATCTAAATTAGTTCTTGTCAACCAAAGACAAAACTGGACCGCCTATAACAACAATAAAATATATCTACAAATATATTTACTTCTCTTTGATCATGTTTGTTTAAGTTGTTTGTGTTTGTTTGGCTGTTTTAGTGGTCTGTCTATGACCTTGAGCTTTCGTGTTTCAGGGAGCTTGGGGAGGAGTTCACGATACGAGCGAGGGTCACGGAGTAAGAGACCTTGAAAAGACCTTGAACTTGTTACATTGTGACCTTGAAAACCTTAAGTTGTGATGGTTGTACTTCTCCTTCTCTCTCGCTCGTATCTGTCTATCTCTCTATCTCTCTCTTCCTCTTTCTAACACCATTGTTGAATGCTTTGTTGTTGTCAACATTGTTTTATGTTGAACATAATTTTCCGACATTTTACCACGTAAATGGGTTTTATTAGTTTTATAGTTTGTTTGAGTGCACTATTTGGATCCACCTAACCTTTTAGTTACAGTTTATTTTTAAAATGTGTTGTTTTTTACTGTTATTAACTAAGTTTTAATAATGATTTAACTAATAATTATACTCATTTATTTTTATACCCAACTAACTATTTTTTACTACCGAACAATTATTTTTGTATTAATATACTGACGTGTTTTGTTTGATAGATAAATTATTGTTTTGTCAACATAAAGCTGAAGTATTGTTTGCGTGACGGTCTCATGTATTGAATGTATTGTCCACTGAGCGAGGTGGGTTTCTGTACTGTAGTTGAAGTGCATTTCATGACCACACCAGTAGATACACACATACACATCACATGAATGATTGTCTGGAATGAGATAGAGATTGAGAATGTGAACGATCCACATCAATCATTCCTCAGATTGTGGCTCATTTGGTTGTATCGAATGAATGCTTCATCAACTGTCTGTATTATCTAGTTTCATCCACACTACACCACAGAATGCAAAGCCAGTCATAGAAGTGTACATTGGTAAACTGAATGTGTAATTGTGTTTAATTTTGTAGTTGTCGTCCAATCATTATTTGTTTGTTTTTAGCAGAACTTGCTGTTGTCCAAACATGATGTTATTTTCGTCAGAAGAGTTATGCGGAACCGGTTTCCCTTAGAAATGACTAGTTTGCCCTATACCCTTTTCTGTCATGGTTAAATATAAGCGCTAAGCGTACACTTCTTGTTTAAATGTGTACATTTTCAAATACGAAAGCAGTTAGTAGCAAAATGTTATGTTTTACGATTACTTAGTATAGAGTAAAAGGCTAAAGAAACGTATAAAACATAATATTTAAGTGTTTGTTTAATCATGATTGAATATTTACAGACTTGTACGCTGTTTAGATTTATGTCATAGCCCTAGTGTTATCGTGTCCCGTGCAGGGTTAAAAGTTTAAACTTTTAGTTTAGAGCTTAGTTTGTAACTCTCCAAAGTAGTGATCGCTTTCGGTGATACGGATCCCTTTCAATTGCTTTTGAGTTAAATGTCTTACTTGCTTACGAAGAATATATAGTTGTCTTTATCTGTTAAAATGGTTATCGGTGTCCATACATTCAGTGTTTAAAAAATCTTGCTTCAAATCTGTGATAGTGTTTTTTAATGGGTTGAGTTTTTACCATTAACATAATTTAGCTCCAAACTGTATAACCAGGTGTTATCAAACAGAATTCGTCGTCCAATTTCTATAGAACGTTATTAATGTCACCATTTGTAAAATTATTGTAATATCTAACTACGTTTCATCAAAACAGATTGTAATAATTTCAACGAATAGTATAACCCAAGGACAAGTAAAGTTTTCATGTAAGCTAAAGTTAAATGAGTGAGCATCAAAATCAAAAATACTTTTTTGTCATTCTGCTCCAAAAATAGCTGCTTTAGACACAATCATGTATTGAAGTGCTAAAGTGTCACTTTTACACCCTGCAAGTAGATCATTAAAATGATCTTTTTTTGCATGGAGATCAGCTGGTTCAACAAGTTTCTTTTGATTGTTTTGAATTGTAACACTGACTTATAGTAAATCAGTGTAGCAGCTGTTTCTTTAAACCCCTATAATTTAGACTGTTGAGTTCAAAACAATGTTGACTTAATTGTTTCTTTAAAATATAAAAACATGTGTTGACTTTTATTTCTCATTATTATTTGCATCATGACAAAAAGTATCGTTCATCACTCGGCCCTAAAGCGTCTTTTTGATCCTCGGTCATTTAACTTGGCGTCGTGTCAAAAGGTGTCACTTTAGGACCTAGTGATGAAATATACTATAGGGACGAGTTATGAGCGATAGTTGTTGTCATTATACGATAATATTGAAAAGTATATTTCAACTAAAGTGCTCAATAATTTAAAGAAACTCAAAGTAAGGATGTTTTAAACTCAGAAGTCCTATTTGTCTTGTTCAGAAAGAATAGTTGTCCTCTGGTTTACAACTATAGTTATAGTGATACGAAAACAAACCCATTAAAACATCTTTTGTCCCTGCAATAAAAGTGCAACTTTAGCACCTCACAACATGTGTCAAAAACGACTGTTTTGGATCAACATGACAACAATGTATGTTTTATTGTTTTATGTTTTCTTTTATCTTGTACGTGCGGATTTTATATATTTGTACTTTCCTGTCCTCTACTCTATCTACATAAAACTAATTTAACGTTATGTTTTTATTACTATCGTATTTTATTATTTTATTCCCAATTAAAACGACACTTTATATCATTGTGTGAACCAAACAAATTTAAAATATATTTAAACAAACTCATATAGATAAATTTATTATTTGCCTTTTTCAATCCCACTTTCAAACTTAAGCTAAATTAAAGCTAGTTAACAATTTCAAAAGAACTAAATCAAATTTCTCCACTTCAAAATATGTAAATGACGATCACATTTCTAAGCTGGCTTGAGGATCATAATAACGTTCATTACACTTATTATTATATCATACGAACATTAGAATATTATTGTATCATAATCATTCACGTAAACCCAGTGACCTTGTATTTGTATAAAATGTTTTATTTAAAACATATGCATTATTGGCAGATAGTAAAAGGTGAACGCGTTTGTTGTGCAGGCCGCTAGCAGCGTACTACACATACCAAGAGCAAGACCGGGACTACATATGCTCCAAGCCTGAGGACAATGGCATGCACTTGTGTCGTGACTTGCCTCCCTACAAACACAACGACGTGGTGTGTAACAACACAGCTCTGTCATGGAGTCACAACATACCCACCAACAAGTCATGTGTCAACTGGAACCAGTACTATACAGAGTGCAAACCACAGGGCAACAACCCATTTCAGGGCACCATCTCCTTCGACAACATTGGGCTCGCCTGGGTCGCTATATTCCTTGTAAGTATACACATTAAATGCTCCCAGCGCAAAAATTCAACATCTGGCTATATATTTTTCAACAACACCCACAGGGTCAAAAATGCTTTAAAACAATGCACACATGGTTTATTGTGTTTGCAGAAGGGCATACTGATCGGGTTGTCTGTGGACTTAGGTGAACTATATGGTGTCGTGCTACTTCCCACCAAGTGTTGATTCTAGGAATCATCTACCTGTCTCAGCGCAGACCTTATACCTGCCCATTGCGTGGCGGTGATGTCGTATAATGTTCAACATTCCATTGACTGTTCATCCGGAGATTAATTTGGATTTTTTAGCGGTTTATTCAAAACTTTGTTAATATTATAGTTTTGTTGTTAGCGCAAAAGTAAAACTGCAGCGGCTTGCAAATTATAAATTACTTGTGGTGTTTTGATTTTGCATGTTTTACTACCAACTCAGTTAATTTGCTTTATTAAATTTTATTTGTTATTTATTTAATTTATGCATTTTTTATTTAAATAACTATAGAAATTACATCAATGACGAAAAGGTTCGTTTTTGAACAATCTATGTGCGTTTATTAGAGATGCAACATTACAAGCCTCGGAAGAGCAAACTACTTTTACATTCCATTTTAGATAACAGCCAATATTGAGATGTTTTAAGTACTTCATATAGTAGTGCACTAAACGGAATGTAACGTATACAAAAACAATTGTAATTAAATTACAAACAAGTATAAATACAGTAAAAATATTAACATCACATGAACACAATTAAGAAAATACGATACGACATAGCAGCTACGCAGTGTAGTTTAAATCCAGCAAATCTTAAGTTAAATATGGACTGTTCGGTCCTCAGGATCCTAAATGTGTCAGTTGAAAAAGGTTACAGTTTTTATTTTGGCAGACATCCTTTAAGGAATCACATAGATCCAAATTTTGGTATTGGATATGTATTTCATCAATGCATCTTTCTTATCTTTTGTTGATATATACAATTCACATATAGCACGGTGGGAAGCAACACGAAATCAACTATATCACTTCAGATCACATCGACAGGGAAAGACTTAAATGTTTCGACATTAATAAACTACATTACTGTTAATTAAATTATATAACACAAACTCAAACCAATCTGCCAACCGCAGCTATGAAAGTTTGTACGCCTTAAGGCATCGTTGTAATAAATAAGTTCAAAGTGTGACTTGCGACTCTAATAGTGAAATTTATGTTGTTACAGGTGAT
Source organism: Matsumurasca onukii (assembly GCA_018831715.1). Lineage (NCBI taxonomy): Eukaryota > Metazoa > Arthropoda > Insecta > Hemiptera > Cicadellidae > Matsumurasca > Matsumurasca onukii. The sequence continues at coordinate 39,523,853 of CM032060.1, read as the reverse complement.
AAGCCTAGAAGGCTGGAGCGATATCATGTATTATGTTCAAGACGCTCACTCCTTTTGGGACTGGATTTATTTTGTTCTCCTCATCGTTGTAAGTACAATGTTTACACTCATAAAAATAGTGTACTGTACTTTCATATAGCCATTTCCTACTCAAAAATAACTCTCTAGTTTGAAATAAAGTCAATCTGGGAAAAAAATAAAAATCAATTTATGTTTAACGTGAGAGAGAGAGAGAGAGCTTTATTTACAATCATAGAGATCAAAATGGTGTCACATAATAAAAAAACAAGTTAGAGGTAATAACATAGAAACAGTCTTTGCTTGCTTTACATCACCAGCTGGCACTCGAGTCCAGGAATTCGTCCACACTGTAGAAGGGACGATCCAGCAGCCACTCAGTGATTCTCAGCTTCATCCTTCCAGGTGTCGATGTTTTAATGTCTCTGGGCAACACATTGAACAGCTTTGCTCCAATGTATGAGGGCTTTTTCTCGAACCGCTTACTGTGGTGAAGTGGTAAGTTAAAGTCTTGGGCGTGACGAGTCTGATATTGGTGAACGTTCTCATTCCGTGGGGGGCCTTTTTGACAGGAGTAGGTAATGACTTCTAGGATGTAGATGTTCGCCACCGTCAGGATTTTCCACTGCTTGAAGGCTTCCCTGCAGCTTTCTCTCGAATCCAGGCCGGCCATTATTCTCAAGGCGTTCTTCTGAAGGATGAGGACGCGGTTCATATTTTGACGAGACGCGCCTCCCCAAAGCTGGACTCCATACCTTAGATGACTTTCAAAAAGGGAGTGATAAGTCATTTTAACCGCTTCTTCTGAGCTAATGGACTTTACTCGCCGAAGAGCAAAAGTAGCACTACTAAGTTTTTTACACAGAAAAATCAATCGTGCAGGAAAATCAATCAATAGCGAAGTCTCGAAGACAATTTTAAAATAACACAGCAAATTAATATGACGTAAACCATCTTTTGAACACTTCTTACAAATTCTTATGATAAATGACATACTACAATATACAATTTTTTGTTCGGAAAATCCTTTTGTAATTTTCGTAGTCCTTTAACACGAAACCTGTCGTGAAGCTGATAGTCTCTGTCGTAAATACCGACACTAATTTGCAAACAAGCAGAACTTGCTAAGTCAACAAGAATATTTAAGTTTGGCCATTAGTTTCTGTTGGGTTACTACCTATAAACTACATAGGTACTTCTAATCCTCACTTCAAACTAGTTTCATTTATATGACTATGTGCTTCAGGCCCTAAACTTCAACTGTTATTGTGTTAACGCTTTACATTATTGCTGGGTTGTGTTGGAGGACAAATTGAATTGTTTTGTTGGACGATTGTTGGCTACTATTAATCACTAACATCAGCCAACCTTCGTTGTAACTTGGTTACTTGACTGAAGATACCGACCACTCTAAGAGGGCATTTTAAAGTGAATAATGAGCGAAATGAGTGTTTTTTGGTGGATGGTGAGCTGTAGACTTGTCACAAACTAGGGCCAACTGGTCCCCGCATTGGGTTATTACCTGTTACTAGCCCAGCTACCAATGAAAATGGACCAACGGCTTTACGTGACTTCTGAACTGCGTGTATGACGGGTTAAGCTGAAAGCTCAAAAAGCTAATTATACAGAAAATGTGCATAACTTGTTTTGATGTGGTTACAACCCATCAATATGTGACGATTAGTCAACAAAGTTACGGCGTTGTATTACACTAAGCCTTTAAAATCGTAAGTACAAAGTTGTATTTGTTTTTTATGATTAAATTGCGCAATGTGCGGATATACCTTTAAAAATCCTATGAGTAGGTTTATTTAACTAAACAACATGATTTTGGCCTATACAAGTGAAAATAAATTAGCCTTTTTCCCTAGAACAGTATTTGGTGTATGTGCCACTGTCAAATTAGTTTACCTATTCAAGTTAAACTTTCAGGTTAGTCCTTACAATACAAAAGAGCGTCATATACTTTAAATTTTTAAGAGGATTGATAACCCCAGAAAAGGTTGCTCAAAACATGCTCTCGTAGTCCTCCGTTTAGGACTCTATTTTTTGTTGAGGTTGTCTCTAGGTTTGTAGGCTTTAACCTGTTTTTAAAACAAATCTCACGCCAATATTAGCAGAAAAATTTTAAAGCTGGCCAAAAATAGGCTACTTTAAAAGTGCATTATATTTTTTCACAAGCAGTTTTTTCCTTTCGTGTGTTTTTTGGGCGGACGAATTCAGCTTTTCTATGAAGTGACCACTGAGGCGGACTCTAAACTTTTGCCCAAACATGTATTCTCAACCCCAGATGAACGTTCTAGTAATTCTGTGGGCTTTGGCTCAACTCTTGTACATCTGTTTTACAAGATGTGTGTATCAACAGTGAAAGTGATCCGGTATAAGGTGAGGGCTCAACAGATCGAAGTCCAACAGTTCGAAATTCGATCATTTAAACTCCGGTCATTTAACCTTCGACTTGATTAACAATACGAGAATCGGGTGGACAAACTCAGAGGAGAATTTTGTAAGGAAAATGACGAGTAGCGGTTAGGGTAATAAATACGAGTAAGTAGGGTAGATAGATTGATAGTAGCATAAACGAGTATTATGCATTGTATTGTAATCGCTGGTTGCTTATAAAATCTTTTTTGCTTTAAGATATTGTAATAAAAATAGTATAATGAAATATAATTATCGATCTTAATTTGTATAAACGCAGTTGATATAATTGTATGTGACACCTAGTTTCAACAACATTTCTGTGGCGTTCAGAATACAATCTCCGTTATATTCAGATAAAATCTCCCAAGTATAGTTCTGCTTGTGCAGTAAAAGAATATTTATATTTAAACTTAAACTACTAGATCTAGTTTATAATTCTTTTTTGTTCACTTTTAGTTAAACGGAGAGTCATTAGTGCTGCAACACAAAACCAACACAAAATGTATTTCAAAGTTTATTATTCTTTAATTTTGTATGAATATCAAGTTCTAAATTTTGAAAAAACTTATAATTGTATAACGAAAATAAACGTTTTAGTGTTTAAATGCTTCCACAGAAATGAAATCGATATAAACCTATTCTAATGTTAAATTTTAAATCCAAAATACTATTGAAACGTTGTTTGCACATTTTACCATTGACTTTAATTATAATTCTGCAGCTAATGATTTTATTCAATACTATATAAGTGGTATTCAGAGTGAGAGCCACGCTCACTCTATCGTTGCCGTCTTTACTATAGCTCGGTGTTTACTCGCGGATCAGGCCCGGCTGAACATACAACCGTTTAAAATCTTTAAAATTGGCGTTTTTAGTGTTTGCAAAGCCGCAAGTAAACCATTACAAACATGCACAACCTGAGCCTTAAGGTAGGTTTTAGTTATATTCTACTAGATTGGCTAAACAATAACTAAAATGAGGAAAGGGGACGGCAGTCTCCCTCAGCGACTTAGTCTATAGTCCCTCACGGGTAGTAGATGACCACCGTGTCGCCGACTTTCTATAAAATAAACACTATGTGACATATACCTACTAATTCTCTAATATCCAAGTTTCTGACCTACTCTGAGCATGCACGGGTATGGAGAGAGAAAATAGTTCAGAGGGTAATGCAGAATACGGGGACGAAATCCCATTCGATGAGATGAGCGGCAAGCCGGCGACACCAAAATCTTCGGTCATTTGAGCGCAGCCTGTTTTCGAACATTTGAACAGGCAAAACAGACGAAAAAAGCACGTTCGATCATTTGAACTACGATCTTTTAATACCCCACCCCGGTATAGTAGATTTGAGATCTTTTCAAACGTTTCTGTAATCTATTGAATCTACATGTGTGTGTGGTAATGATTACAGATTGGTTCATTTTTCATGATCAACTTGTGCCTGGTTGTGATAGCCACTCAGTTCTCGGAGACAAAGAAGCGTGAGATGGAGCGAATGCGATTGGAACGTGCTAGATACCAGTCGTCCTCCACGCTAGCCTCCTCCACTAACAACTCAGAACCAACCTCCTGCTACGCGGAAATCGTCAAGTCAGTATTATAGATAAATTATGTTTTTTTTGCGACGGAAATTAATATACCGGTAGTAAGCTTTGTCCTATATCTATGTATTTAATTCTACTTGTTTCTTACTGTACAGATTGGTTGCTCACACATGGAGGAGAGGGAAGAGAAGACTGATTAAGAAATACCGTCTTTGGAAGTATAGAAGACAACAGAAGAAAGAACAAAAGTTAGAAACGAGCAACAACAACAAAGATGACAATACAGCCTTAGGCGGCTCCTCGACGCTGCATCCTGGGAAAATTCAGGATGGTATTCGATCTTTTATCATGGTTTTAAGTAACAGTCAATGAATTAAAATTCATTAGTCAAACCATTAGTCACTAGTATAAACTGTTGTATAAATATTATTGCATTACATTAAAGTTCAGAGTAGACGGCATTCATGGAGTTTACGTCAATCGAGATATCGTAGCTAGAGAAAGATCGACATCTATCGTGTGATCGCCTGTAAATTGTGTGAAGCTTAATATTCAAATAAAAACAAAACAGAACCGCGCATTTAAAAAGTGAATGTTTATATATATTTGTTTGACGTTTTAGTGTTTGTGATGCTCTTGGCTCAAGACTGTAGTATTTTCGATCTCAGTAATTCGTAATTATTGATATTATTAACTTTTAAGATTAGTTTACTTCTTATCTATTACAATGGTAGCTCGAGAAGTTCAGTTCATTCGCGAAACCTACTTGAGTTTAAAAATAACAGGTTTACTAACTTTATTTCACTTTTGCTTTTCAATGTTTGAGTACAAAAATTCTGAAGAAAGTGCTGAGCCTTTAGATCTAGGCTCAGTTTCTACCTCAATACCGTACAAGACTACGCTGCTAGTCGTAATTATGTTTAAAATCATACGTAAAAGGTAAATTTGCTCTGAAAAAGATATTTATAGTTAGACTTAGATTTAATTTTCCCCTGGTAAAATAAAATGTTGGAAAAGGTACTCAATTTGTCTTGTCCTAATACTTCTAAGTCGTTAGTTCATTATAAAAAATGATCCAAGCCTAAGTGGTTAGTTCTTCATAAAAAAGAGAGTAAATTTAACTATTCGGCACTGTAGTTTGCTTCATAGGACAGAGAGCCTTGAAATTTTGCTTACTTCGTCTCAGATTATGCTTCAAATTTAGAAGTACCATAAGGTTTTCAGTGTTTAGGGCATTTTTAAACTTTTATTGATGATTGGCTTGGCCACATGGACTACCAACTAAGGAAAATCTTAGCTGGGCAAACTCAGCCTTAGCCCTTTTGAGCTTTAAGCTTTTTGTGCTAGCCAACGGAGTTGGAAGGATGTGGAACAAGGTAGGAAAGGGAATGGGTCTGCTAGCATTATGCTTAGGCAACTGATTTGGCCTTTGACTAGGTTAGGGGAGGGTTGGATTTTATCCTTAGCCACCTAAACTAGTTGTCTCAAAACTGCTTCCCAGAGGTCTTCTAGATCCAAACGGGAGGTACCAATAATTCCAATAATAACCAATAAGATTCAGAGTCTCTTCAGCCAATTGACTCTCAAGAATGAACCTTCTTTAGCGCTCGTCCAGTTAGTCCCTCTCTTGACAGTTGGACCATTCCTCATAAGAGAGGAAATGTCGTACAGAGTAGCCAAAAACCTACCCAGCTTTAGACATGATCTCTTTTGCTGTGCCCCCGTATCAGATGGTCTACGCAGGTAAAAATACCAGTCAAATTCCCACTGGGGATTTTACATTACCTTGGTCAAAGTTCTTCAAGTGTGTAGTAATCTCAATTTGGCATTTATATTAACAGTATAGTGATTAATGTTCACCGTATCTATACTTATAAGCATCAAATTGTATTACAGTATACCCAATATAAACCAAATATAACGGTTCTTGCCGTTGGAATGTAAAATAAATAAACAGTTAATCTGATTGATAATTCATCTAATGTCTTTAGGAGAGGAGTTAAAAGAAAACCATCAAGAGTGTGCAGATAAAAGTCCAGTCTTCACCTCCCCTTCACCAAGAAAGAAGTTAGAATCCATTCCATTTCCAGATCAGGGAAGTATATGTGTTCCCACAATAGAAGTGGTTGAAGAGACACCCCCTAGTCCTAAACGTCCGTGCCTTTTAAGGGTGCCGTCCTTCAACAACACTTCTCATCGGGATCAGGAGGTAAAAATATGTCATTGTATGGGCTTTAAACAGAATTACCCTTAGAGATTATGTCTTCTCATTACAATTAGAGACCTGATACAGATGTAATATGTCAGTGGCGGCTGGTGAACTTTTAGTTGGGGGTTCACACGCTTCAATTTAGTATTGAGCGAGTTAGAAACAGCTTTTAATACATGCATATCAAAAGGTGGCAACATTTGCCCAGTTATCAATTTAAAGCTGCAATATAAGGATATTTTAAATAAAAAATATCATTATAATGGCTCTATGTAATATTACAAAAGGTGTTTTGAACAGCCATCAATTCAAAGTTTTAAAATATTTGTTCCAATCACTAGTCCATAGTATAAAAAATATGTATTAAAAAAAGTAACAGGTAAATAATAAAATTAGAAGGTTCGCGTGCTCATGTGCTCCTATGGACGAGCCGCCACTGGTAACCATGCATTCAAAGTCTTAACCCGTTGCCTCCGGTGTAAACAACTTTGATTTATTAAACCTCAATCATAATTTTCTTTACACATTTGATTACTTATCACCCTGTACCTTACAAGATCTCACCCTGTACCTTACAGGTGCCTTTTGAGAATTTGTAGAACAAGGCTTTGCCTAAAAAATTATAGGTTACACCTGAAGTTACAGAATCACTCTATCTCAGATATATGTTTATTTGTATAGATTTGACAATTGATCTCTCAATAATAGCCATTAACCTGCTTAAAATTCTAGCCTTTATTTGTAATATTGTTTAGAGTCACAGTATTGGAAACCTGCTGAGTCCACCCGGTTCAGCCAATATGCCTCGTCGCCGAATGAGTAGTGTGGTGTTTAACGATGTGGTGCTTTTACACGGTGACCAAACTCCTCCTCAAACGACACGTAACGTTTGCTCTAGTGAAAAAATGACACAAACCGGGGATGGAAATCTCTGGCCAGAACCCGAGTCTCATACAATAATCATTCCTTCATCCAATCAGGTTAGTTATTTTCACCTACTATTTTTTCACTGGAAAATATGGATATTGCTTTATCTGTCGCAGATCTGTATGCCGTGTTGGGTGTAAGAGAAATTAAATGTTTACACCCTCTTTCGCTGTAGGGGGTAATAGCTGCAAAATTGAATGTCTATGACAGTTAAACTGTGAAATGTTTCTCGTGTATTGTTAGATTGCATTTTCCTAGTTCTATGAGGTGTTTGTTGCATGAAGACAAGCACCGTGGAGGCGATGACATGCCAGGAACTGTTGGCTCTGAGTGGAGCTCTGAGTGCTGCTTTGCCGACAGGACAACTTGCCTTGGACTCACTCTTCAGCTCTCTCAGCAAGGGAGTCCTTCAACCCCAGATACAATTTGCTACTACAATTGGTACAAGTGATGTAAGTAGTTAGTAACAATTTATAAAATATACAATTGAAGTTTTGATATGGCTAAGAATCAATATTGTTTAAAGTGTCATCATTTTACTTAACAATTCCATATCATGTACAGCTTTTTGTAGATTCAATTTCTTTAGCCGATTGGTTTCCATTTAAATATGCTACTGAGTATTTTAATAACATAAATTTTATTCCTATAGTAAGGTGTAGTGTAAATTATGTTAACCAAATTTAGAGTTGTCATTAAAAACTTGTTTCATAGTCATTTTACTAAACAGGATATTCATCTATTAAGGATGCCAATGACTCTTTTTCTTATTAATACTGAAGCATTTATTTATAGTACATTATGTGACTAGTGTATTGGTTTCAGAGAGTAATAGACTGGAGTAGCTACGAGAAGCAGAAGTCTGGGTGTTGCAGCTGTGGACATGCTTGGTCCTGTATGTTCAAGTGTGTGATGGGTACTTGTGGATTCGCTAGACATTGTATCCAGGTCTTGGTTGAACACAAGTACTTCCAGCAAGGCATTCTCATAGCCATACTCATAAACACTCTCAGTATGGGCATAGAGTATCATAATCAGGTAACATTATGGTCTAAATTGCTTAGTAAGTCATTTTCTTAGCGGTTTTACTTTTCTCAGTTATTTTTGTTTATTCCGTTTCAGAGTGTGCAACTAGGTAAAATGTCAACAAGAAGTAATAAACGGTTTTCAATTAAAAATTATTAAATTAATAATAAAATGGCTATAGAATAGAATTTGTGCAAAGAATTTCTTATTACAGATATAAATAACTGAGCTTTTAAGCTATGCAGTAACCATATTCAAATGTAACAACTATAAATGTGAATTTTATCAATAAAATCTTGCTTACTCAAACCAAAACTTTTAATTCACAAATACTATATTTAGTTAACTGCAAAAACACTAGATTACTGAAGATCATACAACAATCATACAATGCAACTTAAGGAGAGTCCTTCACTCCCCCCAATGTACTGTCTCGTATCTACGATGGTCTGAACTGTAAGTGTAATTTATACTCAATACAGCGAACTAAGTAACTCTTAGGATGTCAATTTAAGCAGAAGTCTACTGGGCATCAATAGAGCAAATTATAAAGATTTTTTTATTGGGAAGAAACTAAGAATTCCAGTCAATTTGGGTTTCAGTTGAAAAATAATAAATCCCTGATCTTAAATGTTGTATGGATTATTTTTGAATAATTTAAGTTTGACCATGCCTTATAACATACAAATGTTCATTTGTGGCAATAAAGATTTTGAATTTTGATACTTTTCACGATTGCCTATATAACCTCACATGCTACGACACTGATCGACTCCCACCTACATCCACAACTGCAATATCTTCTCGTTAGCTTTTGTGACAACTAGTTTTAGTTTTGCCTGCACCTACCAATTTATGCCCAATTTTATCTGTTACCATCAATAGGCTCCTGTTATCCCTGACAACTATCTACAAGTATTTATTACTGTTTGCAACCATTGAATGGCTACTGCAATTTCTTGTTACTACTACTTGCTTTCATCGGTGATGATTGATCTGCTCTCATTAGCTTTTGCCGCCACAGCTTAGTCCAAAGTTCAGACATTCGTTTTAATAGTAATAATACACAAATGTTCACTTGTTCTAGTAATTAAACACTTTTGTAAAATAAAACAACTGCCTATTTTAAATTAAATGCAATTTTTAAGGTTTGCATACTAACCAGCATTACTGTTTATCTGGCCCTCTAGGCTACTTTGGATGAATCATAAAGGCCTGAAATAGTACTTGTACTGATGGTTTGCAGATTAGAAATCATTATAATATTTTGTATGTTTCAGCCTGAAGAGCTAACTGTGATAGTGGAAACCAGTAACATTGTCTTCTCAGCAATATTTGCCTGTGAGATGCTTCTTAAAGTTATCGCCGAAGGCCCATTTGGCTACATTAGCAATGGATTCAATGTGTTTGATGGCATTATCGTAATATTGAGGTAATTTGTAGTGTTAGGAATGTCTTATAAGGTATTAAGAAGTTTAAAGTTCAATTCCCTTTTTTAACAAAAAATTAATAATTATTTGTTCCTGAAACCTTATAAATTTAGCTGGAAATATTAAATTTATATTATAAAGGAATACCTTGTATTCTGCCTGAAAATCCTACAAATTTTTGAAGTTTTCAGCAAAAAATATATTTATAGTGATGTGTAAATAGTGACTATGTGAGTAGGTGGAGTGCACTAATAACGCCACACGAGAGTGGCAAAATATATTTTTGCTTTAAACTTCAACAACTTGTAGGATCTTCAGGCCAAATACAAGGTATTATTAAGTAAAATAATAATAATAATAAAAGTTCCTACAACTGGGTATTAAAAAGTAAACAATTATATGTTGTGTTATATGTAGGCCTGTACGAGTAGTGGTTTTCAGTTCAAGTCGAATCTGAGTATAGGGAGCTTTTGAAGAAAACTCACAAGTTTCAGTACTTTTATGGTCTAGTTTTAGTGGGCAAATGATTTCCTTTTTAAATCTTAAAAGTAAAAAGTGAAGAAAGACAGCTTTAGTTATGGGTACCATTAATTTGAAATACCAGTTTGGTACAACAAATCTATATTACATTGTTTTACTACATTTAGCAGTTGGTTTCTGGTGTAGCTTCAATTTTTCCATAAATCAAAACTAGGTAAATTTTATCTCAACTTTGTGTTTTTGGCAAAAAAGCTCAACTCACCATTTTGCAATATTATACGTTTAGTAACGTTTTGACAAATACCATATTCATAACTGCACATATTGGTAATGTTTATTGTCAACCTTGATAATACACGAAGTGAAAGTTTAGAGCTTTTAGTTGGAAAGTGTATTCACTGTGTTGTTATATTTGACTTGAAAAACTAAAAAATTAAGCTACTCATTAAATGTGCCTCTGGTTAAATGTGCTAATGACAGCTGATACAAATTTAATTTATGTGAGAAACCGATCAGATGATGGATACATTTTCTAGTGTAATTGAACTGGGTCAAACATTTATGGGAGACAGAGCAGGCAGCTCAGGCCTAAGTGTGCTGCGCACTTTCCGTCTCCTGCGCATTCTGAAGCTGGTTCGCTTCATGCCAAACCTCAGAAGACAGCTGGTGGTCATGCTTCGCACCATGGATAATGTTGCGGTCTTCTTTTCTCTTCTTATACTATTTATTTTTATATTCAGGTAAGAGTCTTTCTTCGTTCTTCTTTTCACATCTGAAAATCAACAGCCTAGCATCAATCTGTTGGCAAATCGCATTTTAATTATACAGGAGATCTAAGTAGAAATCAAAACTGTAAGATCAACTAATTGTCCAACTAGACATAATGGTTCTTCTACTTCAAAATTCATGAAATATGGTAGTTTTTGAAACTATACATCAAACTAGTCCTATAAAAGTACTACAAAACTGAGTGCTTATTTTATGTTTAAACTATTCTACTAGTTTAATACTGTTAGCACAGTTGACAGCAATTGCGCGTAACATGAGCTAACAGGTTGGTGTGAACGGCTGGAGACTTCTGCTTTGCGCCACACATCATGCACCAATACTACATATGTGTCGAGTGTGTGAGACCCTGGTCTCGTTCACTCATCTCCACCTCCCTCCTCTCCTCGTGTTGTTCAACCCCCCTCCACCCACCACTTGATAAACACACATGTAAAATACTACACTCTGTTAAACATGTCAATAAACCTAATATGCTAAGTAACACTGACATTGTGTGTATTTTTCACTCAATAGATGCTTATCGCTCCATGACCTAGTTTCAAGTCCATATTACCATCAAGATAGATATAAATGTTGCAAATGCATATCAACCGGATTCTAGTACAAAACGTTTGTATGTTACTTTTAGTTGATGTGAAGGGTGACCATTTAAAACCAGGTTATAGAAGACCATGTTGAGGTTTCTTAGTATTTTGCATAGGCTTTTCCTATTAAAAGTTTTTTTAACTTGAAATTCAAAGAAAACAAAAATGCAGAAGAGACTTTTCATTTTACAATTTTGCATTGATAAAAAAGTACATGAATATTAATGTTTTCCTGCAAATTTTAACATGGTACTTCTATTGAACACAATTGAGTGGTTACTCTTGGCATTTTATTGTTTCCAGAGACGTCATGTGTCAAACGCTAATACTTTGATGTTCCTAGCTACAATATCAATAAAATTCTCATGAAGTCAAAACAGTTAATAATTTATTTACATATCAAAGTTACGCCATAATATTTTTTATGCTTAATAAGATTTATCAAAAAATTTTATTGATAACGGTAATATTTTCTGGCTTGAAAAATGTCCCATTACTTTCGACAAGAAAATTTAATAAGAAACTAACTGTATGAAAACCTCTAAATACGTCTATGTTTTACAAAGAAAAGAAACACTTTACTTATAGTGACAGTGGTGACAATGCTCAAAAAAATATTTAAAGCAATTGTTAAAACTTTACGGAAGGTTGCTTAAGAATCATGATGTGTTCAATGCTGAAACTTTTACTATTTTCTTATCACGTAGTTATCTTAGGCTAATGTACACATAATATCACCAGTTTTTTAGCATGCCACAAGGAAGGCAGTTTTACTTAATGGTTACTTTTAATTTTTGCATTAGCTTTTACATACTTTAAATCGCCTAAATAATAGTTCAGTAGTCTATCAAAAGGATTGGTGGTTTTACTGAATATGTAATTTAGCTGGAATGTAACTCAAACATTATTAATTATAGGTAATGTAGGTATAATATTGTCTCTTCAAATTTTTAGTATTCTCGGAATGAACCTGTTTGGCTGCAAATTCTGCGACCAAAATAATAGTGGTGATGAGACGTGTGATAGGAAGAACTTTGATTCCTTATTGTGGGCCTTAGTGACTGTTTTCCAGGTACTTTTTCATTACCATACTTCCTTTTGGAAATTCAGCTGTGCGGTTTGGTTTTACGTCATGCATTTAGCAGATTATCATAAACAAAATATCAATCTATTTTAGTATGTTTATTATAAAATCAAATAATCAACACCATATTACGGTATCTGGTTTTGTTTGCATGCAAATTTGGTGCAGTTTTTTTCAACAAAATTGGTTATCTTAGCATGAAGGCGTTTTTTGTATGATTTTAGTCAGCTGAATGTTCAAAAGAAAGAAAATAACTCATTACCTAATTTTAAAAATAAATGCAATAAATCCTGGTTATTCCAATTCAAAAAGTGGTTGCTAATTTATTGAAAAAGTGTAAGTAGGGCATGTGGGGCTGGATCCGGTTAGGCAAATTTCAGTCAGTCTACAAGCCCCAGAGTTTCAATCCATTGCTATTTCATGATTACCATTGCCTACTTAGATTAATATTATCAATTTACACTCCTGAACAAAATTAACGCATCACTTCAAAGATTAGTACCATCTCAAAATAAAACTTTAGGATTCACCACAATGCAAAACAGTATTTACTATTAAATAAACACAAAACGTTTTGACTACTCTGTGATAGTAATCATCGGTTGTATAAAATTAAATTTTTATTAAATTAGTACCATCTATTTTCTCATAGAAATATTGTGTATTTCTTTGTTTCTGTTAGTTAAATTGAAAATTTATTCATATTTAGCTTGAAAGTTTTGAATTTGGAAATAAAAAATGAATGATTCAAATTATGGGAAACAAACTAAGTGGTTTGTTAATTTGTCCAGGAGTGTATTTTGTTTATGATGCCTTTTGAAAACTACCTCAACATTAACTGTCAAGATAATGATTAGGTCTAGATGATAATGATTAGGTTGTGCAAGTTCTTGAACTGCCCAAATTGGAAGGTAATTACATATACGTAATAAATATATAAATAAAATCTATTAAATTAATTAATTGACATCTTACACAATTTAAGCTGCATAGAACAAAGAACACATATCAATTTGGATTATTATTGGCATAAAGATGGTTTCATAAAATGGTTATAAAACTTTTTTTACACACTGTTGAAATTAAATCTTTCTTTCTTAAAATGTCTGCTTCCTCAGAACTCAATAAAAATTTTGTAATTGCCTCTCTGGCCCCAATCATTAGTTTAATAACTTGAACATTTGGAATTTCGTATTTGTTTGTTTGAACAGTTATTAGAAGTAAGGTAATATAAATAAATATATGTTAATTTACTTCTTCTTTATTTGATAATGATGGAAAATTTGAAATGGATGGTTGGGTCCAAAATAAACCCACATTGTTTTGCGCCAACAACAACAACTTCGCTTCTTCTAAATAGAACCCTCATCAGCAATGACACCATCTTCACAAACTTCTAAATCTTTATTTTTCCTAAATTTATCAGCAATGATGGTTCTTATCCTATGATACCTATGATTTCCAAGAAGAGCCCAAATAGGACACTGTCCATCGCCATGTGGCAATATTTCCATACCAAAATTCTCAGCAGTAAAACAGCCCCTGAAACACCAGATGTCATCCTTAGACTTCTCATGAACTCATCTAATCGAAATAAGTCTCCAACCATCTTCAAGTAATCAATAAATTTGGAATGAGTGAGGTCTTCCAGCTTTTCAATTGTCTTGTTGACTGTCGGGCATTCAGCAAAATGCACGTTTCCTCTTCCATTTTGTGGCAAAGCAAACCAGCCTTAAAAATATTTGTCTAAAATATAGTACAGTTTATAAATTAAATATGTATAATTTATGAAAGGGTATTATGTTTTTTCCAATACTCTTTTACATAATTAAAGCATCCCTGTTTTGTGATTCTCATTCCCATAAATCTACTTATGTCTTTAAAAAAAATCAATAGTCTGTTTGGGTAGTGGAACGCATTGGAAAGGTTAGATAGTGTTGGCAACATGAAGTTGTATAGAGAATGAAAAACTTTAACGTGAACTTCAAATGAGGAGTTCGTACGATACTTTCTATTTTACTAAGTAAGAAATTCATAGTATTTTCTTTGATTAAGAAACTATTTGGTAAATAAATTTGAAGGAATAACACTCAAATATAAAATATACCATACATTTCAGTTTAGGTTTGGTCAAACTCATTCTGTCTTAGGTGACCAAAACAATTAATTATTTAAATGTTTAATACTAGACTTAGAGTGTTGAGAAATGTAGAACATTGATTTTATTTTACATTGTACGAAAGCTTAAAACATTTTACCTGAATATTACAGAAGTGTTTAGAAAAAACTCTAACTTCCTTAATAAGAACTAACCATGATTTTCCTCATTCACAACCTCTGACAAAATGAACATTTTTATTTATAATAAACAAATTATTGACAAAAGATTTTATTAGGTTTTATCCATTTATTTTAGAGGGAGCATATAAACATTTTTCTTTTAAAATGAAAAAACTTGACTCCTCTAAATCAACTATTTACTATTAGTTATTTATTTAGGCAGATTTACAAAGTTACCAACCATTGATAGTCAATGAGTTGTTTTTACAATTAATTGTAGTTATTATTGCCAAATAACCAGAATTTATTGCAATTGTGTGTACTTTCAAAGTACCAGTGCATCAAAATGCTGAATCGAACAGGTACAGTATTTCACACTCCAATTACCTGATGGTTACACTTCTTCCTTTACCTGATAAAAGTCACGGTTGAAAGCCCAACGTCATCCACTCTTCAGAACAGGTGGTGGTCAAGTTCAAACACAAAAGTGCAAAGAAATAGTACACCAAAGATACACAAGGCTAAGGCTGTTGTCTTTTACATTGAAGACAATATTTATGAGTAGCCAAGAGTTCATTATTGTTTCTTGTTGTGTTTAGTTAATACTTGAAAGAATTATTTTAATATTTTCGGTTTTAAATTAATTTAAATGTATTGAAAGAATTTATTATTAAGTTTAAGATTGAGTTTTGAACATCACACACTTAAATTGTAATAAGGAATAGCTCATCCATCAATAAGGTGTTGATAAATAAGTCAAATGGTTCAGTATAGCCAACTTAGTATATTATTCAAATAATTAATAAGTAATAAAAAAATTTTAAACTATTGAAAACATTGTTTTAATGCTCAAAACTGTAAATAACGTTTTTAAATGTTCCTCCATACACAGCCTACAATTAGGTAATATTACCCCCATGTGTGTTGCCTATGTTGCATCAAAAGCTAAACAAATTTGTTGTTTCATTTTCTCCAAAACTGTAATTAAAACATATATGACATCCCTTACAGCTACGGAGATAGTGACAATACCAGACAATCTATTGGTCAGAAATTCCTCCTGTACCTTATCAATTGAGTAAAAAAACATGTACATAATTTTGTGTTGCTATAAAATCAGCCGGTCAAGATTGGTAGCAGTAATCCAGATACTTTCTCATTGCGCCTTGTATTCAGTTAAACTTTCTTCTTGAGACACTATATTTTGCTTGGTAACAAAATCAAAGATATTAAACTGTAGAGGCATACAGGTTAAATTGTAGTGATAACAATCAAATAGGTCATTTAAAATTATCTGGACTTTAATTAGTTGTAACATCAATAAGGCCTGAAAAATTCATATTTTTACATACGATAATTTGAAAAGTGACCATTCCTTGAACATGAAACAAATTCATGGTTCAAATACCAGTTTTGTTCTCTTGGGCTCCAAAACTGTAAACACTATTAAAGTCTCTAATTTTTATTTTTTGTTAATGTCAACGATTCTAATTATAAATCTTAAGGTATAGACTCATTTTTCTTAGTTGGATAGGAGGAATTAAAACTTACTTTTGTAAATACAAACTATATAATAGTTTATTTGTGGAAAAAACAAATTTTCTCAACTATGACTTAAGTAAATGCTTCTTTGAACAAAAGAAATATTAGGCAGAATGTCCATAACATAATCCAATCTTAATTTTTGAATGGCTGAAAATGTTCAAAACCGCTTCGGTAATGGCAGTAGTGGTAATGTTCTTTAAAATGTGTTGACATTCTATTCTTTGACAAATATCTTGTTAAAAGTAAATGTTTGAATTAAAAGTAAAATCTCATTGGGTTTCATCTTCAGTTATTTGTTTCAGGCTTTGAAAACATTGTTTTAATTTAAAATAATTGTCTTTTAATCAGATTTTTGCCGATAAAATAATGTCAAATAGGGGTATTCTAAAGTATATATATTTTTACATTATTTGGTTTTTACTGCATATCTTCAAAAAGGGAGTTGTGTGGGTAAATTTACTTTTTTCAAATAGTCCTAACACCTGACATACTGTACAATTTTAAAGGGAATAAAAGAAAAAATCAATGATGCTCTTAATAATTTTTCTGATGAATTTTAACACGGAAGAAATCAACTAATGTTTTGTTTTTAAGGTATTAAAAAGTAATTGCGATTTTGTTTCCAAGTGCTTACCTAAAACTTTAAAATTACGTACTGCACAGCAAGCTTTGTTTAAGTTAAAAATTGTCAAGTTGTCTTATCATCTACCACAAGACAAACTGTAGATGATAGACAACCGGACAGTTTTGCATTATAAGCAAAACTTGTTGTGTAGCACATAATTGTAAAGCTCTTAGTTCATTATGATGAAATCTTTAATTCTCTGTTTGATACGTTGAAAATAAAATATAAATATTCATCATCCATTTTTCTGTGCTAAAATTCATACACGTTTTAAACTGGCATTATGGTTTGAGAGGTTGGAAAGTAATTGTCAAGGTTATCATTGTAGGATATTTTATGTACTTTGAAATTATAATATGCAATGGAATATGACTTACATTTTAAATGTTCTATTTGGACCTAACAATCCTATTTAGGGATGGTGAACTAAATCACTAAACCACTGTCAGAGTCCATTTGAAAATGTTTATCCATTCAAAAGTTAAGATGGTTATTTTTTATATAACTTTAATTTGAGTTTGCTTTGATAATATTTTTCTAAATTTCATGTTTGTTTTTGCAGGAAAATATTATTCTTTTTTCTTTGAGATTGTAAGGCATATTGGTTTGAATAATAATTAGCTCTAGACAACAGCCCTGGCTTACAACAGACACGTACACTAGAGCATGCTGCTTCGCTATCATCTGGCTTTACTATATTTGTTATTTGCTTTGAAAGTGAATTATACTCCTTTAGCCGGTTGCAGTTCACACTCCAAGTAACTGCTCTACACATCCGCATTTATTTGTTTGCACATTCAGTATTTAATTATCCGTCTGAAGCAAATTATTTCTATTTAGCATGGGCATGTTATAAATAAAGCCAGAAATTTTATTTTAAACAATAAATATTCTGTTTAATAATTGCATGAAAACTTATAAAAAAGCATGTTGTTTGTTTTATGAGCTTATCGGAGCATAAAACAAAACACTAAACTGTAATGCAAAATTTATAGCAACTTAAATTGTTTTTTTTTTGTATTAATTTTTTTGTTTTTTTTCTGATTATTTTGGTTAAAGTAAAATCTAATATTTTCTTGTTTTAAGCTAGCTACACCATAAAGTACTAACGATGTTCAAAATATTAAGTTTAGATATCTTAAGGGCTACAAATAACACTTAGCCTCTCACAAGACCTTAAGAAAATAATTCCCTTGTTTAGTTTTCTTAAAAATCAGTTTTACCAAAGATAAACTAGTAAAATACAAATGAAGTTTTAACCATCTAAAACATAGCCGACAAGTAGCCACAAGCGCTACTGTGAATCTCTGCAAATTTCCAATAAAATAAAAAGGTTTTCATTTATCATTTTTAAATTAGACAAAAATCTGTCATACATACACAATTAGTATTTTTTAATTGTTACAATTTATTTTTATGTTTCGTGAATTAAAATAAATTTATTTTGTAATGTTTATATTAAACAGCTGTTTTAGTTTCATTTGTTTTCAAATAAGAAAGCTGTTTACTTTTGGTATCCTAGGAACCTGATTTAAGTGTATTTAAGTAAATTGTTTTCTATTAAATACACACTGATTAAAGTTTGTCTAGTGCTCATTATGTCAAAATTAAGAAACTCTGACTTAATAATAAAACTAAAATAACTTTTTAACAGTAGGTTTTAGATTGACGGGACATGTTTTGATCGATTAAGGGGGTAAAACTCTATTATACTGGTTGAACTGCTGTGTATTCATTTGTGGTAAAACTACAATTTTATATGCAAAACAAAACATTGAATGGCCACCATTTTAAAAGGCTGATCCGATCTAGCTGTGTAACGAACTTAGCTTAGAGATTTACAAAAGGAACATTTGTACCAAATTTCATGATAATCAAATCAAAAATGCGACCTGTAGAGTGGTCACACATAAATAATATATGTGTACATGTAGATAAAGTTTTGCCATATGACTCAGGAGGTGTTAGGAGGTAAAAATATGCTAACCACAATTTTCTACAACGTGTCCTTCTCTTTGGTGAATTTGCTAATAAACAGCACGGTGTATTTTAATTTCTTGGCTCCACAATCCTACAAATTTTTAACATGCTGAAAACTGGAAAGGATTTTCCAAGCTTACGACAATTATGGAATAACAGTGCCTAGGATCAATTGAGGGGCCTCGCAGGGAGAATCTAATCTTGTTGAAATTTTTTTGTTTATAGATTTATGTTATTTTTAAGCGTGTCTGCTTAAAATTAAAACGAGTTAAAACTCAAAAGGTACTAATATACACTTTAGCTCATAGCTAAAGGCAATTTCAATAGTTTTTGATTTTGCTACCAGTACTTTAGGTTCATAAAGAAATTTAAGCGTCAACTAAAACAATATTTTTAAACAAACTAGTTCATTCCTTTTAAACAAATATAGTAAATCCTTAGCTTTGTCTCACCGACATGATAACGATCAACTTATTATATTGATGCATGCTTTGAAGTGATTCTTGTAAATATAAACTTGTCACTACTGTCACTTTTGCACTAGTAAAAGTATTAGATATCCTACCTATATTGTAGTTAGTGACTGCAATCAATCGACTCATGTGAGAAGAGGTAAATATCACATAAGAGGGAAGTTGACGTATCTTTGCTAGCAGCAATGCTTTCACAAGAATACAAGTAAACTAAGTGTTTAGACATTTCCAGAATACGACAATATTTCCTCTTGTTGGGTTCTGGCTGGTTTGGATTCTAATTGGTCAGCCCATGAGGCAAGACTACTTGCTAAAAGCTAATAACGTCAGTCCACAGTGAAAAAATTATGTGGGTTGTCTTCTACTAATAAAAGTAATGATAAAATAAAATATTGCAAAACAATCAGCTTTTACAGTTATATGGTAAGATTGTAGCTTTTGTCATAAGAGGCTTTGACTATCGGCACAGGCAGACAGATTCGGGATGAGAGTTTGTGAAGTTGTGCTAGCAGTACACTCTTGCAGAGAGTTCTCAATAGGTGCGCTGTCTCACATCCCCACGGTTCTCTCTAGGGGCTATCAAACCTTTGCAGGGGTTTGTTGTTAAAACTTGCATGTTCCGTAGTTTATAATTACATGAATTGCTCTTGTTAGATTTAGTTGTATTCAACCAAATCTGAGGTTTTTAGATCTGTACAAGACCCTTCTTTTATGAAACGCTACTTGTCACTTTCTTTTTATCCACTACCTACCGTGGTTTGTGAATAAGAATACTTAAAAGTAAGCATATGTTTATAAGAGCAAAGCCACTGAAAATCCAAACGACATCATCTTAGAAAAGTTAAATAAAAATAAAACGTAGTGAAAAATCTTCATTTACTTTTTTTATCACTAATTTTTAACAGCATTTTGATGGTGAGCCCAGATGTAAAAGTACTTGAACGTTTAAGCATGAAAGACCAAATTAACAGAAACAAACCAAATGTA
Source organism: Matsumurasca onukii (assembly GCA_018831715.1). Taxonomy (NCBI): domain Eukaryota; kingdom Metazoa; phylum Arthropoda; class Insecta; order Hemiptera; family Cicadellidae; genus Matsumurasca; species Matsumurasca onukii. The sequence continues at coordinate 39,503,445 of CM032060.1, read as the reverse complement.
AATTTTGGCCGCACTGCCTGCAACAAGCGACAAAAAATAGTCTCATAACAGTCTATCATAATGCATAAGAGTGTTAAAGGGCGCCACACTACTACTAAATTACTAAGTTTAAGACTAAAAGCTAGACAAATGTTTTAGCAAGAGTGTTCTGTCAGCATAACTGCATAAGTAAACGTAACAATTAAAAATTCCACTTGCAGCAAAAGTTTTTTCACCCTGTTCCCTCTTGTTTGTTATTTACCTCTTAACAAGCAGAGTATAATTCAGTCACCATTAATTAGAAGCTGTCTAGGTACTGTACTTATAGTTCAATGCAAATAACTTTGTGACATGCTAGTCCCTCATCTTAGCTCAACATCTCTCCGTCCATGTGGTGTGGACGGATTAGATCCTGTGTTGTGCTATGAAAGACAAAGTTGTTAATTGAAAATATATGTGGCTAAAATTCATCCATAACATACTCAAATAAAGATATAAATAGATAAAAATCTCTACAAAATGAGACTTCCTTTGACCTTCCTAACCTCTCATTCATCACAATTCATGCTTACTCTTAGTATTTGCTTTTGTAATATAGGTTAAGTAAATTATTTGTCATGTTTGCACTCTTTTAACGGTTTGAAAATGTATGTAGAAAGATGTGTGGAAGTATTTTGTTGTTATTAAACAATACAAATAAAAGGTAAACTTTCATAAATTTGTTATAGGTTTTTAATTTTTTCACTAAAGGACAATTTCTGGTCTTAACCATTTCCGGTCTCCAGTCAGCTGTGAGCAGACAGTACATTTTCCTTGTAAATTGAAGCCTCAGCAGGTGGACTCTGCTACACTAGCGCTCCTGGCAGCAAACTGTCAGTGGATGTGAAGTTGTGCCATCCTGGAGGTTGTGTTATAGTGAGAGGCTCAAGGCTAGATTCAAAAATGGCTCTTCAAATCCAATGAGGTGGCGAGTAGTGATTTTGTGCGTGGTGACGTCATTATCCCTGCACTTAAAGGAATAGGAAGGTGTCAACTGTTACTCTGTATTAAAGAGTTGTTTTGCTCTTCAAATTCAGCTTGTTGAGTCCAATCCATACGCAAATGTTTTATTTTACTACACAAAAATAGTATTAAAGTATTTATGACCTAAACACCTAATAAAATATGTATGTTGTGTATTGTAAATATGTATTAATTAATAAAACATTGATTAATTAAGAATTTAGGTTCATAAACTTCAAATCAGGAATGACAAGTAAATACCATGTATTGTCTCCCAGTCCCAGGAGTAGGCAAACCAGACTTATTTATGTCAAATTTCCTCACTATGCATTAGTTTTCCCAGTAACCAAGGTTAAAAAATTAAAAACTAAAATATTGTATTATAACAAATGCTCAACTCAACTATTATGGTCCATAGAAACCGAGTGCTTTGTTCATGTTTTTTTGCTAGTTTGCCACTCTGCAAAATAAATTAAAAACGCAATGTTAGATTTTAAAACCCTTATTTTTAGAACACTAGTTTATTTCAAAAAATGTGATTCTGGTATTCTGAGGAATATTTTTACAGAATTGTTTGAAAATCTGACAAAAACTGCAACCTGTAGACTGCCAACACATTTATACATTATATGTATATTTAAAGTTTTGACAAAATCCAAAGATAAGTTCCAAGAGGTCACGATTGGTGCAAATTTAAACCAAGAGTGGTCTGGGTTTTGCCAACTGATTATTTGAGTAGCAAACTTCTAAGGAAACTTGTATGGAGGAAGTTTGCAATAATTTAACTCTTGCTTAAAACTTAAATTAGGTCCAGGAATAACAAAGAAATGTGTGTTTATTTTTGTACCTGGAATAGATGTTTAACATCATAGACAATATGAGAGGTAAAGATTTGTTAAACAGTGATTTGACGCATATACACTGATACATTTGATATGATGAAGCTTCTAAACTTAATTTGGTCAAATGGGGAGGATACAAATCTGTTTAAGTTTTTTTGAATGAATAATGATGAGATTTTTAGTAGGCATGTCATAATGAACCCATCTTCACCATCCTATCGCCAAATTCTAAATGAATAATGTTCTCCTTGTTTTTAACTTCCTAAAATGTCTCTACTATTATTATTTATTCATGATTATTTCAAATAGGTACAATTACAATATGGGTTGGGGGTGTTTTAAAACAAAATCCTTTTAACCTTTTTTTTCAAACTAAGCTGTTATTTTATGATTTCCTATGTTACATGACTAATTTCTTAAACGCTCTCCAAAATTATATGGAAAAGGTATTTATACTTTCATGCATCTTTCTACGTATATTTTGTATTTATCTTGGATGAACTTAATCTAAGACATTTAAAATATAAAACCCTTATTTGTGCCAACTGCCGAGCTAAAATTCCCAAGGTTTTCATGTCGTTAATAAAATCCCAAATGTTTTCAATCTCAGTATCAAAAATTCATAACTTGACTAATACTCTAGAAATAGATTGGTCGGAGGAACAAAACTCGTAAGTCATATTACTGTAACATATACCTTCTTTTTGTAATACAGAGTGACCAAGAATTTGAACATTTGACATGGTTAGTGTAATAATAGACCAAGAAACACAAGTATAGACTTTAATTAACTAGGAACTGTACATGGCCTCAGCAGTAGTAAAGAAGATAAACAATGTTGGTTCAAAACTAAAAATAAACATAAGTCACATGTTTAATAATGATGAGTTCTACCACAGTTAGTACAGTTCGCCAACTAGCTTGAAGCGCGACTTGCGCATGCGCGTAAATCACTCTTCCCTATCCTATCCGCTTTGTACAGTCGGGGACAAGCAAACCTTGCTGTAGCTGTCACAACAAATACAAATAACATAACCTCAGCTTGTTGTTCGTCTCCTTTTAAACAGAAGTTTGGTTTTAGCTTTAATACTTATTGAAAAACAACTGTTAAAAATAATAAAACAGAATCAACCAAACTGAATTCAAACGATCAAAATCAATAACTTTTTATGTTAAAGAAACAAGATAATTTAAATAGTTGCTGTTTGTAAACAAACCGCCATCTTGGATTCTGTTGGAACGGACTATACTAAGTTGTGTGAGGGAACGTCACAGCTGTTTATACTCCCCTCTCTGGGATTCATCCTAATTGGTGCGGTCTGTACTTTGGCTGTGGTCAGGCTAGAGAGCTGAAACTCACTGATGCCATTTTAGTAGTTAAAAAGGAATTGACAGACGACGGTTGAGAAATTTTCTTTGAAATCTTCTTTAAATTCAGACTATTTCATTACTAATCATAATTTCCATCTCCAGTTGGAATATGCCTTAGTTATTTTATTTATTTAGAAATAAGATTTTTTGAGAGAAAAAAACAATAATGCAGCTATTTTTATTAGGGGTGACACTTACTTTATACTTGATATCTTCATCATTGACTGGTAATTCCAGATAGATTGTGTCAATTGAAAATGGCTACATGTACAGTGTACTAGTTCTACACAATGGCGGCGGAAACTAAAATGCATTTCAGTTTGAACTTTCAGCTTGCAAGCTATTAAACATAATTTACATTCTTAGGTCATGAACATTCAACATTCATAAAGAACTCCTGAAATGATATTAATCAGTAGAAATAATGAGAAGATAAGCCACTGCTAGTAATAAATCTTATTGTATTTTCACTTTGGAAAGTGTAATAATTTTATAATATTACTACTTTATTTTCACTTAATAACTTATATGTAACACTCATTTCAAAACGTCCAGGTTTTTATTGGTTACTCTGGACTTGTACGGTACCATATTGAAACTTTCAGTTATTTTGACCTACTTACAAAAGTATAGAGACATACATACATTTTTATGTTCTTAAATTTGCTAAACTTGTATCTTAGAGCTGATAGGACTTATTATTTAATGTTAATTTTGGAACATTTAAGATATAGAGGTTGTAACATTTGGGATTCACAAACTATTTATGGTAAACAAATTATTATAAATAAAGAAATTTTTTGGAAGAAAAACCACTGATAATGTTTTAATGATTTTAAAACACATTATCATTTTTTCTCATTAAAACATTATCAGTGGTTTTTCTTCCAAACAGATTTCTTTATTTATGACTAACCACTTAAGTTTGAAATTGAAAATACTGTAAACTAATTATACTGTGATTGCTTGTTTTGTATTATGTAGTTTTAATATTTTTACTGTTTATACATTAATATAAGAAAGGTTTCTAATTTTTATTTCTAAAAGTGCAGCATTTCAAAACATTGTTAAATTTATAAATACATTTCAAAATTTGAAAATCAGTTGATTTTAAACTAGTGGTTACTCATGTTGGCACAGCTATTCCATAGAGCTACCCTGTATTTTAAGGCTATATTAAAGGGTCCGCCTTATCTCTAAGGCAAGGCCAGTGCAATGGACTGCCAAAGGTTAAATTACTCTGATACTGATTTGGATCGTTTAGACATATCAGACCATCACCTGCGTGGTTCGGAAGTGACGTTAAGCTGTTGGTCCTTGTATTTCCATTGGTCATTGGGCTATTAATTAATGACCCATTCTAAGGAAGAGTCGGCCTTAGTTTGTAACAAGACTACACCTCATAACTCATTACTACCACTCATCACACTCATCCTTCACCACATATTCGCCTTAAAATACCCTCATGAGAGTGGTCGGCATCTCAAGTAGTGATTTGGGGGATATTTTCAATTGTTTCAAAGCTAAGAAGAACATCTACTCAGATGCAGATACTTTTTCCTCAAAATTGTTCTTGTTAAGTGTACTAACTGTAATGGAAAATAAAATCACTAAAACCTTGACAATTCCAAAATTGATTTGTAAAGTTACTATAGGAAATTGGTCTCTGTACAAGAGCACATTGTTTCATCGAAGTTCATACATGTTTACTAATTAGAACTATTT